>JAHLJT010009355.1:21608109-22208109 GCA_031308135.1 Acheta domesticus | reverse complement strand
AAGAGGCGGAGTAAGAGGGAGGTAAGACGGGAGTAAGAGCAGGGGGCGAGATGAAGCGGAGCGGACCCACGTAGAACGGGGCAGAGTTGGGTGAGGTGGAAGCGAGGTGGGCGGGACCGAAGGAAGCGGGGCAAGACGGGCCAGAGGAACGGCTTACGAGGGGAGTGCTGGCGGAGAGAGAGTGCGGGTTTCGTGGTGGCGGTAGGGACCGGAGCAAAGCGGGGCGGTGTTGGGAGGGTTGGCAGCGGGGCCGGCGGTTCCCAGCAAAGCGGGGGCAAGATGCGACAAGGGGGAAGCGGTTTAGAAACGGGGATGATATAAGCCGGAGCGAACCCGAGTAGAACGGAGCGGAGCGGGGAGGAAGAGGAGCGGGGAGGGTGGGGTCCCAACGAAGCGATGGCAAGGTGAGGCAATTGGGGGTGGAAAGTTCAGGAGCGGGAGCTAGGCGAGGCGGAGCAGAACCATGTATGTCGGAGCGGAGAGGGGAGAGATGGAAGCGGGGCGTGGCCGAACGAAGCGGGGTCAAGGTGAGGCAATTGGGGGTGGAAAGTTCAGGAGCGGGAGCTAGGCGAGGCGGAGCAGAACCATGTAGGACGGAGCGGAGAGGGGAGAGATGGAAGCGGGGCGTGGCCGAACGAAGCGGGGTCAAGGTGAGGCAATTGGGGGTGGAAAGTTCAGGAGCGGGAGCTAGGCGAGGCGGAGCAGAACCATGTATGTCGGAGCGGAGAGGGGAGAGATGGAAGCGGGGCGTGGCCGAACGAAGCGGGGTCAAGGTGAGGCAATTGGGGGTGGAAAGTTCAGGAGCGGGAGCTAGGCGAGGCGGAGCAGAACCATGTATGACGGAGCGGAGAGGGGAGAGATGGAAGCGGGGAGTGGCCGAACGAAGCGGGGTCAAGGTGAGGCAATTGGGGGTGGAAAGTTCAGGAGCGGGAGCTAGGCGAGGCGGAGCAGAACCATGTATGACGGAGCGAAGAGGGGAGAGATGGAAGCGGGGCGTGGCCGAACGAAGCGGGGTCAAGGTGAGGCAATTGGGGGTGGAAAGTTCAGGAGCGGGAGCTAGGCGAGGCGGAGCAGAACCATGTATGTCGGAGCGGAGAGGGGAGAGATGGAAGCGGGGCGTGGCCGAACGAAGCGGGGTCAAGGTGAGGCAATTGGGGGTGGAAAGTTCAGGAGCGGTAGCTAGGCGAGGCGGAGCAGAACCATGTATGACGGAGCGGAGAGGGGAGAGATGGAAGCGGGGCGTGGCCGAACGAAGCGGGGTCAAGGTGAGGCAATTGGGGGTGGAAAGTTCAGGAGCGGGAGCTAGGCGAGGCGGAGCAGAACCATGTATGACGGAGCGGAGAGGGGAGAGATGGAAGCGGGGAGTGGCCGAACGAAGCGGCGACAAGGGGGTGATTTAAGAGCAAGGGCGATCTGAGGCGGAGTGGGGCCACACACGATGGGGCGAAGCGGAGTGGGATGGAAGTGGGATGGGTGGGTCCCAACGAAGAGGGACAAGGCGGGAAACGGGGAGGGTGGGTCCCAACGAAGAGGGACAAGACGGGAAAAGCGGGGGTGGTTTAAGAGCGACAACGTGGCGAGGCAGAGCGGAACCACACAGAACGGGGCGGAGTTGAAAGGGGCGAGTGCGGGGTGGGCGGAGACCATAGAAAGCGGCGGCAAGAGCGGGGGCGAGCTGGGGCGGAGCGACACCACGTGGGACGGGGGCGGGGCAGCTGGGCGGAAAGGTCCACGTGCCGTGCGCGCGCGCGCGTGTGTATGTGTGTGTTTCAGGGAAGCGGGAAGCCAAGCGCGCAGCCCGAGGGAAGCCCGCCCCCTGGGAGCGACCTGCCAGGTATTTGCGGCGATCACTCCCGTCGGGTGAAAGAGCAACTTTTCTTTCTTTTTTTTCGATAATTCGATCTGAAACTGATCGTAAAAATTGGGGAAATTTCTGTTAATTGTGGTATCGGCTTTTCATATGCGAAAAGAGCTTGAAAGAGTTTGATGCATTGGCATTTTCCTGTGCAAGGTGGTACTGTTGTTCTGCCTGGTGTGGTACTGGAAAACTTTCTTAATTTTGGAATTAATGTGTTTTGGTCCAGAAGGTTTCTAGCACTATATTGCATTCGAGAGGGCGGATTTTCAATAACAAAATTTCGATGTATCTAGCGATTAAACTGGTGATAAAATCTAAGATTCCTATTTGGACTTTTAAAATTATTAATTTTATTATTGTTATTATTATGATTATAGTTTGTCTTTGGAATCTTTTTCAGAATAAAATTTAGTGGATCATTTAGAATAAAATCAGTCATTAAATAAGTATTCTTGTCATTGTATTTTATATAAATCATAAAACCACATTTTGCCGTTCTTTTCGGTGGTTTTAATAAAAAGTATGAGTCATTATTTTAGCAATTCAAGTTGGCCTAACCTGTCTTTCAAATTGGCATAATAAACTATAATGGCAATGGAAATTGAAAGATTTTTGCGTTCATTGTACGATCACGAAGTATGTAAATTATTATTGTGCACAGACAATCGAGAACATCATATGTGCATTAGTATTGTATTGTACAATAATATTGTACAGAATATGTGTACATGCAAAGAAAACCCGACTTGAATTCGCAATGCAGCAAGATCTAGAATCTTAAATATCGTAAATCTTAAAAATCTTCGTAAATTCTGGGAAATACTGAACTCCAAAACTTACACAGTTTGATCATCCAAACTTATACGAGTTACTTACAACAACAAAGTAGTTATGTTATCAATTATTATATAACATGATCAAGACGAGTTCTTCATTACTGTGTTTGGAGAGAGAGAGGGGGAGAGAGGGAGAGAGGAGTTAAACTAATTGCATCATCGACAACATTCCGCCCCTGTGTGTCCAAACGCACAAAGAGTTGGCAATCAAGAAGACGAAAGCCTACTACTAAATCGGTGGTATCGAAAAGAGGGTTCAGTATCGAACCTCTCCATTACAGCCGAACACTGCACTTACTCTGCACACTTCCCTCCACGACTCTCGTAACTGACTACATCTCGATCCTGGGTGGCCGTCATCCAGACCACTCACGCCCGTTCTTTGAGACTCAACATCGTCTCACTCCACGAAGTATTGGTTTGAGCAAGACAAAGGAATAAACATCAAAATGTTCCACAGCAAAATTTTTTCTGAAAAACAGATAACCAAGGCCATCATAAATATGGAATTTGTTTCTATTTGACTTGTATCCACTCCATTATGTCTTTCTTTTACGGGATTATTAAGGAATAATTAAAACATTTAACTTATCGTAATTAAAACAATGACTGCAAAGAAAATTTACGAGAGTATTTATCTGAAGCATTCCAATGCACGAGCATTATTTAATATTTCCAACCCCAATAGTCTTCTTCTCTTTTTCGCGCCATTCTGAAGAGGTGTCATCTCGCATCAACGCGGGTCGCTCCCCGACAGTTCCAGCGCCCGCGTCATGTCAGCGCTGACCGCCCTCGACAACAGCCACTCGTGTCGCCATCCTGCGGCGCCGACCTCCAACGCCGATTCATCTGTCATCGGGCGCGCGAGTTTGCATACGTGAATATTTAAATGAGCAGAACAAACTGCGCGAACCGCCACTCGCACATCGCCGCTCCGTCACGCGTTCCGCCCCGCCCACTTCCCCCACCAATTCCCCACGCACACTTTCCCCACCCCTTCCGCCCCGACCACTTCCCCTACCGATTCCCCCGCCCACTCCCCCCATGCCTCCTCGTTCCGCCACGCATTCCGCCCCGCCAACTTCCCTCCCCCACTTCCCCCACCCACTTCCCCACCCATTCCCCCACCCACTTCCCCAACCCATTCCCCCGCTCCACGCGTTCCGCCCCGCCCACTTTCCCCACCCATCCCCCCATTCCCCCCCGCTCCACCATGCGTTCCACCCCGCCCTTGCCCCCGCCCATTCCCTCATCCCGTCTCCCCGCCCCCGCCCTCTTTCTCCACCCCATCTCCCTCGGTTCACCTCGCGTTCCTCCCTGCCCCCGCCCCCACACATCACACGACCATCCCACGTCCTTGCGACTAGCCCAAACCGGGATCATTCCTGCCCCTGTCCACAGCCCCTACCTAGCCCTAATGCTTGCCGGGAGCTTAGATCTTCTCCCGACTAGGACAGAGCCCTGCTGGCCAAGATATGTGGAGGAAGGAACCTCCATAATACGTGTAGGTCGGCATCGGATCCCCACATTCTAGTCGGGGAGGAGTAGCAGCACCTTGCCTACACTTATGGCCTTAGCTGATGGTGCTCCCGAGTAAACGGAGTCAACCCCATCAAGAAATTCATTCACACACCCCACCCCGCCAACTCAAACCGGATCCCTCGTCTTCCAACCAGCTTAGATGGCTGAGGGCATCATTTGTTGTCACTGCAGAGTCTTTGGCCAGGAGGTCCTAGGGTTCGAGTCCCGACGGTGGCAACATTTTCGACATCAACTACAAAGCTAGTAGGTCGAATTCAACCGCTGTCTGGAGGGAATTCTAGTGGCTGGCGGCTCTGACCAATGAACTTAACAGTTGATGCCCCCGGAAACACTTATCGATCAATCGGGAGCTTAGATCTTGTCACGACCAGAGCAGAAACATGGAGGGAACCGTCCGCAAGCCGTGTAGATTGGCGCCGGATCTCACATTCTAACCTGGGAAGGATAGCGCCACCTCCTCCAATTCAACAACTACTGCGCTAAAGGGAATAATGACCTCAGCGGATGACGCGCCCGAATAAACGAAGTAATCAGTCAGTGAATCCAGCCACTTCTCTAATCCTTAAACCAGTTCTCCTTCCAGCCGTACCTCCGGGCTCATTTCCGGTTCTACTCTCGTCGCTCCCCCTCTACCACCGCGGCCGTCGCCACACCCCGCCCTCTCCCCGCCTCGTCACCACACCCGAGCCACCTCGTCTCTCACCCTAGGTCCTCCCCCTTCCACCGACCACTCATTCCCTCCCACACATCTCGTTCCCGGTGCACTCCGCCTCGCTTCGCTTCGATGCATCGCAACTCTGCTGCACAACACTGCACTCCGAAAGTTTTCGACCAGCGGTGGCGCAACACGATTTGGAGTTTTACCAGAATCCATTTATTCAGGATGCAATCCCGTTTTTCAGACGTTTAGTTTCGTGAAGCAATGGCAACAATCAAGTTTGCGATTATTTTACGATGAGCAGAGGAAAGAACAAGCAGTCGAAATAACAATATAATATAAAGTACTTTCTCGGTTGTATAATATAAAGTATTATCTCAATTGTAAAATCTTCTGGGAATATCCGCTTCAAGTTTTTCAATAAGATAAGAAACTTATCTTCTTGAAAATCACAAGAAAAACTGAATATTTGACCGGAGGTAATAGAAGCAAATACAGACTTTAATTAATCTATTTCTTCAATTCATGTTCAACGTTTCTCACGTTATCATTATTAGCTTATACAATCCCATGTAGAGCTCCTGATTTCTCAGGGAAGATTTTTGCTGTCAGCTACTTGTGGCCTTGTACATAGTTCTCTGTCTGGTTATACACTTGTTATGTTCAACTTCATTAGTTAACTGACTTAGTTCTCTATACTGACTACGTTTGTTATTGACAATTTTCATTTGTGTAGTTACTTTAATAGATTGTACATTGATACCGTTTTTACCGATAGTTAAGCGTTTTATTTGATATTCACACTTTTGTTAGTCACTTATTGTTTTTTACTGTTTCTGACACATTTTTCCAACTGTTTGGTTATACACTTTTCACTTCGTTCTTATTCTTTGTTTATTTTTGCTGGAACAGAAAGATATTCATGTTGGGTTAGTAATAGATTAAAAAGTATTCAAACACACATGACTACCAATTTCATATTTTTTTCTGACTTCATTTGTTAGTACTTCATTCACAAAAACTCATTACGTTCTGGAGTTGCTACCTCTGTGGGTTTGACCCGGAGACTTCGGGGTTTAAGAATAACCTCTGGTCTTTGGGTTTGCTCTTATTATCTCTGGGTTGTTTCACTATTCCAGAGATAACGTCATTTCAAAAAATAACAAATAACACCATGTAATAAAAAAACCTTTTGCTTGTTTAAGTGAATTATGAGTTTGTTTTGGATGAATTAGGTCTCAACTAAACTGCATTGAGTATTCCTACTTTTATATAATTGTTTCGTTGCTTTTTATAACCAATTATATGTTATCTGTTTCACATTCACATTAATGGCATCTTCCCGTTGTTGTAAGCGTAATCTAGACTTTTTGTAATGTGTGTGTGGCATTTTCCTGGGTTTGAAAGCAGTGAAGCATAGAATAAAGGATCCTAACATCTGCTTAGCATACAGTTCATATTTTGGTATGCCCGTGGAACCCAAGACAAGAACTGGGCACCACATATCGTATATGGATGTTGCAGATCCACTCTTGAGGCCTGATATAGAGGAGAAAACAGAAAAATGAAATTTGGAGTGTCAAGTATTTGACGAGAACCAAAAGATCACCTCTCCAACTAAAAATGCTCTCCAACAAAAATACATGACTCAGAACAAGGAATATGGAAATATAGAATGCCCTAAATGAAAAGAAAAAAAATATAAAGAATATTTTCAAAAGAAAACAGATGAATCTGCAGCAAACTATAAAGAGGAACGTAATTAGGCTCGTAAAATAGTAAGACAAGCCCACCATCAATTCTGGGACAAATGAATATTCAACGTAGAAAACGACATAGACAAGAAATAGCTTATAAATTTATATGCAGAGTAACAGAGTGAAAGGTTCCATCAGGACTTACAATTGTTTGAAAGAAGATACCAGGGACAGTATAATGAGGGAATGCTT
Organism: Acheta domesticus; assembly: GCA_031308135.1. NCBI lineage: Eukaryota > Metazoa > Arthropoda > Insecta > Orthoptera > Gryllidae > Acheta > Acheta domesticus. The sequence continues at coordinate 22,201,266 of JAHLJT010009355.1, read as the reverse complement.
GGTGATTATATCTGGGGACAGATCAGAGAGAGTGATGTAACGTATAAGAGGAAATGTAGAAAAACAACACATTTTTAAGCACACTGTACGTGATATGTGAACATTTTCATGCACTTTAACATTTTTGTCATACATATTTACTGTATTTACACTTTTCCAAACGTATTTAAGAATTTATTTTGTTTTGTTTCATGGGTATATGTAAACGAGTATTCATTGTTTCAAATATATGTATTTCCCTCAATTTGAGAAAATCGATGCCATTTCCCTAAAAACAATTTCCCATAAGAAAAATTGTGTTTACATAGTGTTTGAAACATACTTCATCGGAAACAAGAGAAAAATTAACTTAAACAAAATTTTGTTGCATGGTGTAATTCACAGAGAATACTGATAAAATTATCTCTCTCTCAACCAATTTAACAAAAATGAAACAGAAAAATGGATACGTTTTCATTAGTTGGCGCTTTCAAACACTTTCAGTTCAAATAAAATGTACATTTTTGTACATTTCTGAGTTATACAGCTTGCTAATTATAAAAAGAAGAGATTTCCGTTCATATTCAAGTGGAATAGTTTTCGAAACTGCCTTGTATACATCAGTCCACTTTGTTGTATGGCGTGTTTGTGAATACATAAATAATTACTATCCTCAAAACAATGATGAAAGCAGTATTCTTAACTTGAAGAAAGGTGAATCTTTTTATAACTTTGCAAGCTACAAAAGTACTGGAAGCTGATGTACATGGGGATAATCTGTACGACGAAATACAAATGTAATCAAAAACTCTTTTTACACTCTACATTTAGGACGAGACATCCCATATTGTAGAACTACAAATTTTCAATGCAAGCAACAGTTTTAAAGAACTTTTCAAAATTGTTGGCAGGATTTTGTCTATTCTTGTAAGCAATGTTAACGTTGAACACGTTTTTTTTAATTATCTGAGGAATAATAATGAATGAGTGAAATTAGTTAAATAATTTTTCACAAAACTGAACTACGATATGACATACACTGAATTTTATCATTTCCTTAATGGTTAAAAACAGAAAATCATACTGATAAACATAATTCTAAGGAAAAGTGTATCTGGAAATAAGGCGTGAATACTGTAAATACATTTATTTAAATTTATTCATAAATTATTTCCAAAAGGATTGTTGCACAAAATTCATTGTTTGAGTGTTAGTTAAATAGGAATTGGTTTATTTGGATGAACTTGTTTTGTTACAGACTGATAAATGAATATTATATCTAATATCTAGACACTTTTTTTCAAATCTCTTCATACAAAAATAATTGCACCCCCCCCTTCCTGTTGATGCAGAACGTAAATCCTCCGAGTGAGAAACTTAAGAGAGATGTCAACACTATTCAGATCTTTAGAAACATATTACATAGACATCATTGTTGACTTTTAGATCTGAGTTATTCCAATATTTCAATACTTATATTTTGTGTTGTAAGCTTTACAACAGAGCATGTATTGTATGTATTGATGAACATCTATAGATTGAGTAAATAAACGTATGTTCAGAACGGGACACTAAACGTAAGTTCATGGGTTTTGTACAATCAGAACGGTATTTCTAATGCATTTAAACAATTCAAAAATGTATCTCAAAAATTAACTTTTATAAATTTTTCCCAAAAAAACACAGCTTACCTGGATTATAAAATAAATTGCAAAATGCTTTCAAAATAGTGTAATCGTTCAATTATAGAATAATGTAAGAATTGCATGTAATATTTCATCGAGAAAGTAAATGTAACCTCCTTTCTGTCAAAGGGATCACTGAGCGTTTGAAGTATACGTAATGTTGTGATTTCCAACCGAAATGTTACTCATTCAACTAGCGGAATTGAACTGATACGGATGTGTTCCTAACTTTCCCGGTTGGCGCTGCCTTTTCTGCTCTTCTTACCAGAGCGCAAAGTAAATGACTAGCAGCAGCTTCCTTCTTCCGCTGCCCACTTGAGATGCTGGCGGAAGCTTTCCCTGGCCTCCGCCGTTCCTCTGCTGCCCGCGCCAACTTCGCCCTTGCCCTCGCCCTCGCCCTCGCCCTCGCCCTCGCCCTCGCCCTCGCCCTCGCCCTCGCCCTCGCCCTCGCCCTCGCCCTCGCCTTCGCCATCGCCCTCGCCCTCGCCCTCGCCCTCGCCCTCGCCTTCGCCCTCGCCCTCGCCCTCGCCCTCGCATTCGCCCTCGCCCCCGCCCTCGCCCCCCGCCCTCGCCCCCCGCCCTCGCCCCCGCCCTCGCCCCCGCCCTCGCCCCCGCCCTCGCCCCCGCCCTCGCCCCCGCCCTCGCCCCCGCCCTCGCCCCCGCCCTCGCCCCCGCCCTCGCCCCCGCCCTCGCCCCCGCCCTCGCCCCCGCCCTCGCCCCCGCCCTCGCCCCCGCCCTCGCCCCCGCCCTCGCCCCCGCCCTCGCCCCCGCCCTCGCCCCCGCCCTCGCCCCCGCCCTCGCCCCCGCCCTCGCCCCCGCCCTCGCCCCCGCCCTCGCCCCCCGCCCTCGATCTCGCCTTCGCCCCAGCCCTCGCTCTTGCCCTCGCCCTTGCCCCCGCCCCCGCCCTCGCCCTCGCCCCTGCGCCCGCCTCTGCCCGCGCTTTCGCTCTCGCCCCCGCCGTCGCCTTTGCCCTCACCCTCGTCCCCGCCCCCACCTTCGCCCTTGCCCACGCCATCACCCTCTTCCTTGCCCCCTCCCCCGCCCTCGCCCTTGCCCTCGTCCCCCCGGCACCGCCACCGCCACTGCCACCGCCCTCGCTCTCGCCCTCCCTCTCACCCTCACTCTCGCCCTCACATCCAGCCGCCGCCCCCACCCTTGCTCGCGACCCTGACCCGCCCTCGCCCTCGCCCTCGCCCCTCCGCTCTCGCCCTCGCCCTCGCCCTCGCCCCCGCCCCTGCCTTCTCTCTCGCTCCCACCCCTGCCTTCGCCCTCACCCTCGCCCCCGCATTCGCCCTCACCATTGCCCCCGCCCCTTCACCTTTGCCCTCGCCCCCACCATCATCCTCTCCCCTCCCTCAGCCCTCGCCTTCGCCCTCGCGCCCGCCCTCGCCCTTGCCGTCGCCCTCGCCCTCGCCCTCTCCCCCCCCGCCCCGCCACCGCCCACGGCCCTGCTTCCACCCTTCCATCACCTCGGCCCTCGCTGTCACCTTCTTGCCCGCTCCCACTCTCATCATTCTCGCCCTCACTCGCGCCATCGCCTTCAGCCTATTCCTCGCTAGTGTTCACACCGCCTTTGTCAACCCTGCCGTTCACGCAGCTCTTCCTTTCGCCTTTGCTCCTGTCCAACCTCTTGCCCTCGCTTCCATCACCTCCTCCCCTTCCCGTCCTCCTTACCATCGCCTTCGCCTTCGACTCAGACTCCGACCTCGCCTCCAGCGACCCCGTCGCCTCCCACGTGGAATGCACTCCCGCCACTCCGCCCCCTCCCCTCCCGGCACCGCGACCGCCGCCACCGTTTCCGAGCAGTGCTTGCTTGCGGTTTTATTAGTTCCCGAGCACTCCGCGCAAAAAGAGAGCGACTTACGGACGTTACGTTATGAAGCCGGAGAACAACTTCGAAACCAAGCTATTTGCTCAGCTGCGCTCAGATTTAATATAGAAGAGCCTGGCATACGAGTTCATATTATCCTTAAAATGTAGATATCGTGGGTTTTTACCTCGAGTATAAAATGAACTGCGCATGTTTGAAAATTATATGCATTTAAACGTAAATGCTAAAAGTATTATGTATTCTCTCAGATGTATGTTCTATTAGTAAGCTGAGACAGAAGACAATAACCGTTGGTAGATTGCAGCATTAGTTGAATTGCAATAATTGTATAATTGTTAGATTTAATATCTAATAAATTGATTTTCATTGAACCTAATAAATCAACTCAATTATGCAATTGCGAAAGAAATAAAATTTCAAAACTATTAATCTCTACTTTCTTTATTTTGCATTTATTCACTATCACTTTCTTTCTCTCTCTTTATAATGGTGTGATTTTTTAAACAGTAAATTAGGGCAGGTAGGATATGAAAACGCTAATGGGTGTTTGTACAGAATATAATATAAAAGATTGACAGAAATGTTCACATAAAATGAAAAGCTTTATGTGTAGTTCTAATGAAACCCTTCGTAGACAACATAATATTTTGCATATGCCTCGTAATTAGAGGAAAGTTACCAAATCTGGACTGTTTTGTAAATTAGATATACATATTCTACTATTTTGTTTCACATACCCTTTAATAAAATTGTCAATGCTATTTTTCCAAAAGAACTATAATATCTTTCACTTAATGTAAATGCTCAATTTTTTGTCTTATCGTGAGAATATATGAATGTGTATTGTATTGATGCCAATATCAATAAACTCTCTTGTTTTTTCCACTTTACCTAATATCCCTTGTACATTTCTTTTGTCCAACGTAGGAGACTATGGTAATCGGTCACCCAATTAGACTGATTGTTTATTTCGTTTATTGACTGATTGATTGATTCGTGTTTCCGGGCACGTCAACTACTCAGGTCATTAGTCCCGTAAGTGTAGTGCGTGTTTTTCTCGGTAGGTGGCGTGATCCTTTCCCATTGGATGGCGAGATTTGGCGTCGACCTACCGTCGACTAGCGGGGTTTTCCCTCAACCAGGCATCTCCCACCAGCGGGGCACCGCCCCAGCCGTGACAAGTATATTTCGTTTATATCGATTCCTTTTCATCGGTATTAGAGTAATAAAATATATTTCTTAATGAGAGTACATAGATTGTTAATTGCATTTCGTTTTAATTAAATCTCCAGTGGGTGCACGCAAATAAAAAACACAAAACTATCCATATTAGGCAGCATTCCCCTATTTTATCTGCATTCGTGATTAATAACTAGCGATCTGTGAAAACCGAAAAATGTGAACAAGCGTTTTGGAATACTTCAGTGTTTTTCTTTATCGCACACTACTTAGTATAGAGGAAGAATGTGAGGTTCTGATTCCAAAAAAATGGACAAAGCTCGTTCTTTTTATAGTAAATTATTTCCTTTAACACGTTGTCTTCTTAGAATCCACTTTTATGGGTTCCTGATACCGAAAATTTGGCTGACGACAAAAGTTTCATCTGAACGTCTGACCTCAGACCGTTCAGATGATTTTCATCAAAATTGATATTAACCCATCGATCTGGCCGAAGTCAGGCCCTGAAAATTTGAAGCGAATATTTTTATTTTGGGAGTACTTTACAAGTTTTAACATTGACAAAATTTTCTCAATAATGGCTCCAAATTTCGATTACTTTTTCCCTCGGATAGAGCCTAAAAATGGTGCCAGTCACATTTTCGTTGAACTCCTGAATTTTCAATAATTTGCAAAAGCTCCAATTTTCTTGGCATCTTCCAAGAATTATAATATTGAAGATACATTTTTTGTTAATGAAGTCTGTTTTTTTCAAAGACAACTCTTTAAATCCGATTATTTACAATATTTTTCGAAAGTATGAGTAGTTGTCGCATAATTTTGCGTGAACTTTTTTGTTAACGAAATAGCTTTAAAATCAGTAGTTTGTGCACCTATTGATTCGTAATGAGTTGATGGTTGACATGGGTTAATATGACAAAATACGAAATTATAATACTAATATTTTAATGCTCGAAAGTACGTGATGTTGTAGGACCACTAATTTTGCAATAATTTAGTCATCTGGGATTGTATTAACTCTAATACCGCCTTTCTTATTTCCTCCATTTTCTTCTCCTTCTCCTGTTCCGTATCTTCAGCTCTTGCGTTCTTTTTGTCTTGTTCCGCAACTTGGCATAACTTTTCACGCTAAGTTGTTTAATGCTTACTTTTAACAATTTGTTGGACTTTTCACTCAGCATTCTAATAATCAAAATTTGTATTTCTAAATCAAATATTAAAAATTCGTTTGGAAATAATAAAATACCTTTATTCTCTATTTACTCTTTCGTCGAAAGTTATTGGATTGTTTTATTTTGGTGAAATTACCAAGATAATGCTGACACAGGAACAAACTAATTACACGTAAGTTGAAAAAGATATTTGCCATTTATGAGCAAAACAGCGTCGAATGACGTAAAATTAGGAAAATGCTTACACACACACACACACACACACACACACACACACACACACACACACACACGTATATGCACTACACTACTACATGTTCCGAGAGACCACACGGCAGCCTAGAGCTTGTCCCGTCTGGGGCGGTGCCCCGCTGGTGGGAGACATCTGGTTGAGAAAACCCCCCGCTGGCCGACGGTAGGTCGGCGCCGGACCTCACCATCCAGCGGAGGAAGATTATAAAACGATAAAAACATCCACTATACTTACGGGACCAATGACCGTACCCGTTGACGCACCCGGAATCACTAATTAGTCAATTAAAATGTTATGCAATTAAAAAATATTATCAGTTCAATGCATTTTTGCGGCCAGTTACCTCTCATCTCATTCCAGTCTGATATAGATTAATTACTCCCATGTTTTTACTTACCCTTAATCACGGTAATTCGCGAATCTTCGGAATTCGTTTGACACTGGGCGGTCCTTTACCTGCTTGTGTTTTGTCACTAACTCATAATGCGGCAAGATTGTAATTATTTGAAAAGCCTTTGTGAAAGATGAATTTGCTACATGCATTTTTAACTCTATAGAATTCACTATGATTGCAGAAATACCATGAAATTTACTTCGTGACGATTTTCCACATCCTATTGTCCGTTAATTTCCAAAGTTCAATCAACACCATGCTACACAATCTTCATAGACACAGCTGTCAATTTTACCCGCTCCAATAAACTTCGCCTAATCCCATACAATGCATCACCTTTCCTTTATTCAACTGTCTGATTTAGATATATTTACGTATCGCAGAATGGTTTATTCTTTTTTGGTACATAGATTTACTTCCCTAAACTTTCATAGACGATTATTGATTCTGTCCTATTCTTACAAAATAAAAGTTGTAAATACACCTAATTCCACAATCCTATTTTGTCTTACTGTTAAAAATTAATTTGTATTAAAAGCTCTCATTAATAAAATGTTTTGTTAGTTGGCATTATTGTTCATTGAATATCAACGTCTAATGTTTGTTGATTTTTTTAAATTCAGGTTGGTAGTATTAAGATGGAAGTTTCTTTCTAAAAGCGACATATTAGCCGAAATACTGGTAGATAAAATACATTGGTTTTGACTTTTGAAAATGTTAAATACCTACACACCGCTAAATAATTTCGGTCGTCTCTAGCTCCTCCGACAGCCTTATTGTCCTTAATCTACCTACTCCACCGCGGGCCTCGCACCCCGCCCGGCCGCGTTGCAGCAGTCCCAAAGCTGCCCAGCGGAATCCCGCCCGCCCGCCGCGCTGTTTGCGCAGTTAAGAGGCAATTTGTGCCAAGTGCATTTTAATTAAAACCCCCGCTATTTACCCGGGGATCGGCGACTTCCCGCCGCCCGCCCGCTCGGCTCAGCCGCGAGCCCCCGCGGCAAAGCTCCGACTCCTACCCCCGTAAGGTTATGCAGCGATGCGCGCCGGGGATGTGGTGCGCGAGCACCATCGCGTTCTACTTCGCAGGGCAGTGGGCCCTTGGAAAAGTGCCAGGCCAACATTTCCATCGTAATTCCACACGGTTTCCGGTTGCGATTGCGTGATCGTCATCATTCTAAAGGCCAAACAGTACCATGTCGCTGCTGCCATGAAATTCTCTACTCCGCTGTCCTTTTCATCTCTGCACAGTTTTAATTTCCCGTATACGTACGTATACACGGAGTGATATACGTAGTATAGGGAAAGTTATGTAATGCTGCGCGAAAAAATGGCTAATTTTTGGCGGAAAAAAATTAATTGCCGGGCCGTGAAACCGAAAAAGGGGATAAAACCAGTTGCTAAATTAAGAAAAAAAAATCCCCTATCGCGTGGAGTAGCCAGAAAACCCTGTTTTCTAGGTCCTTGATACCGAAAACCCATTTGAAAGGAAAACGTCCGTCTGTCTGTCTGTCCGTCTGTGAACACTGCTAGCGCCTAAACTATATGCACGATTTCTTCCAAAATGGAGATTTCCCTGTCGATCTGGTTCTAGTCAAAGCTTTGAGATTTTGAAAAAGATTCTTCAAAATTTGGGGTACTTTACGTGAAGCCCCCCCCGACATTTTCAAACTTTTCTCAAAAACGGCTCCAAATTTTTTCTTTAAATTTCTTGCAAGAATAGAGAAAAATACACTTATTAAGGTGGCATACGTCTGATTTTCACGGATAACTCTGAATTTTCGAAAATTTTGAAAGTTTGAATTTTTTTCGGCTTCTTTCTCCAACTACAAAATTTAAGATAGAGATTTTTTCTTCAAATAAAATGTGTTCTCCAAAGTGAGTTATTTGTTCAAGGTCATATACATTCTTTTGAAAATTTTATTTTAATCGTAATTAGGTTTGAGGTTGTTCTAAAATATTCATTTTAGGTCTCCCTCTTCCTCTTTTTCCAACTATTTTACAATCAGATATTGCGTTGCAAAATTGTTTATGTCTAAAAATGTGTCTAAAGAACTTTTCTTTTCTGTTACAAATGGTTTTTAGTAGGTATCCTCACATAAAAAAATACAAGTGCCATAAAACCAACACACACTCATTTTCTCCTTTTTTATGCTGCATAACGGTGAATCATTAATTTGAAAGAAAAAATGTAAGAAATCTCAATTTAAACACTTTATAAGTTTGTCATGCGCGTCTCTACGTGGCAACTGAAGAAACATGTATGTTCGAAAAGAGTATAAAAGTGAATTTATAAAATGAATGTCTTAATTTTCATTAATAAGTAATAATTTTGTAATATTTTAATGCAAATATTAAGAAGAAGAGCGAAGTCCCATTAAGGCTGATTTTATTACTTTTAGGTTCAATTACCTTTTTTTCTCCTCTAAAGATTGCTTCATTTGGACTTGTGTCATTTGTGTATGACATAAATGTCTGCAACTGTAGCTTTGTTAACGGGAGGTCGCAGGTTTAGGACTCGTAGGTGGCAGAATTTAAGCAGTACCCAAAATGACTGTGCTAAAGAAAATCACTGTTTGTGTGAAAATTCCAGGAAGGCAACTCTATTTTCTCATTTCCATTGTTTCCTACCATCAGTAGGAACGCACAGTATCGGCTGAGTTGGTTCAGAGACAGCTTTACTGTCGTGTCTACAGTGATTGACCGGGAGGTCCTACGGTTCTGACCCCGTAGGTGGTCTTTTAAATTTACTAGTAGGTGGTTTACTAGTGCTTTTAAATTAAAGTGGAAGAATGGATGATAAATTTTGTCTCATGATGTAGTAAGATGTGTGAGTTTTTCAAGAAGATCTCTCCGTGTTCTCATATGACGAACTGGTTGTCATGGTGTGCTTTCAAGTTCATTGACTTTAGACAAGCGTAGAAGGAAAATAAATTGACGAAGTCTAAATAAGTCATGATTTGTCAAAGTAATTAATTTTTTGTCAGATTTTAGAGCCATTAAGGTGCTGTGAGAGAAATATTTTCTCTCTCGTTCATTTTGAGATAAACTAGCGGAAAGGAAGACAAATTATTCAGCAAGACAATTGAGAGACTCTTAGAGATTTACTGAAGTTTTGGAGAGGGAAAATGGAATTGCAGGATGTATTCTTGGGATAGCGGTCACGTGATTGGAAAATCACAACACTCAAAGTTCGAATTAAAGTTGTATAACGAAATAAAACATAAATGAATACGTTGCTATCTGCATTATCTAACTATTTTAACAGATTTCGAAAGAAAGGATTAACCTGTTTATTGCAAGATACGGTGCTAATTGACGCACATGTATCATTTTCATTTTTAATTTAATTGGACGTTAAAATGTGCCTAAAACTTTCCTTTACTAATTTTTGTAACGAGGCAAACAATCAAATACCTTGATCTATTCTAGATGCTTAGTGTCAATGGATGCATCGTTAATGGTTGGAAACAAATGATTAGAGGTTGTCAACAATTGTAAACAGCAAGTCGTCGACAAATAGTTAACATGCGCAGCTGACAGTTCTAAAATCAGTCGAAAATTAATTTAATTTTTCTTTCAGTTTATAATGTTAGTTCAATCATTAGTCTCATGTTTGAAATATTTCTGATTATCCTCTCATTCCTACGAACCAATTTTCCACTATGCAAAGAAGAATTATACTGAATATGTTATTGATTCGTATCTGTTTTTTACAGGTTATACAGATTCAAATTGCAGGAAATATTTAAACCCATCAATGATGTAAAACAAAATTGTGCTTCTACATCTCGTGTATCTTTCACGGCGCAATCGAAATGAATCTCTAAGTTTATCTTTCTCCGCAGTTATTGAATTTTTGTGCATGATTTATCGTACACAGTTTCCACCATTTGGAAATCTATGTTTTAAAGAATACCGTGGATAAAGCTGTTTTGCTTCCGTCGTTGGCAAGTCCACTGAGCCGCACGTGGTCGCCGAGCATAAACCTACGGAAGGGCGGCGGCAGACTCTGCGAAGATGCCACCTTCGCTCACAGCTGCACCTCCGCTCCCCCCCTTCCCCACTCCCTCCTGCTCTCGCCCACCCAGTGCTTCCCCATTTCCTCCCGCCCTCCTCCGCTCCCGCTCCTCATACACCCTCCTACGCCTACTCCGGCCCCACACCACACCCGTGTGCGTGTCGCCCAGCTTCCTTCTACCCCACTATTCTCCCTCCATGCCCACACCCCGCATCGGATCACACACGCCCTCACCCCGACGCCGACCCGGCCTCCCCCACCCCCCGCTTTCAATGACACACCGCACCTCCGCCCCCTCCAACATCTCCGCACCACCAACCTCGCCTTCTCTCTGAGAACGTTCCACAACCTTCCCCGCCCAGCTCCAACACAACACTTCCCTGTGTCGGACTCCAGTCCAGACCCCTTCCATCCCTGCCCTCGCGCCTTCACCTCCAGCCCGCTCCCACGTCGCGCCACCGTCCCCTCCAACACCCGCGCCTTCGCTCTATCATCGTTCCACAACTTTCCCCTCCCAGCTCCCGCTCCACGCCACATCGTCCCCGTCTCCGACTGCAACACCGACCCCTCCCATACCTGCACTCACGCCTCCACCTCCATCCTGGCACCGTTCCACCACCTTAGCCCCGCCACGCCTCACTCTGCCCCACCTCCACCCCAACCCCACTTCACTCTCGCCCGTGCCCCGCCCCGCCCCGCTCCGCCCCCGTTCGCTGCGCCGCCTCTCTCCTGCCGCACTCGAGTGCGCGTGGCGCCACCCCGCCCCCACTGGCGCTGAGGGGTCGGCGCCGGTGCCGGCGGTTGCGGAGGCGAAGGCGAACGCGCGGGTGTGGCTGAGGCCATAACACGTGGGGGAAAGGCGGTCTAACGGGCGGCATAACCACCTCTTCGCGGGCGCCGGGGAACCGCTCCTCGGTTATGGCTCGCGTGAGGCACGAGCACGTGCGCCGCCCCGCCCCGCCTCGCCCCGCCCCGCGCCGCGCCGCGCCGCGCTGCGCTGCGCTGCGCGGGGATTTGAGTTGAGGTTGATGAAGTGGCTGGAGTTCTTGACAGCCGACGCCACATCTTCTGTCAGAGGGCGTAGTTTGTTGGCGTATATGCTCAGGTAGAAGGCGCGGCCATGGGTTCCCCTCTGTCGCCGATAGCTGCCAACCTCTTCATGGAGGCCTTTGAAAAGGAAATACTTGAAAACGCCAGACTGAAACCCGCCATGTGGGTCAGGTATGTAGACGATACGTTCGTCATTTGGCCCCACGGACAAGACACCCTCCAGGAATTCTTAGATCACATCAACAGCGCTCATCCGAAGATTAAATTCACCATGGAGATTGAAAAGGATGGCCAATTGCCTTTCCTCGACGTCTTGGTGAGCAGGCGTGATGACGGCAGCCTAGGACACGCGGTTTATAGAAAACCAACACACACCAACCGCTACCTACATGCGGAATCGCACCACCACCCTGCGACAAAGAACGGAGTTCTGAAAACTCTCGCCACCCGAGCAGCCCGAATCTGTGATGAGGCCAGCCTCCCTGCGGAACGGGAAACCCTTAAGAAGACCTTCGCGGCAAATGGCTATAACGAGCCAACCATCCAGAGAGCCCTACGACTCACCCACCACCCGACTGCTCCAAGAGAAACCAGCGACACAGAAACGGAAGACAAGGCAACAGTGGCTCTGCCTCACATTCGAGGCATAACAGACAGGAGTGGCAAACTTTTGAGACGGTTCAAGGTGAGAACTGTTTTCAAGACCCACCAAAAGCTCGGCCAATCTCTAGTGCGGGTGAAGGACCAGCTCCCGCCACTCCAAACAGCAGGAGTATACGCTGTGCCTTGCAGCTGTGGACGCGACTACATCGGCGAGACTGGTAGAACGGTGGAGGAAAGGCTGCGCGAACATATCCGGCACTTCAAACATAAGAATGTCGAACGCTCCGCTGTCGCCCAGCATGCTTGGGAAACCGGGCATGACTTATTGTTTGAAGACACCAGGGTGCTCGCCAGAGAAGATCGATGGTGGCCCAGACGCCTCAAAGAAGCTATGGAGATCGCCAGACACCCCCGGAACATCAACGGCGACGCGGGATTGCGCCTCCACGATGCCTGGCGGCCTTTGCTACGGGCCACCGTTCGGTCTCCTGCCGGACCGGACCGCTCCACGCCGTCCGATCCCGGACCGCACCTTGCGGACCAACCGCGGACCGGCCCATGCCGTCCGACCCCGAGCCGCGCCTTACCACCGGACGGACCGTTCCGTGCCGTCCGATCACGCGCCGCGCCACCTGACCCGACCCCCTCCCGATGTTGAAGGGCGGCCTCCCGATTGGCCGGTTGGTTTCAGCCAATCGTAATCGGCCCCCACCTATATATAAACCCGAGCGCTGACCATCCCGGCGCATTCCAGCTCTGAGGAAGACCACGACAAGATGGTCGAAACGTCGGCAACACAGCCTTCGACGCGGCGTCACCCGGACAGCCAAGATCATCCACATGGCTTCATCTTGTTTAAAATCAAATTTGAATAGTATTGACTGTTGATTGTACGCTTTTTTTTCGAGATAATCACAAAAAATGTACCTTCAGAGTCCCAAATTCCGTCAACATGACTTTTCCTTTTGATGCGGCCAAACGGTATTCGTCAGTCATTGAGTCTCGACCACTTTTGAATTGTTCTACCCACTTGTAAAAACACCTGATCTTCATAGAACTTTCATCATACACTCATTCTAGAGTATATATTCGCTGATTTTGCATCTTCAGCCAGTAAAAAGCCAATCATAGAACGTTGTTCAACCAATGTGGAATTTTTAAGTGGACTCACCATCGTTCACCTTAATTTTGAGGTTACGTACCCAACAATGTTGATCGACCAGATGGACAGTGCTCATCTCAGTGATGCCAACTTCAGGTCCTAATATTACCAAACTTATCCTACCAAGTGTTATTCTCCAGATCGAATTGTCTCTTTAATTATTGAAAGACCTAAGTAAGTCAACAATGAATTCAAAAAATTACGAAACACCTCTCGTTCTGTTATCTATACTTCTGAGAACAAAACGGGATAGAAATGGTTTATTACTAATATTACTAGCAGCTTTCTGGTGTTTTTCACCGGAAATAACTCGCCTAGAGTAGTAAATTGACAGTTATTCCTCTTTTTAGTTACTCGTGTATTTTTATGTACAAAATTTCTCTACTTCTAGTGTATCGTAAGACCGGAAAATTGAATCAGTTTGGAGGGTTAATGAAGCAAAGTTATCGTGTATCTTCACATAAAATGAATATGAGATCGCAGGAGAATCTCTATCCCGGGTTTAATAAAGCTTTGACGATCTTTATTCATGGGTAGCAGGAAAACGAGCACTTTAATGTGGTACTAGGAAACTGCCATTGTTTGAAGGTAAATCTTTGCAGCTGCAAGCATTTTGTGGAGCTTTTTCGACGCAGGTCCTCGTCATTTAAATAGAAGCTTTATTAGTCTTTGGTCGAACCATAAGTCTGAATTTTTGTGTGGAAAAAAAATATTAAACTCATTGACTATGAAAAGAAAATAATCTGAACTTTTATGTGATATTAAATAGGACATTGAGGTTTGGAATGCCATATAATATTTTTGTAAAGACGAACAATTATAGAACATCAATAAATAACTGTTTAAAGTGTAGTAATTTGTTATGATTAAAATAACTTGTTTATTATAAAATATTATAAGTTGTAACTTTGAAATACAAAAGTCCTAAGCGCCGCCATTTTTGTGATTTCTTCTTCTGCATGATAACGACTATCATTCCAAGAAGTTTATTCGTGTATTCAAAAAACAAAACTGTCTGAGAGGGAATATTCGAAAGATTGACTGGACAATGTGATGGCAACTACGATGAAAAGTATACTTTGAGGATGACCAAAGTATACTTTTCATCGTAGGTAGGAGGGGAAGAGAGGAAGTATACTTTGTGATACCAAATGTATTTTGATCCTGTTTTGGTTGGTACTGACAGTGTGTGAAATCCAATGCACTTTACGAGTAAACATATCAAATTATTTCTCTCGATCCATCAAACATTCCTGGAAGGAACATAATATAATACGGGTTTCATAGTAGCAATTTTGCTGTTATAAGCCTTAAAACGGCAAATTTGGAAACTAGAAAAATGCTTACAGATCTGTTTTTGTAAATAAGCATGTCGCTAGGATCGTCTAATGCATTACAAAAATGAAATGTTGATCGTTTATTTCAATTTTTTTAAAGATAAACTTTCAATACTCACATCTTCCAATAATGATTTCCCGATTCCGACAAGCATACTAATATTGAGCAATGATACACCTCGCAGTAATCTGTAACTGATTGTCAATTATTAAATATGTAATTAAAGCTTATTTCGGTGACTTAATTTTGTTGTAATTTGTGATAGTGATGGTAAGTACGAGCGGGTTTTGGTAATGTTAAAGACTAAGGGCAGAGGCGGTTGTTGTGGGGATGGGGTAATGGTGTTGGTAGTTGTAGATTCTCATGTTAGGAGTGGTAGATTTTGATGGTGGTTGTAGGTTGTTAAGATTCTGGAGACAGTAGTGGATGTCGGTTGTGCAGATGGTGGGTGTTGTCGCTTGTGAAAAGTTGTGGTTATGAAACTTTTGAAGACGGTTTTCGGAGGTAGTGGAGATGGTGGTCGTAGGAGGTACTGAAAAATAGTGATGGATGGAAGATGTGGAGTTAGTAGTGGGCAGGGAGTTTGGAGTGGTAATGGTCAAAGATTGTGGAGATAGTTGTGGATGGATGTGAAGATAACGGCGGATGAATGTTGTGGAAATGGTGGTGGTTAGAGGCGGTGGCGATGGAGGTGGTTGAAAGTTATGAAAATAGTTATGGATGGATATTGTGACGATAATTTTGTGGAGATGGAGGTGGTTGAAGATTGTAGAAGGTGTGGTGGTAGACTGTAATGGACATGATGGTGGTTAGAGATTGTAGAAATGGTAGTGGTTGGAGAATGTGAAAAATGATGGTTATGGAAGTTGTACAGAGTGTTGTGGTTGGAGGTTGTGGAGATGGTGGCGTTTGAAACTTGTGGAGAGGGAGGCGGATGGCGGTTGTAGAGATGATGGTTATGGAAGTTGTGCAAAGTGTTGTGGTTGGAGGTTGTGGAGATGGTGGTGGTTGAAACTTGTGGAGAGGGAGGCGGATGGCGGTTGTAGAGATGATGGTTATGGAAGTTGTGCAGAGTGTTGTGGTTGGAGGTTGTGGAGATAGTGGGGGTTGAAACTATTGGAGAGGGAGGGGATGGCGGTTGTAGAGATGATGGTGGTTGGAGGTTGTAGAAATGGTGGTGGTTGGAGAATGTGAAAATGATGGTTATGGAAGTTGTGCAGAATGTTGTGCTTGGAAGTTGTGGAGATGGTGGCGTTTAAAACTTGTGGAGAGGGAGGTGGTTGGAGGTTGTGGAGATGGTGGTGGTTGAAACTTGTGGAGAGGGAGGTGGATGGAGGTTGTAGAGATGGTTGCGTTTAAAACTTGTGGAGAGGGAGGTGGTTGGAGGTTGTGGAGATGGTGGTGGTTGAAACTTGTGGAGAGGGAGGTGGGTGGAGGTTGTGGAGATGGTGGCGTTTAAAACTTGCGGAGAGGGAGGTGGACGGAGGTTGTAGAGATGGAGACGCTGGAACGGCGACGGCCTACAGCTAATCGCTGCGACCGAGCGGCACGGGAGCCGCCGCCGGGCGCGGCGGGCGGCGTGGCTGTGGCACGCGGCGTCGCCATGGCAACGGGGCGGTCGCCGCCGGCGCGTGATGGGCCTTTGTCGGCGCGGCGCGGCGCAGCGTCCGCGCGCGGAAACGAATCGGTGTGCGCCGCGCGGATATGATTAAAACGCGGCGGCGGGGCCGATGGCGATGCCCCGGTTGCGCGCGGCTCCAAATGTCGCTTCGACGACGGATCGCATCAGTATGGTGGAATGAAACTACAACGCTCTCCCCGCCCAAATTGTTCTCATTTTCTGCTGCAATTGTAAGAGTTCCTCACAGTGCGAGACTGATGAGGCGAGATGGATTTCAAATTTTATGAAAATTATGATGTGACAGTAAAAGCTTCTTCTTTTGGACGCCGCTTTAAAAATACTAGATATATAGTTTTTATTCATTTTTATTTTTGGCGCTACCTCTCAGACTGAGCTTTGGAATAATATCCGCGTACTCGTAGTTCTACTGAAGTTTTTCGCGCTGCATAGATTTCACAAGAGTTATATCTGTACTGATATACCATAAAGCAATAAAGTGTATCAGGGAATGTGCTGGAATATAGTTTTTTTGTATATGAGAGTTCTATCTGATTATGAAACATCATTAAATCACATAGTGCGATTGGTTTGGTATACATTTGCACTCGTTCACATATCTCAGAGTTCTATTATATAGATCCGTTACAAGGAAATTCAAAATGAATAGGTATCGTAGTTAACGCTACAGTTTTTCACTTTTACAAAAAGGAATTTACATTTTTCTTACTAGATAATTCACATACGCGATTAGGATATGATGCACTCTGTTTTAATCACTCAATTACACTGTACTGGGTCACAAAATACTTATATATTGAATAAGGAAAAAAAGAGAAACGTCGTTATCAAGGGACATTGAAACGATTCATTAGCTGAAGAAAGTATTGTGAGGTTTTCAAATCACAAAAATGAATCGGTCACAAAACTTACGTTCTTTTAGATCTTACCGAATGCCTTGAATGGCACTTCGAAGACTTGCAGATGCAACGGTTTTCTTGCATTTCTAAAGCTCAATCATCAAGATCTGATAGGTACACTAACTCATTTTGGCTGCGTCAGAATATGATCTGACGAGCACGAGTGCATGAGAAATTGCGAATCGAAGGCAAATGTCACATCAATAATTTTGTTATGAAATTTCCCACCACATGTTCATTGGCAAATCATTTTCTGCCCCTCTCAATGAACTACAAGTTTGTAACATTTACTCTGGGCACCTTCTCTCCACTTCCGGCCCCTCTCTCACTCACTCGCTTCCCTCTCACTTCTTTCTCTCTCTCTCACCCTCTTCCTCACTCTCTCCCTCACTTTATTCCTCACTCTTTCCCTCACTCTCCCTTCTCTCCTTGTCTCTCCCCCTCTCTCCCTATCTCTCACTTCTCCTCCCTCTCGCTCCCCCTCCTCGCTCCTCCTCCTTCTCGCTCCCCCTACTTTTCGCTCCCCCTCCTTCTCGCTCCCCCTCCTCGCTCCCCCTCCTTCTCGCTACCCCTCCTTCTCGCTACCCCTCCTTCTCGCTACCCCTCCTTTCTCCCCCTCCTTCGCGCTACCCCTCGCTCTCGCTCACCCTCGCTCTCGCTCACCCTCGCTCTCGCTCACCCTCGCTCTCGCTCACCCTCGCTCTCGCCTCACCCTCGCTCTCGGACCCCTTCCTCTCCCTCTTCCTCCAGGAGATTGATTGTGATGCTAATAGTTATCCTAATTTTGTGAAAGTAGTCATGGATAATTTGGCGTTCATACTTGTAGCAATATTTCAAACGAACAAGTAAGTTTGGAAAATATTAGTGGACATAAAACAGTTTTAAACACGTTTGAAAATACATACAGATAATATGGAGAATTCATTTTATACGCCATTTGTCTTTACAAGGATCAAACATCCAAAGAATGTATTTCATTTTTCATTAAATGTTATTCCTAATGTCTACTTTTATCGTTGGTGGCTCGAGTATTTTTAATTCTGTTCATTTTTAATTTTGTGACACATGTATTCTTAGAATTTGATATTTTGCATCGAAGAACCTCTAGACATTTCCGTGAAATTCCAGAATACATTGAAAAATAAAGTTCCAAAGCACACCATTTGAGCTCTTTCATTTAGCCTGCTTTTGATGCCGGCAAACCTTTCGACGTGATTTTTCAATTACGCTAGATAACAAAACATGCATGTATTCTAAAACTCAAAGGTATTGCAACACTATGAAATTGCCTATTTCCTATATACAATTATTGACTTTCCTCTCATGTCTAAAGTGTTCATTTTCAACAAAATTAACCTCTTCCCGGTATTCTAAACGCTTGAAATTCCGAGAATGTGTATGATATAGGAAAATGTATTTTAAAAATCTGAAAACAGTTCATTGTAGGATTATAAGTAGAGTGGCAGTAGCATCACCCTCCTCCTCTTCTCAAATGTGAAAAAGACAAATATTGCGACCCAAAATTTTATAGTTTATTTAAGACAAACGTGATATAATAAGGAGAAAACAAGATATGTTTGAATGAAAGTTTTTGTTTCTTTTTCTTTATTGATTTCTTAGTATGAAGAAAATACCCGAAATCATGAGTATGTTCATCTATTCCTCGCCACTTCGTGGGTATGTATGGAGGAGACGCCAATTGTGTCATAGTCAGTTCCGGGGAGTCATTGAGATGTGTAAGATAGCTGACATTAAATGGGAAAAGCGTTAAGGGAAAAGATAAAACAGATAAATTCAAAAAACCACCTTTTGAGACATTGGTTCTCGCATCGGCAAAGGTGGCTCAGGGCATCAACTGATGTTCCTACAGTGCATCTGACTCGGAGCTCCTGTGGTTCGAGTCCCGACGGTAGCAGATTACTGGCTTGTCTGCCACGTCGAATCCAGCTGCTGTCTGGAGGGCAATGCAGAGGCCGGCTGCTCTAATCAGTAGTTGTCCAAGGTTTCTTCGATCAATACCTGGCGAGTGCCTGAGGAGTTCCCTAATAAATTGGCCATGGATCACGCGCGATCTTTCCTTCCTTCTTCTTGTCCTTTCCTCCTTACTTACTTACATTCCCATGCACTACACTGGCACAAATGTCTGGAGATTAGAGGCTCGTCCCGGCTGGAGCTGTGAGGAATCACTAATCAATTGATCGCGTGACTGATACAAAGGTGGCTCATGAGTGGAAATGAGTGTGTTGGCAAAACTTTGGCACTAACCTTACGGCAGATTTGAATTATAATAGCTTGGTTTCATTCACTCCTGTCCACTGGCGAAAATTTAGCCGGGAGTCCGGGGCTACAGCATTGATGGCAATGAATGTAGACAGAGGACGTCAGAACTTAGGCGAATATTCATTTCCTGCGCAGGTGTGAGTCGATCTGCATGCCGTTCATTGTGTCGGTAAGTAATATATCCACGTTACTGACATCAGTAAGCGTCTGACGTACCATATCATCTCCGAATGTCACAAGTTAGACAATTGAATAATATCATCGAAAGTTCAATTCGCGCCTAAAATAAATTAATACAAAAAAATTAGAGGATGACAAGGAACACAAGATGAGTTTCGCAGCACTGTGATACATTCAGACGACTATGGACTGGCACCTACGCAAGGTTGGAGACACTATAACTGTCTTCATCCCTTGCCGACTGGGATGAGAGGCATCGGATGGAAAAAGCCTTTGGGGGAAAACAAGCCACCACACCCAAGTTTAAGGACCACCTCTCTCAACGTGAGCACCTGCACCGACTGGGCGAGTGGCCGCAGCTTCCCACGGCGGCGCCGGCGATGGTGGTGACGGTGGTGGCGGTGGTGGTGACGGTGGTGACGGCGGCGGCAGTTGGCGCTGCAGCAACGCCAGCGGCGGCGGCGGCGACGGCGGCGGCGGCCGTCCGCATCCGTCACGCGGCTTCGATATCGATTGTCTGCATACGCGCGCCTGGGCCTAAGACGAGCCCCGAGCGGCGGGTGAGGCTGCAGCCCACAGCCCGGCGCCAGAGCGCACAACTCGCTTTGGTCCTCCGGAGGAGAGGAGATGTCCTTTCTCTTTGGGTAGACGTCTTCTGTCTATCGGTGGAGGGTAGACGTCTTCTGTCTATCGGTGGAGGGTAGACGTCTTCTGTCTATCGGTGGAGGGTAGACGTCTTCTGTCTATCGGTGGAGGGTAGACGTCTTCTGTCTATCGGTGGAGGGTAGTCGTCTTCTGTCTATCGGTGGAGGGTAGACGTCTTCTGTCTATCGGTGGAGGGTAGACGTCTTCTGTCTATCGGTGGAGGGTAGACGTCTTCTGTCTTTCGGTAGAGGGTAGACGTCTTCTGTCTTTCGGTAGAGGGTAGACGTCTTCTGTCTTTCGGTAGAGGGTAGACGTCGGAACGGGATGTCATGAAATTTACGTGTGTAAGAGCATCGTTAGGTCAAGAGAAAGGAAAGAAATTTAGGTGATTTATTCGTTTTGAAAATTTGAATGCCCTAAGGTGACTCATTGTAAACACATTAGCTTCCCATGGTACTATCCTAGGTTCGATTTCCGGTCGGGTCAAAAATATAAGTGCAGGTTTCCTTTACAATCGTTTTAGTTTCTGTTGTATCGAAGAAAAGCTCAGGCACGCGAAGTTTGTTGGTCGCGGTTAAGGGAATCCTCCACTCTTATCCTCCAAGCGTGTGAATTAAACTTGACCCAGGCATGGGGGAGCCCTTTAGCTAGCCCAAAAAATCGGACTATTGACCCAAAATACCAAAAAATGCATACAACATTTGGGTTCAGTTCTTGAAGCAGAGTGTGGGTGAGTGGTTCCAGAAGTGTGCGAACTCGTGTGAGCAGGTGTAATCTAATGTACACCGGCATATCATGTCTATGCTGAGACTAGGCCCCTCCCACATTGTGACATATGTCTCGTGTGAATTGAAAAATCTGAGTTCCATTTCGAATACAAATTTAGAACATATTTTATAATTAGCATGCTGATGCTCTTTTTTTGTTAAATGACTAGATATCCTTGCGCTTTTTTTCGCGCGTTAAATGACTATATGTACTTACCTCTTTTTATTAATTTAAACTTGATTTATCTTTCAATGAAACGCTCAGCACCACGGTTTTGCGCCCCCTGACTTCGTCTTTTTCACATTTCTTTGAATTTTGTTGTTTTGATGTTTTCCTTCTTTATTTCACAGAAAGTTTCATATTCTTTTTTTTGATCTTCATATTTCCTCATATATTATGCATATGTTTATTTGGGTGCCCCCAAAATACACTGAGGCAACAAAAGTCACGGGATAGCAATATGCAAAAACACATATGGCAGTGCTAAAGCGTACAAACTGTATAAAAAGGCAGTGCATTACCATAGATTCATTTGTACTGAAGTGATTCATGTGAAAAGTTTCTGACATGATTATTGCCGCACGACGAGAATTCACATACATTAACAAGACGCGGAATGGTAGTTGGAGTTAGACACCTGGGACATTCCCAATTCCTAACCTCTCACCACGGACAATGCAGTGGCAGACGACCTTCACTTAATGACCGAGAGCAGCTTCGTTTGAGTTGTCAGAGCTAACACTGAAGCAACGCTGCGCGAAATAACTACAGAAATCAATGTGGGACGTAAGAGAAACGTGTCCGTTAGTGCAGGGAAGAGACATTTGGTTAAAAAATGGGCTGTGGCAGCACAAGACCGTCTCTAGTGCCTTTCCTAACAGCGTGACATCGCCTGCAGCGCCTCTGCTGGGCTCGTGACCATATCGATTGGATCCTAGACGACTGAAAAATCGTGAAGTGGTCAGATGAGTCTCTTTTTCAGTTGGTTGAGGTTGATGGTATAGGGTTCGAGTGTGGCGCAGTCCCCATGAAGCGATGGACCCAAGTTGTCAACGAGGCAGTGTGCAATTTGGTGACTCCTTAATGGTGTGGGCTGTTTTTATATAGAACTAGCTGGTACCCGGCGCGTTGCTGCCGCAGAAGACATAATTGAGGAAATATTCCTCTCCTTCCTCTCTTTCCCCCTATCTTTTTCCTCCTCTCTCATTTTCCCCACTCTCTCTCTTTTCCATCTGTTTCTTTTCCCCCTCTGTGTCTCTTTTCTCCCTCGGTCTCTTTTTCCCTCTCTGTGTCTCTTCTTCCCTCACTCTCCGACTCTTTTCCCGCTCTTTCATTCTCCCTCTCTCCCCCTCTCTCTATTCCACCTCTCATTTTCCCCCTCTCTATTCCCCTCTTCTTATTTTCTCTCTCTTTCATTATTTTCCCTCTCTTTCACTATTTTCCCTTTCTTTCTCTATTTCCTTATCTCTTATTTTTCATCTCTCTCTCTTCCCTGTCTCTTTTTCACTTTCCTGTCATCAACTTGCGCCGCCTGTTCCTTATGTTCTCCTCGCCCTTGCCCCAAAGCACACGGCAACGCCCAGCAACAAAGAAGCTCACGTGGATTGGGAATTGCACTTAACTGAAACGCTATCATGTGCTCTAGCGCCATCTAGTGGAGTTACAATAACTGTACTATGCCTGTGTTCTTCCCGCAAGTGCAAGCAATATGTTGACACATTTTATTGCAATTGGATGCTGCTGCGGCAACGCATTAAACACGAACCAACAAACATTGATTTTTATATATTAGATTAATTTTCTGTATAATAATTTTTCTAGCTTATGAAGAACCCCGCATGGTTGGAGTATTTATCATAATTTTGTATTAAACAGAAAGTGAAATTCCATCTATTTCCGCCCTGTGGCAGAGCCTACTCCTATCTATTCTACTGTATATGCCCTCCACGCTATCACGCCTTTCTGCCTTGCTCCAATTTGGAAAAAAACCTTCTTCACACTATAGCACTTCTCACTAAAAAATATTTAAATTTTAGTCCTATTGGGGTTCCGGCCCCAAACTCCTTTCTCTTTATAACTGAAAATACTAAACAAATCTAAAGTAAAAATTAAATGCATATACTTACGTTATTCTGTTTGTGGAATTTTATGTATTATATACCAAAACTTACAATAACTTGACACATTATAAATCTTACTCTTTTTCATGTTTATTTCTTCTCGCGTATTTATATAGAAAAGTTTGAAATTGATCTTGCCACATCAATCGATTGTTAGAAATAATTAAAGTAATTTTAATTGGATTCTAGTACGTGTATTAGGATCCTTGATAAATTGTGGCTGACCAAAAGAGCCATTAACAACTTTTGCGATTATAATATCTCCACAAATACGAGATCAAAGTGAATCCCGGTTTGACAACACTTTTTCTCTTATTTAAAATAACAACCTTCAAAACCATGCGTTGTCACACATTAAATTCCTCCAAATACCCATTTACCAATACTATTTTACTTTATTTGTACTGCCGTTTTACTAAAAACTGTATTAATGCCAAACTGTCATCAATTTAACAGTTCCTTCAGCACCCAAAGGTACTCTCTACTATCCCACTCTCTACTATATTAAAAAACTTCTCTGAAGCATGCATTCCTCCATCAGTTTCAGAATAACACGTAAATCGCACTGTCGCTCGCCTAACCTGCAAATACGTAATAATTATGCTTAATTTACTACAATTAAACATATGTGCATATATACCTTTTTACGGCAATGTTAACCACATTCATCAGAAAATTATATCTTCCAAACATTTAGTCTCTTGTACACTTAATGCACTCACGTCTACACGCAATTAAAATCAATATTCAAGTTACTTTTCTAAATAAAGCGAAAAAAACTATTACTATTACACTAAAACAAATATTTATGGTTAGACAACTGACTATGAAAAATAAACAAACAGTCCTCTAAATATACAATCCTTTACATTGATGAAAACAGTAGAAGATCTCAGACCTCATTCTCTGGTGGCGCGCAGCTAAACTATTGACATTGATCCACTATTGAATCTGTGATGTAAAGCCAGGCGAAAAATGTCCGGAAAAGTAATTATTTTGTGAATATAGTAAGGTTTGCGATTGTAAATCATAGTCTATGTTACTCCAGACCTTTAAAGGAAGCTAATACAAAAGTTTCATCAGTATTGGTTCATTAGATTCAGAGATTATCGCGCTGTAAGTCAGTACAGTTCTGTCTTTATATATTAGTATAGAAGTATAGATATAGATGGACAAGGCCCACTGGTCCAACTGAACCGATCATTGACTGGAAATGGTTGTGTTCAGCTACCTGGAGACCATACGTAGCCATTCATCGACTTCATGTTCCCCAAAAACGAAGAAATATTTATGGATGACAATGCGCCATGTCACCAGGCCACAATTGTTCGCGATTGGTTTGAAGAATATTCTGGACAATTCAAGCTAATTATTTGGCCACCCAGATCACCAGACATGAATCCTATCAAACGTTTATGGGACATAACCGAGAGGTCAGTTCGTGCACAAAACCCTGCACCGGCAACCCTTTCGCAATTATGAACGGCTGTAGAGGCAGCATTGCTCAATATTTCTGCAGAGGACTTCCAATGACTTACTGAATCCATTCTACGTATTTTTCGTAGTATTCCTATACTGGAAATAGGCCTTGCGTATTCGTTTCCCAATTTTGTGTTTTATTACAGTCTTTATATTGCACTCTCTCGTCTCCCTGTGATTTTGAACGCTCTGTTTTGCTCCATAAACGTTATAAAATATAATACCTGGCTTTATTTATCGTCTTTTGTTCCTTTCAACTGTTTCCATATGCTAATGAATGTAATCCTGAGATTTCATTTGTCGAGATAGTCCATTTACTTTGTCATGCAGTCCGGTTCACTACTTTTTTGTTTAGTTACTGAATTAGGTGAACGTGCAATTTAATGAAGCATGCACCCATTAACGCTCTTGCTTTGTCCCTGTAATCTAGTAAACGCTGCGAAGCATATCCATCCCGTCAACTCTGTGTATATGTGCGCACGCTGCTTTTCCATTTCAAACAAAATTTGAAGACAATGTGAATTAATGTGCTCCATGGAATGGGTTTCGACTTGAGAAATAATAGGGTTTAGAGCTAAGCGGACTCGTTCATATGGAAACTAGCGATTTGATTTATCGTTGTACGCTTTGAAGCTTTGCATGCGATAGTTGTTCGTGATACTATAGCATGTATCCCGACGTATTAGAGAATACTGTTGAATGGGATACGTTGAAAACTTGTATCAGTGGCAATAAAATTCAAAATAATGAATGCAAATCGAGTTTGCATTGTCTAACAAAATTAATTTACATTTAAAGCGTCTTGAAATAGTGTAATAAAATAATAGCAAGGGCTTTTTAATAATTTATAACTTTGGCTTCCCTCTGAAGAGATATCACAGTCCCTGCGAAACAACCGAACAATATCCCGAAATTATAAAATATTTTAGGCAGAGAAATTTACCACATGCTAAAATTATCATCATACAAACGTCCTCTTTACTGTTACTTCACCCCACACAGAAACAATACTGCTAGGTATTTCCGTTTCTAAGGTTTTTTCGTTTCTCATTCAATCGCCAAGTATGTTCGCCTACTTTTCTGAAAGCATCATTTACATATATCCGTTTAAAGAAGATTATAAGAGAGTTACATACACACGAGAATGATGTGAGATTAAATGTGCATTGCATTGTGAAGTAGATAAGAATAGCAGAGCGTGTGATACTTTGTGGCAAGGTAGAGTAATTTCAAGAAAACAATCAAATACTCACTTTTTCTGGTGAAATTGTGAGATTCCCATCTCCAAACGTAAGTTTTCCAGTTTTATTTATTTAGTTATTTTAGTTTGCTTTATAACTGTACTGTCATTAGCGATCGTAGTTACAGCAACAAAAAAAGTTTTGTGATTGTTCTGGGAATAATTTCGTAACGAGAGTATTTTTGATTATATTAAGCATGATATTTTGAGTATACTGACGATAGTCCATTAAGTGCTTTTCCCGATGGAAAAGCGTAGTTTGGAAACAAAATACTATTTCGTTTACCGCAAGTACTTGTAATAATTACAATTAATTATTAATTTCCCTTATATCGCATTAAACACTATTGTGGTGACAATCCTTCAGCATGCACCTCTCTTTCCACAAAACAGCAAAAAAATATTGCATTTCTAGTGTCCAGTCTAGCAAGGCCGTAAAAAGCTTTTCCATCTGCTTCCATCCAGGTCGGGAAACATCCTGAGAAATGTGGGTCTTCGCTTTTCCAGAATGACTTGTCACCTTCACTTTGTCAAACGGCCCCAAGCCTTCCGACCTATATCGTCTGCGAGAAAGAGTTTTCGAATCGAAAAAGGAGGGTAGACGTGTACCAACTTCCTCGAATCATCCAACAAATGTTATAGTTGTAAAAAAATAGTTATATAGTTTTTATAATAAGTCGTAGATAAACCTACAAGAAATTTAAAGAATATAATGATTTGACTGTATAGATAAGAAGTAAGATTCACAACACAATTTACTTGGAACGTCTTCAAAAGTTTATCGATTTATGGTATCTCAATGTGAAAGACGTGATACCTGAAAAAAATAAATAAACTCTTTAGCCGAGATAATTCATTTCTAATAAAATTGAGAATGCGCGACTTTATACCAAAAAGAAAAGGAAGTGAATATCATTTATATTCTATAAAATGTGTTAGAGTAAATCATGCACAAGCCGGGGAATATAAAGAATAATCGTATTAGAGCATTTTCTTGGTCTCTAAGATTGCCACTTCTTAAAACGACGCTAGTGTTTTCGACATGTGACCAAAATGTCCTACATAATCTCGAATTTCCCAAGAACTGTTCTGTTAATAAATTTAAGTGATTCTCGTAAACTCCGAGGAATTTCAGAAATAAATGCAATAGTTTGGACTACTACTGTTTTCACAACGGATACAATTTGATAGTTAAACAGAATGAGGAAAGAATAACATGTGATGACTGAGAGTATTTTTTGAGTACAAAAAATTGGCAAACACTTAAATAATTTGGAAGGAAAACCATTTTCCTGGTTTAAAATATGCTCAAATGGCAAAAAACTGCTTCATTTCTTTTATTTTAAAAAATATATCCTGTCATTTTTAAACATCACTCAAGAAAATTAAATGAATCCCCAACTACGAAATTTAAATCGCGGTGAATACTTATAATGAGTAAAGAAACATTTTGAAATATTACCATAGCCTACATATCAGATTAGAACTACTACCAAGAAGTTTGTCTGTTAAACAAAATAAAAATAACGTTCAATTCTAAGGATAATACACAGTGGAGCCGATTTTGGCTAAAATATCGGTCGTCGGACGCTTTCGTCAGACGTGCCCGTTTCGTTTGAGCACGTGATGGTAAACGGAAATGGCAGTAGTGAACACGAATGACATCTTCCTACGGCGTCCGAAAAAATCGGCTGTAGCAACTGTTTCACTTACGTTTGTCCGTTCGACATTGGCCGTTCAAAACTTCGGCCAAAATCGACCTTATTGTGACCGCCGGCCACTGCCCGCACATGTTTTCTTAAGCCCCAGAATACCCATCCCCCCGGCCTTTGCTAACTTTGGTTGAATCAATAAACGAACGTTTTTGACAAAATACAGTTACTAGAAATGTCCGCTTCCATAAAAATGAAAATACTTTGCACCAAAAAAAGAGCTACAGATATGATACAATAGATAGTCTGTCGGCGAAATATCCCTCCCCCACACATACACTGCTTTCGTATCTAGCGAAATGAGGGCTCAAGAAAACGTACGCGGATAATAATAGGACCTTTTTTAAAACTTTATTTCTACCTGTTCGACATGTTTGTCTTTCAGGGGTTTGGACGTTACAGATAAATAACTGGCGATTTGGTACTCACAGGAATCTGTAATAGGAATTATTAACATTTAAATTTTGAAAGGAGGTTAGGTTATGTATAACAAAAATGAAGTTTGTAAATAAGATCTTTAAAGTCGCTTGAAACATGAGCTCCCCGCCGCGAAGCGGAGTGCAGGGGGCGTTGCACGGCGGGTTGGCGGTGGGGCTTTGTCTGCGCCCGCGGGAGCAGGGGCGGAGGGGAGGGGCGGGGGAAGGACGGGGCGGCGCCGACGCAGCCTCCCGCATCGATCTGCTCTGACCCAGTGACACGCAGCACGCGCACGGCACGCGTGAGGCATGCACACGCTCCTCCGCGCCGCTGGAACGCTGCTAGGGGAAGTGGACGAGATGGGATTGGCAATAGCCGCGTGAGAATGCTGATTTGAGAAGGGGAGTAGTAATTTGATGAGTGATTCCGTGTGCGACGAATGGTAAGGTCATTATTCCCGTAAGAGTAGTGTGTTTTTATCGCGGGTGATGACGGAGGTCTTCCCGTGCTGGATGGCGAGATCCAGCGCCGAGCGCAGCTTATGGAGTTTTCCCCTCACCGGATATCTCCTACCAGCGAGTACCTCCCCAGCCGGGGCAATCTCTAAGTTCCTGGCATGTGTGGTAATGTAGTGGATGTAAGTATAAGTGTGTGTGTGAGTGTGTGTGTGTGTGTGTGCGCGCGGTGTGTGTGTGTGTGTAAATAACGGGGAGAATAGGTCAAGGAACAGGAATGAAAGATCGCGCGTGGTTCGTGGCCTGTTTTTTAGTGAATTGCTCCGGCATTCGCCTGGTGTTGATCGGAAAAACCTTGGAAAACTACCAATCAGAACAGCCATCCGCTGAACTTGTCTTTCAGACAGCGGCTGAGTAGTGATGGACTAATGATGGGAACGAGGATGGTATTGAGGGCATGTTTGAGTTGTGGTGGTGCTGGGAAAAATTGCATAAAAGACGGAAGTGACGATGTGATAGATAGTGATTCTGATGAACGGCGGTTGTGGTGCTAATGTATATATTTGTGGTATTTGCTATTATGAGCACGTGGTAGAGATTTAAGAGAAAATTTGGTAGAAGATTGTGGCAGGAAAGCAACAGTGCTGAAGATGGTGAAAGGACGCAGAAGTAGAGGTGTTGGATACAATTTGTCGGCAGAAACGAAAAGGTTTTTTGAACCGGTTAGAAAGAAGTTACTGTCAATTATCACAATAATGCTAATGGTAATTAGAGTGGGTAGATATTGTAGATTTAGCAATGAATGGGCCACCAAGCACTACCTATGCTTCAACGTATATCATGTAATCAGAATATCTTCGACGTAGATATCGTCCTGAGCAAAAGACGTCCCAATCTTTTTTTTAAGAAAAATGTTCGTTCCGTAAAATTTAATTCTTATCTTTTTAGCAAAAAGGTATTTGAAAACCCTACACCAATCATCTATTTTCTTAAGACGCTCAAAGCATTTTAAGACTAATTTTCATTAAATTAATTCATTATCCTGGCTCATTATTAAACAGATTCATCATCATTAAATTGGATTCGATGCGTTAATTTTCGTACTGATTACAATTGATTTCAAAGACAAATACATTCTAGGAAATGGTAACGGAAGAGATCTTGTAAGATCTTCTGCCCCATACGTCATGTACAGTTTTCACTGTTTTTTGACCAAATAAATCAAATACCTGATGTACCGCGGAATGTAGCTGGTGTCTATTCCCGATCCAACGGCGAACTTCTAAAGGAAGAGTCGCCGGTGAATGTGGCGATAAGGATTCAGGAAATGGAAAGAAGAGTAAGTGGTTTACACACGGCGGTGGCGATATTTGTCTTTGGTAGAAGAAATACTGAAACGTGCTCGCGGGAAGCATTGAAAAGGATAGTTTGGGTGAGGAAGATGCTTTCATTGCAGACAAGAAACACGTTTCAAAGACGTTTATTCAAAAGTATTTCAGATGAACTTCGAAACTGAACTACTGATACCTGCATGAGTGTTGTAATAGTAGCAGAGATCACGATGAAGGTGATGTACAGTGACGAATGAAGAGACGCAGCTGTGGAATTTGGTGACGGGTACACAGCGAAGTTTCGCCAAGTGGCCAGAGAATATATGTCGAAAAAGAGGTATATCCGTGGGGAAAGCCTTGATATAATGGCGAACTATCCATAGATTCCCATGGATATATCTTTTGTTTCATTTATTCGCAGATCGTGTTGAACTGGTGTCATCGACGTAAATAAATATCAGAAAATGTTCATGTTGTGGTGTTTGTTGCAATGAAGAAGCTTACTGTTGCAATGGTGACGCAAAAGACAGCGAAGGCGTCAGTCGTTCGACGCTTCGGCGAATCAAATAGAAGAGGTTAGGGTGACAGTGGTGCTGGTGAGGGTGGCAGGGAGAGGTGAGGGTGGCAAGGAAAGTTGAGGGTGGCAGGGGGTGGTGAGGATTGCAGGGTTAGCGTGCGGGTGGCAGGGCTGCAATTGCAGGAGGTTAGAAAGGAAGTGGCAGCGGTGAGGATGTCTGTCAGGGGGAGGTGAGGGTGACACAGGGAGGTAAGTATGGCAGGGGGTGGTGTGTTGGCAGGGGGAGATAAGGATGGCAGGGGGAGGTGATGGTGGTAGGAGGTGGTGAGGGTGACAGGGGGAGGTGGTGGTGGCAGGAGGAGGTGAATGTGGCAGGGGGAGGTGTGTTGGCAGAGGGTGGTAAGGGTGTCAGGGGAAGGCGGTGGCAGTGGCAGGGGCAGGGCAGGGGAGGTGGCCGATGGTGAGGGTGGTGTCGGGGTCGTCCCGATGGCATCGCCGCGTCGGCGGCGGAGGCGGTGGTGGCGAGGGGTGGTGGCAGAGGGGGCGGGGGCGGCAATCTCTGCTAAGTGCGGCGCTCGCGCCACGCCCCGCAGCGCTCGTCCTCAGCGCCCCACCCCTCCCTTCCCCCCTCCCCAGGGATGCCGCCTGCCCCGCCCCTTCTGCCGCCGTGGCCTCGAAGCGCCGCGCCGCGCCGCGACAGCGCTGGGACGTAGGGAAGGAGGTCCTCGGTTCGATTGTGACGAGAACGATCGGGTTCTAGGCTGCGTCAACCGCGAGATTCTTCCAGTTCCAGACATTTCTCTATACAGTATTTCACACCAAATAAAAGAGCTGCCGTCTCCTTTTTCCACTCCTGGAAAATGTATGGGGAGTACTTCTTCGAGAAAAAGAACTTGCATTATGAAACTAAACATAAAATGCGTATGAGATGAAAGTATATGCCCATATGCAACCCAGGTACAAAGTTTTAAAATAGTCTTATGTTTAAACAGAATGGTGTTGATAATGGCTCGAGTTGATAACTCGCATACAATTTTATCACTTCTTGAAAATATTAAAATGAATTCGACAATATAAAACAAAGTGCATTGAGTGAGACTATTTTTTAATATTTCACAGTTCTCATATAAATCGAAGCACATATTCCACTGCTCATGCGCCCTGTAATACGTGTTCTACAACCGATAGCGCAACGAAGAGCGTTAAAAAATAGAATGATGATAATTCAGGATTTTGAGATAATACTTTGGAGTATTATCATAAAGTATTATTATTACCACAAAGTATTATTATTACCACAAAGTATTATTATTACCACAAAGTATTATTATTACCACAAGGTATTATTATTATTACCACAAATTATTATTATTATTATTATTATTATTATTATTATTACCACAAATTATTATTATTATTACCACAAAGTATTATTATTATTATTACCACAAAGTATTATTATTATCACAAAGTATTATCACCTATAGCGCAACGAAGAGCGTTAAAAAATAGAATGATGATAATTCAGGATTTTGAGATAATACTTTGGAGTATTATCATAAAGTATTATTATTACCACAAAGTATTATTATTACCACAAAGTATTATTATTACCACAAGGTATTATTATTATTACCACAAATTATTATTATTACCACAAAGTATTATTATTATTATTACCACAAAGTATTATTATTATCACAAAGTATTATCACCTATAGCGCATCGAAGAGCGTTAAAAAATAGAATGATGACAATTCAGAATTTTGAGATAATACTTTGTGAGTATTAAATAAGGACTACTGACTTGTGGTTTCTACTGCGTCCGGTACTATTTCAAGAGTTTCCCTTTCTTTATTTCGGTAACTTGCCATGAGAGTTCTGCACCGTAGGGCTGTATCCCGAGTATCAGTCGCTTTTCGAATATTGTTTTTGGTCAATAGATGACCCTTAGGTGCATAAGAACGTCAATGGGTACCAGATGAAAAAATAGGGACTGCGATGTCCGTGTTGAGTTTTTTTATGTAGTGCTCAGGCTTTCGCATGGTTTTGAACAGAGGAAATCACGAAAACTTTCGATCATATTAACCGGCTTCTATGTAAATTCATATCTACGTTGTTTTCGGCTCCCATTTAGCTGTTCATCTCGTGCCAAAAATTCTCGCATCGTCAATTTCAAACATACAATTCACGGAGTTTCAGTTGTGGACTCGCGGCAACGAAAACCTCGGCAGTCGGCCTACTACATTTATTAATTTAAATATTGTGTGGCGTTTCCTCCTCTGTTGTTATTTTTAAAATGTCTATTACTATTAATCGATACTAACTAATAAATAATCTTTTACTAATTGATTTCTCTACAGAAAATGTTATAACACTCACATTTTATACGTTCTAATAATTTCTTGTTGAGTGAGTCTTGTGTCATTCTGTTTAGATGTTGAAATAAAGCAATTCAGATATGAAGTTAAAGACGATATGCTCTTTTGTGTTCGGAGACCACTCATTTCACCTCGGTGATGCTTTCATCTGCATTTTAAAAAATAATTCAATCACGAAAATTTACCAAATACAGTTTGTACTGCCATATCGAATGCATCTGTCTCAGATAATATGTCAGTGTTATTCTTATCAATTCCGCGATAAATGTATTTGGTAGCGAACAGTTGGCTAAACCGATGACAAGTTGTTAACTGGACTCGTGCAAACCACAGGAGCATGTCACAATAATTTATCGTCGTATGTTGAATATGAATATTAGGCATCAAAAGTTGTATTGTCATTTGGAATTGTGGTTGTGTGATCCATCTCTTTGCTCTTGCATATCCCTACAAACATGGAGGGACATTACATGCGCATACACATTAATAACATTCATGTAAAAGAAAGATATATTTTGGCACTGCATCGTGTGCTGCACCCGTCCTGTTGTGTCGATAAACATATTGTTTTGAACCGTACCAGAGAACAGTGTGTTCAGTAAATGCTGTTCACTAAAATGAATTTGGAGAGTCGGTTAGTAAATATCACTTCCCATAATTATGTCTAAAAAAGTCCTGGCTTAGAAATATGATACATGAGAGAAAGTTTGTTTTGGAGTTTTCAGTTTTTAAATTGTGTTATCTTCAAGTAAAAACAGAAAAAAATTGAGATCGTTTTGGGGAACATTTTGTTAATTTTTTACTTTTAACTGTCCGAAAACTACTATTTTCCAACAAGAATATAAGATTATTTATAGGCTTAATTGTAAAGAACGGAATTCGTTTAGAATAAAAACAGACGTACAGACGTTTCATAGAAAACATTTTCAGTATCAGTGACACACTGAACATGGATTCATGCAGCACTACGTTTTTGAGAAAGTAAACTACTACGTATACCGGAAAGTTAACTTTTTTCCGGTACCGGATATCACAAACTTGTTTCCTGGCAAAAATCGGCACTTGTTTCTTCAACATTACATAACTTCCGCTATATTTCGTATACCATAAAGAAATAAAATGTATTAACATCTTTAAAATACAGTGCTTAATAACACCAAAACGCGGTAACAGACGTGAAGAAAGTCGTTTTGGCTATTGCGACACGCATTGTGACGTAGACCTTGGTGTTGCAATTGTCATATTTGGCCATAGCAATGGAGTGATGTACGCAGAGTTAATTCTCTCTGACAACGTTGTGAGCGTTGCCAACAGGCACGCACGCTGGACTGCGCTCATCATTCTATTCCTTTGCACGCGCTCGTCACGCGGACAGTCTCAACTGCAAGTGCCCCGTGCGTGAGAGCCAAGGGCACAAGCTCAGAATTTGCATTTGGAAAGAGTTAAATGAAATATTTTCCGCTGTATTTCATGACCATCTGTAGACGATTCCATTTGCGTGGTTCACGGGTATTGGTCAAAATAATGAGATTTGTCAATTAGCCGACGTTTCGGAGTTTTTATTATTCCATCCTCAGGGCTTGCTGTGAGTAGGAAGTTGTGAAGATATGAATGGGTCATGCCAGCTTGTTTGGCTGTTTCGTACATGAACGGTATGCTCATTATTTGAACAATCATGATGATATTTATGTAATCTTCTACTCACAGCAAGCCCTGAGGATGGAGTGATAAAAACTCCGAAACGTCGGTTAACTGACAGAAATCTCATTATTTTGACCAATACCCGTGAACCACGCAAATGGAAATATTTTCCGGTATAAATATAAGGATGAATCAGAAGCGACGGTTTTTGAATATTTTGTTAATTTACTCGTCAAGCAATTGTAGTCACTCGTAAGTAAGAACATTTAAAACTATATTAAAACAAAAATTAGATAGCCTATTCTCCTTTACGTAGGCCAACAAAAGTTTTAAAATTTTCGAATATTTACATTATATAAACTATAAATATTCTTAATAAAATGTTTGTCAACATCTTGTTTCGTAGACACATATTCTGTCTTAATTTTAATATTTATTTCTCTCATACCATATATCTTGAAGCTAGATATTATTTTTTAAGGCAACACATTCTTGAAAATTTTATTTTCAAATTACTTTATGCACATTGTCTAAAACTATAAGTAGTTTTCGCGTATTTTTAGTCAAATCGCGACCATTTCCCAAAAACTATTTACAAGATTTTCTCAATAAACGGGGCTAATTTTTCCTAAGGTTTTTGGGAGTAGAGCACAATAAACTGAATTCATTTGAAGAAGTACCGTTTTTATTCAAATGTTTAAATTTTCAAACATTAAATGTGTATTATATTTTGTAATCTCTGTAGATTAGTTTTGTCAAAAACTTTTCTCAAGAAATTCTAAAGTATTAGTCAGCTAAATATCGCAATATTACGTAACCCTTAGAAGTAAAACGGGAAAGAATGTGCAGTTGTATCTCCATTATATAGATGTTTTATTTCGAACTTATAATTACGTTTCATTTAATATCGTGTTCCACATTTAAAACAAATAAAAGACGAGACGATTGTTTGTTATTCGTGTAATTAAAGTAGTTATTTTGTCTTCCTTTGTACATGAATCAACATTCATTTTGTTTTCATAAGTTTGACCAGTCTCGGTCACGCAAACACTAAATACGTTCCCCCAAGTCCGAACTGGCGGCAATGAAAAAATACAAATAACTCTATAGTAAGAGAATGTTGACTCTCACTTGTTTATTTTCTGGACTTAAATATGTGGAATTCAACACTGTCGAATGACATTGGTAAAAATATTTGTTTCGCAGCATCGACCAAACTGGGAACCGTCAATATTATTTGTTAACATGTACTCTATAGTGTAGAAATTCAACAATCAAAAGGGAAAATATAATTTTGTGACACGTGCGTGTACTTTCTGGAAACTATCAACATTAATTAGCGTGACTGCATAAAAAAGCACTGAAGCAGTTTTGAAAGATTCGCGATTATCGAGCATTAATCAATAATCGACTTGAGAAATGCAGAATACTCAGTTCAAAAGCATATAAGTATACTCTTGATAGCTTTAAACATATAACAACACTTTTAAAACATTTTTTTCATTCCAATCAATTTTACGAAAGGTGTTAACAAACTTCATTGTATCACTATTATACTTGAGGACAGATTTTGTCAACTGCTGACATCTTTGAAACGCAGTGTTAGAGCTTAAATGTAATTGTTTTGCTTACGTACAATTATTTGGCGATGAACGACTTGGTAGTCGAAGTATCGAGAGTAGTTTTATGATAAATTTACAAGATGACCTTTGAATGTTGTCAGTACGCTCTTAATCGCTCACATATAACAGTGATAGAAAAATAAATTAAATCCGAGTTGTAATATAATGTAGCGTAATGAGATGAAATGCGGGTAAATCTACACGATGTGTAACCCCTCAAATGTTTACGCAAACTTATTAAACATCAGTCCTTTTAAACCCAAATATCATTTGTAGTTCTTTTAATAGTTTTACCCAAGTTAAATCCAAATGTCATTTGTAGTTTTTTAAACGGTTTTCTCAAGTGAGGTTTGTGTGATGACATAATAATCTTCATATGTAAAAATTACAGAAAATTAAATAATTATATCAAATGATTGCATCGTTACAATTTATTTCCATAACGACATTTAATATCGTTTTAGAAAAATGAATTCTTTGCTGTGATGACACTCTTGTTTATTTCATTATTGTCTCTAGAAGCTTAAACTTACTTTTCAGGATCCTGTCGCTGTAGGTTTAACATTGATCCATCACTTAATTACACTCATAATTGCAAAGAGTTCCATCTACTGTCATTTGATATCTTAAAGTTAAGCTTTAAAATAAACTTTTGCAATCTTCGGGCAAACACACTACATTTCGCAGCTCTACGAAATAATAAGAATAATTTCTTGAGGTAAAAATGAGAGGAAAGTCAGTTGGGTCGGAAATTAAGGGTATTTCAGGTCTTAAATGTCATATGACGTTGCATATTAACGTTAATATGCAAACTGGAAGACCGTGCATATATAATAATAATAATAATAATAATAATAATAATAATAATAATAATAATAATTGCTATAGAAAGGATATTCGTTACTAGCGTGAACTGGATACCCAAATTAAGCGACTGTCAACTCTGTACAAGCTAACTCACTAACCGTTCACTAAGCATAGTATTTTGTGAAGTAAAATTGAATTTCTAATTTTTTCTTATAATATTATTTCTCAATGTGTGGGATTCTTTCAAATGCGTACATTAGTCGAATGCATTTGTTCTTCAGGGAACTTTAAAAACAATAAATTGTCAATTACTTTTAGTACTGTAATATACAAAATATTACAGAACAAACGCCGCGCCTTAATCTGGATGGACGGAGCTGTAATATACAAAATATTACAAAACAAACGCCGCGCTTTAATCTGGACGGTCGCGGTTACTAGGCAACGAAGGTTGTTGACGGGCAAGAGGGGGCGCTGGACTAGAGAGTTGGTGGTTGACTAGATCGTGGTGGTAGCGGCGCAAATGTAATCTGTATTATTTAAGTAGGACTTCGACGTGAATAGGGAGAATAGATTGTGGAACGATAGTGCAAGAAGTGAGTCAGCAAGAAAGAAACAGACGACTTCGGCGACGACCCGCGCGAAGACGGATTTTCGGCGCGGAAGTCAAGGGGCTACGAACTGCGGGGCCATCGTTTCACAACGCCAGACAATTCGGTACCGTGAACCTAATGCATGCAATCAATCAAGAGAATTTATATTGTTAATCCCAAATTCAATTTTTAATAAACAAAATTATTGTTGTGCCACGTTATATGTGATTCCTTCGGAATATAGATAATTTCAGACTTCCAGGCTTCTCTGTATAGAGAGCATGAGAACCAAAGAACTGAGCTAGCATAGTAAATTAAATTAGATAAAATAAATTATTCATTATTTTATCACAGTACGTAAAGAAAGAGTGGATCTCAATGAGGTATTCAAAACCTTTGGACTTTGGTATAATTTTCCCTACAGAGCTGTGGAAACAAATTCACTGTAAGAATTTAAAAATTACACAAAACTTTATTTTCCGTCCTCTTTTGAAGGTAAATATCAGTAGTTACTATGTCGTTGGGTTTTTTTGTGCGTATTTTCAGTACTTCTGTATATACACTAATGAGTAACACACATAAAATGTATGTTTCAGTTTTAGAAAGTCCGCGCTTTTCCGTGTAAACTTCTCGTCAAGTTTGTTCATGATTTCTTGAATCACGTACGCGGCAAGCGCACTAATTAGAGAGGAGTTGAGTTAGTGTTTAAAAATAAGCTGACTGCTCGTGACTCTTTGCGTCACAACATCGAGGAAAATTTTGCCCATTTAAGTGAGACAGATCTTGAGGCTGTCGCAGTGAGCTGCACTAAGAAGAGCCTCCGCCCCTGTGAAAGAGATTGGAGTGCATTTCTAGCGTTTTCTGTAGTGTATAAAACCATTGTCTTCCATTATTTTGCTTCAATTTAAGATCACATCAACATGAACAACTTTAAAGTTGCCATAATCTTACTTGCACATACATAGGTAACAATGCACAATGAGTAGTTATTAATCTTCGGAATAATTTGTTAACCATTTATAATTTTTGAAACTAATTTTCCTTGATAAGTTATTTCCTGTAGATAATGTTGATTTATTCTGTTTTATTTGAAATAAAATGCTTTAATCTAACATTCAAGAAGTATTTTAGTTATTTCTTACCTTCAAATAAAGAAGTACCTTGGTTTAAACGGAACGTTCGACTTTACCGGGGATGTTCCTCAGCCCTAATAGAAATGCTTTAGTAATGCGATGCGACGATGTCTCAAACAACCTACAGTCCTTGCCTTAATAAAGCACATACCAGTGCCATTATATTGTGACCTGCGGCTACGCTCTGAGCCACAGAGACGTTGTTGTGCATTCAAATCGAAGTTTCAGTTGACTGGGTAGCGCCGTATATAGTACGCCCTGTATCTTCAATAGTTGATAAAATATTTGACGAGCTATGTTGGTGCAATATTGAGGAATATCTTGGAAGATTACAGCCTCAAAATCTCTGTCAAAAATATAAGTAATGACTTTCCAAGGATAATTCTCAGTCAGATCAAAAATATGTATTTACAGTTCAACGTTGGAACAAGAAAGGCATTTTAACTACCTTGTGGTCTAGGCTATCCGGGATGAGCCGCGTCGTCGTTTTGGTAGCTGAAGTTTCGGCCAACATATTGTGGCCTTCCTAAATAGTTGATCAGTACGCTCTGAGGAAGACCACAGTTTGTTGGCCGAAACGTCAGCCACCAAAACGATGACGCGGCTCATCTCAGATAGCCTAGACCACAAGAAGCGGTCGATGGCCGCGGAAGCCTACGCAATCATTTTAACTACCTTGGCTGCGACATGAGCTACGATTACGAGAACGTCATTCATATCAAACTTCATCGGTTCCAACAAATATGCGGTGCAATAAGACGGATGCTCTCGAAGGTAAGTAGATAAACGCAACTACGGGAGCGAGTCATAGGTAATTCTTTTTATAATTTATTTTACTGGTTTTAACCTCAGTTATACGCCAGGATACAATTATAGAAATAATGAACAATAGTCAAATCAATGAGAATATAGTTACTTAAAAAAACAAAAACAATTACAAACAAATCTTACAACTAACATTTTTTTAAAACATATTTACATTACACTAATATTAACAAAGTCCAGAGGCAACGAATCTTCGTAAAAAAAGTCTTAAATTTA
Source organism: Acheta domesticus (assembly GCA_031308135.1). NCBI lineage: Eukaryota > Metazoa > Arthropoda > Insecta > Orthoptera > Gryllidae > Acheta > Acheta domesticus. The sequence goes on along the minus strand of JAHLJT010009355.1, from coordinate 22,161,702 downwards.
ATTCAACAAATTTCTACATTATGTTGTAATTTAATTATCAAATTGACAATGCTTTTAAGAAAAACCTACATTATTTGTCTCTTTAAGACATAGTAAATTAAAAAAAATAATATTTAAATATTTTCAGCGATTCTTTAACATGCGGCGAAGCCGAATATCTCCTGCCTAATACCTTGAGGTAGCACATAATGACAATTCAACTCGGGCGACAATCCCTGGAAGTTTGGAAGTGTTTCTGTAATGAATAGCAAGAAGTACGTTTGGAAGCTTAATACCTACTTTCTGTTTCCATGATGAAAATAGCAGATTCTAATTTCTGTAACTATTCTATTCACTGACCTCGGTTTAAAGAAAGTTATTTACCAGAGAAGATCAAACAATTAGATTCCCTTTTCAGAATTCATTAGTAGGGCAAATACACATTGAGAATTCCGACATTTAGCACGTAAATACACGTCATATACTAGGCAAGAAACTGAAATACGTCTATTTGTCTTTGTTACTGAATTGTTACTATTGCTTGTGCAAGAATCCTTGAAAATATGTTTCCATGGCAATACAGTAATGTTTGATTGGCCATCCCTCCACGGTGCGAAGGTGATCCTCATTTCACTATGATGCTCATTTACAATATATTTCATCAATAACTTGAAGGGAATCCTTTGTTGTCAATAGGTGACAAGTAGTACGTATGCTGCTAAACCCTTTTCAGAACTGTAGACTTGAGAGGCATTGGGCATGCACGCGAATGGCGTGGGGGTGATTCGCGTGGAACGCATGGGGGGGGTGCGTGGGGAGTGCGGCACGTGGGGTGCGTGGGGGTGGAGCGCGTGGGCGTGAGCGGCATCGAGGGCGTGCGTGAGAATGCGTGGGGAGTGAGGTGCACGGGTGAGAATGGCATGGGGAGTGAGGCGCATGGACGTGCAGCACGTGGACACGAGGTATGCGGACGCGTGGGGGGCGGGTGGCTATGCGCGTGAGAGGCATGGGACACGCGGGCGCGTGAGCGTGCGGAGTAAGGCGCGTGGGCGAGGAGCGCGTAGGCGTGAGAGGAGAGGGCTGCAGGCGTGAGAGGAAAGGAGTGCGAAACGCGTGGGCGTCAGTGGTGTGGGAGTGAGAGGCATGACACACGTGGGGAGCGTGGGCGTGCGGAGAAAGGCGCAAGGGCGTGGAGTGCGTAGGCGTGCGCCTTGGGGGCGCGGTGCGCATGGGCGTGAGTAGTATGGGGCACGTGGCTGTGCGTGAGTAGGCGTGAGTGGAATGGGGCGCGTGGGTGCGTGGGCGTGACAGTCATGGGCGCGTGAGCGCGCGAAGTAAGGCGCGCGGCTTGAGAGGCAAGGGCCGTGTGGGAGGAGAATCGCGTGGGTGTGCGGACGCGGGGCGCGTGGGCGTGAATGGTTTGGGGCGCGTGGCCGTGCGCGCGTGGAAGTGAGTGGTATGGGGCGTGTAGCTATGCGTGCGTGGGCGTTAGTGGTATGGGGGCGCGTGGGTGTGGGTGGGTGGGTGTGACGGGCACGGGGCACGTGGGTGCGTGGGGCGCGTGAGGGTGCAGTCAGGCGCGTGGGCGCGAGAGGCAAGGGCCACAGAGGGGGAAGAATCGCGTGGGCGTGAATGGTTTGGAGCGCATGGCCGTGCGTGCGCTGGCGCGAGTGGTAAGGGGCGCGTGGGTGTGGGTGCGTGGGCGTGACATTCATGGGGCACGTGGCTGCGTGGGGCGCGTGAGCGTGCGGAGTAAGGCGCGTGGGCGTGAGAGGCAAGGGCCGCGTGAGGGAGAATCCCGTGGGCGTGTGGACGCGGGGCGCGTGGGCGTGAATAGTTTAAGACGCGTGGCCGTGAATAGTTTAAGACGCGTGGCCGTGCGTGCGCGGGCGCGAGTGTGACGGGCGGCGCGGCCCGCGTGTCTCACCTTGGTGGGCGGCGCGCGCGTCGTGCGAGCGCGCGCATCCGCCGGAGAAGAGCCCCAGCGCCAGCAGCACGGCGGGCAGCACGCGCGCCGCGGGCCGGCGCCCGGCGCCCGCCCCCGCTCCCGACCCGGCCGCTCGCCGCAGGCGCCTCGCAGCCATCGCTCGTCCCGCAGACAGCCGCCGCTCACCACCCTTCTCCTGCAGGCGTCCGCCTCAGCGCCGCCGCATGGCGCCGCGATACGACGCGACGCGCGCTCGCGCCGCGCGTGCACACGCTCCGAGGGCCGCTGCTCCGCCCGCCGCTCGCGGAAGCTGCGTGCTCGCGTCGGGACCGCGCGCGCAGGACTGCAAGCGGCGGCGGCGGCGGCGGTGGAGCTCGCGGCGGATGGAGGGGGAGGGGGCGGGGTGCAGGGCGATGCGCAGACGCGCGCTCACGTGCGCCGCCGCCCGCCACGCACAGTGGGGCCGCCCCAGCGCGGAGAGGCCACCTCCCTCCTCTGGGAGCGCTGGTGGATCCAGGGGGAACCACGGGAGCCATGCCTCCCCTAGGATTTTCTAGAATTTTCGTGTACCTTCAGTTGTTTGGCAAAATTGATCTAAATAATCTATATTCGAATTATGGAGTTATTTAAACAAGATTGTATAGTACCATATCTATAATACATAAATAATATACATTACAATAACAAATATGTTTATTATTATGTTTCAAATAATACAATAACACAATACAATAATACAATAACAAATATATACTATTATGTTTCTGTATTCTGCCACCGGGCAGCAGCAGCCCAATTGTAGAATGAACCTTATATCTATATATATTTAACCAAAATCTGCGATGACCCGCCCCCCAAAAACTGATCGGCGGGATCCGCCCCTGTCTGGGAAAGGGTCTCTCATGGTTCTAGGATACCTGCACCCGGGAAACTACACGAGTGCACATGCTGAGCCTCTGAGGCCCTGCGCAATACGCTCTCGAACAGCCATATAAAATTGGTTTTTTATTCTTAATAATTTCATGTCTTCATAATTTCAGTAATAGCCAACTCATGATGTTAAACAAATATTTTTTATTTAAATGACTTAATAAAAATCTCAATAAATAACTTAATAGTTATTAAGAGGGTCGTAAAAGCCAAGCGTATGCATTGACGTAATAGAATCAAGTCTCGTGACATACTTATATAATTTTTGCGAATTTTTCTTTGCTGGTGACTAAAAAGAAAGAAGAAATATTGCACGGAGAGCCAGCGCTGGGAAATACAGCTTTGCAGAAATACAGTAAGAAGCGAAATAAAAACCATTATGGCCTCTGAGGCCCTGCATATGAATCCTAGGGATAAGGCCAGTAGATGACTTTTTTGACACGTCTTAAAATAATGCTATACAGAACAAACAATTGTAATACGTCGTTCTTCTGTTACGACTGTTTACGTCTCTGTTACTGAATTGTTATATTATTGTTTGTACTAGAATCTTTGAAAATGTTTACCAATAGCAATAGCATTACCAATACCAATAGCTTCCGGGTCAATGACCCCCATCTCGATCAGGTTTTTGTCGTTTCCCTGATCCATTGAGCAAATGCTGAGATGGCCCCTTGTTTCGCTTCTGGACGTAAATGTAGCTTCACTGTGTGCACGTTTTGTTGAGCACTCCTTTTGCTTGTAGTTCATTCACCGTTGAAATTGATTTTCTGTAACTCGGGAACAAACATTTTTCAAATATTTTTATTTTTCTAAAATAATTACTTTCTAAATTATTTTTTTCGTTTTTTTAAAATTTTTTTATATATATATATTTTTTAAATTCTGGCCCTCAAGAAAATGTGCGCAGGTAAATCTCTTTCCCCATACGTCATATGCAGTTTTTTACTGTTCGCTCCGCGGGGCAAAAGTTATATACATTTTATTACGATGCTTATACCAAAGATGTTTCATTAATACCTCGAATGGAATCCTGTATGGTCACTAGATGGCAAGTAATACGTATGGTGCCCCAAGGGTAGCTCACTGGTGAATGTGCTCGCTTTCCGGGTTCAATTCCTGGCCGGAATGGATTAAACGAGTGTGCTCTTTCCTTGCAATGTCAAATCTGTTGCTGTGTGACGATGAGAAAGCTCACATCCCAAATTCAGAAGACGGAGTACGGATGTCACCGTGCCAATACCACTTAACCCATAGCCACAAGTCCGGAACGTCGCTTGTAGGCCTTGACCCCCGTAAGGAGTTGTTGTGCCAGTACAGACAGTACGTATCAACTCTTTTGGGGATTGGAGTTTTCAGTCGTATTGGGCGTGAGCGCGTGGCGTGGGCGTGAAAGGCGCGGAGCGTCGCCGAATGTCTCATCGCTCTACGAAATGCATTCTTCCACCAGCCACAAGACTCGAGCGCCGTCTGTTAATGCCTCAGAGTTCAATGTCTGCACTTGGAGGTTAGTAATAGTTTTCGCAAGTGCTTTTACATTGTTCCAATATCGTACTAAAAATAATATTGTAAGAATTGTAACAGAACATGCCAGTAAGCACATGAGATTATGTATGCGTGTGATGCGTGACATCAAACATACGTAAACAGACAGGCCGTAAATATCGAAATTCAAAGAGACTACATTGTTTGCTGGAACAATGGGTTTGGTTAAACTTGCAATAGACTAAATTGCATTCAAAGAATTATGCATACTTTTCTTACTTTCTAGTTTCCTTAATGTAATAAATATCATGCGAGCATTATCGATTTGGGGGAAAAACAAAAATAATAGGAAGTTATGCAGCTCAAGTGTAAGTTAGATCTAACTCAGGTCATGTACATTTTTTTCCAAAATATGAGTAGTTTCGACCTAATTTTGCAACACAATGTTAACTAAATTGTAAAATAAATGCAATTGTAAAAACAAATTTTTCTTAAAATCGACTCTAAATTTTCTCTTAATTTTTTTCTCGGATATTGGGAAGTACGTTTATTAAAATTACGCAAATTCCATTTACTATGAACTCTTTGAATTGTCAAAAGTTGAAAAAGTTAAAAAAACGCCACTAGTATGATTTGATATTAATAATTGTCCAAAAACGCTCTCATAACTGATCAGACAATACCTAGGTTCAGGTTTCAGTTGATACATGTGAAATACGTGGTGGGCGAAGCATTTTCGCGGAGGGTTTTCTCAGGGTTCTGCTATTCCTCCCTGCCTCTCGTTCCACATTTCATCCGCCGTTATTTAAATATACATCACCATCGTCCATCCATCAAAACCATTCACTCCGTGTACGGTCCTAAAAAAAATACGTCCTGAGGACTTGACAAACAGAAAATAGAGAGTCGAAATTCGGGGCGTTGGGTAGTGTTCGTCCTATTGCAAATGCATTGCATAGTGAAAAATCTCGAGGTCGGAGCTTGTGTCGCGTTGGAGGAGGGGAAGAACCCCCTATCAATATTCTACCTTCTCTCTCTATCTCTCGATCCCCCGTCAACGACATCATGTTTAGGCGGATGCGAGAGTTCAAAATTTTAACACTGGCTCACAGCATCAACTGTTTTCACTGCAGTACCTCTACCCGGGAGGACCTAGGGTGCGAGTTCCGATAATGTGGCAGGATTTTTGACACTAGCTTGAAAGCTGGGTCAAGTTCATCTGCCCATCACAGGAGGAGAATTCGATAGGCCGGTTGCTCTGATCGGTGGTTTTCCGAGGTTTCTCCGATCAACATAACGCGAATTCCGAAGCAGTTCTCTAAAAAACGGGCCACGGGTCGCGCCCGAATTTTCCTTCTTATTCCTTGTCCTTTCCACACCCCCTACTTTCACACACTTTTACTTGGATGCTCTCCTGCCACAGTCGGGAGCTTAGAGCCTGTCCCGATGGGGCGGTCCTCTACTAGTGAGAGATACTTGGTTGGGGAAACCCCGTAAAAATCGACGTTTAGGTTAGAACCGGATCTCACCACCCTGCAAGAGAAGAACATCGCCATCTCCGTAATAAAACATCCATTACATTTACGAGACTAATGATCATAGCAGTTAATGTGCCCGAAAATACAAAATAATCAATCAATGAATTAAAATTTTAGTGCGTGCGCAGTGAAAGATTTTTTCTATGCAGTTCAGCTCTGTTTTTTCACATCACCTGAACTCGCATGCTGGTTAATTCATGAAGAGTATGTGAGCACATAAAGTTCGATGCTTAATGAGCTGAAATGTAAGAGTTGAAACCACTTTTACCATTGTAACACGTACAAAGAGAACAACCTTTAACACGAACATCCTTTTACAGGTATTTAAACATTCATGTAAATCTCCGTAAACGGGGCAACTGTTTCTATTTGTGCCTTGTTGTTGAATAACTTGCCTCCCTTACTACATAATCCCTATTTCCAAGAACGTGGAATTTCAACTAGCAAGCTAGCTTGCCGTTTCTGAGAACTGTGACTCCAATTTCCAACGTAATTCGCTTGAGAAAGGATGTGGATTCGCAGTTCCATGGGCTTCAGTAGCTTTCCCTACTCCTTATTTCCACACATTCTGCCCATATTTATTCTCATTAATTCATGATATCCTTCGCCGTTATTGTCTTTAGTTAAAGCTACGAAGTAGAGAATCAGAAATATTTTATTTTACTCCATTTTTTAGTAAAATACAAAATACACGAATGCGCGGCATACCAAAGCTCCTTTTAGTGATTTAATCAACAATTACTGACACGTTTAAAAAACATCATTGTATTTCAAAAAACTTTTATAAATTACTAGCAGAATCCCCAGCCACAGAAAATTACCATTTAGGTAAAAATTACAGCCAACCACAGAGAATTCATTCACGCTACCCTAAAGACATTTTCAAGCCTCCCTAACTAACTGAAAATATAAACTGTTGCTCTTTCTCTCTCTCTCTCTCTCTCTCTATCTATCTATCTATCTATCTATCTATCTATCTCTCTCTCTCTCTCTCTCTCTATATATATATATATATATATATATATATATATATATTACACTCTCGCACACACAACAATACCTACTCTTTTTTTCTAACAAACTTCTACAGAAAGAATATTGACAGACCTGAGGATGGTTCATCCTAAAACGTAATGTAATCATATGTAAACGCCCTTGAAAGGCAGAAATGCCGAACAAGAAGAAATAAAATTAAAAAAAATAACTTTGTATTACTATCGAATGAAAAAGGGCAGGAAATATTAAAACCACAATAATCAATCTGATTGAAAAATATCTTGGAAAAATTGAGCCATTTCTTAAAATTTCGAATGTTTTATATTGATCATGACCTGTACAGTATGTTGTAGGACATTACCACAAAGAAATGTTGCTGTTCACCTTCCCTTAGAAGCATAATTTACCTCATAATTATAACCCCTGACTTTTTCCTGATAAAATACGTGTCAAACGATTACTGGACATCGCGTTTACATACACTCACAATTCTATGTATTGAAAAACAATCTTCTACTTTAAAAAAAGCTTGCTAGAGTAGCGTAGCTAAGAGTAACATGAAAATAAAACAACACAAAATAAACCTATTTCGTTTCAGGTATTTTAATATTACTGTTTGCAGATTTGGATTTCAAATGTATCTGAAATTTCTCGTAATATACATTTTTTTCGTTACTATGATTCAGACGGCTTATCGATCAGTTTATGATTTTCAGCGGTACCAGAGATCAACAATTATTAAATACAGATATTCACATCATCTCGTTCATCCATCAAAAATTGTCATGTTTATTGGATGGATAGTGGTGTAATGATTTGAATTATGACGAGGCATAGCAATGGTGAAATACAAGACAGCAAAAATTCCCCTAGAACCCGCCTTGTCCACCACAAATTCGAATGCATCGACTGTGATTTGAACCCCGATACTCAGAGGGGAGAGGTGAATAGTCCGCTCACTGCACCACGGGTCGTTCCGGCTTAGGATTTCAACTGCTATCACTGCAGTGCCTCTGATCGGGAGGTCCTAGGGTTTGAATCCCGACGATGACAGAATTTCCGAATTCAGCCGCTGTCTGGAGAGTTCTACCGGGCGGCTGCTCTAATCGGTAGTTTTCCGTGGTTTCTCAGATTAGCACCAGGCGAATGTCGAGGCAGTACCCTAACAAACAGACCATGGACCGCGCGCTCTCTTCCTTGATCTCTCCTCACCCCTTACTCACACACGCACTTACGTGCACTACACTATCACACGTGTCGGGGGCAACCGGCCATCCGAAGTGTAGGTCGTCCCTGGATCTCGCCATCCAGCAGGAGATGTTCAGCACCACTTCCCGCGATACAGCGTGCACTCCACTTATGGAACTACACTTATGGAACCTAAGCAGTTCACACACCCAGAATCATTCATCAGTGAAACGAATCAAACCCATTCGACTTGCTTGCCCTTTTGTCCGTTTCGGCCCACTGGTCACCCCCCCACTCCTCCCGCCTTCGCCCCCACCCCGCTCCCTCGAGGCCACCGCCACCCCCACCCCACCCCGCCCCGCCCCGCCCCGCCCCCTGCGCTGCGCCCGCTGCATCTCTCGCGGCCCTGCGGCAAACTCCGCCGTTTAAATCTCCCCGAGGAGTCCCGGCTGTTTAAAGCGGGATCCACTCGGCCGAGATGGACGTGCGACGGGCGCGACGGACGGGGCCGCGCCGGCCACGCGACTTACGGCGGCTGGCGCCGGCAGAGCGCAGCACCGGCGCCCGGCTGCCCGGGAGTTGCCGTGGAAACTGGTGATGCACGCCCGAGCCTGTACATATACAAAACGTCAACTACATTGTTTCGGCGACGCGTATGTGCAGATGTAATCTTCCTGTCGCAGCTGTATTCTTAATTTCTGCGCAGGACGCAGTGATGAATCTAGCAGGGCCGTTTTTTATTCTGGTTTGTCGCGCGCAACCCTTTGCATTAAGCCTTCCTGACGCGGAAAAAAATGACATTTTTTTCTTTTTCTTAGTAAAATGCTTGTAATATCGTAATCTGAAATAAAAAACATTGTTTTCTTGGTTTTCATTGTGAACTAATAAACATGAAACCGTCGACTCTTCGTGTAATATTTCATTGAACAATTACTTTGTTGGAAAGAGATATTCTTTGAATCTCTCGTTGTTTGAATATTTATAACATGTTTTCAACCCCTCTCATTTTGATAAATAATTTACCAAAATGTGTAGTTTGTAGTTATTATTCAATTCAATTGAGTGGCTTTCAAATGTAAATCATTTCTTTTCCATGAAATGAACCTTTTTATTAAGCCACTTCCCGGCAAACTATTAAAACATCTAATTCCTATTTTACTAGAAACATATTATCGTCGGTTCCATTGAATTACCTGATCACACAATTCAAGTTTTAAATTCCATTAAAACTGTATTCAACGCTGATAGTGATAACAGCGGGCTCTAAAAATAAAAAAAACACATTGATAGAAATGATTGAAAAATCTGCAAATAATGATCCACAAGAACACAACATAGTAAACTTTGTTGTCACATAATACTGCAAAATACATAGAGCGGTCTTGTTAAAAGCCATCGCATGCTTCAAACATCGCCATGAAAGCCGGCGTCCTGAAAACCTCATCCAATATTCCGAGCACTTGGAAGGGATGAGGGCGCCGCACAGTATGGATTCCGGCCGTTGTAATCCGATCTCGCAAAACCAAGCAGCCAGCAAAATCTTTAATTCCACGAAACCCTGTTCTTGTGCCGGTCGACGAAACGGAATACACGCCGAAATCTGGACTTAATATCTGCTCCAATTCAAATCCCAACCTTCCCCATCCCCTCGATACAATATTACGCCCGAGTGAGCGCGGACGCCGCAAGGGCGGGGGCGGGGGGAAGGGGGAGGGGGAGTGAAGTGAGGAGAGGGTGAAACGAGAACCTGCCCAGGGTTCCTGCAGGATCACCGAATCGCCGGTAGCTCGCTCGCGATAAATCTGCTGGAAAGATCAACACGGGGGAGGCGCTGGCGGCGCCGGGGGTGAGGGTGGGGGAGGGGGAGTGGGTGGGTGCGAGCAGCGCTGGCTGCGGTGGAGATGAGGGATGGGGGATGGGGGGGTGAGTGGGTGGAGTAGGGGAAGGGATGGACGCCTCGGGCGGGCCCCTGCGGGCACAGCGGAGCTGCTGGGAGAGGTAGTTAAATTCAAGAAACCGCCAATATGTTCGGTATCGATGATGGCTTGTCGTGTGATGAAGATGAGGGTCATATATTGCGTAGTTTCGGGAGAAGGCATGTGGAATATTATCCACGTGCACTAGTTTTAATATTCTTTGTTCCGTTCCGAGAATAAAGCAGTGAGGAATTTGAGACCATAACTTTGAAGTAAAATTGAGATGGACTAATTGATAAACTTATCATAATTCTAAAGAGAATTCATCCTCGCATTTCTGGAAAAAGAGTGAAAGGGATAAATGAATTCATTCAATGTTTGTCATAAGATGATTGAAAGAAATAAGATGTAAACTTCTATATGACTCCTATTCCTATTCCCAAGATGAGAGAGATAATTCTGCGTATTTTGTGTCGTAATTCGATTAAAAAAGCACTACTTCATTTAAAATATATTATTTTGCGTTCAAAAAATAAATTATTTGAACATTATGCATTCATTTTTCTTTCTTTTCTCTAATCGCTTCTTGAAAACAATATTTAACGCATGTGATAAAATTTAAAATTTTAGAGGGGCATTTCAGATACTTTAGCATTATCTCGTGATACACATTTTTAATGAGGGTCTTTCTGATCCCTGACTTTAAACATTTCTTAAACCGCCCCAAATATCGATACGGCATTTATCATCACATATCACACCTGCCGAAAAATTAAACATTTTTTTCTTTTGTAACGCTTTCTCTATAAGTGGTTATGCAGTATTCTCTTCTGTAAAGAACACACCAAATGGATTCGCAGTTTGTCTGAGGAGTAAAGTTTCAAGCTCAAAAACAAGAAAAAATAAAATGCATCGATAAAGTTGATTAGGAGGTTTCTTTTTTTTCTTCTCCCCTCTCTCTCTTTTTCTCTTCTCTTTTTTTCTCATCTGTCGTTTTTCTGTTTATTTTCGTAATGCAAAAAAATTTTTCAGAGATAAATGTAAATTAAAAGTACCCAATCGTTACATTTCTTTTTAAACAGTGTCAGCACTGTTATCACAGTATTTTTAATATGATGATGGAAAACATATGCATGTGTTTCCTATCATGTAATTTGTTCAATAATGTCTTTTTATAAAAAAATGGTGTTTATTTTGTAGAATACTGCATTTGTATGGTGAGGTGAATTTGATATACTTGTTTGTACTTGCAGGGTTAGGTGAACGAAGGAGGGAATGCTAATGAAATATTTCCCCCAGTACAACATATTTCATACATAGAGTTTTAAGTGTCGGACGTGTGACACATTACGTTGTCAACTGAACTTATACGAAACGGAACCGCAGGCAGTTCTGTATATAACATAGTGGCTCTGATGCGCATCTTCAAATCCCAGTCGAGTTCCAGCATTTTTCAAGTGTGAAAATCCACTTGCGACATATCAAACCCTTGCATTTCACTCTGCTACTTTCGACAAAATAAATTAATCTTGCCGAGAAAAGCCCCGCATTAGAGATCGGGCTGGTGCTGCTATCAGGGAGAGGAGCTCGCGACGCTCTACGATCAGGGCCTCCCCAAACGTCCAAAATTGGGGACATAAAATTTGTCCCACATATTTGCGACACATGGGAAACGGGGACATTGACCATTGATTTCACCTCTGAATATAGAGACCAGAAACAGATTATACATATATTATTACTGTTATTATTATTAGTTATTATTATTACTGTTATTATTATTAGTTGTTATTATTACTGTTATTATTATTTGTTATTATTGTTATCAATTTCGACTGCGCACAGAAATTCAAAGAAGATAGCAGCCACCAACCATGTAAAAGATGTCCATGGTTTCGTTAGATATACCTAGGAACTTCATAAGAATAGAAAGACAATGAAACATTTTCCATTACGACTGAAGAATGCAAGTATGTGATTGTACTATTCCGCCTTTTCTCATATGCCAAGTGTCTCTGCTTACGATACATCAAGACTCCAAGGAAGAGGTCGCCGACCATTAAATATTTACAGTTTACATGTGGCGTTAAGAAGCAGCAACTTTTTTAATTTTCTTGATATGAAATGAACTGTTGCATTGTATATATTCAAATGTACCAACAATATCTCGTCAAAAACTGTTACGAGATCGTTGGCATCATTCACCTTAGGACGGTTATAATCGTGACCCGTTCCGAATTTATAGTAAATTTTTGGGCGCCAGGAACAGGTTACGTTAATTAAAACCAATACTTCCACAGCTATTTTTAACAAATTGATAAATGTCCGGCTAGCTGGGTCAATGGGTCCCGTTATAGATAATCGCTATCGTCTAGATAGCCGATTACTTGATCTGCCAACTGTACAGTATGGCGAGGAATCTGAAAGGGAATAATTATCTATTTCTAATTACTTAACAATTGTGATTGTCCAAATGAAAATCTTTTCATTTCCAAAAGAAAAAATTCAACAATTTATTTAACAATTTTGACAATTGTTCTAGGTCATGACCTTTTTAGATAAAACTTTTGTACTGCAGTACTTATCTAACGTCTTGATCGACGACGGTCTGTAGTATCTTCCCACTTGAATGGAGATGATCCCAAGTCCTGCTTCTTTCTTCCAATCTTGCGACGCTGCCGACGCATCCAGCCCTCACTGCCTAGAATATCTACCAGTTCTTACTTGATATTCAGAGTTCCTAGTTATCCCCAACTAGTGGTAAAATGTTAAAGTCCAACACCGCAATATAAAAGAACTTTCCAAGTCCTACGCGAATTCACTTCTGCACATTAACTTTCAGAGTCCGAAAAAACTATTAAGTCTCACTCAAAACTTACAAGTCCCGCTTCACTAATATTATACTCGCGAGCGATCTGTACTACTCGACGACCTCTATCAGAATGTCCAGTTCTGCACCGTTCTTCCGCCCTCAACGCTTCGGTATCCGTCCTTCGTTCCTCTTTTTTAAAACAAAACTACAAAATTTGACAGTCTATTCCCCCTTAGCCTATCCATCCCCCTCTTATCAAACCAAGTAGCCACGCCCTCGACAGTCATTCCTTTTCAGACCAATCCCACATTATTTTATTTGTTTATCTAGCCAGCGCCCCCTATTCAACGCCTGAGTGCAAGTTACCTTGCCAACCCTACGCCGGCGTTGCTAAGGCTGTATATCGCCATTTGCAGACCCTTTTATCCAACCCATTTACAACAAATGTTATTGAAAAAAATATATAATATTTTGGTATATCACAACTTCCCCTCTCCAAGCGTCATTTGGTTTGCTGCAACATAACTAAATGACAAGACATTTTTCCGATCAAGACCAGGCAAATGCCAGAGCAGTACCCTAATAAACGGGCCACGGACCGCGCGCGATGTTTCCTTCCTCTTCCTTGTCCTATTCTCACCCCTTGAACACACACTCTAACATGCAATAAACTACCACATATGCCGGGAGACCAGTCGGGAGCTTAGAGCTTGTCTTCGCTGGGATGGTGCCCTGCTGGTGAGAGATACCTGTTTGAGGGAAAACCCCTTTAGTCGACGGTAGGTCGGCGCCGGATCTCGCGATCCAGCGGAGAAAAGATCACCACTACCTCCCGAGGAAGAAACACGCACTACACTTAGGAGACTAATGACATCTGTAGTTGACGCGCCCGGAATCACGAACAATCACACAATCAATCTGTGGTGCTCCACAGCTATTGCCAGTCGTGTGTGAATCTGTGGGGCGAGTCTCCCTAAGCCTGAACACGGCGGGGGCGCGGCGCGGCGCCGGAGCGCTGCGAAGCGGTGAGGTCGCGCGACGGACGGGGCCGCGGCAGAAATATTGGCCGCCTGGAATGCCATTCGCCCCGCGCGCGCCCTACGCGCCGTGGCATGGAGCGGACGGAGTGGCATGGCGTGGCGTGGCGGGGCGAGGCGTGGCGTAGCGTGGCGTGGCGGAGAGTGGCGTGGCGTAGCGTGGCGTGGCGTAGCGTGGCGTGGCGGAGAGTGGCGTGGCGTAGCGTGGCGTGGCGGAGAGTGGCGTGGCGTGGCGGGGATTGGCGGGGCGGGGCGTCGCGTGGCATCGCGTGGCGTGGCATGGCGTGGCGGGGCGGGGCGGGGCGGGGCGGGACGGGGCGGGGCGGGCGTGGCTGGGCGGGGCGGGAGGACGCCAGGATGGCGTGCGACGCCGCGGCGAATGGAGGCAGCGCGGGCGGGAAGGCAAGCAAGCGGGCGGGCAGACGGACGGGTAGATGCCAAAGGGGGCGTGAGATTCACAGTTCCTCTGTGGGGCGTGCCGTTAAGCACCATTTACACGATGACAGCTGCAGACAGACAGTCCGCTAGGCTAGTGATGTCAAACACGCTGACTAGGGACAGTAGTACGACTCCCGCCACCGTGACATGCACCACTGCGGTTGGGAAAGGAAACCAATATACGCTCTCTCAGCTTTCCGGTAGCGATGGCGATGCTGAAAATTGCAACAGTGAAGGAAATGCAATACGGGTATTTTCCTCCTGTGAAAACAAGATGTATACCTAAAAATGGTGAAAATAAACTGTACAAATTTTAATCCCCACTCATCCAATCGTAAGTTTCGGAGCCTCTTTCACTCCTTTTCTTTTGTGACAAGCTGGTAAACTGGCAGGGTATTGTGTTAACTACTGTACCCGTAAACAATTACTTCGACATTACTTTTCACAATAAAAACTTGCCGATAGTTTACTATACAGCTTCTGTCTTCTTGACAGTCTTCCAAGTTCTAGTCTCATGTAAGCGTGCGAAGATGAGCATTTTGTTTAGGGCATCAGTGTTGCATCCGCAAAGCAAAACAAAGTAGCGCGTCACGTGAGGATGAAATACGTAGAGAATGAATGAACAAAGTTTTAGATTGATTGATCGTTAGTGATTCCGGGCGCGTTAACTGCTAAAGGCATTCGTCCGGTAAGTGTAGTACCCATTTTCATTGCTGGAGACGACTGTGATCTTCCCCTGCTGGATGGCGAGATCCGTCGCCGACCTACCGTCGGCTATCGGGTTTTTCTTCAACCAGGTATCTCCCACCAGCAGGGCAGTGCCGAGCCGGGTCAAGCTCTACGCTCCCGACTGGTCTCCAGGCATGTGTGGTAGTGTAGTGCATGTTGGTGTAGTGTGTGTGTGTGTGTGTGTAAGTAAGGGGTAAGGTTAGGACAAAGAAGAGGAAGTAAAGATTACGCGCGGTCCGTGACCCGTTTGTTAGAGTACTGTTCGGCATTCGCTTGGTATTGAAGCCGGCCGTTAGAATTCTCCAGTCAGCGACTGAACTCGACCTAGCCGACAAGCTAGAGTCCAAAATCCTACCACCGTTGGGACTCGAATCGAGGACCTCCTGGTCGACTGCCAGCACAGAAGTGACAACGGTTGATACCCTGAGCCGCCTCTCCCCGTTCAAGTTTTAGATTAGAACCGACCGATACTAAGAAAGACTTCTCAGCGGGACTTGTTTTGAGCCAAGCAGTGTGTGTCCAAGCGTATAACCATCGATCCTCTTCTCCAGATTTCGCTCCACAGAGATTTGCATATTTTCTTACATTTCAAGAAATTCTTATCCGGTCAGCATTACGCGTATGGCTTTCGCAGAGTTGTAGGTGGCTGTCAAACACAGGTACCTTCCCTAGGCGGGCATCTTTCACTCACAGCGATTAAGAAAAGTTCCACAAGATGATAAATGCCTCAATTCCGTTGACGTTTATGTGGAAAATAGTGCAACATGAGCTGAATCTCCTACAAATAAATATTTTACATGAAATGGAGTTCTATTGTTGTTGATAACCGAGGGAAACTTACTTTCTGGATACGCCTCGTGTAGCCTCATGTGCTGAGTATAATGGCAATAAATCGAATTTACTTCCATTTTTATCGCAGCTTAATTTTACGACTTTGCGAGTTAGTTGTGACGTTTGCCAAAACGTCCAACGGCTTTCCGAGAAGTGCTTCGTCGTTTTCTTGAACGAGCGAGGTATCCGGGCGCGTGAGCCATAGCGGAGGCAGGAATATCGCCCCCCCTCCCCCCAGGCATCCAGTGCCGTCGCCGAGGCGACACGCCGGGCGCCGTCCGTCGTTCCGCCTCCCGTCACGCAGACCAGACGCCGCCGTCGCCTCCCCGTCCGTCCGTCCGTCCGCCCGCCTGCCGGCGAGGCGCAATATCCTGCACCAATCAGGCGCGCTCGTAATTTATCGTAGGTTTATTGCGTGTAGCTGCGGCCGAGAACAGGGAGCAGCGCCGGGCGAACCCCGCAGGGGTGGGGTGCGAAGGAGGGGGGCAGGCCGCTGCGAAGAGGAGCGCCATGAGATGAAGTCGACGACAGCGTGGAAAGTGATGTAAGATGGTTTTGCTTGACCTTCTTGCTTTGTTTGACCCTTTGCTTTGTTTGACCTTCTTGGAGAATATTGGCGAAATTTGTCGCATCTGCACGCTGAACTTACGAGCACTCTATGACTACGTTGGATCGAACTTCGTTCGCTTTTATTTCCAAGCGAAATCTCTAAGTCTGGAAGCAGTAAGAAGTATGTGAAATATAATGCAAAGATGTGTGTAATGTAAAGATATTTTGTAATATTTTGTTTTGCCTCCATATTAAAACATCGGTTTCATTTGTTGTACGAACGTTTAAAGTATTCATTTTTTATTACTGTATTTTCAAAATAAAATGTAACAAATGTTTGATACACACGGAATTAATTTGTGCATTAGATTTTACAGAAATGCTTTTCTTACCAGAGGTGAAGTCTAAAGATAGATGTAGCTGCCAAAATGTTGCAAAGAGGGTAAAAATAGGTGTAACAACGGTTCAGATAGAAGGAAAAGTATAACAGAATGTATGTTTTATGTTTGAAATTGGAATGTAATTTATGTCGAAAGGCCTTGAATTTCATTCATATGTCTAAGACTGCAAGTATTCGGAGTAAGATCATGAGGAACAATAAATGCCGTCTACACATTTCCTCTTATGTTAATATCCATGATTTGAAAACCAAAAGAATAAATTAAAATTAGATGAAGTATGACATTGTTATTTGCGAATATTCAAAGATATTTATTTCCTTGCAGGTATTGCAAAACGTTTTCGTGATACTCAAGAATATTGCACAATATATTAAAAATTTATCTCTGTACCCATAGAATTCTTCGAATAAATAAAAGTGGAGTGACTATTGCCTCTACCAACCTGTCTTATAAGGGTAATTTCTCATTGTAAATCACAACAAATATGCTACTTACATCCCAATAAGCTTTGGCTGCACTTGCAGTGGATAGGAATAGCTCTTCCAAAGGTTCTTATTATAGAGCGATATTAAGAAATAAAATCAATTTCCATAATAATTTACATCTACTCAGAATTTATGAGTGCTCCTAAATTATGAGAGGGCCTTTGAAAATCTGTGCCACAAATAATACCGCATTTATCTAAAATTTGTATTAAAAAATATGATTTTCGTAAACATCAATTCTCTAAATGCCCTTTATAAAAATAACCATCATTTGAATATTAAAGACGCAAAATAAGAGGATGGTCAACATTTCTTACGCAATTCTTACTCCTTGCTGCCTCACGGTTCTCGTTCGGAATTAAGGAAGTCGAAGCACAGTCCACCTAGTCTTAGAGCAGTCGTGAATTCACTGGACACTCGGCGAACACAGTGGACAGCCTGTCGCAGGGAAGCGACGGCCACAAGGCACAGCGCAGCGCGAGGGGCAAGAGGGGGGCGCTTTGCGAGGTCGACAGCGGCACGGCGCTCGTATCCTGCCCGCGCCCGCCGCTTCTATCCTCTGTGGGCGGACGTCGCAGCTGGCTGAGCCTCTGCGGACAGACTCTGCCCGCGCCACCGAGACCCTGGCGCCTCCGCCGCCTCACACGCCCACCGCCCACTCCTTCTGCGCCACTTCGGTTGCTCTGCTGCTTCTCCTCCCACCCCTCTTCCTCTCCACACACTTCCGCTAGCCCTCCTTGTCTTCGCTGTCACGCGTTCTCACCGACCCTGCGACCTACCTCGCAGGCCTGCCACCCTCACTAGGCCTCCATCCATCCTGGGTCGGCGTCATGATTCGCTCACTGCCCATTGTCTCAGCTCCACTTCCGTTGCTCTGCTGGTTTGTCAGTCTTCTTCCCTCCCACACACTTCCGCTAGCCCTAATCGTCTTCACTGATACTTCATTCTCACTAGCCCTACAGCCTAGCAAGCCTGCTACCTTCACAAGGTCTCTATTTTCCCGTATCGCGTTCCCCACTTCTTCAATTCCCGTCACCCTTTTCAGTTCGTTCTGCTGCGTTCTCAACCCTCTCCTCGCCCGTTCCCTTCCACTAAGACATTCATTACCCCTGACCATCCGTAATGACACGCCACTGACACCGACCCTGCTGCCTCGCAGGCATTCTAGTCCCAACTAGCTTGCTGGCCTCTCTTCACTAGCACTCTTCGTTCACCTGCTGCTCTCTCCGCGACTTCTCAGACATCCCTTTACAACTTGCCATTACAACAGACAATTTTTGAAGAACCGACCTTCGTGTATTCCAGCCTTTACGGTGAACCTAAGCCAGATTCCATTTCCATGAAAGTGTCAGCACTAAATCGTACCTACTTATTTTTCTTATTGTCCTTTCCCGTTCATTATGTCTGCCATCTCCGTCAGCTCTCGACCCATTTGTCTTACTTCCACATCATGAGGAACTCGCCGCTTCCACCCTTTCTTCATAGACTTCTGTTCTCTCCACCAAGCTATAAAGCTCCTCAGTCGAGTTCCAAGAACCCCGCCACCTCTCTGTTGAAGAACCTTGCTTTTCCTTTTGCCACTATCACGTCGCAGATCCTTCTTCCTCAGGGTCTCTGGCACTACTGTTCTCATTTTCTTGGACGGTCAGACTGCAGCAGCCGCTACGATGAAAGCTTCACGGCACTTACACCTCAACATCCCTTTCTGTCACACATTGCAACCTCCCTCCCTACCATGCCCCCAACCTCCCCCACTGCCACGACTCAAACTCTTTATCAAGCCCCCACCCTCGACGTCTGGCACATCCCCAAGCTACCCCAGCCTTTCCCACGCCCCCAGAATCCCTTTCTCCCATACCCAAACTCACTCACACCCCCAAACTTTCTGTCACGCCCCCATCCTCCCTTTGACAGCCCCAAACTCCCTGTCTACCACGCTCCCAACCCCTCACTCTGCCATAACCCCAGCTAACCCCTCTGCCACGCACTCAAACTCTCTTCCACGGCCCAACTCCCTATTACGCCCCAACCTCCCTGTCTGCCTCACATTTAAGTTACCCCTGTGTCTCCAAACTCCCTGTCCACCACGCCCCTAGCCTCCCACTCTGCCATACTCCCAGCTCTCTCTCTTCCACGGTCCCAAACTCCCTAACACGTCCCCAACCTCCCTCTCTGCCTCACCCTCAAGCTACCCCTCTGTCCCCAAACTCTCTCTACCACGCTCCCAGCCTCCCACTCTGCCGTACCCCCAACTTACCCCTGAACTACCTCCCCCTCTGCCACGCTGCTAAACTCTCCGTCACGCCCTCAACCTCCCCCTCTGCCACACCCCCAAACCACCACTTTGCCACGCCCCCAACACCCCTCTCGGCCACGCCCCGACACTCCCTCTGTCACACCGCTCTCCCCCCTTCCGCCACTCGCCCAACCCCTCCCTCCCCCTCCACGCCCGCGTGCCCCGCCAGGCGCCCCCTCGGCGCCGAGTATTAGCCCCTGCGGAGGGACGTCGCGCCGCGCCGCGCCCCGCGCTGCCACGGTCGTTGCCGGCTGCGTTGAAACCGGGCGGCGCGGGACGTCCCAGGCATGTACGGCCGCGCCCGCGTTATTCATTCGACGTGAGGACGACAGAGGGACGGACACTATTGCGCACTCCGGCTCCCTTTCGTTATTGAGGCGGACCTCCTACGCCGAGGACACAAACTGCGCCGGCTGACGAGAGCTTGATGCGCGCGTCCCGGCCCCGCGCGCGCCCGCGCTCACATTGCGCGCACGCGCGCCCGCGACACAAGGCGGGCGCGGACGGAAACAAACGGCCCGGCCGGTCCGGCGCAGGCCCGCCCTTCCCTGGATTCCGCCTCGATGCCGCTCGCAGGCCCTTTCGCCTCTGCCCGTCTCTGTGGAATGCGTTGCGCTGATGAAGGGATACTCCGCTGGAGCCGCTACGTGTGCTCGCTCCGCAAGAACAGTGTCAAATAATGTCAGAAAATTTGACAGAGTTCTAATTTCAGTTTTTAAACCTATATTGTAATGTATGTTTGAATATTGCCGGCTTTGATTTTTAGTACTTATCATACCGGGCTACTGGTCCAAAGTTCGCGGGTTCACACCCGGTCAGAATATTTTTGAGGTTCGAAAAATTGGGTTCTAAAAATCCACCCTTCACGATAGAATATGTCACGTTATTTCGCGACGTTCTCAGTCGTGCCGCCAGATATCGCCGGATCGCAACCGTATCAAGCAGTGTTTGCGATCATGCGACTTCTAGCGGCACGAGGGGAGAAAGACGGTGCGTCCCAGGCGCAGGTGTCAACGTTTCGGCCGCCATGCGAAATCGCATTTCATCCTGATGAAGGTTTGCAGAATAACGGTCGGAACATTGACACCTCTGCACAGGACGTAGATCTCGGACAGCCTGTTACCGGCTCCGGCACAGCACACGATCTCAACGATTTTTTTTATTTAGTAGAAATACCATTTGCCGTGTATTCCAAGAACAAACAAAAATAATTTTTGCCGTCGTGAGGGGGAATTGTGGATTTCGAGGTAATGTCGCATTGTTGACACCGCCGCACGTGAAGCTGTCGCACCCCCCCTTCGCGCCTGCCCTCGCCCCCCGCCCTCGCCCCCACCCTCGCCCCCATCCTCGCCCCCGCCCTCTCTCCCCCGCCCCTCGTCCCCGCCTTCGCCCCCCGCCCTCGCCCCCGCCCCCCGCCCTCGCCCCCGCCCTCGCCCCCGCCCTCGCCCCCGCCCTCGCCCCCGCCCTCGCCCCCCGCCCTCGCCCCCCGCCCTCGCCCCCGCCCCCGCCCTCCGCCCCCGCCCCCGCCCTCCGCCCCCGCCCTCGCCCCCCGCCCTCGCCCCCGCCCCTCGCCCCCGCCCTCGCCCCCGCCCTCGCCCCCGCCCTCGCCCCCGCCCTCGCCCCCGCCCTCGCCCCCGCCCTCGCCTCCGCCCTCGCCCCCGCCCTCGCCCCCGCCCCTCGCCCCCGCCCTCGCCCCCGCCCTCGCCCCCCCGCCCCGCCCTCGCCCCCCGCCCTCGCCCCCGCCCTCGCCCCCCGCCCTCGCCCCCCCCCGCCCCCTCGCCCCCGCCCTCGCCCCCGCCCCTGTCCCCCGTCCCTGTCCCCGTCCCTGTCCCCGTCCCTGTCCCCCACCCCTGTCCCCCACCCCTGTCCCCCTCACCTGTCCCCCACACCTGTCCCCGTCCCTGTCCCCCACCCCTGTCCCCCACCCCTGTCCCCCTCACCTGTCCCCCACACCTGTCCCCCACCCCTTGTCCCCCTCACCTGTCCCCCCACACCTGTCCCCCACTCCTGCCCCCCCTGCCCTTGCGCGCGCTTTCGCTACCACCCCCTCCCACGCCAATCCCCTTACCCCCGCCCCACCCTTGCGTTCACCCTCGTCCCCTACCCCTCTCTCGCCCCCGCCCCTACTCTCGCCCCTTCCTCACCCTCACCACGCCCTCGTCCCAGCCCCCACCCTCACCCTGCCCCCCCCCCGTCCTCGCCTCCCCACGCCCTTGCACTCGCACCCTTTCCTGAAGGGCGAGAGGCGTCGAAGCAGGTGAGAGCGCGCGCCAAACTGGTTTATTGGAGTTGAAACCCTTCGCGCCATATGATCGTGCTGCGTCTGACGTTAACATATGCTGCGCGACTGATGGAGCCCTCGCCACTCCGGCCCAGCGCGCCACTGTCACCGCCCCCCCCCCCCGCCACCACTGACTGCCCGCGCCACGCCGCCTCCTCTCCCGGGGTTTGGCTGCGCTGCCCTGCAATGCGGAACGGCAACTACACCGTTGTTCTCGCTCTCTGCGATGCTCTCTCCTCGCCATCCTCATAAGAGCAGTTGAGAGCAAAAGTGGTGTAAGTCAAATTTTGGAAGATTTGAGTTAGATGCGCTGGTAGATTGTTTGAACATTGTTCCATCACGGCCTAAAATGGTGTGAGTCAAACTTCAATATTTTTCAACTAAAGGCCAGCACAATGAAGAAGTAGCCAACAAATTGCTCATACCGCTGCTTGCAATTGTGGTGTACGTCACAAATATAATGAAACAACAGCTTTTAGGGTCTTTGTAACGTTTCGTACATTCCCAATGTTTATTTATATTTTCACATTGTTATTGGTAAACACGAAACATGTGATGTACCTCGCTTGTTAGGGAATTTAGGTTAAGTTAGAAAAAATTGTTGGCAGAATGCAACGTTACATCTTCCAAGAAATAGCTTCTTATTTATCTGCACCCATCACAGAAGAAGCATATAAAAAAAGAAATTAATCGCTGTTAGTGATATGTGCACAGGTCAAAATCGCAACTTCAAAATTGTTCTCACTTGATTGAATTTCTAAGCATTATAGTTTTACGGCGTTTTTCGTTTACACGTAATTTTCCGGAAAGTATGTTTCTGACTTACACCACTTTTGCTGTCAACGGTACAAATCGTTTCTTGCTCGTGGGCCTCCTCCACCCCTATCTTCCTGCCATCTCCACTGACGAAAATGGCATGAATAACGGATTTATTAATTGCTTAAAACAATGCTCCATATCATTATCTTCTCAATATTTCTTCCTCTCACACAATACCCACACACATTCACAAATACAGAGACACATGACATTCCCATGTAAACACACGCATGCACACAAACACACGCGCTCCTATTTTTGGCACTCATTAGATCCATTTCACTTGCTTTCTATGAACCTTTCGTCAAAAACTCCTACCTTCACACCATTCGCCCGGCTCTCACACATTACCACACTTTCTTCTCCGCCGTTATCATCTGCCCTTTACCTTTGCGCTTCGTCATCCCTGCGTTCGACATCACTGTTCATTAATTCGACGTCTCCCATCTTCCGTCGTATCACTCTTCTCCTTTTCCCGGTTTCTCACCAAATTCCCATCCAGGCGTTCTGTTCCTCTTCCTATCACCCCCCTTTTCGCGTCACGTGGCCTCGACCATTATGCCGATACCCCTGTGTATCCCAGCGCTTGCCCCGCCTCCGGGCCTGTTGTTTCGCGAGGGTAAAATTACAGGGAGGCGCTGACGTAGGCTTGATGAGGCGCGACCCCCCCCGCCCCTCGGGTCGACGCGAACGCCCCCCTGACGCACTTCGCTCGCCGCACTTGAAACTGGTTGGAAAGCGCGTTGCGGCGTAGCCTCGTCACAAGCTCTCGTTGCAAATCCCAGCCCTTTCACCCTCCAAACTGGCCAAAAGCCCCCAATTCCAACACGAATAAAAAAACAAATATCCATACCACATATTCCTAACAACATTTTCAGGATTTCGATTCAGACTGAGGACCCGAAATGGGAATTCCTCCCCTTGTAATAGCATGTAAGTTTATATTTAAGTTTAGCTAGTAAGCCTGTAAATGCATACGAAAATAGTTATATTACTGTATTGTTATATGTACTTTCTTCAAGAAAATAAATACGAAAAAAACAAGCTCTCGTATTCCGTGCGACGAAACTGCTCTGCACGCCACGTTATTACATCTGATTTTTCTGTGTTGGGTTCCATTCTTGACCTTTTGACGTTCATTTCGTGAGCGAAGGCTTGCATCGAGTAGATGCCTTGTTACGGATGTAGGTTGAGTGTGGATCCCATGCCTCTCTTTCCAGTGTTTATTTGTTGGTATAAGATAATTGATAAATACTTTAGTTTTATTTTTGTAATTTAACATATGTATTGTTTACCAGTATTTAATTTACCATTATTAGAAAATGGAGAGAATTCCGGTTTGGATCCTCTAATCGGGCTTTAATTCTTTTAGGAATGAGTAGGAGTGGTGGGTTAGTGATTTTGATCTAATTCTTTTATAAATGAGTAGAAGAGGGTTAGTGTTTCTGATTTGAGGATTTTTTCGAATTAACGGTACTAGAGAGGGTATTTGATTTAAGTTGAAATAAAAAATTAGTAGCCAGATAAGTGATGTATGGTTAGAAAAGAATGGATGGTTAGAAACTAATCATAGAGCATTGACTATTGTTCGAAGTAATTGATTCTCTATTACTTGGAGTTTGTTTACTTTTGATTTGGAGATGTTAAACCACATTAAGCACGCGTACTGTAGTAGAAATCTAATGATAAATTCGTATATTAGAGGAATTGTTCGGCTCCGGACTATTTCTGTAAATTAGTGGTTTTAACTGCAGTAATTTTATTTTCGCTTCGATTAACTCGTTGCTAATATGATGTTTCAAGTTTATTTTGATATCTAGGTTAACTCAGAGGCATTTAATCGATTTGTTGGCGGCGGATCTGTATGCACCAATAAAGCAATCTTTTCGCTGTCGAAATTTACTTTTCAGATAGTTCTTGAAAAGTATTATTAGAATGTATTGGTCACATTAAAACATACATTAAATCATCTTGAAATAATAATAATAATATAAATTATACATTTAATGAATTTTTATAAAGATATGTACGGAAAATTTGACTATTTAAGAAATCTCTAATACAAAACAAAATTCAAAATCAAACGATATTTTGAACTTAGTAACAAATTTAGTAACAATGGCGAACAAATATGAATAAAACAAGTAATAAAATTAATAAATTAATGAAACTAATTTTACTAATATCTTAAAAACAATCAAGTAACGAAAGTTAATGATTGTAATCAAACAAAAGTAAAAGAATGAGAAGATAGCTTAAATGACACACCATATTTCCAAGCACTAGCAAATACCCATTGCGAATTCCACTTCAACACACAACACTGATTAAATAAAACTCAATAGTGGTGCCGCTGTAACTAATGCAAACATGTCCAGTTCGTAACATCGATTAAAGCATTACCCGTGAATATCGGTACAACTGAAACTAAGTAAAAATGCTCCAATAAATCAGTAATTTAACTAATCTCCAGTATCAGTCAAGAAATATATTCTTAGTGTTACAGATTGGCCCAGAAATTCTCGCATGAGCTTTGAATCTCCCAGTGTACGCTAGTTGTAGGGTTTACCCCACCCTCTTCCCCGCTCCTACATATCAGCGTCTAAATGACAACTAAGTAACATAAACGCAATTTTGTTGTATTCTTTTGATTTTTCAAAATTTGCCCAAAGCATTTTTATATGAAGGTTGTGGCAGAAATCATGCTATTTTTTCTTAAATAAATGTTATCATATCACACAATTTCATTCGTGCAAGAAATGCAGTATACTAATGTGTGTTCACAACAACAGATGTCTCTGCGAGTGTCTCTATTAGCACAGAGAGCAATGTGAAATCAGGTGTCTGACTACTGCCGTGCGAAATGAATGTAACCCGTTACGAGCAGCGCTTCTCCACCAAGATAGTGGTTCTCCACGGAAGAAATGCCCGAGAATGTCACTATTGGTGGAAGCTGTTGGGAATAATCCCTTCCACACCGGACAGCCGCAAGATGGGTAGGAGTGTTTTCACAAAGTAGTCAGCAAACAGCTCGCAACTCACGTGGCAACCTTTGATCGTGCGGTCCGATGTGGCACGTGCGGTAATCGAGCTTCTGTCTAATCGGGCCTTTATCCATAGAACGTAATGCTTCTGGAATGTTGTGAACTTGTATAAGCTATAATGCTTTGGAACTTGAAATCAGCATTGTCATTTCAAGTACCTTTACAAATATGAGAAACCCAATTTTGGTGCGTTGTTAAATAGTCATGCACTTAGTTCATACCTTGATCTTTCATGTGTATATTTCACATATTCCACCCAAGCTTTGTATTCTCACAAAAAAATAGTTTCCATTACTTAAGCCATAAACTTCGACCGTATATACCTTGCGCGTCGTTAATATTTACATTACGGGATTTTATTATTATTATTATTATTATTATTATTATTATTATTATTATTATTATTATTATTATTATTATATTTCAGTTTTGAGTCCAAGTGCTTCAAATTATTACTGATGAAGTTTCTCAAAACTGTTTTTATTAAGAACTCAGAATTGCTCATTTTCAGAAACGCTCTAAGGACATTTTCTCAAAAACGGCTCCACGTTTTTCATGAAACTTTTGGTACGGATAAAACTAAATGTGAATTACATGGCATAAAACCCATTTTGATGTATTCCTTTGATTTTTCAAAAACTTCACTAATGTACAGTTTTTAACATCTCTAATGTTAATATTTATATTCCAAGCATTTTTATGAATTAATACATTTTCGTGCCCAAGTGCTTCAGATGGTCTCTTATGAAATTTCTCGAACACTCACACCTTTTCTGTGACAATGAGCTGAAAACGCGCATTTCCATGTTCAAACGAATTTTTTCAAAAATTAAAAAAATTTTAAAAAAACAGATTTTTTTAATAAAAATTTTAGGGCTATATTTTATTCTTTTATAATATTTTTAAGAGTCATATTTCAGTTCTACCATTATGGGGACCGAAAAATTGAAAAAATATTTAAAAAATATCATTTTGGCGACAATTGATTGCAGCTGCGAGGAGATGGGGCAAAACCGAAAAGCTAACACAGGATAACGAGGTTATAAAAAAAGAAAATCTGTGCCATTCTGTACCACCACTAATTTAAAATTGCCTTCATTCACTACGCGAAAAATACTCACATTTTTCTGCCGAAAATCTCCATTTGTCGCTGGAACTTTACATTGCTTTTTCTGTACTATTTACGTACGTACTGTGCCAGAAAGTAAACTGTAGTGTGCTTATGTGAATCAACGCCCTCTAAAAATCACGCAACTTTTCTTGACCGATGGCCTACTTTGCCCCTCCTTTGAGCAATAAACAGGAAGGAACGAGCTTGCTGTGAGCACTGATGAGAACATTCCAAACATTGAAACTTCGTTGGCGCGAAACAGAAGCTAGTTGCTTTCAAATAACTTCTCTTCGTGTTTGTTTCTTGACAATACCTAAATAAATGGCTGATGCAATATTCCAGGTCCTTCACAAGAGTCTCCTCAAACTGCTGAGAAAGTTAAAAATACAATACCCACGAACGCAAAATTATCGGGAAAGTTGCGAATCCATGTGGATTGAAAAAAAACACTTATGATGTTGATTGCAATGCTTTAGATAGGAATCCTGCGAACATTGGAGCAAGTATTTCGACAAAACGAAGAATAAAGACCAGAAGAACTAATGATCCTGTACGATCCCTAGAAACGCCCGGCAAGGAAAGGTAACATCCAAGGAAACCAATTTAGCACACTCTACGTAACTATATTTTTCTTATATACTTTTTCAACCAACTTTCCACAGATCTTTGAATGAAAAGTTAATTTACAGTATTGTAAATGCTTTCTTGTTTGTTACCACTTAGACTGACACAGTTGATAAGAAGAAATTCATTGTAATAAAAGACACTTCACAACAGGGTAAATCAGTATGCTTCCCAAGTGAAACAATTAACCCCTCATGCTTTACCAAATGTAAGGAGTAATTTTAAATACGAGTCTGAGATAAAATATTTCTATCAAAGATGTATGAGAGCAAAGATTAATTAAGCTATAATGCAAAATGGTCTGAATATATTGTGACCATCCGTTTTCCCTCCGAAAGCTCAGGAAAACGTGGCACATTTATCGCCCGCACGAAGAGCATCGGTACTCATAGCGCGCGCCGCACAGACAGAAGAGAGCTGCCGATTAGTTCTCATAAGTATCGCAAGAGTTCACTAGAATCGCTTGGCTAGGGTAACAGCGAGGCATGTAGCAGATCCCGTTCTTTTTCAAGCAGCGAGGTTGAACGGACGTAGCGTATCAACGTGGACGCCATCAATCCAGGCGAAGAAAAGGCATCAAAGCTCTTCAAAAACAAAAGGAAGAGGTAACTAATTCTTTGAATTAGTACGAAGAGAATTACTATTTAAGGATTAATTAACAAGATGTTTAAGAACAGTGGGAAGAAGGGAAGGAGCCCTGTTATTTATAATTGATTAGAATCTAACCCGTGGTTTTTATATCCTTCTTTTCCAGCTTTTTCTTCTTTTCTTTTAGTCTTTATTCTTTTTATATGCTCTTCGCTTATTATATGGAATTGAATTCTACTGGATATAATTGGAGAATACTAGCAGCATATGGTTAAAACATTTACTTTGGCAAAAGACGAGTATGGCCGTTGGCCCAGAGGGAGTTCTTCTGCAGGGGAGCTTTGGTAACGGTACCCGATCAGTGGAGCGAGCAGCGAAGGGAAGCGCCCAGCACCAAGGTCACCGATGTCGCCACTGCTCGAGGTTCAGAAGACGGCGAACGAAACCCCCGTGTTGAAAAGGATTTCAAAGTAAGAAAGTTCCTTTTACAAACATTCTAGTGCCCAGAACTTGTTTAACGAAGCAGATGGAGTAGTTCTGTGCAAACCGAGGAAAAGATTTAATATTCAGTTAGTTAGAGGAGAGAGCAATTTTATATAACTTACAGAATCAATCTTTCTTTATCCTTATTCTTTGTAAAAAATAGAAACAGTAAAAACATAATTTTTATGTTACATGAAAGAGAATATAAATGGTACCAAAGAGTGTGTAAAGGCCTAATAAACTTTTTGATTTGATGAGAAAAACAGTGTAAATTAGTAAAGTAGTAAAGAGAAGGGTGTATAGATTTAAGAATTTTCTTGTGTATTCTATTTTCAGCAATTGACAGCGTATTTTTATGTTTTCTATGTATTTATGAGTGTCAAGTGTATGAGATTTCCATGCCACAAATTTTTCATCTTAAGATTATAGTAAGGTTTTTTAAGAAATCTGTGTTTTAATCTGAATGATTTGCGAGACCGTAGTGTAGAGACCCCACGTCCCTGATCCCACCAATTTCATTTTTTTTATGTGGCCCACCGTCATCCCGACTGAGCTACCCAATCATCCTAGGGAGATTATTAAAAATCCCTCTCCCTTTTTCCTAAAGACGGTGGAGGTCGCAATATAGAGCACAAATCTTAGTACTGAATTATTTCCTGACCTGGCCGCGCTAGTATAGCAAGTTTCACTTTCGTATTCCAGAGATTGCCATCGTCTCCTGTATTATTTCAGTAGTATACCCTTCCGTTGCGGCTCTCACACGCAACCAATCTTTATAAATGAGGTCTCAAAAGAAAGAGAATTTTACGGAGACATGACGAATTGCACTTTGACTTTAAAATGGCCATTGACATGACGATTGCTTTAAAACAACGCATCGAAATATTAATGTAAAATGCAACCCGCATCACTTACCAATCTATATCGGCAAATAACTCATAAACAAAGCGTTTTAGAGCTTTAAAAAGTAATTTTGAGGCCAAGGGCCTCAAAGAAACGTTTTTCACACATTATCTATAAGATGAGACATTCGTCGACATTCAATTATATTTTCAGTTCCGCGCTTCAATACTATCAAGGCCACCTCAATATTTCAGCCCTTGATGCTGGTAGCAATTTTTGTGACGACACGCCTAGAAGGCTTAGATTCCTCAAATCTTATATTTACGCTTTCTGTATACACCGTGGTTTGTGCAGTCTGATGAGGTTTATTTTCATAATCATTAATGCAAGATTTGCTCTCCAGCAACACCTAGAAGTACTATTATTGTTGGTTGATACCTACGAAGATTGTTTCTTATGCGTGTAGTGAAACTATTCAATTAATGTTTTGCCATGGTCTGTAAGTGCTATGTACGTAATTGTGGAGGGATTTGGGTGATCAGTGAAGAGTGAAGACTGTGTTTGTGTTTTACCTGTACCAATATTTTCGTTATCATTCGATGAAATTTTCAAGTCAGCGAGTTCAGATACGTAGCTTTCTCACAAGTAAAAAGCTAATATTTTTGTGACTGTCATGAAAATCTAAAACCTAACTGACCAAGAATATTGAATAATTATTTCAAATGTCTTTAAGTGCTGGGAATTGTTCCAAGAAAATTCTCCATGATATTGAATAAATATTTATTGAAAATTTCTTTTACACATTAATTGCATTGTTTTTGGTTTTATTTGTTATTATGTTAGTATATTGAAAGTTACCTTTATAGATTTTAAACAAATAAACACGTTTCGTTTACTACTTTCCCTCTTAGAATGAAAATAGAAGGATAGGGATGAGTGTGGGGTCTAACATGCGAGATTTGTCGCACGGGTACGCAAAGGTACGTGGGGGAAAACATGTGTATGGCACAACACAAGGAACAAACTTTTCAAAGTAGCTAAAGTAAAATAGCTTGAAATAAATGGAAAACAAAAATAAAAACGTACTGGCCTACAATACTACGTGAATTAATAAAGAAAACAACTAAATTTAAAATTATAGGAAGCATAACGCAAGTCACTTGACAACTGCCAACGATCGCAGTCCAAACGCACGATTTAAATGTTGGAGGTATCGGGAAGTATGTACATCAACGCCCAGCTGCAAACTCATATTGTAAATAATATGCTGTTTGATATTAAACTCAAGGTGTTGGTTCGTTAAGATATTCAATATGCAAACATCGTTTGAGCAACATTCCCATGTACCGAAGTGAAGTCTAAGCCTACTAAATTGTTTCTAATAGCAACAAATGGTATTTAGTACTCAAAGGTGAAACTTTGGCTCAGAGTTGCTTTCCTTGAAGTACGTAATAACGCAGAAAATAATCCAATACTTTTTAGTATACAAATAATTTTCAATTTTCGCACCCCAACAAGCTGGCACCCTGGTTCTCCAAAACCTCCTCAGTTCCTCATAACAAATCAAGGAAAGTTAAATAATATTGCAAAGAGTAGGTCTGTACTTGCCCAATCCTGTATTTTCGCACTACTTTACTTGGCTTTCTCAAGAGTAAAAATCGGTTCTATTATTTTTGTGACTATATAGGAAAGCAAAAAGCTAACTCTCAAGGAAGATTGCGTAATTTCTTCAAATGTTTTTAAAGAAGTATGAATTGTTCCAAGAACATCTCCCTATAATGCTAAATAAACTTTTATTGAAAATTTGTTTCCAACATCAATTGCATCATTTGCATTGTTATTTTATTTGATATTATGTGTATATTAGTAGTTCCTCTCCTTCTTTATGGAAAGGATAGAAAATGGATAGGGAAAGGGTGGGGTTTACCATGCGAGAGTTCTCGCACGGGTACGCTAGTTACTTCAAATACTCTAGTAGCTGACTTTGTAACAAAACCTCCACTCAACTGGCATTTCTTCAATCCATCAGTCATGAAAAGTTGTGCGGATTTTAATAATAATTGTCACGCAAAGAACTAACACAAAAAATATTCCATTGAATATTCTATTTTTTTTTTTTGTGGGAACCAGGATCAATTCTGTTGTTTTGTTGTTTAGTGTTGTCGGAATGAGTGGAGTGCAAGGTCTAAAGAATTGTTTTTCTGAGTCAATAGTTACACTGAGAGTTTACTTTCATGGATGCATTGCTAAAACGAAACTATTCGCAGGAAATATATATCCAATGTTTTATGCAACAAATTAGTTCTTACTCAACATCTCATAGAATTTTAGTTGTATATTCATAGTTGCATGTAAACATGACAATGTTGAAACTATTTTCTGATAAATGTGTTAAGGCTAAAGTCCAAAATATATTCGGTGCTAGATATAGCCGATTTATTTGTACATTAGCTATCTAATACTATAGATAATGACTCGTTTCTGTTTGTAAGTTCAAAAACGATTCCGACTAAGCACTTTTCCACCAATTAACCAGCTAATTGTTGGGATTAGCCAGAGTTTGGCCAAACAGTTAACAAAACTAAAAACTTCTTTCTCATTCTTATAAACTTCACACATATTATTCACATTCACGTTATTTGGAAAATAACAATTAGGATGATACTGTGATAAAAAAAATGTTTAATATATGAAGGTAGTGTGAAATAATTTTTTGATTGAAAGATTTTCCGCTTCATTGCGCATTGCTTTTTGTGACTGGTTCATATTTTGCATTTATTTTTATTTTATAATGAATACATAATTCTTGTCATATTATTTACAACCTAACAACTCTTCACACACAAAGTGAGAAGCATTTCTTCATTAAAAATTCTCACAATTTTCATCTAAATTTCAAGTCTCTTACGAACATGAAAATTTCAACAACGTCGCAATTATAATCAACTATGTTAATAACTATATGTGAATGAACATAGTACTTCTACACTGCCGTTTGTTTTCCCTCACTCTCTATAGTCCAGTGTTCTCTCTCTTCATCTGTGTTTATTACAGCCTCTCGACTCCTACACTCGGCATTTCGTTCTCTCGCACATTCCATTTCGACGTTCTTGCTCCGCCTCCAGCACGCCGATCCCTGGCGACCCACAGCACCCACCGCCGCCCTCACCCCGCCACCGCCTCGCCCCCGCCCTCATCCTCGCCCCCAACGTGGCGCCTGCCGCCGCCACCGCCGCCGCCACCGCCACCGCCACCGCCATTGCCACCGCCACCGCCACCGCCATTGCCACCGCCACCGCCATCGCCTCCACCGCCGGCGCCGCCGCCGCCCTCCACCGCCGTCACTGCCACCGCCATCGCCCCTGCCCCCGCCCCCACCCCCGCCCCCGTCACCGTCACCGTCACCTCCCCCACTCCCGCCACTGCCACTGCCACTGCCACTGCCGCCACCGCCGTCCTCACCCTCGCCGCCGCCCCCGCCGTCCTCACCCTCGCCGCCGCCACCGCCGCCGCCCCCGCCCCAACAGCCACCGCCACCGCCGCCTCCACCGCTGCAACTGCCGCCTCCACCACCACCGCCGCCGCTAGCTCCAAAGCGCAAAAGATGGATTTATGCGGCGCACAATGGCGCGCGCCCGTCAAAGCGGAGGCGGTGGCGGCGCGACGCTCGGGGACTCATGTCCCCAAACCCCGCCTCCGCCACTACCCCGTCACGCTCCCCCTCCCCCTCTCACTCCCGTGCCCTCCTGTCTCCTCTCCGGCCCCTGCTCCGGCACCCGCCTCCGCTCCGTCCGACCTCTCCCCCTGTCCCACCCTGCCCCGCCCCACCCGGCCGCTGTCGCCTTGCGCGCGCTGGATGCGGAATTAAAAACGAACGCGACCCCGCGTCCTGGGGACAAAGCACGCATGGCTCGGCGCCGCCCCCACCGCCCCGCCCTCCCCTCTCCCCTCTCCCCGCACCTCGGCCCTCGGGAGCGGCATCCATCCACCTGCTCCACCCGAGACCACATCACGTCCTGTTTATTCAATTCCTCTCGCTCTCTCCCTCTCTCTCTTGTTTGTGGCCCCGCTACTTCACCATCCTCCATTATTTTCGTCCGATCCTCCTTCCTCCAACCTGTTCCGTCCGGTCGGTTCCTACTCCTGCTCGCCGCCCTTCTCACAGCTCATCAATGCTCAAATACTGTTCATTCAGAGCACCGCATAAATTGTAACGCTGCTCACGAAGTCATAGACTACGCGGTATTGCTCTTTCCTCTTCAGCCTCCGGGTCTTTGTTATGGTCGTTGAGGTTATAAAGTAGTGATTTCTTGCTTTGAACCAGCGAACAAAGTGTAATTGAAGCAGGTTGTCATCCCTACGATGCAATGTGATTCTGCTGCAATGGTCTTCCTTCCTAAAGAAAGTACAAAAGATCCCAGCAAAAGCTACACTGCCCATTGTCCTTCCATCCAAGGAACAACATTGAATTCATCAATTAGGACTGACATTCTCTGAGGTTTTATGTCACCAATGAACTATTTACTGAGAATAAAGATTTAATTAAAAATGTGTTCACATAGTAATGTTAATATTATTATATATTATTAAATATTAATTATTAATATCAATAATAATAATATATATAATAATATATTTAATAATTATTATATATTATACATATTATAAAATATTTCCTAATGTTCTAAAATATGATATGGTGATAATAGTGCAATATGTATTAAAATTTTAACATATATAACTAAATTCTGTTTTTCAATAAAAAGCAAGTAATACTTTCGAAGCGTAAAACCTTTTAAATTTCAGCGATGCCCTATTAATTTGGAAATAAGGTGGGTTTCGATGGCTTTATTATTCCCAGTTTAGAAAAGGACAAATGTGCAATTTCTGTTTTAAATCTGCATTTATAATAACAAATGAAAATCATTAAACTTGCGTGATTTCTTAAGACTTATAACTTGTTTAAAAAAAGACGATTTCCTTGTTTTCGCACTTACCTACCTTCTAAATTATTATGTGGCATAAAACAACACTCTAGTCTTACTTCAGTCTTGTCAAAACTCAGCGTCAGTACGAGTAACTGGAAATGTCTACTATATTGTCTTATTGTGATAATATGTAGAACATGCTTCACGGCTAGCTGCCGTTGAGTAGTGTTCTTGCACGAGGTAGTCTCTACCTCGGTGCAACACCGTCGCTGCCTTGCTGCATCGCTGCATTAACGTAGCTTACTTGGCGCATCGGGTGTACGAACCTACAGAGCATATTGTTCATACAGCGTCACAGGCTGAAAGCCTGTCTGATGAGTCCTGAACCAGGACGAAACGCTTTTGCTACCCTAACTGCTCATCTTTTGCACCTCTGCGCTAGGGTCACCTTGCACGCACACTTGTGCGGTAGGTGGATACGGCACCACGACGCCGTACCCTTTTTCTCGAATGAGAAAAGATGAGAGCAGTTGAAAGTAATACCCCTCTTCTACATCCACTGCTCGTTGACCGAGTGAGCATAGGCCAGGAGGCCGACTTTCCGGGTCAGTTTCGTCTTATTGTGAGAAAGTAAATCCTATTAAATAAGTAACAATTATTTCCCAAACACCATTAAAATACTTCGTATGATTTTTTTGCAAAAAAAAATATTATACAGAATGTTCTAGGAGGAAACCTTGAAAATTTCGAAACTAAGCTCTTAAGACAATTTTAAGCATATTACGTCTAACAAACTACTTGTATCCATGTAGTTTAAGACAAAATTTAAATTTTCTTAAGAGCTTAGTTTCGAATTTTAGACTTTCCTCCCTGACCCCCTGTATATCATACATTTATGATTATAGAAAATCAAAATACGTTGTCTTCTAAGCTGAATCTTTACCATTGCCGAAGAAGGCGCACTTTAAACAAAGCAATTGTACCGATTGATCCCAAAACTTCAAAACTTTTAGAAACTTTATTTAGCATCTAAAACTGATTAGAACAATTTTTACGCTGTTTCTTGGTCAGGAAACACGAAAATATCATAGCTTTTTTAGTGATTACCCTCAGCCTTTGAAATGTAAAATTTTGCCGTCTTGTATATTTCTACAAAGATACGCGAACAAAATGAAAAGAGCATCTCAGGAGATACGCTGCACGAGACTGGCGTGTGACGTGAAAAGCTCCATACACTCTTGAAGTATTAAGTGATTGCGTGGATGTTTCCAATTTCCTTTTATGAACAATGGAACCCAGGAGGAGAATACCTGGGAACGCCATTTCCTCTAGAGACAGTGTGCGTTCAGAAAGTAGCGGACGTCGTTAAGTAACGAACCGAGCTCACTGAATTTAATTGAAAGCCCTCATAAGTTTAATGACGAGGAGGAAATGCGACTTTAATGGGAAATAAAAAACATCAGATTTGACGTCTCCCAACGTCAAAAAATAAGTCTCATTGTTTCGTCTATTAAATAAATCGCTGAATATTTATTTATTTATTCGTTTAATAATTTATATCATGGCGATATAATTTTATTTAAGAAATACATTATGGAATTATACCCGTTCGTGTATTGATAGTAAATATTTTTGTTGAATTCCAATAGCTACATAGATTTAAAATTAACCACCGCACTTATGAAAGAACTTCAACATTGCATGTATTTGCATTTGTCTTCTAGATGGAGACATTAATTCTTCAACCGGAAATAGTGAACGAAGAATCAATGGTTTTTCATACCTATCTCTTAGCAGATTGTTCGTAGTGGTACATTGTGTCCTTTTGGTCATTTTGGTTTTTCTCCCTTTTAGAGATGTAAGAGTGTTTCCTGAACGACTCGTGGCACTGCGTAAGCGAACTGAGTTCCCATGAACATTTCACGTCTTTGTTCTTGCATGCAAAGAAGATTGAATTATTGTTTGTGCAGCATTGTATTGTACTGCAGAATTGTTGTAAGTTTGTTTCGCAATTTCTTATGCCACTTGTAAAATTAAGTGGTAGTCCCTGGGTACTCACATGTCTAGATCTTTGAATTACCCGAGATTCCCTAAACCAGGCCTACCCAACTGGCCCTATACTTCGATTAAAACATAAAGTCCGTTGACACTTGGTCAGCTTTGACATCATCCAACTGAGATTTGAAATGAAAAAAAAAAAAAAAATTTAAAAAAGGGTGGCTTTTCAGAATGCATTAGTGATTGTGCCTCCAACGGTGTGAGCCCGGGCGGCATCTGGAGCAGGCCGGCGGGCGCGATCAAATGAGCACTGTTGCACGCACAAAAACAAACGAACAATAGCTCATTTGTTTCCAAATTACATATGGTGTTCTTTAAAGTCTAGAAACATCAAAACCCCTTTTATTTCTCTACAAATATGTCCAATAGTGATAATAGCCTAATAGTGAATAAAGCAATCAGTCACAGCAGTGCGGCTCAAATGAGGGTTGCTATCAGTGATGGCGTACAGCGCAATTTTAGCCAATTGCAATGACATAGTTAAATTGTGCGAAGCAAAGCTCTTAAAATAGAGATTACAAGTTTTAATATTCTCTAAATTAAAAGGATGTTGGATAAAAATTTGCAGAGCTATCGCGAATTGAAAAGTGTCTATTTATATCGTTTAAATGTAAAATTGACCATATTTGGACGAATGTGACCCGCTGTTTGAGTCAAATAAGTAAAGTTTGATGATCATAAAATTGTTGTGTAATAACGTGGGCACCACCTCACCCCAAAATCAGTTGATAAAAATACCATTAAATTATATTTATTCGTTATTTTCTACAAAGTAGTGAAAAGGCCGAAAACTGGTCTTTATAGGGTTTGTGGCACCCGTGAACCTATTTTAAAAACGGGTTTCTTGGTGTCGATGTTATTCTTGAATTAAAAACTAACTTTTTTCGCTAAGCCTCTACAAATAGCTTCAATACTGATTAATAGTGAATAAAGAAATCGTATACAGCAGTGCAGCACAAATGTGGGCCGTCAATAGTGATGGCGTGCGGCGCAATTTCAGCCGATTGCTGTGAAACAGTTAATTGTGCGAAGCAAAGTTCTTCAAGTAGAGATTTTGATCTCTAATCTTATCAATATTAAAAGTGTTGCGGATAAAAAGTTACGGAGCTATGGTCAATTGAAAAGTGTCTATTTCTATGGTTTTAACGTAAAATTGGCCGTATTTTTGTTAATGTAGCACACTGTATGAATCATGTTTGCGTGGCATATTCTAGAATTTTCTTTACAAATGGAATTAATTAACCAAATTTATTACCTCATCCCAAACGTAAGAATTCAAATCAGCACAGCACAATATGGCCAGCTACATACCGAAAATGCGTAGTTTCTCTAACATCACTCGTCCTTATATAACTTTAAAAAATATTTATTTACTTAAGTTCGCTTTTCAACTGCTCCGTAATATAGCGACCACTGTAACTTTTAACTTTGAGGTAATGGTAGGGTTACACATACTAACAACATATACAAATGCGCACGCCTGGGCGGGATTCGAACCCGCGCCCCTTCAATCGAAGGCAGCTACGGCCGTTCAGTTTTAGCGACCTCGCCTTGCAGTCCGGCGTAATGTAACTGTATGAAGTCCTATTAATAGGAATGTCGGAGGCTCGCTGACTTGTGCCATTTTGGTCTTAGTTGGGTCTGTTGACTGATCATATTGATATCACTGACGCTAATCGCCGCGGCTTGCTGGCAGGTTTGTTCCGGTCCAGTAATTCCCCCTAGCGCCGGCAATCAGTGTGTCGAGGGAACGTAAGCGGCAAAGCCCTTCTCCACAAGGCGGAGCGCCAGAGATTACGGCCATTGGAGGTACTACATAACTCCTCGTAATCCACTGCGGCGCCCGAGTCCATTCAACGCGCTGCCCCTTGAATACCGCGATATTATCGGGGATAGAGACGGTTACCTGCAGCCGGCGGGGTCACTGCTCGTCCTTGCGATGAGGGTCAGGAGGCGCGGGCTCTGACCTCGTTGGCGGCGTGCGCAGTCGTATAATACGGCGTGGAGTAATTATAAGAACATCAATGAACAGGCTCGTTGAACTGTAGCCTAGAGCCTGTTGATCTGTGTTTCTTTGCAAATGCCACGACATGCAAATTGGAAAGATGATACAATTCGATTATTTATTCTATTTATATTATTTGTTTTTACATGACAATTATTATTTTATTTATTAAACGCCTTTATTAACTACATTTTCTCTATTAATATGTTTATTCTTTTCTTAAAGTATGCTATGTATAAAAATATTTGAAACAAAAATACTTCTCCACTCCTTTATGTAGCTCGTGCAGAAGTGGCAGAACTAAAAAAAGAATTTTGAGTTAATGCACTCTCCAGAATTGCAGATTGGTATACCTTCCAACAGAAACAGTAGCTTACCTTGCAGTACAGTATTCCATCAATAAATGACTGAAGCGTGAATGCAAGAATGATGCATTTCAAACTCATTTATCTCAACACCTGATTTTTTTTTAATTATACCACTATTGCAGCCTACGAACGATATATTGATCAACGACTTTTTCACACTAATATTACGCCGCTTTCCCATCGCAGCTGTGGCTTGGTGTAACAGTCCCCGGTAGTGCAAGCGCGAGAATACTGCCCGAGCGGGATAATTCGTGCTCTCCCCTTTTCTGGGGAAATGATCCCCAGCATCCTTGCGTCATCGCAGCTGACCAGACAGCGCTGCGGCGCCTGCGTTATGAACTCAGAGTTTGCCGCCTCTCTGCCCTGATTAAATGCCTGGCAGCTAGAGGTCGGCTTCCTGAATTCAATTATTGACTGCCAGGAGCGCCGCCATCGCTGTTCATCATGACTAAATAGGCCACTGAGCCTTCACCGCACCCCGGTGTCACCTATAAATAGGCGATGGGCCGCATGATTTGCGAACGACTTGTGAACGAAGCTTCTTTAGAGTTTGCCTCACTTTGGTAACAAAATAGCAGATTCTCTCACTAAAAATATTAATTTTGAGAAAAAAATATCTGTAAAATTACAATCAATATTGTTCCCAAGTTCCTTGTGGGCTATATTGATGTGAAATCTGGACCATAGATACAAAAATTTGAAGTAGGATTCAGACTGCCGAAATGAAGTTTTTAAGGGGTTGTATTGGTGTCACAAGGAAAGACAGAATCCGTAATGAAGAGATACGTAACTACCTAGAAATTTATAATCTAAATGGAAAAAATGACGAATACAAGAAAGCATGGAGAGACCACATTGATATAATGGAGAACACACGAATACCAAAACAGATTCTGAAATGTAAGCCAAGAGGGAAACGGAACATAGGAAGACCGAAGAGAAGATGGATGGACCAATAAAAGGAGACGCAACGGAACGAAAGTTCTAATGCTTGCTGCAGCAGCAACAGAAGAAGAAGAATAATTTTTTAAGGAAGTGCTTGGGCAAATGCGCCTCATTTGTAAAAATTGTGTATTTTTTTCACTCTTCCTTAGAATGATGATTAGGTCAAACGGCTGTCTTCGTCATCCGTATTTTGAAAATATAGATAAAAATTAAGAAAATGTTGAATTGTCTTTAAATTATCAAGTCACTTGAGGCCAGGATGTAACGGTAAAAATATCTTCCATTCATGCACCATGAGACGCAGGAAATCCTTGAGGTCATTAATTTGTTTTCCTTTGCCTTTTTCTATAATGGGGAAGTCTTCCGACTACTAAGAAATTAATTAACAACCAGTTTTCTCTCTTAATAAGTTTCATTGAGCTAAGCTCTTCGCTATGCAGCACAGTTCCGTGTGGCCGCGAGGTGCAACACTGCCACACTTCTTTGCGTTGTAGCCCATCCTTATCTTTTCGGACATCTACGGCTGATCTGTAACATAAAATAAAAGAAGGTCAGGAAAGACGATAGCTTTTCGGCGGGCTTTTGGCGTTGTTTACTGCACTTTTCTTGCCACTATTGGCGTTCTTAGCTGATTCGGGCTTACCTAACGCAGTATATCTCTAGGGCAGTGTTGTCAAGGTCGATACCACGAGCGGGAGTCCGTGGCACGAATGCCACGACGAAATCGCCCCTCCACGCAGTTTAATTACTCCGCCATCAGAGACAACGCCATCCCTATTGTAGAACAGCGGGGTTACTAATAGTTTCCTTTCCCGACGCTAGTTGCGCAGAGAAGCTCGTGGCATGTTACGGTGCCACGATGCGTGCCATTGCCACCAGTAGAAGACCTTGACACCACTGCGCTAGGGCGCTTGTACGTGACCGTGGGATTCGGGTCGTACAAAGCTAAATGTTTAATAATATCATTATTTGACGCGTTTAATTTTGAGTAAAAATTGAAAACTACATTTTTAAAGTGCTCTTCGAGGAGCGGTATATTTAAAGCTAAAAATAGCCTGAAATAAAAATACCTGTTCGCTATTTTTATCCCGAAAAATATCTTCGAGTTTCCGTACTTCATAACACCTGCGTCCGGCGGGGCGGGGCGCGGGGCGGGGCGCGGCGCGGGGCGGGGCGCGGGGCGGGGCGCGGGGCGGGGCGCGGGGCGGGACGCGGGGCGCGGGGCGGGGCGCGGGGCGTGACGGGGGGCGCGGGGCGGGGCGCGGGGTGGGGCGCGGCGTGGGGCGCGGCGTGGGGCGCGGCGTGGGGCGCGGCGCGAGGCGGGGCGCGGGGTGGGGCGCGGGGCACGGGGCGGGGCTGTGACGGTGGCGGCGGCGGCGGTCGCGACCGCGCCTTCTGCTCGCGCCCTGCAGGCGGCCGGGTTTAATCTGGTGTTTACGACGGACTCCGGCAGGCGCCGCCACCGCCGTAATCGGATCACGCGCGTCGCCACAGCTCTCTTGTTTTTCGGCGCGCGGCGCGCCGTATTTCGCCGCGAGTTACGAAGCTCGTCCGCGCCCGCACGCCCACTCGGACGCAGCCGCCCTCGAGCGGGCATTGGCCACGGGAAGAGGGCCGCACTTCGGCAGCCGCTTTTGATGGCGTTGAAAACTTTAAAAGTGAATGGTACTGTTGTCCGAAGGTTATGCGATTATTTCGGATGGACACAAGATAATAATCTCGTGATCTCTGGAAGTAAGTCGATAAGTGCAACGTACAAGTACAGAAACGTGCCAACGTACACCCAGAGATTACATATTATGTGTGTGTATAAATCCAACAGATAATTTGACACATTATATACGTCGCACTATAAATTCACGTTTTTTCTACTACATGTCTTTCAGTTTCTGTACCTTTGCACTCTCAAATTGAGTCCAAGCACATTCAAATTTAGAATAAATTAGGATAATTAGGAAATAAACGAGGTGCAAAACTTTTGTTTGTACTTGCTGTCAATTACTATTTGCTTAGTGTCAAGTTGAGATTGAAAGGGAATAGTATTAGTCTACCGAAATGAAAATTAGTTATTGTTTGTTTTTGTTTGTTTTGTTTTTTTGTAATAATTTTCATTGCTTTGAATGTATTGTGACAGTCTATTAAGACTCAGAATGTAGTAGATTAACTGAAATGATAGGCAACCAAATAATATAGAAATCAAAATAAACAGTCGAAGAGGCTATGGTAAAGCAGAAAGCTTTATTTATTTAAGAAATCCAAAATACTGTGTCGTTAGCAGACCAGTACGGAGTTAATAAACAAATACCGAACATTTAGTCAACAAATAATTGTAAAAAATGTATATCATTTCAGAATAGTGAAATTTTTAATTAGAGAGA
The DNA here is from genome assembly GCA_031308135.1 of Acheta domesticus. NCBI lineage: Eukaryota > Metazoa > Arthropoda > Insecta > Orthoptera > Gryllidae > Acheta > Acheta domesticus. The sequence continues at coordinate 22,119,690 of JAHLJT010009355.1, read as the reverse complement.
AATTCCCATATTTGGAAAAGGATAATTGAATGTGTTGACATCTGATGTACGATCACATAAACATTAATTTATAAGAAGATTCGAGTTTGAAACGCAAGAAAATTATGAATATTATTGTTTGGATTTGTATTTTGACATTGAAGTCATTGAGACAAAGAAAGTAACGATAACGTAATTATAATTTGTAAAGTGTAAAGGATGTTACGATTATAACAAGAGAACTGTATTTTGTTTTAAACTGCGCGGCGAAAAGGAAGGTTGTAACAATGCAGGAATCAGATGGCTGTAGGTGCCTGGACGAGATGCATTGAGTACAATGAAGCACCTGATCTCGAATAGATGCTTCGATAAAAGTTTTGGAGATTTGTTTGAAAAAGTGATTGTAACGCTGTGTGAGATAGATAATATAATTTAGTAGTAATTATAATAATTATAATTATATATAATACTGATAATTATCAGTATTGATTCGTGGCAGAGGTTTATGTTTCATCACAATCTAAACATACAAAAATATGAGAAAGTAAGAGTGGCATCCTTTTCTGTTCAAGAAAGTTTCCCAACGCGTCTCATTGCTATCGATAGCTCAGCGGACAACATTCGCTTGCTGGAAAGTCATGACCGATAACTACACATCTGTGCGACACAATGAGTGCGTGCGGAGTCGTGCAACTGTTTTTTATATCATTTGTTTTTATGTGAATTCGCCATCCTATTTGACATGCCAGGCCGGTTACTCATGGCCGATTTGACTCGTTAAGGAAGATCACGAAGTGGTTGTGTTGAGAGTTGAGTCTAACCTATCTGACAGCAATGGATACTTCTCATTGAAAATAAAAGTAAACGTTACTGGGTTATACCATTCCTGTACACGTTTTCCTATGTCGCTGAAGTTCGCAGTGCTCTGCGTTATGTTACGTCGCTGTGACATGCCTTGGTTTCATTTGGACAACAATTTTAACATAATATGAACAAACTCCGTATATATTTTTTCACACTAACTTTCGCCAAATTACTTTTTTAATGTTCTTTCATGTTTTAAGCATTTTGTAAGCGATTTTACATCATCTTAATTACAAAAGATATGGTCTGATTTTATACGTTAGGTCTCACGTTACAAGGATATAGGCATGGAGTTAATCGTTTTTGAATAGTTGATTTATAAAGTTAAGTTACGTCGCCCACTCTCTTAGAAAAAAATGCATTCATTTGTTCCCAACATGAACTTTGCTTTTTTGCTATTGCTTTTTTAAAACGTTCTCTCTTTAGATTCCCAGCGTTCCCAATAATTTTGATTCTGATTATCGCTAACCCCGGAGAAATACTCAAGAAACATATTACATATTTCAAACTGTTTGTTGTAACGGTTCCGCGCAGAAAATATAGGAATCAAAATTAATTTATCCATTAATGACAGAACTTAAGGATAATTTTGATTTTGTCGGGCATTTAGTGAAAGACACACATCTCACTTCACACGTCACTCATCACACTCTGCGATTTTCCGCTCTACACAAATGTACACTCTCGTAAGGTCACAGCTCCAACAGGTGAACAAAAAATCTTGAAAATAACCAAAGTCACGTACAACATTTGTCAATAATAACAAATTGGGCGTTAAATACCATAAAATGGGGTCCGTTTCCTTCACTGTTTTTCAGTAAAAATGAAAACCCCTTTTATTTGTCGTTCTTGACGATGGTATTTCATAACACACAAGCATACATTATTGTGCACTATTTAAAGAAGCTAGAATAAAATGACATGTGAAAAATTAATATCGTAATTATACATATTTAATATATTATTTTATTCATCTTTTATTTAATGAGTCACCATGTCAAAAATAATTTTGAGTTGAAATTTGATGAAGCTGTAAGTCTACGTATTGTATAAAATTGATGTATCGCAAGATCCTACTCTGCCTATATATTTATGTATTTATTTACTTTTATATATAAATGGCATTGAAAGTACTTTAGCTGTTAGTGAATTTGACAGACAAATAATTTACAGTTCTGACTGCACCGCTTCCCTGTGTGATCCCGCACTCGCCTTGAAACATGTTCATGAAACATGGCACGTTAGCCCCTGACGTCTGCTGCACAGCAGAGTGTTGAAAGCAGCATCGTCCAGGGGCAGTGAACGCCCAACTATGACCTCGGTAGAGAATCAGAGTATCTCATCCATTGTAAATACTGTGACTTTTCGAACTATGTGTTAGACATTGCTGTTTCCCTTTGCGTTTGTGACTTGCTAAGCTTTCGTAAACTATCACATAACCCATATAATTTAAATAATCATAGAATCATAGCCCACACAAAAGCCAAGTTTCCGCTCTCTGTTCTTGATCTCCAGACTTTGAGTGAAGTGGTTCAAGAAGGAGTAGATAATGATGAATTAACACAGGACCCACAGGATTCGAGAGATTTCCACGATTTAGAACAGGATTCGAAAAAACTTAGCATTCGCGGCAGTTTTCAAAACAAATCAACCTGTCCGTCTCGCCTCCAGCCGTGCGTCCCATCCGCTCGCCCGCCTCCTGCCGAAGCAGGCCCGCTCGGTTGGCGCGGCGCTGCGCGGGCGCCCAATGCGCCGTGGAAACCTAATGTTATCGGCAGCGCGGTGCGGCGCGCATTGAATCACTGCCGGCCAGTGCGTTTATCTCCCCCCCCTTCGATCCGACCCCCACTCACGCCCTCGTCCTCGCTCCTGCCCTCGCCCTCTCGTCGTCTCCCTCGTCCTTATACTCGTCCTCACACTCGCTCTCGCCCTCGCAATTTCTCTCGCCCTCGCACCCGCCCTTCGACTTTACCCTTCGACCTTGCCCTTCACTCTTTCCCCTCGCTCTTCCATGTCACCCTTCACAATCGCCCTTGCCCTTCGCAACTGACTTCACACTTTGGCTTTTGCCCTCGCCCTCGTCCTCGTTCTTGCCTTCGTCTCCTCCGTCCTCACACTCACTCTAGACCTCGCAATTTTTCTCGTACTGACTCCCACCCTTGCCCATTGCCCTTCCACGTCACCCTTCACAATCGCCCATGCCCTTCTCCCTTCACAATTGTTTTCGCCCTTTGGCCTTTGCCCCCGCCTTGATCCTTGCGTCGCCCTTGGCCTCGACCTCGTTTTCCACTCTCTCTTACCTTCACTCCCGTTATCGCTCTTGACTTCGACATTTCTCTCGCCCTGGAACCCGCCCTTCGACTTCACCCTTCGTTCTTGTCCTTTGCCCTTGCCTCTTGCTCCTTGTCCTCGCCCTTGCTTTTCGGCGTCACCTTCACAATCGCCGTCGCCCTTTACAATTGCCTTCGCCTTTGCTCTCGCCTTCGTGCTTGCCTTCGTCCCCCCCCTCGCCTTTGTAATTGCTCTCGCCCTAGCACCCGCCCTTCACCTTCGCTCTTCGTTCTTGCCATTAGCCCTCGTCCTTGCCCCTTCCCTTCGACGTCGCCGTTCGCAATTGCTTATGCTTTTTGGCCTTTGCCCTCGCCTTCGTCCACACCATCGTTCTCGCCCTCTTTGTCTTTTTTCATGCCGTCTGTTTCCACCTTTTTCTCTCCATCATTTGTCCTCGTGCACACCCCTCGCCTTCGTCCACACCCTCGTGCACACCCAGGCCCACGCAGACGCCGTCTTCCGCACCCATTGCAGCCGCCGATACTCGGACTAGACGACCGATGGCGACCCTCCCGGGCTCTTCGACTTTCCCTTCGAGAAGAGATCCTTAACGCGGCTCACAAGCGCTTAAATTGGAACTTTTAATTCATTTGTACCCCTGGTCAGTAAACTGCCGAGGCCTTTTATCGGCAGATACCTTCTTTCAGCTTTTAAGGTTTATCTCGCTTCTTCCGCAGTTGCACGATAAAAAGAAGGACCTGTCGTTCAGGGGCGTGCGGTGACCTATTCCTGTGGGTAAGCTCTGTAAATAGCAAGGATGCGACGTGATGTGTTTGGAGACAAAACGAAAATCCATTTAGCTACTGTATATAAATATTTAATTATATCAAAAATGACATTATTATTATTATTATTATTATTATTATTGCTTATTTGGAAGAATGCGAGTCCCCAGCATAAGCGCACACAATTTTCTACGATCTACCGGTCATCAACAGTCGATGGCATTTGAATGATCCACATGTCGAAAAGATCTCTTATCTGTTGGGACGTGTGAACGCTGAATTGGAACACTATCCTTTGTGCTGATACGGCAAAGCTCACTCGTCGGAACAAAGTCGAGGAAGCGGCCTACGCAACGGTTGTGTCCTCCGTCCCATGACATTGTGTCTGATATGTGAAAGAACTTTTAGGAGATTATATGGCGCGGAATGGCTAGGGGGACTTATTCATTACACTGTTTTCACATATTTCCACTTTGAAATTATCCGATAGTAATATGTTTTAAATCTTGTTTAATATTTTATATTAATAATTTTTTAACATTTTACTTTGTAAAAATTCAAAGAAGCTTGAAACATTTGGTGACAAGTGTCCCCTCTTCCCCCTTAACCCTATGCTGTCAGGGGACAAAACGAAAAGTATCACAGATGAAGCAACCGAGAACAAAGGTGGTTCTGTATTATGATTTCCTGCGTACCACTTGCAATTGAGCCGCAATAAAATGACAACTGAAGACGTACATACGCTGTTATAACATTTGAAGTCAAGCGTAAGGAACAACAAATATTTGTTATTACATCAAATCTACTGGATAAATAATATTGAAAGTAAACAAGTAATCTTACCTAATTTACTTGAAAATAAACTCCATATTCCTCTCTTGTGTGGCAAATTCTGCTGCTCCATCGTATGCCTGAGCAACCAATTTGTCGCCAATTTTTACTATTTCTTCCACATGATTAAATAATCTATTTCAAGATCTATCCGCGCTTACATCCACAAACGATCTAAATTCTCCTGAATTTCTACAGTTTTTCCTGAACATATCTAAGAGAAGTAGCTAATTGTGATTTGGTACTTACGTCGGATGTTTCATCTAAAATAATCGCAACGTGCTGGGTTGTTCAAATTGTTATAGCCTTCTTTGTTACATATATTATGATCATGGGAAAACAGTGAACATGGCCAACAAAATAATTTATTAAGTTTTCTACTACCTGTTTACCAATTTGTGAGATCATACTTTTTAGTATTAAAATAGCGAAAATAATCCCTTCCCTTTTCTTTGTACAACATCTGAAGTCAGGAAGTTCCGGAACAGGCCTCCCTACTCGAATAACCCCATTTTTCTCCACAAAAGTACGACAACTGAACGGATTTTTTAAAATATCCTCAATTATACATGTATTTTCTGTCGTAGCTCAGTGCCTTACCGCTACGAAGCACAAAAGGCAGCACACGGTAAGAACGCACAGAGAAATAATACGCACAGATGAAAAAAAACACGAGTTCGTATTATCACTTACAACACCAGACTCACTAGGCGCTTACCACTGTGTAAAATGCGAACACGTCTGCAAGCTCATTTCAGGGCCACACTGGGTGGTGCTGTAGGCGGCGGGCCTGGGTTGCTGCGCTTTCCAGAGAGCTACATACAATCATATGGAGCTTCCTAAAAGTCAAGAGCGCATGCGCGAACTCCCTAATGCATTTAGATGGAGGACATCGCAATGCTCACTTCGGGCCGGGTGGCGGCGCTTACTACCTCCGTCTCTTTCACCCGCTTTCCGTCTCCGTCTGCATCAGCGTTGTATGCTCGATGTAGGGCCACGCTCTGGCCGGGCGCCTTCGCAAGGCAGTGTACCCTTCCTTGACAGAAATTTAAACTCCTAGTTGAGTTCTCGTCATGGTGAAAGTCGCGATTTCACACTATAATAATTACATTTAACGCATTTTTTTTCAGGGTAAGCGCAGCTTACCTAGCTTACCTGGAATGCACGCCACTGCTGTCGTTGCACTAATGTCTATACTTGGGTTTTTCTTTCTTGGCGCACCAAGGTCACGGACGAAAGGGAGCTTCCACGTCACTAATGTGTTGACAAAGCGCGCGACAGATTTCGCGAACGTCCTTCTCAACGGGCTTCGTGGCCCGAGACATATGCCTACCACGAGCTAACCGCGCGAGTGTGTGGCAACACAGCATAACAGCTGACGAAATATGATGCGCCAGGAAAGTAAAACCCCAAGTATACAAGCGATGAGAAGTAGTTCTTGAAAAATTAACAGTTTTAGAATTTTGTCCAGATCAACTTTGGGGCCTCAATTTCCTTTAAATGTGACGAATCTGCAACGTGGTCCTCAAAAGAGCAACAGTTCCCTTCCAGAGAAAGTTGTTTTGTATATATCCTACAATAAGAGAAGTGTACGATGAAAATATTCCATTATATCAATAGTCAAGAGAGAACATATTGCTCTATGGCAAAAAGCCAAAATGTTTTGTTAATATACGTCCAAGAGAAACAAATTAATGTGATACAGGGAGAGTTTAATTGGAAGAACGTGATAAACCACGTTTCAGTTGTTGTTGTTTTTTCTGCGAAATTAGATATTATATTTCACATGCACTAAAGAATCCAAATGCTTCATCATTCCCTAAATTAGGAAGTCACACCTCCGCTTTACCTTCACAGAAAAATAGATTGCTTTCGTTTCGTAGTGTACACTTTCATTTCGTTTCATAATATTATAAACAGTATTTTGAGGTGAAGTGTGATAATTTAACAAGATAATCGAATATATTGTTTCCCCTTAATATTCTAAAACCACAGTGTTATTGTAAAGGCTTGCATTTAAAATTTTCAAATTAATTAAATGATCACTTGGAGATGTCCATTCCAGTATGAACGGAGTAAGGTAAAGGGCGGCCGCCTTTCACTTACTAGATCTTCGGGCGTCGGAGCCGTAGGGCTCTCCCACGAAATAGGCTCCCGAGCGAGCGCATCCGCAAAGGAGCAGGAGCATCAAATATTCAGCGCCTCTGGCCACACAACCAAGGGACCCCCGTTTGGGGCGCATAACTGCATTTGGTGGGGCTCTATGTGCGCGGGGTTGATATAAAGTCGTTATCGAAGCGGCGAGCACTACACCGCCATCAGAGAGACGTCCCCTCTACCACTCTTATACCTGCCTGCCATTCCTTATTCCCTCCCCATAGAACTTACTTCGCCACAGTAAGTAGATTTGTGATTGATTGGCTATGATTTGACTCGGTAGATGTCTACTATACTAGGAAGTTGGCTAGAAAGATTTCTCAGTTATAAATATAACAAAGTGTTTTATAAATCATCATTTTACATCATCATAAATCATCTGTTTCTAAGAAAAGTATCAATCATATTTTAAACATTTCTTTCAGTATAAAAAAGAGAAGGTATGCCATTTCCACCAATATTCGCATTTTAATGTAGATACTGGCATTAAACACTAATATCTTTTAGATCTCACTTATCTTGGACAGTATTAGAAATTGCTTTCTCGACAGGACGGAGAAAATATCAAACTGATCTCTGATTTTCAATTTGCCACACTTCGTTCATTTATTAAATGCTTCTCTGAGCTGTTGCAAGATCACGCTAGTGTCTTGGCGTCAAAGATGGCGACGTACGTAGTTGAGAGTTATGCGGATGTCGCTAGACTCTTTCATCATATTCTCTAAGGATTCTGATGAAAAGGCAGTTTTAATCGTTGATTTACATTAAGGAAAAGTAATATTTGTTTTAATCTCAAGATGTCATCAGACGAGGAATGCGATTATATGTCTGAAAAATTTTTGACTGATTGGTAAGGTTAAAGTACATTAGTAACATATTTCTAATTTATTATATTAATCTCTTTAAATCATTCTCTCACAACTGTAACATTAACATACTACCAACATTAATTTTTCCAAGTGCATCACAAGACGTCCGACCAGGCCTTTTGTTTAATCGATCTCAGAAAAGAAGTCATGAAATGTTGAAAAAGCAAGCTCGAACAAATGAGGAAAATAAGAAAAGGTTTCGCCCTACTAAACATGTCGAAGAAGAGCGCCGTCAAGAAGGTCTCTCACAAGCCTTAGATTCAAGTAACAAAGGATTTGCTTTGCTGCAGAAAATGGGCTATAAACCAGGTTCTGCAATAGGCAAAACAGGTGATGACAAGTGTGTAATTTGAGTAGAAAGCCTGTAAAAGCACATACTAATGTGTAGGTATTTGAATTCTATTTTCATGAATACTTACTGTCAATTTGAAATAGGAGAGGGACGAGTTGATCCTATTGGAATTGAAGTAAAAGCTGATCGCCGTGGACTTGGTAGAGAGGCTGCTTTAAGAGAAGTAGCCATTCGTAAAGCCCATTTGCGCAAGCAAGCTCTACAACGCAGAGAACAGTTAACGAGTGTTGACAGCTATCGTTCCAGACTAGCACGTCAGCAAGCTGAAAAAATGATGGAAGCTGACTTGTTCAAAAGTCAGAAAGTGTGCCAACAACTAGATACAGAAAAGGTTTTTATCTCTTTATATTAACTTTCTTATAGAAATTAATCTTTGCTGTATTCAGCTTAATATGAATATAATATTTATTTGACATGAATATTTATAAAAGTTAGTTCTTTCTAAGTGAAGGAATTTGATTATTTCTCTTTCTAATTGATTCAAGGCAAACTAATCAAGTAAGATTTAAAAAAATCCTTCTGATTTTAGTCAGCTTTGTGAGAACTCTCCATTGTTTTATTACCATTCACTTCATTATTATCTATTTGAGCATGGTGATTCACGGCTAAGTCAGTTGTCGTGCGTGACATCCCAAACCTAATCTTCAAGATTTTTCATCATTTGACCTTGCAAGTTAATGGAATAAGGGAATAAATTATAATTAATGACTAAGCTGTGGATTTTTGCCTATTTTTATCCTTCAATTAAAAATGCAGTATTTTAGGGTAATTATTCATTTTGAAGTGTTAGGTGTATAAAAATATAATACTACTAAAGCCTCAAAATGAATAAGCAACCTAAAATATTGCATTTTTAATTGAAGGATAAAAATAGGCAAAAATCCGCAGCTTATTAACAACTGTTTGTACATAATTGGGGACTTAAATATGAAAATAATATTGGTTTTAACTAATAAATTTAATAAATTATTTACCATTTGTACTATATAATTCTAGAAGTCTATATATGCATGTATTGTACTTCAGCTTCTGGGTCATTGACCCCATCTCAATCAGAATTTTCATCCAGTTTCGCTGATTCTTTGAGCAAAGCTTTCATGGCCCCTTGTTTTGCTTCTGGACATATATGTAGCTTCACAATTTGTGCATATTTTCTTGAGTTCAGTGGGTAATGTTATTCAAATAACGTTCTCCATGTTTTCATAGCAGTAAGTCAGTTCTGTCATGAGGGATCTGATAAGGAATAATAGCCTAAATCTGTTCAGGATTTACCTTTGCTAGTCTTTCGAATTAACGACTGTGTTAATTTCGAACTGTGGACAGATTGCTCTTCTCCCCATAGTACATCACAAACATTCTTTAACTGTTTTTGGATGTTAAATAAATGAATAATTAAATAAATATATTAACCCAGGACGTATTAGTATTAACCCAGGACGTATTATGAAGTAAATCATGTTTTCAATTTCTTTACATTTTTCATAACATTGACAACTAAATAACTTCTTGTTCCAAAGAATGAGGAAGTTCCCACTGAAGCATGGTTTTGGCCAGCAGTTAAGAAGGATGAAGAACAAGAAGAGGAAGAAGAAGGTACCAGTGAGGAGGTTGCTGATGATAGTGAATCTGCTATTGAATTTGAGGTAATTGTTTTATTAAGAAGCTCCATTAGATGTTCAGCTGATAATTTAAAACTGGGCTTGTAATTCTGTTAATAATGATAGTTTCTTATTTATATTTATTTACTGTATTTATTAAAATCTTTCATTTTTTTATCATTATCATGATAAAATATTGAATTGGTTATGTTGAGAAAATTTTTGAAAGTTTGAGGTAAATACAATTTTGGGTTAAAAATTGCATATTTGTGTTTGTTTACAGACTCATGAAAAGCTGGAAATACTTACGCTCTACCTCCGAAAGGCTCATTTGTACTGTATATGGTGTGGCACAAAATATGATGATGATGCAGACCTATCACAAAATTGCCCTGGACCTACAAGAGATGATCATTGAAATTCATGCAAGGACTGAGGAATATCAATTGTTTTCTCACATTACACATATACAGAGATATTGTTATAAAAATGTTCAATTTCCTTTTTTGTGGACAAAGATTGAACTTGTGTATATTCTGTGTTTGCTGTTTCTCTTGTGCACACACACGTAACTTATGTAGGAGTTTAATTCAGTGGAAATTGGTGATATTTTTGTACATATTTGTATAAAATCATGTTCTACATTTTTATTGTTCTAGAATGTTCATTGAACAGAGGCTGAAAATAAATAAGTTTAGATTAAGTTTTCAGACCTTGTAGTTAATTACATTTCATGTTTTGAAGAAATTACTTAATCTAGTAAGAAAATAATGTCTATAAAGAGGGAATTGTTTCAAATAGAATGATTTATATACTCTCTGCTGTCAGTATGGTAAGGTTGCAGATCTCAGATTTTGATAACATGCTTTAAGAACAAAAGGGAACACTTTAAAAAAAATATAGCATGGTAAAAATGCTACTGACATTTTCAGTAATTACAATGCTGAGTACAATGTGCAGTTTTCATGTGTACTGAATGGTCTTGTGATATTCATGTTTTAAATTTGAATAATTATAATGTGCAGGGAATAGATTAAAGAATGACAGTCTTGTGAGTGTACCAGCTCATTTTAATGATTAAAATAACCACTTTTCTCTCTAGTCTTAATAATAATAATAATAATAATAATAATAATTTATTGAGTCACATATACAATTACAATCGTGTATGACGAGTCAATGTATATTGGGTGGAGAGAGGGAAGTTACATTTACTGTCCAGAAGCAAAGCAAGGGGCCATCTCAGCATTTGCTCAAAGGACCAGGGAAACTGGACAGAAAAACCTGATCGAGATGGAGTCATTGCCCTAAGAATTATACTACAATACTTTTTACAGGTAGATTAAGATATTTTACAGTATACAATTATTTTTAGTAGCAAAATATTTAACATTTTAGAATTGTAGTTTTATGTTTAATGTAAAATTAAAATTTACTTGTTACTGTCATTCTACTGCTACTATAATACAATAACTATAATATAATAATAGTAATAGTGGTCTTCATTGTTTATTAACAAAATATTTTTACCCTTTAATGTAATACTCTGTTTTACTGGATGATTTTGTTTGTTTATGAGAATATTATTTCAAAGAACAGTTTTAAAAAAAATATTTTCATCTATTTTTATTTGCCCAACATATTGTAAACAAGTGTGTTAAGGGAATTTTTTGTTTTAATTTTTTGAACTAATGTTTTTATCTCAAAATGTACATTTAGGTGCCTCTCTTCACAAAAAAGAATTGTAAAGAATGGTTCAATCTTTAATTCTAAATTAAAATATGGTGATAAAAGTTATTGAGAGAAAAATTCTCTGAAAAATTTTCAGCCCAAGCAAAGTTAATGAACAAATCTGGAGAAGAAAACAAAGCAAATGAATTAGAAGCCTTAATACAACATAAAAATATTGTAAGAGATGTAAAATCCACAAGGGTAGCTTGGCTTACATCTAGAAAGAATGGATGCTAACAGAAGTACTAAACAAATCATGAGCTGGTAGCCTCTAACAACTTGAAAAAATTGAAGGCTGAGAATCAGATGGGAAAATGATGTGTTTCAGGACATAAAAAATTATGGACGTTAAGAACTGAAAGAAACAAGCAAGAGACAGAAAGGAGTGGAGTTAAATACTTGAGCAGGCCAAGAGCCACATTGGATTGTAGTGCCAAATGAAGAAAAGCTATCATATCCATTTGAGTTGTTTCACTAGTTAAAAGGGAAAACTAAATGGAAAATATGCATTTGTGTCTGTCACCTTTAGAAGTTCCTTTGTCATTTTGCCAGAATGTCCCTCTGGCATATCCTGATAGGTCCATGAATAAAAACAGTGAATTGGCACTGAATGATAAGCTCCAATGAGATAAAACTACTCTTTGAGTTGTTACGCCTGTTACATGACCATAATTTCATAATTCAAATAAGAATCTGAATGATTCACCAAATTATACTGCAAAGAATACTCCTGCCATTTGGGATAGTTTATTTGTAAAATCCCCACCATTTGCAAGCACATGAAAGTCCGTAAGGAAATGTCTAATAATATTCAGCATTTTCTAGCTATTCTCAATTGGATTGTCCTGTAACAAACACCTAAAGAAAAGAAACAACCTCTGCAACCACTTCACAGAAACTTTTAATCACAACTATTTTTTAAAATTAAACCATTATACAATAAATGGGAAGTCTTAAAGTGTGTGAACAAGAAAAAGTCTGTGAGATAAAATGGTTTCAATTCAATCGTAATTAACGTAATTTTCTGTGGTGGACAGAAAAAATAGTTACACCACTACTGGGAATCTCATGAGGAGTTTCTGTGTTGAAAAATCAAAGATAATTGAATGAATCTTACAAATATTTTGACTTACTGTATCGTACTGAACTCCTTATTTCATCTGTGATACATAGGCTGAATTCAGTATGTCAAAAAATTTGATTTTTCAAGAAACGCTCTTCAAAGTTTGTGGGTTCACCGAAATTAAGATTTTCTTTTATTTGTTGTGTCTACTTTGACACACCGCGTCTCCAAGCTGCTAAATGTGTGTTGAGCACTTGCTCTATGAAGTAATTCTCCGTAAACATTTATTATATTCATCTAGAGTCCAGTCTCATTGCAGTTAGTAGCCAAGAAGATCACCTGGAAGCATCTCTGCATACACACCCCTTACTACACGCTCCGGCATCACTACCCAGCGGCCAGAATTGGGAAGGACTTAGAATAGAGATAGGATTTTAGGACACTTCACAGGGGTTGGACTAGTCCCTGTGAAGTTGGCGAACTCATTTTTTTGGAACAAATTTCACATGAGCTTGTCTGTGAATCGGATCCAGACCTCCTTGGGGAAGGTGAGCAACTTTGCTTGGTGCCACGAGTTTCCTGACTTTATTTACAATAATGTGACAAGTCTGTTAACTCTTTCCCACCCAAGTTTCACAGCTGCAGTAGAATTTCAGTGGTACAGAATTCAGGGAAAGTATGAATAATTTATACAAGGAAGTGTTTTCATGCTTTTGTGCTTTCGAGGTTTAGCAGAAGTCATACATAAATTTATCCTTGAGCAGATTTTCCTATAAATATTATGTAATACATTATGATTACAATAATATAATTAATAAGAATTAATGAAAAATTAATAATTGTAGATAATAAATGAAGCAACACTATTTATTTATGCACAATATGGATGTAATTTACATGCAGTGTGTATATGGTAATATTTATTTATAATATAATATACACACACATTACATAGTATTTGTTGGTATAATAATTAACACAATTGTTGGACAATATGGGTGGGAAGGAAGTGTCTTAGTTGGGCTGAAGTGCCAGAAATGGTACCCTCTTCATTATCTGGTAGGACACCAGATAATGAAAATATCTTTAATTAACTAACAAAACTTTAACAACTGTAGATATTGGTCAGAACTTCTTTCTTCATAGTTTTTTTGACTTATCTCCCTTTGCCTTCTGACTATTGATGAAACAAAATGTCTTCTTTGATTCATTATGTATCCAACAAAACATGTTATTTACATGTACAGATGTTATTGCACATTTAAATTATCCCTGAGGTATCTGTGAACTGGAAAGAGTAATAGTTTAAATGCCTTTTATCTGATGTGTGTTGCTGTGTTTCTGATTTGGCTTTATATAGTATATTCTTTTTGTCAGGTTTGACCATAAAAATTTTATTATCTGAAATTTATAACTCCGTATGTTTCTCTTAACAGACGTGTTAGACCTTGGTCCTTGGTCATCCAATGTTTTTCAAAAATGTTTTAAAAAATGGGGTAGTTTTCGTAATAATATTTCTAATAATGTATGTGGTAATCATTGTATTAATTATTAAATTAAGTTGATCAGATTAGCTTGGGGGCGTGATTTAAAATTAATATTGATAGTTTCCCCAATAAAAGGCAGTTTGTTTTAATTGTTAAGTTCAAGAAACAAAATTCATTGTTATTTCTTTTTGGAACTATTAATCATCAATGAAGTTATTAGTAACAATGTTAGTATTTTCTATTTTTCCTAGGAAAGTATTTCTAGCTCCAGTTCACAGACTTCCACTTAGGAACTTGTTTTTTGTATGCTAGTATAAGAACAAAGGCCTTCTCTTGAGTTTGACATTATTTTGAAATAACCATTATCAAGCTTACTTATTCAAATGGAATGAGTAGGCTCTGATAGCAAACTTGTCATTTGAATTAAATTATTTTATATTTAAACATTTTATTTATGGTATATTTCATAACATTTATTAACATGAGGAAAATTAAACCTTTTGAGCAAGAATGCTCACAATCCTATCTGTACATTCACCTTGCAATGTTTCTTTCATTATTTTTTTATTCAACACTTTCAATGAACCATAAATATTTTCAGCATTTTGATGATGCAACACTTTTCAGACTTTGTAGTGTTTCAATTTTTTCCCTTCCTGGGAGATTCATGATCTGATGAAATGAATTTATGAAAGGAGTAACAACAAATTGCACTTATTAGTCCTTGCAATTTATGTACTTCCTCTGTTCAGTGTCCTCACGGCTCTTTCTAAAAAGCTTTCTTTTAGTGTCCGATTTAGGATATGATTACTTTTTGAATTTCATAGAATCAAACAAACCTCACTATTTGCCCCCTGTTACAGATGACAATTGGCTAATAGCAGTTCATGGATAGGGAACAGAGCAGGCTTGTTTTGGAAATTAGGATGCTTGATGAAATAGGCTCAGAGAGATCAGGCACATCAACGTTTTGTATTAGATTAAATAGTGTAGAAACTAATTTCACTGGCACAATTTTCTAAATGCTACTTTCTTTATTTTCATTTGTGTGATCATGAAAGGAATTTATATTTTTTTAACATAATGTTCTTTTGTAATCTTGCCTTTAATAAATAACTCCAGTTTCTCAGTGAGCCACAATAACAATACTGGTGGTGAAATAGAAATAGTATTTTGAAAGTACACAATAGCCTTTTTTTGTGTTAGGTTCATGAAAAATGATGTGGTAATGTAACTTTACAAGTTAGAATAAAGCTTATTTTTTTGTTGCTAAAATTGTAAATTTTGTGTTGAGTAATGTGCTTGGTTTTACTATTATATGATAACTTATTTATAATTTATGCTAATGTTTAGTGGTCAGAAAGGTCATAAAGGAACAGTATTCTTCATGAAAGGCAAAGCACGAAAATGTATAAAGGACTTTTTTTAAATCCATCAACGACAGAATCTATAAGCTAAAAGTCAAATTTTGTAATATAACAATGTCCTTGCTCCAACAGAGGATACAGAACCTGAAGAAAGTGAAAAGTTCTGTAACAAAGTGATGAATGTGTGTGATTAAGTACCTAAATATATTTTATTGATTGTAGGAGATTTCAATGCCAAGATTGGAAGGGAAACATCAAATAGTTGGGTACCAGGTATTCTGTAATGAGTGATAATGGCAAAAGAATGATGCAATTGGCTCTATCACAAGATCTTATTATGAGCAGCACAAGATTTGCCCCTAAGAATATTCATAAATATCCTAAATAGCATACAAAATAAATGTCAGGTTGACTGTATTTACACAGATTTTAGTAAGGAATTTGACTCTGTGAATCATTCTTTACTTTTGCAAAAATTGTAAGCTTCGTTTTTTCCAGTCCGTAATTGAAATGGTTCTCTAATGACCTTACTAATAGAACTCAACTTGTGAAGTAGGAGAATATTACCTCTGAAGGTTTTCCAATATTACCTGGAGTACCTCAAGGTTCCCATCTGGGTGTAATGATATTCATAATTTTCAAAAAAATATTGAATTCTTGCTTTATGCAGATGACCACAATATTTTTAGAGAAATTAAATGTTATGGTGATTTATTCTCATTACAACTTGTTCTCAATAGTGTAGTTAAATTGTGTGAAGACACTGATCTCATATTAAATCCTGGCTAATGTAAATTCATCACTTTCTCACACTTTAAAGTTCCTTTCTTACTTGTGTACTCAATTAACTCAACTCTTTTAGGAAAATTAACTGTTATTTGTGATTTAGGCGTTATTTTTTATTCCAAGATGTCCTTTGTACATTGCATTGATTATACAATTAACAAAGCAAACCAACTACTTGGGTTTATTAGGAAGATGTGTAACGAGTTCAGTAATATTAACACATTGAAATCTTTATATATCATGTAAGTTAAACCTGTTCTTACGTATTCATCAGTAGTTTGGTCCAAATTCTTTCATATTTATACCCACAAATTAGAGACAGTTCAACATAAGTTTTTTTAAAAATTGCAGCAACTCGCCTTAATTTACCAGATCCATTTATTGATCATGACTATCATGCAATATCAACTTCCTTAAATATCCCTTCACTCTCCTCTTTGAGGGAATACAATGATGTGATTTATTGTACAAATTAATTAATAACAAAATTGACTGCTCACTTTTGTTGGAACAATTGAGGTTTCTAGTTCCCACAGCAACAAGAAGAAAAGATACATTTTTGCTACATTTATATCGCTACATTCTGTCTATACTCTTAACAATCTGCTTACTTGAAAGTGTAAATTAGCAAATGATAACCATTTCAATGTTGGGAACCAATTACCTCAAAATTTGTCAGAGAAGCAAAGAGGAAATTGCTAGTCTTCATTTAAATCTTTATGCATAATCTAATTTTTGTTTGAATTATTATCTTCTGTTTATATTCTATTCAGGTGTTAAAATTTCAGATTTGTATTCAAATCTGAGACTGAATGAGTTTACTAACATTTTAAAATATAATGCACTTTCATACATATAATATTCTTTTGTAAAATTGTTTTTGGTACTCTGTGAATAATTAATCTTTTTTTTATTATGCTGTTGTTATATATCTTTTTGACTAAGCTATAATTTAATCTACATTTCCTGTGAATATGTAAACTTTGTTATTTATATTTCCCCCTTGCTGAAGCTATCTTTTACCACTGTACGTAATGTTTCTTTATTGGACATAAGTCCATTTATTAATAAATAAACAAATAAAGGGACCTGGTCCTGCACTGAATGAGAATGTGATACATCAAATTGATCATGTACTGGTGAATAGGAGAAGAGCGAGATGTGTTATAGACAATAAAACATATAGTGGTCCAAGCTGTGATTCTGATCACTTCTTGATAAGAATTAAAGTACAATCAAGAATTACTTCTGATGACCTAGGGAAATACACAAAAGCTTGAAATGGAACATAGGCAAACTTAAAGAAAGGCAAGTGAAATTGTAATATAGAACAGCAATAGAAGCCACTCTTGAAGGAAATAAAGCTTCTCCAGAAATAGAATTGGAATCAGATAAAATCAGAAGCTTGATATTGGATGCTGCTGACAAAACTTAAGAAGTAAGGCCCCAGGGAAGGAATATGAGTTGCTTTAATGATGACTGTAGAAAGTAAGTGTCTCCTTAAAAATACTAGAACAAAACCAAGAGCAAAATAGATCCGAAGCTAGGAAAGTATGTAGGAAAAAAAAAGTGAACTGTTAAGTCAGGAAACTGGAAATCTTTTGGAGAACAACTATAAGGACTGAGAAATTCTATAAAAGGAAATTTTTCAAGGAGATGAACCACAGGAAAGTGAGGGAAAACTTGAGCGTGAGGGATACTGGGAGACAGAAATAGAAGAGCCTGCTTATGAAGAGAGCAGCAATAATAAAAAATTTTACTACAATGAAAGTTCTTGGAAATGTCAATACTGGACTCTTACAAGAAAGTGAACAGCTGCAAAGATATGTGAATTGTTAAAAGCAATATAGAATAAAGAATTCATTCCAGGTGATTGGAAAAGAGCTACATTGTGCCCAGTCTGTAAGAAGGGAAATCTTTTTGTAATATGACATAAAATATTAGCAGTAATAATTAATAATAGATTAATAAAATATACTGAAAATACACTTGGAGAATACTAAAATGGGTTCAGAAGAAGTAGATCTACCACAGAGAATATATTTGTTATGAGGCAGATGTATAAAATATACAAAGAGCATAACATAGAACTACATATATAGTTTATTGACTTTTAAGCAAGCCTTTGACAAAATTGTCTGATCCAAATTAATGAAAAACTGAAAGAAATAAGAATATCAAACAAGTTAATCAGATTGATTAAGATGACCTTACACTATACAACTGGTAGAATTAAATTAGAAAACCTCCTATCAGATCCCTTTGAAATTTCAACTGGGGTAAGGCAAGGTGACCCACTATCGGCAACTCTATTTAACCTAATGCTAGAAACTATAACCAGGAAATTGGAGGTCTATCTCAGCTTATTAACTATGACGATAACATAGTCATAATCGGGAGAAACAAGAAAGTGCCGATAGCATTATTTAATCTATTGGTAAATGGGGCAAAAGTAGTAGGGCTTATAGTCAATGCTCAAAACAATAAGTGTATATATCTTAGTAGATTTCCTTTGATGATTATTAAACAAATACAGATAGACGATGACCGTTTCAGAAGGTAGAAAACTTTAATTACTTGGGCACTTTGTTAAATAAGAAAAATTAAATCCAAGCTGAAATTAATGAAAGAATTAGAAAAGAACAGAAGGCTATGCTAATTTAAAATTGTTAAGATTAAAGTTAATAATGAGAAAAATAAAGTATAGAATTAATTATATCCTAATACATCCAATAATAATGAATGCCTGAAAAGTCTGAACCCTCAATGAAGAAGATATCAACTAGATTAGGATATTTGAGAAGTAAATATTGCCTAGATTATACAGCCCAATCCAAATGACTCCTGGAATGTGAAGTATAAGAACCAATCAAGAAATTGAAAATCTAATAAATGGTGAGGATGTAATACAATTCATTAAAGCCCAGCAAATAAAATGGATAAACCATATACGCAGCAGGCTCCCAAAGAAAATTGGAGTAACACATTGACGAAAGAAAGGAAGACCAAGAACTCAGTGGATGGATGACGAGTGCCAGGATCTCCGATGCTTAATGAAAGAAATGGGAGTGTGACTGTAATGGACAGGAAAAAATGGAATATTGTGCTGAAAGCCAAGATCCATAAAGGGGGCCCATAAAGAAGATTTATTACTAACATTGTTTGCATACTTGAAAAACAGAAGCATTTTATGCCTTTCAGACTGAAGCATTACAAAAAAATTAGAATGAATGCAAATTGTAAAGTTACAATTTTCAAAACTTTCGTCTAGCAGTCTGCAAAATTATTCTAAGCCAAGGTGGTCCTAGGCAAGGTAGAGAAGGTTGGGAAATGATGAGTGCCCAAAAAATTCCTTTTGAGGAAGCTAAATGAAAATACTGCAGAGATTTTTTGTAGTAACAATTGCTTCATTAGGTAGTTCTTCAATTTTTATTAGCATTTATGTGGATTTAATGAATCACAAATAAAATTATAAAAAGTCCTAATTCCCTTCATCTTATGGCACATCATCTCTGGTGTGTATGTCACCATTTCACTGACACATTCATTAATTAATTATAAACATTCATTATGAATAATTATGCTGTCACTGGAGTAGTTTAAACAAAGCCCCAGTAATAGAGACTTTTGATTCTTGTTCAGAAATCTTAAATTCAGCAATTTTTATTACATTTATATAATTGCAGTTGAAGTTATATTATACGAGCATTAGTGTCTGTAAATTGTAGAAATCGAAAAAATAATTTTAAAATCTTTTGCTAGATATCCAGGCTTGTCAGATAATCATTGATATAATTTAGTAATACATTTTTAAACTGTGAAGTAAATCTCAGAAGAAAAAAACTGGATAGCCTAAGAAGTCAAATGGTAAATTCCTCCACTTAACTCACGGCCATTAAAGTCTGGTTTTTTGTAGGTTCATTGCACATGTTGGAAGCATTTTTAGTAATGTTTTGAGTTTATAATCCATGAAACACATTGCTTCCACTTATTTTTTATGAACTGACATACAGTTAAATATATCATCTGGCTAGCTCAACTAGCATTTCAGTGTGCTACCGTAACTATCTTTCAGTGGGCAATGCACAAATAATTTCAGAATTTACTGTTTTATTCTGAAAGTATGAGCCATTTCAAAATGATTTTCCTTTCGTTCTCTGATATACAAATATTGTTTTGTGAAATAAGAGTTTCATTATCTATGAACACATAATGGTCATTAATTCATCTTCTATATAAATCATATTACGCTACTAAAATGTTCTGGTTTGAAATAAAAGCCTCCTCAAAATGATTATAATTCAAATAATTTAACTTTCAAATTGCTGAAATTTCAGAATGTCCTTCAAATTTTTAACTTCATGAAGTTCTTGAAGAACTTCTGGATAATCTATTTTGTCATAAACATTTTTGGCCAAGTAAAATCTATTTTGGTAAAATCTGGAATATGTACTCATCCATGAGAAAGTGCCTGTTTCTTCCATTTACTAACTTAACCAAAAAGTTATTTTAAATGTCAACAAAGTGCAATGTTTAATATACCTATTTATTTACTGTACCAAGTAGTAATCTTAATTCTGTCATCAACTCTTACCCTCCAAGACATGGGATAGATAATACATTTCTTTCGCTGGTATGACAACAAAATGGGCCCTTTTAATAGAATCCACTACTGCCAATATGTTGAATATAATAATTACAATAATGAGGTATGGGTACATGTAATCTGTTTAAATTTATTGACAACATTATAGGTATGCTATCTTGAATACAATTATCTTTATTACATTTGCATAGTTGCAGTTCAAGTAAGGTTCAGCACAGAAATGCCTTGCATTTTGTTCCCATTACAAGTTAAGTTAATTGTACACGAAACACAAGATCAACAGTTAGTTTCATACTTGAGTTCTACTTACAATGTATATCTTTTAAAACGAACCAGCATAGGTCTATCGAGTTCAGAAACTCTTGCTTTGAAGAAACAAATGTTGAGAACGATTCAATTCTGATGCAGAGGTTTTAAAACTGGTGGATAAATCTCAGAAGGAATTAGGAAATCAAAATACTATTAAACTTTATTTCTCCTTTCAATGAATGTCTATAGTGATATCATTACAACAAACAGTTCCATTCAAATTTTAGACATTCATATTTATTGTTCTTACAACTTTTATAATTAAAATAAAACAGTTGTAAGAACAATAAATATAAATGTCTAAAATTTGAATGGAACTGTTAGTTTTGATTATATCAATACTATTTGTTACTGGACACCATCGCATCTTGTCTGATGGGCAATTTCATTGGTTTTATGTTTAACATTGTAAATTCATCTATGGGAGACTGTTAGCATTTGAAAATGTAAAATTGGAATTGCTGGCATTTCTAAGAAAATTCAAATTTTCATATTAACAGTAACTGTAATTAAAAGAATAGTGACCAACAAAGCCACACCATTGTTAAAGATTTTTGTAGCTGAAAATATTTCAAAGATTTATCTCCTTTAGCTTCAAATTTAATGATTTTATCGTAATTGATCCTTTCCTAGATAAGGCCTCTGTGAAAGTTTCAAAACCTCAGCACATAGGAAGTAGGTCACGTTTCCAAACGTGTTAACTATTCACACAGTCAGTTGGTGCTAAACAGAGGTTAAATGGCTTTTTAATTAACATCCCAAAAGCACTGCTACAATTTTACCTAATTTTATATGCTAGAACAAATATTTTTGTAATTGTAAATATTTAAAGTATTTTCTTTAATATAATATTACAATATCACAACACTCCAGTGATAAATTTATACACATTAATATGTCTTTCATTGTTATTAAGGTACACAAGTGATGAAGGAGAGGTTTGAAGAGGGAAGCATATATGCTTGGGATAAATATGCTTGAATAAAAGGAGAAACACATTAACACAAAATTAATCTCTAAAATTAAAAATAAAGTTTAATAAAATAACAGGTTTAGTACATTAATAAAAATTGTAAGTGCAAAATTTTTAAAACTGCATAAAAAATAAAATTCTCAAAAACTGGAGAAAAACAAACAAATGCAAAAAAATGGACGGGAATGTTTCTTTAAATAACTTCTACTGCCTCTCCATATCTGGAATGTATTGTTCATAATGAAAACCCATATACATGGATAAATTAAGATGAACGACGCTATCATCTAAAAGGTTTTCCAATACACATGCACACTCATGGAAAGAGGGTCGTTCATCCAAATCAACTTGCCAGCATTGTAGCATCAACTGATATAAATCATCACTAACCAATCGCAGCTGGGGTAAGCGTAAGCCTCTCATTACACGTGGACCCACTTCAATGGTATTCACATCAGAATATGGGGTTCCACCTAATGCACTGATTTCCCAAAGAAGACAACCAAATGACCATACATCGCTCTTGCTGACATACCGACCACTTCGGAATATCTCTTGGGCCGTCCATCGAGTGTAATCAGGAATTTCATTCCCCCTGCTGAACTGGGCAATCCCAAATGCAGTTAATTTGGGCACAACACCATGTGCCATTAGAACATTTCTAGCTGCAATTTGTTTGTGAATTATCTTCTGCCGTGAGAGATAATCCATGGCACGTGCAATACCAGCAGCAGTTTCCAGGAGCTGCCTCTCAGGAAGAGAACACACTTTGTGTATTTCTGAATCATCCCCAGATGGTGTATGATTGAGACTACGACTTTCAAGTAATAAATCTTTCAATGAAGCAGGATGGTGTTCAACCATTACATAGAGGGTTTCAGGGCTTTCGCATATGCCTACCAGTTGAATGACATTGGGAGTATCACCACCAGCACTGCGAATCAACACGCCCAAATCCTGAAGCATCGAGTGTTTTTCAGCAGGAATCATTTCGCCATCCGGAATGACATGAACAGCTACTGGCACAGGGAATCCTCTCTGTTGCACAGTGCCTCTCATTACATTGCCATAGCGTCCAACACCCAAAATGTGATTCTGAATATCAAGAAAATTTCGAGGTATATTCCATACTTTCTCCTTCAACGTTTTGTAATGATCAACTCTTTCTTCAATTTCTTCAGGAACGTATGCATTATGTATATACCCTGACGATTCCACTTCAAAAATCGGTCCTTCCAAAGAAAGTTCTTGATGTTCAGCTGTTCTTCGAGCCTGCCGTGCAACTCGTTTCCTCAAGATGAAAAAAACTACTATTGATAAAACTAGCAAAGTCCCAAATACTCCAACAGCTGCTGAGAGTCCAACTTCAAGTCCAGAATTAACGTTTTCAACCACCATATTGTTTCCAACATTTAATATCACAATTCCATCCTGCTCGTGACTAGTTTTAGCATAATTTGCTTTAGTCACTCCATTCAGTGAGCTCACAACTCCTAAACTGACATGCACATGTGCATCTACAGGTAAAGGAGGATTATAATACTTCCCATAGACTTTACCATCACCAACAGTAAATCTATTCTCAGTTCCAGGTTTCAGTTTATCAGGAGTGAGTTCAGCAGCAATGTAGAAAGGCAGATCTTTCTCTCTTGATTCATTATAATTTTTAAGAAATTCTGGTTTTAATGGAATTATGTCTTCTTCACCAAATATGACAACTACATGATAAAAACTTATGGGTCCTTGGTCATTCATGGCTGGTAGAAGTTTAACTACCATTTCACCTTTTGAGCTTTGTAATATTTCAGGTGTTGGAGGTGGAGATGGCTCACCAATTTCAGTCCAGAATTTGTCAGAAATATAAGCTCCTGGAACACCATCAGAATGAGCAGCTGCCACAGACACATTGTACAATGTACCAGGATGAAGATTCAAAAGTTCAGTCTTATTAGTTGAGCTAGGATATTGCCACGTCTGAAGACCAAGACTAGTTGAAATGACGTAAGTTGATACTGGTTCAGCTATAATTAAGTAATTTGATAATGGTCCATTGGTAACTGCAGGTGTGGACCATTGAATATGGAGACTCTTCTCTGTTACACTTAATAGGGTGAGATTTCGTGGTGGGCCAGGTGTTTTCTGTCCAGTGTCATAAACGCTGTAAGAATTCTCTCCTCCGCAAACTTGTGACGAATTTCCAACGCATGTTTTGTTGCAGATTCCATCCGCATAATGCATATTCTCACTGCTGCAAAAACACTGGGACGCATCCCATATGAGTGCTGACTTGTAATAATGATTCCGACACGCTCGTACGCACATTTCGACTGTATTACTCGCATGCGGCATTTCATTCTCCAAATCAGGGGCTCCAGCGTTATCTTGATAACATCCTACAGGATCGCCGATGAAATCTTCACCTAAGCACGTCAAAAACACACCCAAACTAACAATAACTAAAGCAGCCGTTGAGATCATGGTTCACTAACTACTCTTCAATCCCTTTGCAACAAAAGCATTCTTCAACGCACACTCACTCAGCCACACCTACCCCGCAGTAACGTCTTTGTTATGAGTCACAGCATCGTTACAATTGCCAATTGCCATCTCGTCCGAAGTCGCTAATTCTCAACAGTAAACAACTTGACGTTTTGTTCACGGAATTTCCATCACAATCAACGGCAGCAAAGAGAATAGGAATGGGTGAAGAGGCAAAGAGTAAAAAGAAGTCAGACAGAAAGAGAATAATTGTATGCAGAAATGTTGGAGAATACACCCATGGATGAATACTAATCAATGATACACCAACCGAACCAACAAGACAGAAGGCAAGAAGATTCTCACGAAGTGTAGACCATAGACAAACTCTGGGTTCTCTGTGGTGTAGACTTTGTGAAGACTCTAATAAGGCACGAAGACTTTAAGAAGTAAACTTAACTCCGGCGTTAGAGGCATGGTGGGAGTAAAACGAAAACCACCGGCAGGTAATCTGAACTTTAGCGACATCACACGGTGGATGAAGGAAATTACTGGGGCTTTTTCAGCCAAATGCTGCCAGTTCCGATTTAACTTATTTTTCAAATGTTTGAAAGAATGCTGTATTTGTGAGATTTGCGACAATTCGCTGTACTAAATTCATACGAACAGAGGATATTAATGTCCATAATAATAAATCCGCGAAAATATGTTAGTTATCTTTAACTCATTTTCAAAAACACCGAAATACTACTTAATATACTGCGATTTTTGTAGGAAGAGCTCTCAAGGCCACTCAAATCCCATCTTCGCGATGGAATATGTCACGGCATTTGGCGTCTTTTCTCGGTCTTGCCGGTAGAAGTCGCATGATCGCAAGCACTGCTTCATACTGTCGCGATCGTGCGAAATCTAGCGGAACGACTGTGAATGACACGAAATGCCGTGACATATTCCATCGCGAAGATGGGATTTGAGTGGCCTTGAGAGCTCTTCCTATGGTCCGATTAAAATAAGTTGGTGATTGACAATTGTGCTTCTGAAGCTGTAGCTTCGTACAATATGAGTGTATGATTTCGTTACTTTAAAAAGTATTTATTTCAAATGTTTATTTTCGTGTCCTGGGAGCACCTGCACAGTGGAACCCAAACTGTCAACGTCGTTCCCTTCCATTCGCAACTGTCAATCACCAACTTATTTTAATCGGGCCATACAAAAATCGCAGTATAGTGAGGAAAAAACCACAGTTGAATATTTTACTCGGAATTCACCCGCAAAGGTGTAGCCTACAATACATCCGTCAAGAGACTCAAGAAACCCCAATGATTTCCTTGTTAATAGTTTTACTGATAAATGTTACTGTTACTGATAAATGGGTAACAATTGTTTTTTACAAAACTACATTCCGCCGTGACTGGCCTACACAGATAAATAAAATGCAATTTGTAAATATAGGCCTACTTGATTGAAACTGGAAATTTATTGTTTTCACAATAAAATATGGTTGAATAACTGCACATATTATTATCCCATACTATTTGTAATACATAACGGAGAAGGTACAAGTTCTGATCACGTTCTGAGTATCTGATAATCGGTGAAAATGAAATCTCACGGAAGATAAGATTGTTTCTGTCGCCCGTGTTTTGGAGTCATAAGATAGTCTATTTAGTACCCCTTGGTTTTGTTTTAGATTCAGAGTTTGGAAATGAATTATTTGGCCAATATTGAGTAAATCAGAAAACGGATCTAATGAATGTGTCTTCTTCGCATGCTACTCGCTATCATTCACGTATGGCTCCAATCCTTTTTCCAGTTTTTGTCACGTCCCTCAGCGTCCGCTTCCCTCTTCGCCTGGTACACGAGCATGATTTTGAAGACTTGTGTCTCCGGAGAGCACAAGTGAGGAGCCACGAACGTCTACGAAGACACCCGAGTGGAGACGTCTACGAAGACACCCGAGCGGAGACGTCTACGAAGACACCCGAGCTCGCGCCACTGATGAATATGATCTATGTTGCTCTGTGCCTAGTGCTCTCTCGAGACAATTTGCTATTTACATTGGTTCGGAGTTTGACTTTGAAACCGCGGAAAAATGTCTCAGTATCGTTGTGACTATTGTGATAAGTCATTTACATTAAATAAGAATTTATCAAGGCATGTAAATAATGTACATAAACAAAATGAAGACAAATATAAATGCGATGTATGCAAGTATTCAAGTTCGCGGCGGGATAATTTCAATAGACACAAATCTTCTCATCGCAATATACAAAATGAAGAATCGAACAGTATTTTGTGTGCAATGTGCAATAATTTTACGTGTTCTACACACAGCACCATGCTTCAACATTATAAGTTGCAACATGATATTGTGTTTTCGGATAAAGAGTGCTTAGCATTTGAAAATGAAAAAAAGTTCTCTGAGTGGAAGTTATGTGTTGAAAACAGCGAGAAGAGTAATTTTGTACGTAGAAGAGGAGTAGTTCCTTCTGCAGACGGTAGTTCAAAGTTGACATTTATCTGTTTTCGCAGTGGGGTATTTAAAAGTAGAGGTTCAAATGTTCGTCACGAAAAAATATTGGGAAGTAATAAAATAAATGGTTACTGTCCAGCTAGAATGAAGGTATTGTGTTTTGCTTCTGGTGAAGTAAGAGTGGAATATTTTAAAACGCATGTTGGCCATAAATGTGAACTCGGCCGTATGAGATTAACTAAAGCTGAAAGAGATGAAATTGCAAAAAGTATTGCATTGAAAATACCTTTTGACAATATTTTAGATAATCTCAGAGCATCTATTTCAACTGACGAATTGGAACGTCGTGATTTAATAACAAGGAAAGATATTCACAATATAGCAAGAGATTATAATTTGAAAGCCGAAGGTGTCAGGCATAACAATGACAGTACCAGTGTGCATTCCTGGGTTGAGGAGATGCAAAATACTAGTAAAGTTATTGTTTTCTACAAGCCACAAGGGTCTATTTCAGAAGTCTTTTCACAGTTGAAAGAAGATGACTTTGTTTTAATTATAATGAATGACACGCAGTGCGAAATGCTTAAGCGATTTGGTGAAAAGTGTGTGAGTATGGACAGTACACATGGTTTAAATTCATATGGGTTTGAGCTAACAACATTACTTGTTTTAGATGACTTAAATCAAGGTTTTCCTTGCACATTTATGTTTTCCAACCGTACTGATCGTGAAATGCTTAAAGTAATGTTGGTTAATGTGAAGAATGTTCTTAATGAAAAATTAAAACCCAATGTGTTTATGACCGACATGGCCGATGAATTTTTTAATGCCTGGGTGGAAGTTATGGAACAACCAAAGTTCCGATTATTTTGTTCCTGGCATGTGGATAGAGCATGGAGAAAAAATCTTCATAAAATCAAAGGCAACAAAGAAAAACAAGCAGAAGTGTATAAAGTTCTTCGCACTTTGATGGAGGAAAGGGATCAAAGTGCATTTGAACAAATGTTTCGTGAAGCAATAAAGAAACTAAAGAGCGACCCAAACACTGCGGAATTCGGTGAGTATTTTTGTAGAGAATACTCTCAAACAGTGACAAATTGGGCTTATTGTTATCGGCAACATGCAGGTTTAAATACTAACATGCATTTAGAACGCATGCATGGTGTCATGAAACATATATATTTAAAAGGAAACAAACCAAAAAGACTTGATATCGCAATAAACGCTTTAATGCGTTTTTTGCGTGACAGAATTTTTGATAAATTAATTTCCAATCACAAAGGAAAATTAACATCCAAGATTTCGGCAATAAGACAACGTCACATGAATTCATTGAAATTTGATGTAAATAATATTATTAAAAGTGATGATAGTGACTTGTGGATTGTATATTCAATTAATAAAAGCGAAATTTATGAAGTGGCGAAAGCAAATCCCACATGCAAATGCGATTTAAGGTGTCCAGAATGCAAAGCATGTATTCATGCTTATGTTTGCACATGTCCGGATTCAGCAATAAAATTTAATATGTGCAAACACGTTCATGTGGTCCTAAAATGCATTAATGAAGAAACAACATTACATAATGAAATAGAAGAGAATGTTCTATTCATAGATGATGAACAATTTGAATGTGCTTTACAGGAAACCATTGTAAGTGATCTACAATGTAAAGAGGTAATAAATAAAGATCTGAAACGGAAGAAGGAATCTATCATGAATGAATTTCTTGGTATATTAAATGAAGCTAATTCAGATAGTGATTTAGAATTGATTAATAAAATGATCAGACAAACTCAAGCAACAATGAGAGCTCAAAATTGTGTGCAAGATAGTTCAATTTTTAAATCAGTGAATGAAGAACCGCCGTCAAAACTTACAAAATTTGAACATCAAAGAAGATTTATCACTACAAAAAAACAGAGAAAACAAAATACTTCTTCTTTAGTGATACCTACTGCTCAAGAAAGAGAACACATCACATTAAATTTATTATGTGATAACATCCTTCCCGTTTCAAGCCCTCAAAATGAGAGCTCAAAATTGTGTGCAAGATAGTTCAATTTTTAAATCAGTGAATGAAGAACCGCCGTCAAAACTTACAAAATTTGAACATCAAAGAAGATTTATCACTACAAAAAAACAGAGAAAACAAAATACTTCTTCTTTAGTGATACCTACTGCTCAAGAAAGAGAACACATCACATTAAATTTATTATGTGATAACATCCTTCCCGTTTCAAGCCCTCAAAATCATTCACCTAAAAGGCACTGTTAATTGTCTCTAGATATTGTGCATTTCTCTGGTTTGGGTGTAATAATAATAATTTTTGTTGTGTATGTTTTTGTTTAGATTTTTCTTTTACCTTATTTTATGTTTTAAACTTTGTATTTTGATAATGTGTATTTCTTTGTATGTGAACTTTGTATTTTGATATTGTGAATTTTTCTCTGGTTTGTGTACAATTTTTGTTTTGAATGTTTTTGTTTAGTTTTTATTTGCCACTTATTTCATGTATTAAACTTTGTATTCTCCGAATGTTCTGTACTTTAAATGGGAATGCTCCCTTATAAATGAAGATAACTCAAATCCCATCTTCGCGATGGAATATGTCACGGCATTTCGCGTCTTTTCTCGATCTTGCCGGTAGAAGTCGCATGATCGCAAGCACTGCTTCATACGGTCGCGATCGTGCGAAATCTAGCGGAACAACTGTGAATGATACGAAATGCCGTGACATATTCCATCGCGAAGATGGGATTTGAGTTATCTTCAGAGCTCTTCCTACAAAAATCGCAGTATAGCACTGGCACTTGTGACTGCAATATCCTGCTGTTTCTTTACAAAAGCTGATTTTTTATTACCAGTGCACTCCTTTGCACCGAAATAAATCTAACTTAAACTAGCCGACGGAAAATAAATTGAGAATATTAAATACTTATTAAAAAACCACCTACCAACTAAGTTATAGAAAAGTTAAAATAAAGAAACTAAGACTAATAGTTTGGAATTGTTCTTGTAAAACGAAAGTTCACAACAAATCTTGTTAATTGCGTTAACGATCACTTGACATTAAAAAAATTAATTTCTGACAGATTACGAATAAAGCTTTGCGCCATGGGAGTCCGATCGGCTCCGCTCGGGTGTCTTCGTGGACGTTCGTGGCTCCTCACTTTGCTGGCTCCTCCTCCGATCGGCTCGCTCCACAAGCTGTCCGATCGCTCGACTCCGCTCGGGTGTCTTCGTGGACGTTCGTGGCTCCTCACTTGTGCTCTCCGGAGACACAAGTATTTTGAAGTGTATCATGAGGCACATGGCTTCGCTATGTAGTATATGTGGCGATGTGCAGATATTCCATCATTGGTGATAATGATGATGTGGACAGGCGATGATTGTGTCTAACAAGGAGGGAGGATGAAAGATGTAAAACAACAGTATGCTTACTGCGACGAATCTGGCGTGGGTATTGGGCAAAGCGGCGTTCTGGATGACAGAGACAGTTGGCGTCAGGTCCTCTGAGCATGTAAACAGTGTGCCCAGACCCCACATTGTGCCAGACTCCTTTGATAATCGAGCTTTCAAAGTATTCGTTCATTCAGTTTGCCCGTATATGTTAGTGCATCTTGCACATGCATGCATGTTTTTTATGGTTATGTATTTGTATTTATGCATACTGGTGTATTTAATTGTTATTTATTTATTATAATCGAGTGTTCCCATCTTTTAGTTACATCTTCAGTTCAGATCTGAGTCCACCCCAATAAATATTTTAGAGCATTAAAAATACGTTTAAAGAAAACTAAATTTCTAAAAGTTAAATTAAACTGGTTCTTGAATTAAATTAATAAAGTGATGACATCTTCATTTAAAATATTTTGGTTCTCGTAACATGATTGTAAAATAATCTACCATTTCTATGAGTATTTAGATGAACCCTAAAATTACAAATTAATTACATGTTGCAATCCCTCCAGTTATTATAAAATTATCCCCTTTAAATTGAATGATTTTAAATGAAAGATAAAGGAAAATGGGTTACATGTTTTTGATTTATATTTTTAGGACTTGAAATTGTGTACATACTTGTACCATTGTGTTGTGAACATTTGTTTCGGTCATGAAACTTTAAGTGGTATATTTGTTTTTATTTTTCTTCAGGCTGAGCAATCTCTCGAGAAATATTTGTCAAAGTTATAATCTTCATGTGTCCAATCATCACTGCATATTGTATTGAATCAATTTTATGAGATGAGAAGTGAAATGCAAAGTTGAACTAATTACTCAAAGTGCACACAAGTAAATAAGACAACTAAAATGAGCTAAGTAGCATCTCCTTAAATAACTGGTGACTGAATAGAAGCATGTGACTGAAAGATAAAAATATTTTGAGCTTCTAAGTTATTTCTGACATATTTCTTCCATTCCTTTCATATTTATTGCTAGATTAATTATATTTCATTAAAGCAAAAGTGAAGTGAACCATAAGATTTATTGTAACAAATGTTTAACTTGTGAATTATGTATTTAAATGTGTTCTTCAGAGATATTATCTAATGTGAACATATTTAGTGAAACGCAATTGAAACGTGCGCAAAACGTGAACTGCATGATTACTACCTGTTAGGTATACATATTATTGTACATGATGACATACATTTTATAGACAATAAGTGATAACCATTCATTCCATTTAATGGCTTTATAATCGAATTAAAGTCCTTTTTATTCACACATTTTGAAACATGTTTATGGACAATACATTTAGTTTCAAATAGAAATTATTGAATATTTCATGAAAATGTCATTGAATGAAAATGAATTATTACATTACATACTATTAGGAAGTCTGAGAGGTAGAAACTCTGCTTTGTTTTGTAATTGATAAGACAATAGAAAAGAAGGTGCTCAGAAATTTTTGTCACAACGTCTTTGAAATTTTAATTTGTGAAATAAATTCCATGTTTTTTCTGGGAATTAGCTGTTCTTTATTGTATTCAATAACTCACATTTACAGAGAACCCAGAAACCATTGTATTCAAATAGTTTTCAGAATTCATGAAAATAAATGAAAATATTTCTCACATACAATATATTATAACATTCTTGTGTAAATACTGTATACATTTTTATAGATTTGATTTGTTTTGTTTTATGTTCCTATAAAATGGAATGAAATGAAAGATGCCTTTGAGTAGCCTTTGACCTATTCTTGGATATAATTGTAATGAGACTAAATATTTTAGTCTCTGTACATCCAGTTTTGTAAATATTACAGGAATGAAGAACTCTTTGTCATCCTCATGCCTACGCAACTAAGTCACTGGCTGTGAAATCATTTTAAACATTATTATCTCCAGGCCCATTAATTACTAGCCAAATAATAATTTGTTTATTCTCTAATATGGTATCAGTGGTGGTGGATTTAATTGACAGAGATGACTGAGTCAATCCCAATATCATGTTATTTTTGCTCAATGTAATATTCTGTTATCCACCAAAGTGAAGCATCACTGCTTACAGAGGTTTGAAAAGAGTAGTAACTAACATTTCAAACAATTTCAAATAACCTCTTTTTATTGAAAATTAAATTGTGTGAATGCATACTTTCAAGTAGGAATATATGTTCGCAGACTGGTTATACATTTATTGTTCAATATACAACTTCTCTCTGTATATATTATACTATTGGTGTTCAGTATTATTAAAAAAAAGTGAGCTAGATGATATTTTTTTTAACTTGACACTTTAGATAAAAAAATTCAATGGACAAGAATTTCCCAATAGTAAGAAATGATCAGCCTGTTCTTGCTTTAAATTTTCTAAAATTATCTTTGCATATACATTTATCAAAATATTTTTATTTGCAGAATAAGCCATTCTACAATATTTTTGAAACTTTTCTTCCATTCTTACGAGAAGAATTGATTTCTTTTATCACCTGGTAATTGTGATATTGGCCAAGAATCAAACACGATGGTGGAGCATTTATTTAGTGTTCGGCATATCTGGGGGAACAATAATAGCGTTTCGAACTTGAAGAAAACAAATATAAGGAATGTTGAGGCTCAGTCTAACAGAAATAAAATATATGTAAAGTATTTAAAAAAGTATATTAGTATATATCATCTTTTTCCCTTTCCTTTTCTCCTTTCCTCGCATGCTTGCATTAATGTTTCTCAAAACGGCTCCCAATTTTTTTGTTGGTATAGTAATGAATGCACTGTATAAGGTGACAAACTCCATTTTGCCGCATTGTTTTGTTTTTCAAAAATTACACAAATTTAATTTTTTTATGTCTCTTGTGTTAATATATACATTGCTGATGGTTTGTGTACATTATTGCATTTATGAGTACAAGTGCTTTAAATAAAGTATTAGTATGAAGTTTCATTTTCTGTAAGCTCAAAATTTCGGACTATGAGAAACGCTAAACAACATTTTTCTCAAAAACTGCTTCAAACATTTCTTTCAAAAAATTTGTACAGATAGTGCTAAACGCACTGAATCACTTGACTTTAATGTTTCCTTTTGTTATTTTTTCAAAATTTAGAGAGATTTAATTTTTTAAATATACCTATCTCACATCACTAATATTTAGTATATTACAGACGTTACTTACACATTATTGCATTTTATAATCAAAATGCTTCAGATGATTTCCAGTGAACTAAATTTTCAGTGAAAATAAGTTCAAAATGGCGCATTTTCAGATACATTTTATCAAACTTGGCTCTAATTTTTTCAACGAAAATTTGCAAACAGGACGAGGTTTTACTGTTGTATAATAATCTTAGTCATATTTCAACTCTGTTATTAAGGGAACAAAAACCTGAGAAAATGTGGAGGGAAAGTGTCTTTTATGCTCCAATAGTTGGCAGCAGTGAAGGGAACACCAATAGATGAAGAATGTCATTTGTGTTTTTTACCCTACATTGTCTTGGGATCCAAGTCACTAGAGCTCTGTGACAGTCTTTTGAGTGTTCTGCGTCTGGCGACACCATAAGGCCTCGCCATTTTTTATAAGTTTATTTTCATAAATAACCGTAACAATTGGGTGTAACTTTTTTTGGGGTGGTGTCTGCGCGGGGGTGGGAGAATATACTGGTATTGGCCAGAAGAGTAGGAACTGACCGGGAGAGGTGGCTCAGGGCATCAACTTTTGTCATTGCAGTGCTTCTGGAAGGTCCTAGTTTCGAGTCCCGGCGGTCCCAGGATTTTCGAAATAGATAGGTATATCAAATTCAGTCGCTGGAGGAGAATTCTAGCGGCCGGCTGCTCTAATCGGTGGGTTTCTCCTATTAATACCAGGCCGAATGCCCGAGCAGTACTCTAACAGACGGACCGCGCGCGATCTTTTCTTCCTCTGCCTTACTTAACATACACTTAAACTGAGGTCCTACAAGCCGGAAGGCCGGTCGGTAGCTTAGAGCTTGTCGCGGCTGGGGCGGTGTCCCGCTGGTGGGAAATATCTGGTTGGGGAAAACCCTGCTAGCCGACAGGTAGATCGGCGCAGGATCTCACCTAGTGACCTTAGCAATTGACGTGCCTGGAATCACTAACCAATCAAATAGAGCACTGCTGAGACTGGAGGTGCCCGGAATGCTTTTCAACTTTTGGAATGACCTTCCTACACAATGCACAGCACGCGCGTTCCAGATTCTTTAGTAGTTAATCAAACTAGTGATATCACAACGGCACATTCTTTCTTGTATTATTTTTAACTTTTTGCAATTTTCGAAAACTGAGAGAGTTCAAAGAAAATTAGCCCTGCACATTCTTCAAAGAGACCTGCGCTATTCTGTTTTATCCGTGAAAAAATTGGAGAAAAATATTGGAGCGGTTTTCGAGAAAATTTATTTTTTATAAACTGCACTAATTTCAAACAGAAATATCTCGAAAATTGCTTGTTTTTTCAAAAACTTGTGTAGGAACTTAGTTCAAGAGTTGATTTTTTTGAACAGATTTTAAGGCATACAATTTCCACCTTCAGCTTTGTAGTTTTGAAATGTAAGTTTTGCAATTTTCGATAATACAGACAGCTCGCCGAAAATGAGCTAAGCACAATTTTTTTGCCGTCCCTCTATGCATTCAAAGTGAAAATTTAATGAAAAAAATTTGCAGCCGTTTTGATGAAATATAATTTTAATTTCCATATTTCACATAATATTATACGAAAACTGCTCATGTTTTCGGTTAATTGTGTACGACCTTACTTCAAAATGTCTTTAAAGAACAGATTTCATTCAGGAGAAAATGTTTATCTTCAATATTGTAGTTTTAGGGAGATGCCGAAAGAAATTTGTACTTTCGCAATTTTCAAAAAATCAGGTATTTCAACGAAAATTAGATCTGCACCATTGTCTTAAGCGTCCTTTACGCTATCCTAGGTGTAACTCTCCTTTACTTTTCTAATATTAATTATACTGTTCAGTATACTTACTTTTATACTTTGTTTTTGTTTTTGAATATTATTGGATCACTTTCATTTACATCCGTGAGTTCTGACATACAACTTTCCTTACCTGTTGTATATGTACGAGTGATTCTGTACAGAATCACGATCACTGGAATTTCTCTGGACGATAAAACTTACTGTCAAATTGATGGCAACTGTAATGAATTCAAAGCCTTTTCTCTTTTACAAAACAATAACAATTAACATTTATTGTCGCTACATTTACAGTATGCGAGATCTCATGACTTGATCATTGAAAGTTTCTTTGAATATAGATTGTATCGTACGGTTTTTGATGTAGAAAGTTCGTAAGCTTGCGATGTTTCTCAAATGAGCCTTCTCGGATGGTTTCCCGTGCAGTCCAAGTGACGTCTCCGATGCTCCGTCTAAATTTTGAAGGCCCGTGATATCTCTATTCGATTAATTTCTTAAACCCTTCGATATATTGCATCGCGACACGACTGGCCCTAATTTCGGTTCCGAGTGGAACCCTATGCGCGACTGCCATTATCATCCACTGATGTTATTAATATTCCTTTACCCAGCTAAGAAGTTACTCTATCTAAACCCTTCGGTAACACGAATTCTATTTAATCAAACCCCTAAAATGAACTCACCCCAAAACACAAAATTCCCTGTTAATGTTTTGTTTTTTACTTTCACTTTGTGAGCCCAGGGGTAAGACATATCTAAGTTGTATTTTATTTAATTTACTAAATGTACTGTTCAATTTTTATCTATATCTTTATGTATTACGTGGTTAGGCGGAAGAGCGGGCCTGATGACCCGAGTCTCGCCACATAAATAAAGTCACTATTATTTATTATTATTATTTATTTATTTATAAGAATATTTTTGCACTTGAATAATACTACGTTATTTTAAAAGCCTGAACCTCCAAAACGTCGCCTGAAAGTCCTTTTTGCCAATAACTTAAATCCCTATAAAATAAAATTTTCACGTACCGTCGTCCGATGTGATCTGCTTGCTATCATAATGAAAATGAGCTAAGCACATTTTTTTTACCGTCCGTTGCAAGTTTCCGTCTCCCCAAGCACGAATTCCCAAAGCTTCCGTCTCATTACGATTAGGTCTTGGAGAGATATTGTTTAGTACAATTGATATAGAGCAAAGAATCCCTACGTTTGTTGACGCGTTGCTTTGACAACGTCTACTCTTTGGTTCTGAATGTCCAAATAAGTCTGTTTCCCCTCGTAATTTTCATGAGAAAAATGTCGTGGAGTCTTTTGGTATATCACATAGGAGGATAATGTTTAATAAAAAAATTGGAGCTATTTTTGAGAAAATTTTGAAAATTGTGTCCATTTATTTATTTACGTCAAAAACTGTTTAAAA
Source organism: Acheta domesticus (assembly GCA_031308135.1). NCBI lineage: Eukaryota > Metazoa > Arthropoda > Insecta > Orthoptera > Gryllidae > Acheta > Acheta domesticus. The sequence goes on along the minus strand of JAHLJT010009355.1, from coordinate 22,082,899 downwards.
CTCTGTGTGACGATGTTGGTTAGGCTTCATGCAAAGAACTTCCAAAAATCAAAATATGTTTCAAACTCAGAGAGTCTCGAGTTCCTTTAAATTCATCGAAGAATATCAATTTTGGAGAAAAGCTGCTGAACGGTTTAGGCGCTAGCTTTAACCACAGACGGACGGAGAGAGACATTTCGCCGTCAATCGATTTTTCGATATCATTGGCCCACAAAACATGGATTTTGAGTACACAAAATGTTACAGGAAGTAATTTAATATATATACAAAGAATATTTTTCCACTTTTCGTAACGAGGACCCGGCAATTAAGTTTTTCGGCTGAAAATTCGCCTTTTCCTGGAAACTTTTACAATACTTTCTCTTCTTACGAAGTAAGAGGAAGAAAGTAAAAATACTCGCGTCGTCCATCAGTGCCATTTGGTGTCTCGGGGTTTTCGCGCTCTATTACACCCTCTGAAGTTCCTCATTTCTTATCCTTTTATGATTTTGTTTCAAACAGCCGTTACTAGAACTTCGCCCGTTACTTACACACAATCCTTAAACTGTCAGGTCTTATTAAAATTGTTACTCTGCGTTTTAAGGTCATTTACGGCTTTTAAATAAATACTTACTGTATCCCTTCGAAAACGTGGTTTCAAAACAGGTCGAGTTTGCTTGAATATAGTTACATTTAACAATTAATGACCTTGTGTCACAAGAATGAATGTTTGAAAGCCATTCAATATTATAATTTTCTTCAATCCGATTAAGTTCAAAATGCAAACTTATTTGAAGTGTGTCTTAACTGTGGCAACAAAAAGCATCCTAAAGTTGCAATTAAATTTTGCTTAGTAAAAAGCGTAGAATAATTATACGTAAAATACATTTTATACCATCAAATATAGGTCCACTAGGTCTTTAAGTATATTTTGATGCCATCAAAATATTGACGCCACAGATAGAAAATATGTTTTGACGCCACAGGTAGAAAATGTTAGTAGCCAGAAAGATAATGCGATTTTGCCAGAAATACACATTTTGGATGTTCCTGATAGAGCGAAATGCATTATTATCTCTTGAAATAAATCGAAGCCAATCAACATTGGAAGTGTAGATATACTGTATTCAATATAAGCGAAACAGTGCTGTCGTAGGTTGATATCGTTGGGCTAAGTAATATCGCAACACCTGAAATGGGAAACATATCAAGGAGTAGAAATGATAGCAACGATATAATGAAAAACTTTTATTAGAAGAGTTCGCGAGGCGCTCAGGAGTAGAGCTTCTCATAGAGCCACTCGGGGCCGTGTGTGTTGAGGATGGTGCGCAGCAGGTACCAGATGTCCGACGGATGGTAGCGCGGTGCCGGCCATCTTCCGAACAGAGCGTGCTCCATTGCAGCTGTCACTGGGGAGAGGTCGCTCGCCTGGAAAGAGGTGATTTATGATCGCAAAGAGCATAAAAAATAATTAGAATATTATTCCCAAGAGTTTAAATAAATAAAATTAGTTAAATTAATAAAATAAAAATATTAAGTTTTGAACTTTGTAATGAGGAAGACATATCTAAAGAGTGAGGCCTATCGTACGAACGAATTTTCCCTCTACGCTTTGCTGTAAAACTGGAGGGAAAGTTCGAATGAGATGGGAGTCCTGCGCCAGAAATTGTATACTGGTTTAAATTCTATTGTGTTCAGTAATGTCATTAAAGCAAATAACATAAAATTGATATTTATTTATTTAACAATTATATAATTAAATAATTAATGACTGAATTATTAACACATACATGAAATAAATATACACCTCTTTTCTCTAAAAAAGATAAATACTTTTAATGTTTTGTTAGTGGTCGTTGAGAATGTGAAATGAAATATAATTTTCTCTATTTTTTTTGCTGCCGCATACTTTTTGTGACGTGAAAAATATATGATATCCCTAACGTCGATATACATAAAGATGACGCGGCTAAAAATGGTCATTTTTGCATATGTGAAGAAATAATGTTTTGAGAATAGTAGGCATCTTTATTTTTACTTGTGAAAATTGTAAAGATAATTTACAAGACAGATGGTACGCGTACTAAAACACTTATTTTCCCGTGAAAATGGTTCGTGTATTTCGAGTGATGGCTGAAGTGTTACATGTTTCCGATACCCGGGCATTACCGCCTTCAACCTCCACCACACCGGCAAAGGTGGCTTCAGGCATCAACTGATGTCCCTGCAGTGCCTCTGACCGGGAGGTCTTAGAGTTCGAGTCCCGAGGGTGGCAGGATTTTCGACACTAGCTAGACAGCTGGGTCGAATTCAGCGAATAATTTCAGCAACGGGCTGCTCTGATCGTTATTTTCTGTAGTTTTCTCCGATCAAGACCAGGTGAATGCAGGAGCAGTACTCTAACGAATGAGCCACGGACCGCGCGCAATCATTTCTTCCTGTCCTTTGTCCTATCCTCACCCCTTACTTAGCTGCACCTACACTTACATGGACCACACTACTTTACATGTCGGGAGACTAGTCTGGAGCTTACAGCTTGTCTCGGCTGGGGTGGTGCCCCGCTGTTGGGAGAAACCTGGTTGGGGAAATCCCCGCAAGCCGACGTAGGTCGGCGCCGGATCTCGCCAGCGAGTGGGAGGAGTTCCGTCATCTTCCGCGGTAAAACATTCACCATTCTCTCAGTCTGAATCAGTGAAAAACTACTGATTGACAGTGACTATTCACTGATGGTGTCAGTTATAACCCTACCACTGACAATCAGTGAATTGAGCTGAACAAATCAGTGAAAATCGGGTCCACTTTTTGAATCAGTGAAACTTCACTTTTTGAATCAGTGAAATCTGTGACACTAATTGCACGTGATGACTGAACGATCAGTGAGCGATAGTGGCGCGGCACGTTTACCACTGACGACCAGTGAAATGCTGGCGGTCATTATGAAAAGGTTCGCATGTTCGCTGATTGTCAGCGAAACTACCCATTTCGACTGAAGATATCAGTGACTTCGGCTCTCACTGATAGAATCAGTGACAATTTCACTGATTCAGATTCAGAGAGCACTTACGACTAACGAACTTGCGTGTTAACGCGCCCGGAATCACTAATCAACCAATAAATAAAAATCAATCTGTGTTTCGTGAGAGAATTTCACCTCGCGGACTCACCCACATGCGGCTGCGGAGAAGACCAAACAGCAATTCATCTGCTCTGTTACTGTCCCCAGTGGTGGTATTCTTGCCATATGGTGGAAACTACGCATGGTGTACAGGTCCTTCCAGAGACCCTCCCAACTTTGATTACAATACCTCGATTTTACCAACCAATTCAGAACTTTGCAAAAACAATTATTCAGACACAGCTCTCACTTAATGTATAATTTATCACCATCTTGCTTCAGATGATATTTCAATATTAACAATTATATTTGTCGTTTCTTTAGCTTTTCTATTTGTATAAAGAGTTTTTGTACAACCCTTTTTTTTCCCACAGCGAATTTGTTAAGTAGTAGTCCAGACTGGCGTAGGGGCTAGCGCTCGGGCTAGCTACTATGGCGTAGGGGCTAGCTACGTATTTATTTATTTGTCAAAAAACAGTAAAAACTGTATATGACGTGTGGGGAAAGAGATTTACCTGCGCACATTTTCTTGAGGGCCAGAATAAAAAAAATCGAAAAAATGAATTTAGAAAATAATTATTTTAGAAAAATAAAAATATTTGAAAAATGTTTGTTCCCGAGTTATAGAAAATCAATTTCAACGGTAAATGAACTACAAGCAAACGAAGTGCTCAACAAAACGTGCGCACAGTGAAGCTACATTTACGTCTAGAAGCAAAACAAGGGGCCATCTCAGCATTTGCTCAATGGATCAGGGAAACTGGACAAAAACCTGATCGAGATGGGGTACTACTATGTCTAGTACTACGAGATGGGGTACTACTATGTCTAGGTCGACGCTTCGGCCGTGTACACTTTTAAGTTGTATAATAAACACGTATACTGTGTTTCGTGAGAGAACTTACGTGCGCCCCGGGCTCGACCTGCGCGCCCATGAAGCCCTTGAAGAGCAGGTGGGCGTAGTCCTTGCCGTAGGTGGCGCGCGCTTCGTCGCTGAGCCCGTCCCACGCCGCGAACAGCGACGCCTTCATCTGGTCAGCGGCTTCCAGGATACGCGTTGCTGCAACAGGCAAGGCACCTTCTGTCTCAAGGCAGTCGTTTCGGAACCTTCATCACCAACTAACGGCTTCCAGAACGGTTCAGTAGAAAAAAAAACGCAACTAAGTTTTAAGTTAGTCACAGTAACAAACGGCTTAGTAGCAGAAATCCGCAAGTTAGCTGCAGTGGCAAACGGTTCAGTAGCAAAAATACGCACGTCAGCAACAATCGGTACAGTAGCAGAAATCCAGAACTAAGCCTCAAGTTAGCCGCAGTGGCAAACGGTTCAGTAGCAAAAATACTACTATAAATAAAACACTATCGTATAACACTGCAAAAAATTATATATTTTACACGACGCCTTGTAAGGGTGGCCTCTTCCTTGGAGTTTTGCTGTTGCATGACATCATCAGTTGAAAGGAGTGACGCACAGAGTATGATAATTCAGTCGGTACACGCAGCGTGAGGGTAGGCGGAATAACAAATCAAATATTTGCATTTTTCAGTCGAACTCGAAATTGTTTCTTTGTTTTTGGATGTTTCCCGAGTTGTTGGTGTTCGGCGATACCTGTTACGTGGTCGGAGGCTGCATTCTTTTAATTTCTGCGCGCATTGGAAATCATGAAAGTAGAATAATACTTCCTGGGTGTTAGATATTAATTATTTGTCATTTGCAAGTGAATTAAAGTCAAGTGAAACTATTAAGTTGGTATTAGTTGAGTAAAAGTCTCATTAAGTTAGTCGTTATTCTTTTGTATCGTTCGTCAAGCGAACATCATGTCGCTCGTATGTCTTTGTAACCAAAAAGTAAATTACTTTTTGGTTTGTATAGAGTCAGAATTACTTACATTCAGTTGTTAAACTAAGGTGTATGTTTTGCGTTTTCAGTGATATTTGTTGTAGTTCAAATACATGAATTAATTGACAAGCTGGTATATCGCTTTCGCACACTCTCAAAAACCCTTAATTTGCAAGAATGGGGACCGGATTGGTGTTACCCGTTTTGTGACTCGGTTCTTTTTGATGGAATAGTGATATAACAAAATAGAACTGAACTGTTACGTATTACTGTAGGTCACCTTTTACTTTATGTGAGAGGTTTTCTAAGTATCGATATTTTGTTCTTTATGCTTTGAGTGGGGTTTAGCAATCCGTTCTTGATATCACCTGGAACAAGTTTGTAGTAATTAACCATTTCGCTGCTATTGGCTCCTGAGCAGCACTAAATTCATATTGTCACGGCTCCCAATCCAGCAACGGGTTTCCCTCGTTACTGTTACCGCCTGGACTCGCGCGGTAAAAAAACAAACCTTCGTTAGTCCCTTTTGGGTAGTCTCCCTTCCACTATTCCAGCAATTCTGTGCATTTCAGATGATCTCTTTCATCTAGAATATTCTACAATTGTTGATCTCTTTCTGCCATTTATTCACCTCCCGCTTAAAGGAGCAATTCACGCGCTCGGAATCACAAATCAATAAACGAATGAAGCGAGTCACGGTGTAAGATACACAGGTGTGTCAACTAGCTGCCTTTTGGGCAAAATTTTTGAAGCCAGTTTGAGGATATTTCCTCGCTTATCCGTACGGTGCGCACGATCGGATTGGACATTGATGGCGTTTCGCGCACTTAGTATTTTCTGGTGTTTTCGTTGCAAGAAAGCTATACCAGTCACTGAATTCACATAATTGGGGAATCGCTACTGTAAATGTATCGGGATCACTTTGTAAACTTCTAAATTTACTTCGTACTCCGGAATAACGGTTTTACTACGAAGAGATCAGTCAAGTCTACTATTCACCGTGCTATCAGTAGAAGCCATCTTGTCCCAATAAAATGCCCAAGTCGTTCGCAGCGCTTATATAGCGAGAGCTGTGAGAACTAGCCTCACATTAGCTTCGGTTTTAGACTGGGAGTGAACACACCTATATCCACGAAGTCTACAAGGAGGAGACTCAACTCCGGTGTTGGAGGCATGGTGGGGGTATGTACGAAAAACGTCGGCAGCTATTTGAAAAATAACACAAAAAAAACCGGGCCCCTTCGCCTTCAGCGACATCACGCGGCGAAAGAAGGAACTTATCTCGGCTTTTCTCGGCCACTAATCGTCAAAATTCGTTTGGTCCAAGTGGGTCAGTTGGCGCCGATTACCAGGCGGTGTGCGGATGTGCTTAACCGAAGACAATAAGTTGAAAAGGAAGAAGTAAGAAGTAAATAATTTTGTAGAAAAAATGTTTGAATTAAATTTTGTATACGATGCATTGCTGCCATTGGCTGATTTGAAAGCCTTCGTAGTTCTTTCAATTGCCACGTGAGGTCGCTGAAGGCGAAGGGGCCCGGGTTTTTTTTTGTATTATTTTTCAAGTAGCTGCCGACGTTTTTCGTACATACCCCCACCACCGGAGTTGAGTCTCCTCCTTGTAGACTTCGTGCCTACATCTCTTCCACCGCGAGCGAGTGGGCTGGGTGCCTCACCTGCGGCGAAGGCGCCGGGCGTTATGGTGGCGACGTGCACGCCGAAGCGGCGCTGCTCCAGGCGCAGGCTGTCGCTGAGGCCCTCGGACGCGTGCTTCGACATGGTGTAGGAGGCCATGGGGCCGCAGTACTCGCGCCCCGCCACGCTCACCATGTTCACCAGGCGGCCTGCGCACGCAACATTCAATTAAAACCAATAAATCGAGATGTAGGAAAGTAGGGCTAAGTGGAAATAAGTCAACGATGTGGGTAAATGAAAAGCAATGAAATAAATAAAACAAAATAAATATTTCAAATCACTGCAGACTGTTATAGGAGGGCTTCCATGCGAAAGTGTTATTTACGAAATACGTATCGTAAGACATCTTATTGCAATTACGAGATTGGAGAAATATCAAACGAGAGAGGCTAATCGAGTATTGTAATATGTTACGATACAAACATTGTACCTTTTTTAACTTTGTAAACATTCTGGTACAATCATTTTACTTTCCCGTATACGTACGTATATAAGGAATAATATACGTAGTATAGGGAAAATTGTAAGTAATGCTGCGCGAAAAAACGGCCAATTTTCGGCAGAAAAAATTCATTGCTGGGCCCAAAAACGAAAAAGTGGATATATCCAGTTACTAAATTATGAAAAAAAATCTCCTAACACGTAGTGTTTCTAGAGTCTCTGTTTTGTGGGTCCTTGATATCAAAAAACCAATTGACGGCAAAACGTCCGTCCGTCCGTCAGTGAACACCAGTAGCACCTAAACCATGCATAGGATTTTTTTTCCAAATTGAAGAAATCCCTGACCATCTAACTCGAGTCGAAGCTTTGAGATTTTGAAAAACATTCTTTAAAATTCGAGGGTTCTTTACATGAAGGCCCCCGGACATTTTCAAAATTTTCTCAAAATCAGCTTCAAAATTTTTTCATTAAATTTCTTGTAAGAATAGAGTAAAATACACTTATTAATGTGGCATAGATCCTAATTTCACAATTTACATTGAATTTTCCGTTTTAACACTAAGAAACCGAAAAATTAAGAAAATATCAAACAAATGTACTTTTGGCGGTGATAGATGACAGCAGGCAAGAAAGAGTTTGTGGCAATTCCGAATAGCTAGCCCAGACTCAAGGGAATACAAAACTAATACGGGAAGGTCTGTGCCATTCTGTAGCATCACTAGTTACTTTCCCGTATACATACATATATACGGAGTAATTTACTTAGTATATGGAAAGTTATGTAATGATGCAGAAAATTGATTTCGCGATTTTGACAGAAATACGCGTTTTGGGATCAGCTGAAACCGAAAAAGTGTTGTTTTTTTCTTTCAAAAGGTCCGTCCGGTATCTGTGGAAAACACTAAACCATACGTACGATTTCTTCCAAAAATGAATATTCCTCTGTCGATCTGGTTCCACTCGAGGCACCGCAGTTTTGAAAAACTTTCTTCAAAATTTGTGTTACTTTAAATGAAGCCCCTCGACATTTTCAAAATTTTCTAAAAAAGGCTCCAATTTTTTTCTTTAAATTTATTGTAAGAACAGAGTAAAATACACTTATTAAGGTGGCATAGGTCCAATTTTCATGGTTAACGCTGAATTTTCGAATATTGCAAAAGTTTGATTTTTTTCGGACTCGTCCCACTACTACAAAATTGAAGAGAGAGAATTTTCCTCCAAATAAATTTTGTTTTCCAGAGTGAGTTTTTTTATTAAGTCATGTACATTTTTTGAACATTTTAGTAGTTTTCGCGCAATATGTGCAGTTTTAAAAAAAATACAAAAACAAGATTTTCTCAAAAACTGCTCCAAATGTTTTCTTTAAACTTTTGGTAGGGATAGTACTAATGTACTCTATGAGATGACATAAACGCCATAATGCTCTGTTCTTTTGTTTTTTCAAATATTAGAAAAATAAAAATTTTTTGACTTGTCTTTCACGTCGTTAATATTTAGTTTTAGTAGTGCTTAAACGCCATTTTCTTAAAAACGGCTCCAAATTTTTCAAAAGAAATTGCCATTTAAGACAAGGTTTTTGTGTTCTTTAATATTCTAAAATTAATATTTCTGTCCTACAATGAGGAAACCGAAAAATTAAGAAAATGTCAAAAAAAATGGGCAGCGTAAGATGGCAGTGGTAAGAATAAGGGACAATTCCGAACAGCTAGCCCAACCCAAGGAAATAGAAAGCTCATATGGGAAAGTCTAACCCATTTTGTAGCACCACTAGTTTCTTAAAAAAATCTGTTTCAAAAAATTTTAATCTTTGAATAAGGTCATGTACATTTTTAAAGAAAAAACGCGTAGTTTTTGCGTAATTTCTGCTTGAAGGTAATGCTATTGATAGAAAATTTAAAAAAAATCTATTTAAATTTTTTGAAAAAATAATTTTTGCATAATATTTTAAATTAATGCTTTTGAGAAATAATCTTAAAGACGACTCCAATTCTTTCCCTTAGGATAGAGTAAAGAACGCTTAAAAATGGCGCAGTTCTCATTTTCGTTGATCTTTCTGGATTATCGAAAATTGCAAAATTTGGAAATAAAGTGAGAAAGTATGTGTAGTTGAAGCTCCAGTGCTTTAATGTATATACATCTCAGAAAATTTGAATCCAAAAAACGTTTATCATAGAAACTATCAACTATTTATTCGTTTTTTCTTTATTTTACCTTGTGTCGAGTATGAAGGTAAGGAGTGCGGGTTGTGCTCCTTCGTGTTCATCTTGGCAAATCGCGTTATGCACGCCGCTGCCTCGTTGAATCTACCTTTTCTGTATTTTGAATCTTCTAGCCTTCCTTTCCCTCATCTCCTCTCCTTCTCGTCTTTCATTGATTTCCAAGATTATTATCAGCGCTGCTAAGATTCAGAGGCCATTGCAAAATTTCGTTAAAAAGCGCATGCACAGTTAAAAAAAGGCAGCAGTGTCAATGTTCTTGTTGTATCAGCGCCGCCCGGAAGGTGTTCGGCCTTGATGATAAAAGTTCGTTGCCCGATAAAGAGAGTTACATCTCTGCTGTCAAGTATTAGCAGATATATTTTTTGCTTGGCTGTTAAACGGGAACATTATCAGTTCTCTTTTCCTTTTCACATATTTCCCTTTCGTGTCATCGTAATGCTTTCTTTTTGACATTACACGGATTCCGATATATTTAAGTGATGAGATAACAATTTTGCAGTTTCTCTGCGCGACATATCCCTGTAGCAAATCCCATATTTCATATAAATTTTCAATGCAGCGTAACAGACATCGGTACCTTAACAAATTCTCCAAAAGCCAGGAATGTATTTGAGTTAGGATACTTTTACCCATTAAATGATCACAGGTGTTGTCATTGTCAACAATATTGTTGGCAACGTTGTTGGCAATGACAACACCTGTGATCATTTAATTTTAAATGCCAACGACATTTCACCACTAAACCATTACTTTTACCTAAATATTTAATGACAAAATATGATAGTTTACTTAAAATAATATATTATATCAGAATTATAAATAACATTACTGTCCGTAATGATATAATTTTATTGCAATAAATGTAGTCATTACTTATAACATGCAATATTTTATATTTTGTACGAAATAAGCCACCTGGATAACCAGTTAACCCACTCGATCGTAATTTTTGTCGATTCCCAGCGATTCTGAGACCGAATAGTGATAATGTCGTTGCCTAGCTTATTGAAAAGCAAATTTGAGAACCTCTCCGTCCTTGAACATCACATGCAGTGTAAATTTATTATTTTCATAATAATTGTATATTATTAAACTAGTTTATAATGTGAACATAAGTAAATGCATTGAAAACAAGCGAGGTTTTATAGGAGGGAGTTTTCTGTACGAATGCAATACAGCAACATTATAAACGAGTGGCCTATGCTATTTTTTGTGTATCAGTATTATAATTTTATAAGAGAATCAAAGTTAATTTTTGGTTACTACTTTTTGAGGTCACACGTATTTGACAATTGTGCGTAAAAATTGTGATCGGCTGTGCGGTTTACAATCACCGCCCCACTATTCGCTTGCTTGGTCGGTGGCTGTGTTGTTTTCCGTTTACGGCTTGTGATTCGTTCATTGCGATTGGTTGTATGTGAGATGGCGCAATTGTTCATGCCATAAACGGCTAATACGTCGTCTGTGCCATAAAATACCATTTATGAACGGTTTCTTGCAACTAAAAATGCCCTACAATGTTGATATACGAAAAAAGGTATCGTCCCTTATATTATTTCAGTAGTATACCTTCCCTTTTCGTCTCTCACATGCACCCAATTTTTACTTTCCCGTATACGTACCCGTCCGTCCGTTCGTCCGTCCGTTCGTCCGTCCGTCCGTCCGTCCGTCCGTCCGTCCGTCCGTCCGTCCGTCCGTCCGTCCGTCCGTCCGTCTGTCCGTCTGTCTGTCTGTCCGTCTGTCTGTCTGTCCATCTGTCCGTCTGTGAACACTGCTAGCGCCTAAACTATACGTACAATTTCTTCCAAAATGGATATTCCCCGTCGATATGGTTCTAGTCGAAGTTTTGAGATTTTGAAAAAGATTCTGTAAAATTTGGGGGTACTTTACATGAAGCCCCCCGACATTTTCAATTTTTTTTTCAAAAACGGCTTCAAATTTTTTCTTTAAACTTTTGGTAGGGATAGTGATAAATGTACCCTATGATATGACATAAACGCCATATTGCTCTCTCTTTGTTTTTTCAAAAATTGCAAAATGTAATTTTTTTTACTTTTCTCTCACGTCGTTAATGTTTACATTAGTGGCAATTTGTTTTCATTATTTTATTTACGAGTTCATGTGCTTTAAATAATGTCAAGTAAAGTTTCTCGAAAACGCAACAATTTTCTGGGAAAACTATCTCCAAATTCCGCATTTTCAGAAAGGTTCAAACTCCGTTTTCTCATAAATGGCTGCAATTTTCTTTCTTCAAAGTTTTCGAACGGAGAGTGCTAATTGCACTCTTTAATATGACGTAAAGTTCATTGGGGGTATTTTTTTGTTTTTTCAAAACTTACACAAATGTAATTTTTTTTAAAGATCTCTCACATCTTTAATATGCATTTTACCAACAATTTGTACACATTATTATATTTGTGAATGTAAGTGCTTCAAATGACTTCAAATGAAGTGTTTTGAAAACTCAAAATTTTCTGTGTAAAAAGCTTTAAATTTCGCAGTTTTAGTAGCGCTTAAACGTCATTTTCTTAAAAACGGCTCTAAATTTTTCGAAGAAAATTGCCATTTAGAACGAGGTTTTTGTGTTCTTTAATATTTTAAAATGAATATTTCCTTCAACCATTATGAAACATAAAAATTAAGAAAATTTCAAAAAAATGTAGTTTGTGTTGTGATAGATGGCATCTGGCAGCTGGCAAGAGTATGGCAGCTGGCAAGAGTATGTGGCAATTCCGAATAGCTAGCGCAGACTCAAGGAAATAGAAAACTAATACGGGGAAGTCTGTGCCATTCTGTAGCGCCACGAATTATAAATGAGGTCTGTAGAGAAAGAGAATTTCACGGAGACGTGACTAATTGCAATTTGACTTTAAAAATATGAAGGTTTTGTTTTAAAAAAATGCAAATAAACATTCATGTAAAATGCAACCCGCAACGCACGTTAAGATTTTTTTTAAATTATGTTGTTAAATAATTCCTAAACGACGCGTTCTGGAGCCTTAAAAACTAAAATTTTGAGGCCAAAGTTATCTACAGGATGAGATCGGCCTGACCATTCCAATACATTTTTGCTGTTTCTTCGTTTCTCGACTCTTCCTTACCCGTTCAGAACCTGTAGAATCTGCAACTGTATGTGACATTACCAATTACTTGTTATTCTATGCAATTGAATTACACGGGTGTACCTCTTTGTTTTAAAATGAAGTTAAATAAGAACAGTTTGAATTGACAAGGGTGTATTATATTGTTACCAATTTCAAGGTGACATATAGAACAAGCGACGGAGGATAAGAGGGTCTTAAAGAAAATTATATATTACAAGCTTAATATGGAAATGGAAAAATTAGGAAGAGGGTGGGGTATAGCATGCGAGAGTTTTTGCAAGAGTACGCTAGTTGTTATTATTAATACTAGGAAAACCCGGAAGACGTTCTTCTGCCCTTCATCTCCCTTTCTCACTGTCTCTCCTTCCCTCACTCTGTCCCTGTCTGTCTCTGTCTCTACCGCTCTCTGTCCCTCTCATTCACATTTACTCGCAGATTCTGCACGTCACAGAGCAGGTGAGGTAATATGGGGAAGCGCCGGACCAGCAAAAATGTAATAGAATGTTCGAGAAGAGCTCATTCCGTAGATTACGGTGTGAGAACCATTTCTTTAAGGCGTTGTTCCTCAAAGTTTTAGTTTTTAAGGCCTTAGAACGCCTCGTTTAGGAGTTATTTAACGATATAGATTCAAAATGCTGCCGAGTGTGTTGCGGGTTGCATTTGACGTGAATATTTAGTTTTGTTCTACAGCGCCATGTAGTGGAGTTGCGACCGAATTAACAGCACATAAACCTTCTGGGTGAAAAAACACGTAGAAGTGCCGACATTCATGGAGATCAGTCCATAGGTGTCGCAGTTTAGCTCTTATGTATATGTGTATATACAGGGTGTCCGGGGAGGAAACGTCGAAACTTCGAAAATAACCTCTTAAGACAATTCTAAGAATATTTTGTCTAATAAACAACGTGGATATTCCGAATGGTTGGACCGCAATGAGCCCTCAAAAGTTGGTTAGAAAAAATTATTTCTAGGCAAAAATTTGCATTATGGAAGCATAGAAACACTTCAGAAACATGTAAATTGTTTATTATTTACAAAAGAAATGAATATATTTGTCCAGAAAGAAAAATTAAGCTAGAAATAAAAAAAACAGTCAAATTGTGTAAATTGGGTGCTTTTTTAATTCTCGCTTAATTTTTCTTTCTGAACAAATATATTCATTTCTTTTGTTAATAATAAACAACTTATATGTTTCTGGAGTGTTTCTATGCTTCTATAATGCAAAGTTTTGCCTAGAAATAAATTTTTCAAACCAACTTTGAGTGCTTTTCGCGGCTTAACCATTCGGAATATCCGCGTAGTTTGTAAGACTCAGAATGCTCAGAATTGTTTTAAGAGCTTATTTTCGAAGTTTCGACGTTTCCTCCCCGGACACCCTGTAAACACACACACACACACACCAACATCCAGTTTTATATAAATAGATTATTGTAATTATTTTGATTAATGTAAAGAGTGAAGGAAAGGAGTGAGGGCGAGCGTACCTTTGGTGCGGCGCAGCAGCGGCAGGAAGGCCTTGGACACGCGCAGGGTGCCCAGCGTGTTCACTTGGAAGAGGCGCGCGGCGTCCTCGGGCCGCGTCATCTCGGCCGGGCCGAACATGAAAATGCCCGCGTTGTTCACCACGCCCCACAGCCCTGCGCACATTGCCCACGCTCCAACACTACCTTCTTTTACGTTTAACCTTGATGCAAAAACGGAATTGCGAGACACGTCTTTGCATCATGGGTTTAATGACAAATGGGATACTCGAATTGAAAATATTGAAAGATATTTTCTCTTAATCTTCCTGATATTTATTCACATTAGTTAAACTTATCTTTTAAAATGGGGATAGATGAGTGTTTCAGCACCAAAGCTGTCTAACTCATGAAGTCGAGAAGTCCCTGGGTGAGTTACTATTTTGTTAGCAATGCAGAAGAATCCGATCTGCATTTCGTTTACTGTTGGAAGTATGTTTTCTGTAACTCGGGTAAGAAATATCTAGTTTTTCAAATGTTGCTAATCTCACGCTTTTTATAATTTTATTATTATATATTTTTTTATATTTTATTCGTCTTTCAACCATCGTATTTATAGTTAAAATATTGGGAAGGAATTGTGGAACTTAAGAAAACGTGCGCAAATAATCTTCTCCCCTATACATCATATACAGTTTTCACTGTTTTTTGACCAAATAAATCAAATTAAATCAAATACCTTTTTCCTATAAAGTATGGTTCTGAATGACGTTCTATCAGTGACTTATTTCTTTATCCATGTGAATGGATGAATGCATGCGTGCGTGAATGAATTGGCTCAAACAGTTTGAGCCAATAAACCATTCACTCCGTCACAAGATTTAAAATTTTTGGTATTTACACAACAGATGGTTCAGAGCCATGGTGTAGAGGAAAAGTGCCTTCACAACCTCGTGGGTTAGGCAACTCTGATACTGATCCACTCATATATTCAAGGAATTCATACCTCATATTACTGAAAGTGATCGGACAGTTAAATAATTAAATCAACTGAATTACGAGACTTCCCCGTGTGACAAAGTGTAAAACTATTTATTAAATAGAAAGAAAAAATATTCAGAGAATAAATCGTAAACAAAAGACAGAAACATTATCTTTACTTGAAAAGACTCTAATTAGCCAATCGCAAAATAGATTCAAAAAGCTTGAATGATGAATTAATGAATCAATGAATCAATAATGATGAATTGACGTGGAAAGACGAACAAGAATAGTGATTTATGGTATGAGTGGTAAAAGTGAAATTTAATTTTGCGAGTAGGAAATATTGCGGTACAAGGCCGATAGGACGGGTGACGCAACATTACGAGGAAAATAAAACCACTTTTACCGCGTGTCTCATTAACCGTAACTGACCCTTTACTGGGAGATGCTGCTGCACGTAGGTGCGTGCTGCTTCTATCTGCAAAAGAAAAAAAAGGTGAAAAGAACTAGGAGAATGAAGAATAAATACAAATTCAAATGAAACTATGAAATTAAATATATTTGCTCAATTAAATTATTCAAATATTATCAAATAAGTAAAAACCTCGGACTTTACCATTTGCTAGTTATACTTTTTGGGTTTTATTTGCTTATATATTTACTCCATAGAAAGTGATTTAGCCCAGGAAAAAAACTATTCCGAAATTTTAGAGAAAAAACACGTATTGGAAGTTCCTGATAAGACACGTATTCGAAGTTCCATATGAGGCAGTTATTAGTTCTAAATTGTAAACAACACTATTTAACTACGCGTGGTTTTAGAGTTATGCACAGCTGAAAAGATGGGTTTGAATGGTGTGGGTGAAAGAAGACACCTAGCGTTGCTTTTAGACCAAGAACTTATTTTACTCAACCGTCCACCGATCCCATTTGTTAAACCTTACTGACTCGAAGAGGAGGTTTTTGGAGTAGGGTGTCCTGGTTTATGGTCCTCGGTGAATCATGTGAAATTTGAGGAACCTTTCCTTTCAGTCCTTTAACACGCTCTCTTCGTCCTGCACAGAAACATCGAGTCCACTGTCAGGAACAGAGAACTGGCTCAGAATATTTCTTTTCTCCAAACAGTGGTACAATGTGATTTATGTTACGGCTTGTTTTCTTTGATTCAGCGGAGTTGAAGGCTGTGGGTTCGAATTCCACGTAAGACTTCGGAGTTTGCACTATGTGATAGTTACTTCTCATTCCACACGTATCTTAACCACTTACTCTGCCAAATCTTTCATCACAATCATCATTATCAATATCATCATTTCACTCCCTATACCGTACTTTATACAGAAGAAGATCAAGGCACACTACTATTGTGACCACATGACATGAAAGGTTCTGCATGGCAGGAAAGACATTGGCATGAATGCATAGTAAGTTATCTACGTTCTCAACGCCGAGAAATGAATTTGGATTTCATACATGCAGTTTTCTAGAGAAGAGTTTTTTTATATAAAATTCAAATATCACAGAAAAAACAGTATGAAACTTGGGAAAAGTTCAAGTTGTGCCCGTTCGCTTCAGCTTCAGGATTTTTACCTCCCCGTTTACTGTATGTAGTTGAATTACGAATAAAGGCAACGACGAGGGTTTGCCAGAAAAGAATGTTCGCTTCTGCCCAGCTGAAACTACCTAATCGGCAAGCGAGTACATTTGAAGGTACTTTTGATGAAATAAATAAATCCCGCACTCATGCCACATGTAGCAAAATGAGATCTCGAGAGGGAAAAGAAAGAAACCTCCAAGAAGACCAAATAGTGATCGGATGTCCTCTGAGCTACTGCAATATGCAATAATCGAGTGTCTAACGTTACGTAAGAGCAACTTTCTGGCAACGACGTTCGAGCGTCTCAGTGCCCCACGATCCTCCCAGTCGAAAGGCAAATCCTCTGTAGGTACCAAAAAATGTGAAGTGCAAATCTTCTGTGAAAAAACGGTTCCAGAATCTATACATTAATACGTGAAGAAAAAAATCTTTGTATCCATTTTTAAGCTTATTGCACGCACAAGGCAGAGTGACATTTGGCAAAGTTTACATGGATAAGGAGTGCATAACGCTAAAATTTGTGTCATGTGTAAGGAGCGGATTATATATAGATGATAAAACACTTGTGCAAATGTAGGATAGTTGTTGATATCACGTTTTTTAAACGAGGCAGAAGAAATGCAATAAGACATCCAATGTATTGTACTTCACTAAGGAGAATATTTACTTCACTAAGGAGAATATTTACTTCAATTATTTCTCTCGCGAATTAGGGTAGATTATATAATGTTTGTACAAAAATTCATTTACTGAATTTTATCACGAAAGGTTTATACAGGAAATGAAATATTGTTAATTTTTATTGCATGTTAAAGTGCATGTTTCAGAATTTTTAGGTCATAAAGGCACATTTTTCAAAGCATATTTCAAGATTTTAAGGCATAACAATCATCTTCCTAGTAATATGTATTACAAATATATTCAATTAAATAAAATAAAATAGCATGCAGATGCAATTCCCAACACGCTGCAACACACTACTATCGTACATCATACTTAACTCGGAAACGATGCGTTTCAATGCCTAAAAATCAGATTTTAGTGTCCCCTCATTTTTGTTCTCCAATCTACAAAATGAGACATTTTTTACGTTTTATTCCAAGTTTAGCGTTTAAGAGAAATATACTTTACTTGATATTAGCATTTGTGTACGTGAAAAGCATATTATTCATATAAGTAATAATTTTCACACGTGAATGATATTAGTTTTTATACAAGTTCTTCGTGATGTTATTTTTTCACTTAACGTAATAATACTCATAAAGGGTACTGTAGACTATATTTAACTTCTGAGGGCCATTGCTCTATTGGCGGTTGAGGTCACGAGACCAGTTTCTGTTGTATTTCTTATACTTGGGTTTTTATTTCTTGGCGCGTGGGGGCGTGTCATCACGATGGAATATCTCACGGTATTTCGCACCGTTCTCGATCGTGCCACTAAGAGTCGCATGATCGCGACAGTATCGAGCAGTGCTGGCGATCGTGCGGCACAACCAAGAACGATACGAAATATCGTTAGATATTCCATCGTGATGACACGCCCCCCCCCCCACGCGCCAAAAAATAAAAGCCCAAGTATAGGCATGCGAGAGAGGCGAGATGCCCAGTACTCCTCCTGTTTTCACATTTTTCAAATTTCATAATTATGTCAGGGAATCAAAGCAAACATGACACGCTAATGAAGTATTTGTGTACATGCTTTTCGCAGATGAATATAACAAAATTCAAAGAAATTATACGCATTGATTATGATACTCTTTGACAAAATAACCTTAACAACGTTAAACACTTTAAAAAATTAATGAAATATGATTGAATTTGAACCTTTGGGCGACAATTAGAATCAATAAAAGCTCAAGAAAACGTGCGCCAGTAGTAAAGTTACTTGTCCAGGCCAGAAGCGAGGCAAGGGACCAGCCACTTTAGAGAGCGGCGCGTGGTATGACGTACCTGTTTGTCGTCGGTGACGTCGAAAGACGTTTGTCGTGGTGAGGGAAGAACACTCACACCCCCTGAAGGTATAGCTTGCACTACACTTATGGGTCTAACGGCTATAGCCGTTAAAGTACTCGAAAACGCGAAGTGATCGATCAGGCTCACGGGGGCATTACTGACCTGTTTGTCGTTGGTGACATCGGAGATCGTTTGTCGTGGTGAGGAAAGAACACTGACACCCCCCTGACGGTATGAAATGTACTACACTTACGGGTCTAATGACCATAGCCGTCAAGAGCTCGAAAACGCGAAATGATCGATGGTGCCTTGCTGACCTGTTTGTCGTCGGTGACGTCGAGCTGCAGCACGTGGACGCGCGGCAGGCGCTTGAGCTGGAGCGCGCCGTCGCCTTGCGCCGCCTGCAGGCAGCCGGCGAACACGACGCAGCCCAGCTCCTGCAGGTGCCGCGCCAGCGCCAGCCCGAAGCCCGAGTCGCAGCCCGTGACCAGCACCCCGCGCCCGGCCGCCGGCAGCCGCCACGCCCCCGCGTGCAGCGCCGCCAGCGTCCCCAGCGCGCACGCGAACGTCCCGCACGGACACGCGCACTCGCACGTGGACAAACCTGCGTGGAAAACAACGAGGTAAATATATCTCAGAAGTGCTTCCATGTACACAAATGTGTGAGATAATTCATAGGAAAGAGAAGATGAAACCGATACAGGATAGTAAAAAAGGAGTAAAGAAAATGTAGGAACTAAAGTAGTTGAAATATATGCTACGTATTTACTTGCTAGAAATTCGAGTCGTAAATTACATTACAGTCGACCTGGATGGTCGAGGTGGCTAAGAGCGGGTGCCAACTCAGCGCTTCGGTCCGAAGAGTCACGGTTCTCACAGCTATACTAAGTATATCAGAATAAATGTTGCAAAATACTAGGACACGAAGTGGTCACTATCGGCCGTTGAATATACAATGGGAAATTTCAACAATGGGAAAACTGTCTGCGAGCTCCTCTGATCTGGGTTCAGCAGAACCTCACGTCCTCCGCGACAACACTAAACACGAGAGACAAGGGACAAACAACTATGTCCAAGGCGGTGTTTGAACCCGCGACCCTTCGGACGGAATCGCTGAGTCAGCACACGCCCTTAGCCACCTCGGCCATCCAGGTCGGCCGTAATGTAATTTACATCTCGAATTTCTAGCGCAACTGTAAATAGCATATATTTCAACTTCGAGTTCCTACCTCCGTTTCTTTACTGCTTTTTTCCTGTACACTATCCGTTTCATCTTCTCTTTCCTACAAATTATTTCAAACTTTCGTCGACAGTGCGCACACCGGGACAAATACTCTCTCTCCTTCGTTCCAATCTATTACGTTTGTAAATAACTAATTCAGAAACTGACAGTTCCATAATTCGTATTTCGTCAAGATTTAATCTTCTAGCGTCGTATAATTATATACTTTTACGTTTTATGAGTAATGGATTAAATCAACGTTTATAATAAAGTGAATAATTATGCAGTTCACTTATGAGATGTTGGTGGCTAGATAGGGGCATGGCAACAAGATTAAAAAAAATAAAAACCTAACACCTGGTCAAATTTTGCCAAACTTTTCTGGGAAAACGAGCTCAAATTTCCACATTTTCAGAAACGCTTAAATGCCATTTTCTCGTAAACGGCTGCAATTTTTTCTTCAAATTTTTCGTACGGATAGAGCTAATTGCATGGTTTAAGATGACATAAAATGCATTGTGATGTATGCCTTTGTTTTCTTCCAAAAATTAGACAAATGTAATTTTTTAAAAATATTTCTCACTCCCTGAATATGCACAGTTCCCGTCATTTGTAAACATTTTTGCATTTATAAGTTGAAGTGCTTCAAAGTACATTAAATTAAGCTTCATAGAGCTTCAATAGAGCTTAAATAGAGCTTCAAATTTCGCATTCACAGTGACGCTTAAACGCCATTTTCTTAAAAATGGCTCCAAATTTTTCAACGAAAATTGCCATGTAGGACGAGGTTTTACTCATCTATAATATTCAAGTAATATACGTATCGGTTCCACCGTTAGGAAAACGAAAAATTGAGGAAATTTCTAAAACAAATGTACTTTGGACGGCGATAGTTGGCAGCTTGCTAGAGGGTGGGGCAAGATTGTAAAGTTGGCCCAGACCAAAGAAATTAGAAAACTAAATATTACGAGAAAGTCTGTGCCATTCTGTAGCACCACGAGATTTTTCACGTTTCTTTATACTCGAGATAGAGCGAAGATTGTTCCGGAATGAACTTGTAATTACAAAAGCGTTAATTGATTGATGCTGAATGGAATATTTTCTTAAAGTATGTTATTTAGCAGCATCATTATATAAAAAGGAAACGATATAAAAAATGGTTGCGCATAAAACTCCATTAACAGCAATAATTCAAAGTTCCTGCAGACAGCCTCGCTTCAGGTATCTAAGAGGCGTTTCCATTCTCACTAGACTGCCTATCTCACTCGATATGATAACGCGTGTTATAAAACAACGCCGCTGATTATTTCTGATGGGATTCGGAAGAAACATCAACCACAGTAACGTACTTATGTAATAAACATAGGTCTTTTGATACTACTAAATCCATAAGATCATTTGAATCATCTAGATATTTTGATACTACTAAATTCATAAGTGGTACTGATTCAGAACGGATATAAACATTCAATTGAACAAATTTTAAGCGAACAAAGATATCTAAGGTCATTGGCGCTTTTATTTGAAGGAAAACATGGTGGAGGACATGGTCTTGTCATTCAATGAAGAATATTAGATAGTTTATCATATATATGAAAGTAATTTATGAATGATAGGTGATTAAGAAGCAGTTTTTCTGTTTATGAAAGAGATTGTGTCAAAAGATAATTTTAGTACATATTATAACGGTGGATACTAATTACTCTCGATGCAATTTACGTAAAGATCTTGTATTTCTTCGGGCAGACTATTATAATTTTTAAGGAGGATTTTGTTGACGTGGTTATGGCTCCGGTATTGTCCTGGATCTGTTATTAAGCAATATACTCAATATAATAATAATAATTTATTATTATTATTATTATTATTATGGTTATCAATTAGTGCAGTTTTATTATCTCTTCGTTTAGATTTGGAAAATATAATTTGTCGCTTTCAATATTTAATACCCTTTCTTCTGAGGAAAGGTAAAGGTTAACTAGAACTGTTACGAACTGCACTTCATGTGACCTGCACCTGATATCCCCAAAGGGAGCGCCGTTTCTCACTTGCCGTTACTCACCGGTGACGCGCATCAGCCAGAGCAGCGCCACGGCCACCACGCCCGCCTGCAGGCCGATGGTGAAGGCGCGGTACGCCTCGTGCAGGTAAGGCACGCGCATGCTGCAGGGAAGGCCTGGACGGGCACTGCCGTGAACCTCGGGGAGATTCTCACTGCGAAACCGCCTCCGCCGCGCTGTCTTCTCGCGGCCTTCTCCCGGCGCGAGCGGTCTTATCGCGGCAGGAGGGGCGTTGCAGCCAATGTCAATTGAGCAGATTGCACTCAATGTCACGTACGCGAGTGGAGGAGGGAGGGGAGCAAAGTTCGGCCTCCTCTTAGCGCTCCAGGAGGCTGTCACAGCCACCGCGCGGAGGCTCACGACCGCGCGATGGGAATAGCTCAGGTGGATGCGGCGGCGAATGCTCTTCTCTGGCTGACGTGGCTCAGGTTATCAGTTAATGTCACTGCAGTGACTGACCGGGCAGTCCTAGAATTCGAGTCCCGACGGTAATAGGCTTTTCGACACTAGCTACACAGCTAGGTCGAATTCAGTCGTTGTCTGGAGAAGAATTTTAGTGGCCGGCTGCTCTGATCGATAATTTTCCTTGTTTTCTCTGATCAACACTGGGCGAATGTCGGGGTAGTACACTGACAAACGGGATACAGACCGCGCGCGATCAGTCCTTCCATTTCCTTGTCTTATCCTCATCCCTTACTTACACACACTTAAATGTACGTACACTAAACTAGGTAGAGAGAACTTGACCCAGCTTGAGTACGCTCGAGGAGATATCTAGGTGGGTAAAAACCCGCAAGCCTATATGTATGTCGGCGTCAGATCTCGCCCTTCAGTGGGGGAATATCACCTTCTCTCACGATAAAAAACATGCTCTACACTTACTGGTCAACTGACCTTGGCAGTTGACATGACCGGAATCACTAATAAGTCAATCAAAGCAACAGCTCTTCAAAAGGATTCACGAATTGCGTAAAGCATGGTTGTTTTCAAATAGCAAATGTTTCGTAGAAAAAGAAGACAAAGTGGAAGACCACGTACCTACATATAAAATCATTAGGAAGCTGATTTTTATGCCCTAAAAAATCTTAAAATTTGCTGTTAAAATGTGTATTTGTGACCTACAAATTCTTAAATATACTCTTTGATATGCAACTAAAATTAACAACACAACATTTTCTGTACAAACCTTTCTTGATAAAATTCAGGAGAAGCATGCTTGGAATGAAAAGATATTTTTTGTGCAAACATAATACAATCAACCCTGAAGAAATGCCTGGTTGCATTTCTTCTACCTGGTTTTAAAAAAATTCAAGAAATATCCTTTCAAAACTTTCACAAGTATTTTATATTTCTCATCAAAGAACACTCACAAATAATTCGTAGAATCTATGAAAAGATACAACATCTTCGATATAAGTCTCTTTTTTAACAAAATATGCGTCTATATATGCACGAATATGCACCAAAAGGAAAATCGGCCAAATAGGCTCTAACATGTCAGTCTACGTATCATCCAATACTATATGTCAAGAAATTTTACTTAACTATGCCCTGAAGCAACGGGCAAAATCATCAAAATTCGCCCCCTAATAATCATCTATTTGATTATTGAATTAACGAAATTAATGAATGGTAGTTTTACCATTTGATTGAAAAGAATAGCGAAGTATTTGTCAACAGTTTCTTGATTTTCAACGTAGCGTAAGGATGCGGCTTAAGAAGTTGAAGTTTCTGATGATGGTGGCAAACAACCGACTGAAATGAGTTGACTTCGATGGCGCAAAACAAATTGAAGAAATAGATAAATTGCAGAAAGAATAAAAGAAACGAAATTATGAGTGAAAGAGAAAGATAGTTTTTAATCAGGAAAAAAACATTCGGAAACAAAAGGTTCGGGAACATCATGATGATAGACCAGGTTTGGGGACATCGTGTACACACTCTTTGGATGATAGTCTGAATGTAACAGCCTAAAATCTCTCGATTATGCACGGGCATGAGGAAATAAACATTTTCATATTACCTTACTTAGAGGACAAAGTACTCACAATGCTAATGGCTTTGCAAATTCCTAAGATGTGGCAAATTTCGGCAGTGTATCAAACTCATTTGCCAGTGCTCTTTTTGAGAAAAGTTGTGGCGTGGCCTGTGTGCTCTTCCAATTATCTCCAATTTTAACGATGTCGTAAAGGAAAAACGTAAACTCAAAAACCTAAGAAGAAACAAAAGCTTTAATGTAGTTGAATCCTTTTTCCGGAATACATTTTAAAAAATTTAGATATATTTTTAATGATTCCAAAATTATAAAAATTATATGATTGACTCTACCTATCGGTGAGCAATTCATATTTCACTTGCCCTTGCAGAGAAAAAAAATAGTTCTTTAAACAGTAGAATTTAACAGACCTGTTTTATGTAACCGTTACTTTCAAGCTACGGTTAAAGAGAATTACGAATAAACTAAACAATCAACAAGTACACGAGAAGCATTTAAAAGATGTATGGTTCTAGAGATTAAGTTGACCAGAAACATTCAGTATGAATTTTAATTAGTATGTAATCGGTTGAAGAGTTTTAGAGAGTGTTCAAATCTATTGCTATAAACATGATGCATTTATTCAAATGTAATAGTGTTTAAAATCTTTGCTTGTTGATAAGATAACTGGAAATACAGCGGTCACCTTTAAAAGTTAGGGAAATACTTGAGAAATGAAACATGTTCCTTGTTCATTGGAGAACACTTGGTACCCTGAAATTTAATTCCGCAACAGACCTTACTCCAGCAAAAGTGTCGCATTCTGCAGAACCCTGGCGGGTCCTGTAAGCGTATTAGTGTTTAACGTGTTTGAAAAAGAGGAAAATACTAGGGGAAAGGAGAAAATTCTTTATAGCTAGGTCAAGTCATCGCTGTCTGGAGGAGAATACTAACGGCCAGTTGCTCTGATCGGTAGACTTCCGTAGTCTCTCCGTTGAACACCCGGCGAATGCAGGATCTGTACTCTAACAAACGTACTGCATACGAACTTTTCTTCCTCTTCCTTGTCCTATCCCCATTCCTTCTTTACACACACACCACACACTCACATGCACACTACCACACATGCCGGGAGACCAATTGGGATCTTCGAACTTGTGGCTGGGACGGTGCTCACTGCTGGGAGATACCTGGTTGGGGAACACTCTGCCAGTTGACATGTAGGTCGGCGCCTGATATTGCCATCCAGCGGCGAAAGATCACTGCCACCAACCGATTAAAACATGCACTACACTTACGGGACTAATGATCATAGCAATTGACGCGTCACCAAATAACCAACCGAGAAAGATGGCTCAGGGCATCAACTGATGTCAGTGCAGTCCCTCTGACAGAGAGGTCCTAGGTTCGAGTCCCGCCGGTGGCAGGATGTTCGACACTAGCTTGTCAGCTAGGTCGAATTGAGTCGCTGCCTGGAAGAGAATTCTAGCGGACGGCTGCTCTGATCGGTAGTTTTCAGTGGTTTCTCCGATCAACACCAATATAATGTCGGAGCAGTACCCTAACAAACGGGCCACGGATCGCACTCTGTCTTTCCTACCTCTTCCTTGTCCTACCCTCTGCTCTTACACACACACTTACACTAACATGCACTACACTACCACACCTGCCGGGAGATCAGTCGGGAGCTTACTGTTAGAGCTTGTCCCGGCTGGGGCGGTGCCCCGCTGGTGGGAGTTACCTGGTCGGATATCCCCCGCTAGTGGACGATAGGTCGGCGGATCTCGCGGATCCAGCGGGGCAAGACCACCGGCACCTCCAGAACAAAACGTGTACTACGCTTACGGGACTAATGACTGGTAGTTGACACGCTCGGAATCACTAACAATTATCATCACCATCAACATGAAATAACCAATCAATCAAAATGCTTTATTTGCAAAACAATTACAAAAGGTCAGGTGTAGATGACGTCGAAGAGCCACTCGGGGCAGTGGGTGCCGATCCACGTGCGCAGGGTGAAGGCCAGGTCCGCCGGCACGTAGCGCGGCGCCGGCCAGCGGCTCAGCAGCGCGTCTTCCATGGCCGCCAGCACCGGCGACACGTCCCGCGTCTGCCCACACGTCACAACAACCCATTTAGACACTTCATTACTCGTAAATTAATGAATTAAATTAATTTAAGTATTTATTATATTAATTTACTTAATTAAAGTATTTATTATATTAATTTACTTAATTAAGGTATTTATTATATTAATTTACTTAATTTATTTAAGTATTTATTACATTAATTTACTTAATTAATATCATTTATTTCATTAAATTGATTAAAGTTTAATTACTTCATTACTTGTAAAATTAATGCTTGTCACTCTCCCGCCTTCTATGCACTTATGTAGTAAAGAAGTATTGTAATCCTTGAGGAGAAACGGCGATTTTTGGTTAGAAAAACCCTTATTGTGATGTGCCCTCATATTGAAACTAAGTGGTTCTGAAACATCATGTACTTTCAGGCAAAATTACGCCAAAAATACTCAAATTTACGAAAAAATGTACATGACCATATTTCAAAATTTATCTTTAAAGAACAGATTTCGTTAAGGGAAAAATCTCTGTCTTTGATATTTTAGTTGTAGGAAGAACGCGAAAAAAATTTGAACTATCGCAATTTTCGCAAAATTTGGGATTTCAACGAACATGAGACCTACACCATTCTCTTAAACGGCCTTCACACAATCCAACAAAAAAAATAATCAAAACAATGGAGCCTTTTTAAAAAAAATTGAAAATGTCTCAGAGGCTTCATGCAAAGTATCCCCCATAATTGAAATATGGGTTCCAAATTCAAGGGGCCGCGACATTAGCCAGATTGATAGGGAAATATCAATTTTTGAAGAAAATCGGCTCAACGGATGGACGGACAGACGTTTTGTCGTCATTCGATTTTTCGGCATCAAAGACCCACAAAGCATGGATTATGAGTACACCACGTGTTAGAGGGTTTCCCCCTCTAAATTTAGCAACTGGATTTATCTTCGTTACGAGGGCCTTGTAATTTTCTGCCGAAAATTCGCTGTTTTTTCCGCGCAGTATTACATAAATCTCTCTCTATTCCGAAGCGAGGATTATAGCAAATGACGCGCTTGGAAACACGAAAGAAATACAGTAGAACGTCGGTATTACGATCTAATTGGAGGTGTGGTCTGTTCGGATTATCCGAAAAAAATGAACCGTATCTATACACACACATCTATAGGATTTCCTGGCGCAGTGCAACGTAGCATAGCGATAACGTTATCATATCATCACTTAGCATCATGAAGCAGATTCAGTTCCTTACGGCAAAAGATTACCGATTTTGCAAGTTACTCTACCTGAAAATAAACATATGATATACACCGTAATTACCATTGAAATAAACGTTTTATTTCGACAATTTGTTTCAATAATTAGTTTTTAATTTCTACTATATTTATAAAATCCTTTCGTTACACTACAAATAAGCATTTTATTTATGTTGGTTATTTTTATCGGATCGGATTCGGATTATCCGAAGTTTCTGATCTGCAGGATTTTGCTGTAATTAAATGAAGCGATCACATTTTTTTTTAAAAGTCGCATCAACTACTAGGCCATTAGCGACCACTATTGGATGTAACGTTATGGTATGAGAATGAAACGATATGGTGATGATAAGGGATAAAAGGAGGACATACAACCACGCCCGAGGCGAGACTCGAACTCTCTATCCCACGGTCCAAGATCACTACGGCACTACCGGCTTAGCGATCTCGGCCACGGGGCCATCTGATCACAAGTTGACAAGCCGACCGACAAGTTGTTTTCTGTAATGATTTAGTAGTTATAATTTCTTTTATTGAGTTATATTGTAAATCGCTTTTTAAATTGTAAAGTATTGTAAAGCTGTAGACCCATTGCTACCACCTGGCAATCAGCCAATTGTAGCCAAATAAATATATATTATCATTATATTATATATTATTAATGAGAAGCGAGCTCACGCGCGCAACCGGGGTGTCGATCTGGTCCTTGAGGCCCTGGAGCAGGGCGTCTGGGCCGGCGGCGCCGTAGGCCGCGCGCGCCGCGTCGCTCAGGCTGTCCCAGCTCGCGTGCAGCGCCGCTCGCACCGCCTCCTCGTGCACGATGCTCGTCGCTGCACAAGAAGCACAAGGTACACAGTGTGCATACTAAGAACATCCTAAGAACTTAATTCTCAAAAATCAAAACCTGTAAATAAACTAGGCTAGGCCCAAAAAGGCCAGCCAAGTAATAGTTCTAAGTTAGTAATAAGTTAGTTTGTAAGTTAGTATTTTTAAGATACTCACCCTCCCCTCACTCCAAAAGCCAAATCGGCTGGAGTTTAAGATATGTACATCCCTTAATTGAATAAATTCCCGCCCCACCAAGGTAACTGGCAGGGGGAAAATCGAAAAAAGTGTACATACATTTGTACATAGTATACGAGGACAAGTCAATAAATAAGTCGCAAAACGGAATTGAGGCAAAAATAATCGAAGTAACTTTCTGACTTTTATCACTTTTCCACATAATCACCCTGTACATTCAGACGCTTATCTCATCTCATTACACGTCCTTGAAATCCAGCAACAAAGAATTCCTTTGGTTGCTATGGCAGCCAACGTGTAACCTCATAGATTACGGCGAAACTGGTGAAACTGTGAATGCCTCATGGTGAAACTGTGAATGCCGCGTCACACTGCACCACTCTGCGGGAAATCCCACAAACCATTCGCTACAAGCGACTGGACTCCTGTCAAAGGCTCTGATTCTTCTCGATGACAATGCCCGCCCTCGCACGGTAAGACCAACGCAGGAGCTGTTACGGACATTTCATTGGGAGCGCTTGGAACATTCGCCGTACAGCCCTGACTTAGCCCCCAGTGATTTTCGTCTGTTTGGGCCCCTAAAAAATCATTTGGGTGGCCGTCATTTTGATACAGATGATGCCGTAATACATGAGGTTACACGTTCGCTGCGACAGCAACCAAAGGACTTCTTTGCTGCTGGCTTTCTAGAACTTGTAATGAGATGGGATAAGTGCCTGAATGTACAGGGTGATTATGTGGAAAAGTGAAATAAATGCCAGAAAGCTACTTTGATTATTTTTGCCTCAATTCCGTTTTGAGACTTATATATTGACTTGCCCTCGTACAATGAGTGTGACAATGTTGTAATTTATTGTATACATCTAACCGTTTGTAAATTTAGTCAGCCCTGAGGATGGAGTAATAAAAACTCCTAAACGTCGGCTGACAAAAAATTCATTATTTGACCAATATCCATGAACCACGCACCAGGAGCACAAAGTGTTTACATATAGGCAGACAAATTAATTCAAATTTGGCGCCTAATTGCGAATATAAACAAATTTAAGACCTTGGGGCAATAACATGGTAGGCTACATTTCTGATGAAATTGAGATACTAGAGTATTTCTACGCCCCATAGATGTAGTATCTAGATCTTGGGTTTTTATTTTAAAGATTCACCACAAGATGGCAGCGTAATTCATAAATTAATGTTCTTTTTTTTCCCCAATGCATAGAATGCAATGTCTAAACCTTTATTTTCCTTTTTCTCAAAACTTACGTATAGTGGCATAGCATATTATTTCCCTGAGGTCATCAATTATAATACATAATACAATTATACATCTTTGGAATGAATTAACAGCAAAGAGCGTACATTTCAAAAGCCCCGCGCTCGAGACGATTTATTTTTCCCTCAAAAACTGCCAATTGCCTTACAGAGGGAAAAAATAATTTGTTTAAAGATTATTCTCTCGGACTACTTTCAAAGAAGGCCATGAGAGCGCACCACCTTCCGGACGGCGGAAGCGACCGCGCGCCACCAAAGTTTTATATTGTCGACATTCGAAAAAATTAGTTCCTTTCCGCTAAGACTACATGCACTCTGCTTGTTTGAAACCCAAGACGCGAGCCTTTTGGGTGGCGGTTCGCCTCACGCATGAAAATC
Source organism: Acheta domesticus (assembly GCA_031308135.1). Classification (NCBI taxonomy): domain Eukaryota; kingdom Metazoa; phylum Arthropoda; class Insecta; order Orthoptera; family Gryllidae; genus Acheta; species Acheta domesticus. Next base: position 22,053,245 of record JAHLJT010009355.1, on the reverse strand, counting down.
GAGGAATACGCGAATGTCTACTGCACTGGGAGATGAATCGTTTACGTGAGGTCAGTGCCGCGAGTTTGAAGTTCCATGGTGCTAAACTTTCCGTGAGCCCGCATTTTGGCACGTCGCAGCGAAGCAAAATATGAATGCTTCATACTGTAAGATACAAAATATTACAGAACAAACGCCGCGCGTTAATCTGGACGGACGGAGCTGTAATATATAAAAATATTACAAAACAGACGCCGCGCTTCAATCTGGACGGTCGCGGTTACTAGGTAACGAAGGTTGTTGACGCGCGAGAGGGGGCTCTGGACTAGAGAGTTGTTGTTGGTGGTTGACTGGCATCCTGGTGGTAGCGGCGCGTATGTAAGCTGAATTATTTAAGTTGGACATCGACACGAATAGGGAGGACAAATTGTGGAACAAGTGTGCAAGAAGTGAGCAGCAAGAAAGAAGCAGACGGATTTTCGGCGCGGAAGTCAAGGGGCTACGAACTGCGGGGCCATCGTTTCACAACGCCAGACAATTCGGTACCGTGATCCTAATGCATGAAATCAAGCAAGAGAATTTTTTTATATTGTTAATCTCAAATTCCATTCTTAATAAACAAAATTATTGTTGTGCCACGTTGTATGTAATTCCTTCGGAATATAAATAATTTCAGACTTCCAGGCTTCTCTGTATAGAGAGCATGAGAACCACAAAGAACTGAGCTAGCAAATTAAAGGTAAAATTAATCATTATTCATTATTTTATCACAATACACGCATTGAATAATGCAATAAACAAGAAGGGTAACTGATATTCTTTCGCCCAGACATCGGTAACACGGATATTTTCTTTTCTTTAATGTTAAGAGCAGATTCTAATTCCAAGGTGTGCTAATACTTGTCGTTTTCAGAATCTTCCCTTTTGATAAAAAACTCCGGAAGACGTATTTGCGGATCTTAGGCCCAATCTTCAAAGCTCTCGCACGACTTAGCTGTATTTGAAGCCTTAACATAACGAGAATTCACATAGGACTGCTCGGTCATTCCTGCAGGTTACACAAATCACACCGGCGTGTTCTGCAACAATATCTTGGATGTAGAGTGTATGGAAACACAATATGCTGTGCCAAATGCTACATAAAATATGGAAAATTAAAACAGTATAGGCAAAATAATTTCGAAATAAACCGTAAGTCATTCTCAAACGTGGGATGGGATTCCTTCGGGCCGTGTGGGTATCAATGATACGAGTCTAAGATACTTTACTGAAATCGTATCGCTTTCTGGCAGCAGCTTTTAAGCTAGGGCCTGAGTCTCAGTTCAATATATTGTTTGAAATTGCGTCTCCGTATGTAAAGAGAGACAAAACACGATAGGGCCTTGTGTTATTCAGACTTATAAATAAGTTTCCGGGGATGGATCGAGATTGGGGGCCAAGAAAAAACTGTCTTTGATGACGAAAGAGAGCAAATAGGTTTTAAATAGGATAACATATTTAAAAAATATTAGGGATCTATAAAGGCAAAGTGAAAATCTTCTAAAACAACACTACTACCCCAGTTAAGTGTTCTCAGATAACACTTAAAATCGCATAAAAAATAAGAAGGTATTTCGCCCTACTTTCGTAGATCATCTGCGTTGGGTTGGAACAATAACTGTTGCCAATGCAGCGCCCCTGTCCGGAATGTCCTAAGGTTCGAGTAATGTATTTTCGATACTAGCTAGATAACTATGCCGAATACAGCCTCTGTCAGGGGGAGAATTCTAGTGGCCGGCTGCTCCGATTGGTAGTTTTCCGTGGTTTCGCTGATCAACACCAGCTGAGGAATACTCTGGCAATACTCATGATTGCAGGTTACACAAACATGCACACCGGCGTGTTCTGCATTAATATATTGGACGTCGAGTGTATAGAACCGCATTATACTGTGCAAAATGACACATAAAATATGGAAAATTAATATAGGATAGGATATATAGGCCAAATAATCTCGAAATAAACAGAAATTAATTCTCAAACTTGGAATGAGATTTCTTCTGGCCAATGAAAGTCTGCGAGCTACGTTCACCGGAGCAATACCTTAATGGTACAGTGAAAGGAAGCGGATTGCGCGCGATCTTTCTGTCTTTGCCCTTGTCACCTCCTTTTTCCTTACACACACACACTTATATGACTTCTACGGCACATGAGCTTAGAGCTTGTTTTAGCTCAGGTGGTGTCACGTTGGGGGAGGTACCTGGATGGAGAAATCCTTAGACAGTCAATGTGTAGGTCAGCTCCGGATCTCACAATCCAGCTTTGGAGTAACACCACCATTACCTCCCACACAAACATGCACCATACTTACGGTACAAATGATCACAGCAGTAACCCTGAAAACAATCAATGCGGACTCTAGTAATGAGCTGCATGTTAGTGTTGTGGTAGCACTGACCTCCGGCGAAGTTGCCCGGCTCGATGACGGCCACGTGCACGCCGAAGGGGTGTTGCTCCACGCGCAGGCCGTCGGCGAGCGCCTCGGTCGCGAACTTGGTCATGCTGTAGATGCCCAGCCCGGGCCCCGACCACACGCGCCCCGCCACGCTCGTCACGTTCACCAGGCGCCCTGCGGGCAAAGTGGGCGCTAGGGGTAGTAGAGGTATACTGCGATTTTCATAACTTTGTCCCTGACAGGAATCAGCTGTTCACGGTTTCATCCAGTAGGGAGCTTGAACGTCACCATAGTGACATCACTGTCGCGAAATATAAGCTCCCGATTGGGTGGCAGCGAAACAGCTGATTCCTGTCAGGGACAAAGTTACGAAAATCGCAGTATAATACTTGGATCGAGTGCAATCCTTGGTGATCCCCCTAAGAGGGCATTCAAAACTTTTGGATGCCAAACTCTTTTTCGACCCAGGCTTCCTTGGAAGACTACGTCCGACGCGGGACTGGGGCTTGCGAGCAGGCGCGCGCGCGCGCGCCTCCCGGGCCGGTCCCCTGATGTGCCTGGGGTGTGACTCTCACTTTCTTCGCCAGATGTCGTTCTCAGTTAACTATATCCGAACTGTCTGGGAGAAAGTGAGATCTCCTTAGAGCGGGATTTTGTCGGAGGGGTTTAAATTTGCCGGGCATCCGCTAGGGTTCTTTTACATGCCACAAGAGTGACATGGCTACTGTGATTTTCCGACCTTCGAAAATCCACGCACCTCTGCCGGATTTGAACCCGCGTACTGGGAATACAGAGGCCAGTAAGCCAACCCCTCACCACGCAAAAGCGGTCTCTAGATTTGTCTTGATGGAAGGAAAGAAGACTAATGCATAAACAACTTCCAGTGAAACATACAACAAATTCCTTTACATACGTCCACTTGCAATAGGATAAGTGAGAAAGCGAAGTGTAACAAATAAAAGGTAATCAGACATAACAACAATATTTATTGTTCATTTCATTACAAATTTTCCACGTTTTGTAGTCGTACATATTTACTTGCGAAGAGTCGTCAATCCATCAGTGGGCAAAGCGAAATCCAGTTCCAAAATGCCGGAATCCAGAAGAAGTCCCAAACGAAGCGTAGTCACGACAATTTCCAGAGAGCACAGTCCAGGGGCGTAACTTTATCCGGCGTAACGGTGTATGTCTCAAATCCACGACTGACTGCTGCGGTTCCTAGTTGCCCTTATGTAGTTTACGCTCCTCCGGCCGCCCAGAAAGAGCGCGTGCTGTCCAAGGCGCGTGCGGAGAATGTAAATATTCGCCAGACACAAGACAGAAATATCTATTCGGTTTTCCTGTTGCTTCAGCCTTGTCTTGTGGGCAACAAGACATAATATCACACCGGAATGCTGGTTTTCCAACGCCTGACCCTTGGCGGTCAGATTATGGATCTGCACGGAGCGTGATATGTCTTTCGAAGCGGTTTTTCTGGTTGAGATGTAAGCCAACAGAAGGCAAATCAAGGGAGGAGCTCTTCCCCTCCTGCTATGAAGCTCTAATAAATCGCGTTTCCTCTTTTTGCCGTAGGGGACCCTGAGAGCAATGCGTGATGATCACATGAGAGGAGGAAAGACTGGGAGTTCTTCCGCAAAGCGACTTTGGTTGATTTCGATCGTCTCGTTTATAATTTGCGTGCGCATAAGTTATAAATGCGCATAATTTAAAGCTCCATCAAAATTAATTTCCTGACAGCTATCTACTAAAATATTGTACATTTTTTCTCAAACATCTCATTCATCACATCACATTTTTCCTCAAACACATCATTCATCTCATTTTATTTGCTAATTACATCCAGAAGAAAAAAACGTTATTTTCCGTCTTTCCCTCCCATGAGAATCCGTCGCTTGAGGGAACCGGTTTATTCCAGCGTCTCAGGTTGCCTCAGATTTATGTAAGGAGTGGAGATTTAGAGGGATGATGGGAATAAATAGAATCCAGAAGAAATGTAAACGATCCTTGTATGCTTTGTTGAGGAAGGGAACGGATAGGAATAAGACCAGGTCACAGGCTAGGAAAAAAGTAACACCGAGAACCGAAAAGCTCAAAACCGGATATGGAGAACAGAGGCCATCTGGGGATGCAGCCCTCTTCATTTTTCTATGCACGACCGAATCCGTTGTGGCTTTTTCTCCTTTCTCTTTGCATCAGAAGCATCTCCGACAAACTTGGTCGTTTAGGACAACTGAATCCAGCCGAGACCATTTGCTGGAAACTAGGCAATTCAAACATATTCTTTGGCTTTAAGCCTGTGTAATCTTTTCCGGTTTCTGTTTCGAATGCAATTCACCTCATTGCCTTGGGATGTGCATATGTTTTGGAAAAATTTGAAACATCTAGTACTGAACAAAGTCAGAGCATACTTTTGGCTTACGCCTTTTGTACTTTGAATTTTGACAGATAATAAAATGATTATACCTCTTATGTAACCTGAGTATTTAACAAATCATGATAGGTGAAATAATTTAAGAAATATATTGAAGGTAGGAGGACTGTAGATAGAAATAGGAATGAGTTAAACGATAATAAAAACTGTTTTAAAACATGTAGGTTGTGAAAAATGTGTCAGGTGGAGAAAGAAAATTGGGAGCTCAGTGTTGTCGAAATGTAGGGACTGATGAGAAAATCATGAAAGAAAATGTGGAGCTGAAGTGAAAATTAAAATCATTCATTCTGATGAAACCGGGAAGGAATATTGATTTTATAGAGAATAATAGAATGAGGATTAATGAGGTGACAAATTTGGTATTAATGCGAAGCCAACTCGGAGTTCATATAGTATGTATAGTTGCAAATAAAAGTGCCACAGGCTGCCGATGCGCTCAATAGAGCGAAACGTTGTTTCCTGTTCCCCTGCAATTCCGCATGAAGAGAAAAGACCATCCGGGCTGATGCTGCCATTCTCACACCTTGTATGGCAGGCGGAATGGTAGGGGAAGAGGTAGGAATAAGAGATACACTTTTCGTTTTGGGACCTACAAGGTGCGATAATAACCGTATCTAAAAAAGTGATTTGCGGTTTCTTACTATGTTTTTTATAATATGTGCAGTATTAACGTAAACGTTCTGGAACTAATAGATTTTATTCTAATTATTTCTTTTAGTTTTTATTAATGTATTATAATTTTTAATTTTTTAGTGCCACTACGTGTGAATTGGAAACTCGGGTAGTAATATTAGACCATTCATAGACTGTTAGACTGTTTCATAGAGCAAAAAACAAAAACTGAAGTTGTTATAATAAGTTAGAAAACGGCTTTATTGACGTACACTATGTACAATAAGTAGAAATACATGTTTACAAATCACTTGGTTCCACAAGAAACACTAATGACGATTGCACTCTCTGGACCAGCACAATCACTGTGGGCTCATATTCTGCATAAAATACACTGACCCCACAATTCACTCATACAATCTATAGAAAATTTAGTCATTAAAACAGTTTGTTAGTGACACGAGACGGTCTCATAACGCTACCAATCAAATGTCTCATATTACAACCAGCACGCCATCTTAGATTTTGCCAACATTTCGAACCAAACATTGCATTGTGTTTCAAATCCTCAGTGAAATTCAGAAACTGCAATATTTGAGTGTCAACTTACCACCTAAATTTGTGGGAAAATCACAAAATATGCCGGAGGAAATTGCACTTCAATGCAGAGCTACAAAACCTTTTCACACCATTACTGACTGGAAATGTTCACCTCGGGAAACTTCGAAGACTGAAATGACCGGCTGTTGAGGGAACGACTACGTAGTTCTGCAGTAACTCACTATAGATAGGTGAAAAATCTGGCTTTCTCATATTCCTACCTCTTTCCCTACTTGCGAGGAAAACCGTTTCCTACCTTAATGCTAGGAAAGATAAATGTAATGAGTCCAATACCCACCTGCTTGGGTTGTACCAGGCTGGATAGCTAATAACTCTATGGCCAATTTCGCCGTGTGTTAGTCTGTTCAGACGCGGACTTGACTGCGATTGGGGCACGGGAATTAAGTTAGGGCACGTACGTGGTTTTCGTGATGTGCAAAGGGGAACCGAAATGCGTTTTACGACAAAGACAATTAGGACCTTTATTTGTACAATATGTATCACTGCGATTCAAATGGCATGTGCATGAAGCTAATTTTCACATAGGACTTAACTGTCTAACAAAAGAATCCTTGAAGACTGTAACAAGCACAAGTAAAAATAATTAATGAAGGCTAGATCGTCCCTAACTGACCGAGCGAAGCAAAACCCTGTTCAACTCGACACTTCGGCATGTCGCTACGTGTAAATTTGTTTGTTAAGGAGTCACGACCACAAAACGCGTTGTTTGACTTTTCAAATTTGGAACAATCTTTCTTCAAGTCATTACAAGCGACGTATATGTACGAATTGTGTAATTTCTTTTTGACGAAAGGGATCGGTCTATCTACCATTTAAAATAGTACATTATGAAACGATGATGTAATGATGGCTATTAATTCACGCGTGTGATATTACGATACAAAGAGGATCGAGCTATCGTAAACTTTACAAGAGTGTATTTATAACCATTACATCGAGTTTCATACGTTACCTTTTCTACGACTTTTATAAGTTAAACTTTTACTTTGAATCGTTTCGTGGCCAGCTCCCTAACCCTATCCTCGCATGCTGCCTTAGGTGGTCTGGCCACCAGACAGCCTGCGAGGGAGTTGCGTTAGTCAAATAGGATCAAAGGAAAATTATGATTCCATTTATTTTAAATAATATGCCATGAAAAATTACTAATAATAAAAGAAATAAAAATTAAAACTGATAAGCATAATATAATATATAATATAATTTTAATGTGCACAATCGCACTATACATTTATTAGAACGATTCTCAACGATTGTCAATACTTGGTTTGTAAACTTCGCTGTGATGTATCAAGAACTTGTATCATAATGAAAACTGTATCGACATGAGTGTCATTATGCAACTGGTTGCAGCCATCAAATGACAGCATTATACAATGGAAGTAGAAAAAAACTTGTAAGTTAATGGAGCATCCTAGCCGAAATCTACCTTGCGTTTGCCTGAGCAGAGGCAGGAAGGCCTTGGAGACTCTCTGCGGGCCCAGCGTGTTCACGTCAAAGAGGCGCTGCGTGTGTTCCGGCAACGCCCATTCCAAGGGGCTGCACAGGAAGATGCCCGCGTTGTTCACCACGCCCCACAGACCTGCGCACACACAGGGCTGGGAAATTACTTTACATTTAGTACTTAAATACTTCGCAAAAATAATTTATAAATAAGTATTTAAATACAAACACAAAATACATTAGGACTTGATGTGCTAAATACATACGTATTTTAAATACATCAAATACTCAAAATACTGTAAATATATAATAATTTTGTATTGTATATTTTCATTGCAACAATATATTGTAATTTTCAATTACAGTAAATTAGTAACTCAGATTCATACACATTTCTGAACAATAACGATTGTAATGTATTGTAACCATATGTATAAACATTTGCAAATATAAAATGATATAAAAAATATGTCTAACACAAAGAAATGAAATTTCCTTTTAAAATGACAAATTTTCAAACAAATCATCAGACACTAAACCCGTAGATGGTGAATGTATAAAGCCTGCAAAGGAAAACAGTCATTCAACTGTAGTGGATGAACATAAACTAGTGTTATAACGAATAAACGTTTGTTTTATTGTCGGACAACTGTCCACCATTTTTAATGATTTAGATTTATCATTTAGAAATGAAGAGAATGCAAATTCGACAGATGAAAGGAGTTTTTATTTTTGTTTCAATGACGTGCATTCACTAGCGGGGTTAAGAGTAAACTATCCTCGTTCTAAACTATCTTCTTTTTCGTCTGTATTTAAAGTATTTTAAGTATTTATTTTTTAATTACACTTACTTTATGTATTTAAAAGCATGGCAAAAATACATGTCCAAAAAACTCAAAAATACAGTTTTTTCAAATAAAAAATATTTAAAATACAAGTATTTGAATACTGCCCAACTCTGCTCACACATCACATGATTTCGTATTGCAAACAAGCAGTTAATCTCAGGCAATAATTCGCGGACTCTATGTTACTCGTTAATGAGGTCATCCAATCTCAAAGTACCACAGTGCGGTTGTCGAACTAAAAATCTAAGTAAGAAGTAAGGTGAGGGAGGAACGTTCTCATTTCTACGCTGTGAATCAGGATCCATCAAATCAACTGATAAGCGTTACCAGAAAACAAGTATGATAACTTGAGAAAAGGAAAACTTTACAATTTACGTTTCAAAGGGGGTTTACAACAATTGCTTTCAGAAAATTATGCTCTGTGTCAAAACAATTGCGTAGAAATGAGATCCTCCAACATTGAAGTTCTTGTAAAATGCTTTTGTATTAGAAGTAAGAAGGCAAGAGATAAAATTAAACTAGAGTGTTTATAAGGATCCTTCAAATCTACAGTTAAACGTTACTAAAAACAAGAAAAAAAAAGTCGAAATGGAAAAACTATAAAATTTACTTCATACAATATTTGATTATTTTGTGCAACATTTAATTTTCAACATTTGTCCATTGTTTCAGCAATTGTTAATTTTTAGAGTATCTGTATGGTATTAGAAAAGCTTTTTATCTGAATGAATATTTTAGTTATGTTTCAGAATATGCATTTCTCAGAGTTTCAGAAGAAAGATCATAGGTATTTATATCTACAAAGATTCATTTACAGCTTATACTTTCCATTCGAAAGTTTCAAAGGCCATTCTTCCGAGTCGAATCGATATCGTTAAATAATTGAAAACAAATGAAAGGTATTTAATACGCTATCATGGCACTATTAGAATAACTCAAGAACAGAGAAAAGAAAGAAATAAATCACTTATCTTACAGGAAACGACAGTACTTAATAGAAAGCAAAAGGCCCAAGATGGCTGTTCGAGGAATTCATTTCTATTTTTGGAGCTGTCACAATAATACAATTAAGGAACGGTTGGGAATGGCATGTGCGCTTCTGAGCTCATAGCAATCATTGTTTGTGAGAAGAAATTTTGAAGATTTCCGATATTTCTACTTGAAAATTTATTATTTTTATAAAAGAAATATATTTTGTAGAGATAGGTAGATTGAAGTCATGGCAAATAGATGACAGCGGAAGCAAGAGGGAGCGATATTACACAAGAAGAAAATCACAGCACAAACATTAGTTGGCTTCACTGGCTTTATAAAACATATTGTCATAAAGTATCATTTTTGTTCTGCGGTAATGGAAGTGTATTCTGCAGTAATGAAGGTATCCATTACTGAATAAGACTTTGATTGTAGCAACCTTGTCATCGGCATTAAAAATATTTTAATTGCTTGTGATTACCATATGTATGCTAATTATTATACATTTTACGTGATTTTTGATTGCATAAATTGGTCACTGCTCGTCCAAATTGCTCTAGAGACCCTGGACAAAGTAATGAAATGGTGTCCCTATCTACTTTTCAAATAACAAAAAAATTCAAAAGATAACACCAATTTACAATTTAGATAAGAAATCTGACTAAAATTAAACCAGACAGAACACTGACATCAGATACTTATCGATTCTTGAGAATGGAGTAACAAACTATCTCATGGAAATTATTACGCAAGAAACTATGGTATAATTTTGTAGAATACCATATCTTTAGTTTTTACGGGCAGATTTTTGCGTTTTGGAAGCACTGTAGAAACAACCATCAGTGTATTCTGCAGAGAAGATCAACATTTGTTACAATATTTTATAATAATAATAAATAATATTCAATAATAATTATTATTTATCGGGTAATTAGTGTTTATTGGAATGAATAATAGTTATTTAGGAGATGTTTCAATTAATTTTATTTGAGACCTATTAAATGTATTTGTGTGCAATTTTTCAGACTTTAATTTCTTATTAAATCGCTTGTTTTCTCCAGAAATATCCACACACTCTTGATTTTTGAAACTACACTGCCCCTAGCCAGGATTGAACCTAAAAAACAAGTGCACAGGTGCGTGGTTCGAATGGTGGAAGTTTTATTTTTTAAATAAAATATATTTTAAAAGGAATTGATATTGCTTACGATATTATCAGAATTTCTTTTACTCAAAATATTCTGAAATATTTTCAATCTCTTTACTATTACTTGATCCCTTTCTACCTATTTTTTATTACATTTTAACATGTAGTACTAGTTTGCGTGAAATGGCTTCATAATAATTATTATTATTGGCCTATACAATCCCATGTAGGGCTAAGGCCTCCTGATTTCTCAGGGAAGATTTGTGTTGTCAGCTACTTGTGAACTTGTACATAGTTCGCTGTCTGGTTTTACAGCAATTACTAAATGCGAAAATATACCAAATATACAGAAAAATACAAAGATACAAAAATTCAAAAGTACTCTGCATCAAATAATAAGTCAAGAACTCACCTTTTACTGGAAGATTCTCCTCCACAAAAGTGCGAGCTGCTTCCACCTGCGGATTATGCGAAATTCATTAGTCTTACTGCAAGCAGAAAACTAAGAAGGCAACATTTTAAACACATGATGACAGCACTTTAAATGCACTTATTCATTTTGCAATGTATGCAATCAAACCTTGCAACATTTTTATATTCCATACTATACCTCTAGTCACTAAAATTTGAATGTGTAAATATAATTGATAAAAGTTTCTTTTTAACGGTATCGCCTTTGCATCTTGCAAATATTGCAGGTAGATTTAAGCTAAAAGTAAAAAATGTTGACACTTGTAATTTACATTTATTATGAAATTTCAAAGATTCACGTAAATTCGATTATAATACCCAATTACAGTTTTTTTTACCATCCACCCATCTTTCACTAACTTTGGGAGTGTCATCCATCACAAACTCCCACGCAAAATGGAAATTTTTTTTCCTTCTTATTCATTCTTACTAATTGGCTGCCACGTATCCAGGTGTCTGCCAGCTTCACATTAGCACCTGGCATGGAAAGGGACTTCGCTGTTTTATCTGGAGCTCTCGCCAGAGTAAAACACAGTGACCATCGGTTATTTGTCGCAAAATGCAGACGTCTACTTGTAAGGCGCTGTTGCTTATTCATGGAACCACTGATCAGAGAACTGGAAGCATTCTACTCTCTCCGTTCTAACCCCGGGGCCCTTAGTTTTGTGCAAGGGTCAATAACGTACTTATTTCGACTAGCTTACCTTGCTAACAGCAAATTTTGGAGGCGTTTTACATCCCCCGCGCGTTCCTAAGTCATAAAACAGAATAATGTGATTAAACATCGAAAGGCTTCCACAGACAGTCATGCGAATGGCTGCCAGGGTGAACTGGAGATCAGCCCCGAGGAAGACCACGACATAACGATCAAATCATCGGCATCATAGCCTTATACGCGGATGGGCGGGCCTCGGACTGCCAATCGAAGAAGAGTGGGATTGACGGCCGGGGACTCTTTAAATCAGAATCACAACTTCCCGGAAGAACGGCATCGATTGGGATACTACATTGACAACAGTTGGCAACCCTCTACAGTCTCTGAGGGGCAGGTCTAGTGGATTCGAGTCCCGACGATGGGCGATTTGGAACATAAGTTAGATAGCTGGTCTAAATGATCTGCTGTCTGGAGGAAAATTGTAGAAGCCGGTTATTATGATTGACTCTTTATGTTTTCTAGAAACAATAGTAGACGAATTCCACAGCACTACCTTACATCATGAACCGCACGTGATCTTTCCCTTCTCATCCTTGCCTCTTCTCTCCCCTTACACATACACATGCATCAGGGAGACCAGAGCTTATCTCTTCAGGAGATAACGGTATGTGGAAACCCGCGGAAGCTGACGTGTAGGTTGTCACCAGATCTCACGTTCCAGTGCGGGAAGAACGCTGACACAACTGAGAGTATAACGTGCACTACACTTACGGGAATAACGGCCATAACCTTCGACGCACTCGCAAACACATTACTGATCAGGCTCACGGGGCATTAGTGATGTGTTTGTCGTGGGTGACGTCGAAAGACGTTTGTCGTGGTGAGGGAAGAACACTCACACCCCCTGAAGGTATAGCATGCACTACACTTATGGGTCGAACGGCTATAGCCGTTAAAGTACTCGAAAACGCGAAGTGATCGATGAGGCTCACGGGGGCATTACTGACCTGTTTGTCGTTGGTGGCGTCGGAGATCGTTTGTCGTGGTGAGGAAAGAACACTGACACACACACCCCTGACGGTATGAAATGTACTACACTTACGGGTCTAATGACCGTGGCAGTTAAAGAGCTCTAAAACGCGAAATGATCGATGGGGCCTTGCTGACCTGTTTGTCGTCGGTGACGTCGAGCTGCAGCACGTGGACGCGCGGCAGGCGCTTGAGCTGGAGCGCGCCGTCGCCTTGCGCCGCCTGCAGGCAGCCGGCGAACACGACGCAGCCCAGCTCCTGCAGGTGCCGCGCCAGCGCCAGCCCGAAGCCCGAGTCGCAGCCCGTGACCAGCACCCCGCGCCCGGCCGCCGGCAGCCGCCACGCCCCCGCGTGTAGTGCGGCCAGCGTCCCCAGCGCGCACGCGCACGCGAACGTCCCGCACGGGGACGTGAACGTGCCACCTGTTTTGCATTGGGCACATACATGTAGATCTTTGCTGATTAACAATTTCTTGTATATTAAGCGCGTGGTCGCATCTGACTTACGTCAAATGTTGATTGCGCTTTGATAGTTTCGGTAATTTTTGTATCTTTGGTTACTTATTCCATCAGTTTATTTTCATTAAATTTTGTAGCATTATTTTTTGTAGCATAGCATATAGCATTTGTAACTTTATTTTTATTTTCCGTATACGTACGTATACACGAAGTGATATACGTAGTATAGGGAAAGTTATGTAATGCTGCGCGAAAAAATCGCCAATTTTCGGCGGAAAAAAATTCATTGCCGGGCCGTGATAACAAAAAAGTTGATAAAACCAGTTGCTAAATTAAGGGGGAAAATCCCCTAACACGTGGTGTAGCCAGAAACCCTATTTTGTGGGTCCTTGATATCGAAAAACCAATTGAAAGGAAAACGTCCGTCCGTCTGTCCGTCCGTCCGTCCGTCCGTCCGTCCGTCCGTCCGTCCGTCCGTCCGTATGTGAACACTGCTAGCGCCTAAACCATACGTACGATTTCTTCCAAAATGGATATTCCCTGGTCGATCTGGTTCTAGTCGAAACTTTGAAATTTTGAAAAAGATTCTTCAAAATTTGAGGGTACTTTATATGAAGCCCCCCGGGGATTTTCAAAATTTTCTCAAAAACAGCTCCAAGTTTTTTCTTTAACTTTCTTGTATGAATAGAGGAAAATACACTTATTAACATGGCATAGGTTCTATTTTCACAGATAACTCTGAATTTTCCAAAATTGTGAAAGTTTGAATTGTTTTGGGCGTCTTTCTCCAACTACAAAATTGAAGATAGAGATTTTTCCTTCAAATGAAATTTTTTCTGCATATAGAGTTCTTTCATAAAGTTCATGTAAATGTTTCTTAAAATTTTAGTAGTTTTCGTCCAATATTGCGTGCAATATGTGCAACATTAAAAAATTACAAAAACAAGATTTTCTCAAAAACGGCTCCAAATTTTTTCTTTAAACTTTTGGTAGGGATAGTGCTACATGTACCCTATGAGATGACATAAACGCCATATTGCTCTATTCTTTTATATTTTCAAAAATTGCAAAAATGTATTTTTTTTACTTGTCTCTCACGTTGTTAATATTTACATTAGCGGCGAATTGTTTACATTATTATATTTATGAGTTTATGTGCTTTAAATAATGTCAAGTAAATACAACCATTTTCTGTGAAATCTAGCTCGAATTTCCGTATTTTCGGAAACGCTCAAACGCCATTTTCTCATAAATGGCAAAAAAAATTCTTCAAACTTTTCGATCGAATAGTGCTAATTGCACTCTTTAATATGACGTAAAGTTTATTTTGAGTTTTTTTTGTTTTTTCAAAAATTTTATAAATGTAAATTTTTTGAAAGATCTCTCACATCTTTAATATACACATTATCCGCAATTTGTAAAGATTATTATATTTGTGAGTGTAAGTGCTTCAAATAACTTCAAATAAAGTATTTTGAAAACTCAAAAATTTTCTGTGAAAATGAGCTGCAAATTTCGCATTTTTAGTTAAAACGCAATTTTCTTTAAAACCGCACATATTTTTTTTTTAAATTGCCATTTACGGCTAGGTTTTTGTGTTCTTTAATATTCTAAAATTAATATTTTCGTTCTACCAATCGGAAACCGAAAAATTAAGAAAATGACAAAACAATGTACATTTGGCGGTGATAGATGGTAGCTGGCAAGAAAGAGTATGTGGCAATTCCGAATAGCTAGCGAAGATCCACGGAAATAGAAAACTAATACGAGAAAGTCTGTGCCATTCTGTAGCACCACTAGTTTGTTTCTTATTTACGGTCGCTTTTCAACTACTAAGGTCAAATAGTGACCACTGTAAGTAACATTCGGGGAAGTGGTATATACCGACACACACGAACATCAATGCCCCGGGCGAGTTTCGAACCCGCTTTCATTCAAGCATGAGGCAGCTTCGGCTTCAGACTCAGCGATCTCGGCAAAATTTATTTTTGGTTTTATGTTTTTGTACATTTACTACTTCGTACAAATTAATGTTCATAAACTTTACGGTTTCATTTGCATATTTTAATTACACGACGATGCACATAATAAGTTTCGGGGCAAGGTAATATTAAGTTTAGCTATTTAGTAAAAAATGTTTGCTAAATCTTCAAGTGACTTAACGCTTACTTTTTAATTTGAAATGCTAATCATGTTTATATCAAAATTCTCAAATTATACCTGTTCGTAAATAGAAAAATCAAAACTCTCACCTGATTCACGATAAATCTACCAATCGTCCCACAATAATATATGCTAATCCTATATGCAGTGCGGACACATACACGCAAGTTTGAAGTTATTCAGAATAAATGCTTACGTCCAATGTTAAAAGCTCCTTGGTTTATTCATAATGACCTAATTTTAAAAGAACTGGCTATAGATTTAATAAGTATTTGGATTTCAAAATTATCAAATCGTTTTTATTTTCGACGAGACATTGTTGGTATGTTTCAATGTGGCGTAAAGTTAATTTTGGGGTCTTTTTTCTTATTTCAAAAATTACACAAATGTAGTTTTTTGAAAGTTCTCTCATACCGTTACAATGCACATTTCTAGGAATTTGTAAACACTATTGAATTTGTGAGTGTATGTGCTTCAAATGACTTCATATGAAGTTTTCGAAAACTCAAAACTTTTCTGTGAAAAATAACTTCAAATTTCGCATTTACAGTGGCGCTTAAAGGCCATTTTCTTGAAAACGGCTCCAAATTTTTCAACAAAAATTGCCATTTAAGACAAGATTTAACTGTTTTTTAATATTCTTAAAATAATATTTCTGTTCTACTGTTAGGAAACCGAAAAATGAATAAATTGTCCAAAATATGTAGTTTGGGCGGCGATAGATGGCAGCTGTCAAGAGTATTGGCAAGTCCGAATTGCTAGCCGAGACCAAACGAAACAGGAAATTAATATGGAAAAGTGTGTGCCTTTCTGTAGCACCACTAGTTTTAAAATAATGTATTAATACGATAGCAGATTTGCAGGAAAGTGGTGATGTTTATTAGAAAACTGTATCAAGAATGGAAAAGTTATTGACGTTCAAAATATGAGAGTAATGGAAGTGGAACAGGGTTTAAAATGTTGATTATGATATGAATTTTGGATGACGATGTTGAAACGGGAGGTTTCTCATTAATTATTAAAAACTATTGAAACAGTTTCATCAAATCCAAGATATATCTCCATAATTGACACGTTGGGCTTCTATCATGGGTTCGAATATGTAAGGGGCACAATTCGGCTTATCTCATCGTTCAATCACAATCTGCCACCTGTAGACTCACTTCCATGCGGAAAACAACAAAATCTGAAAGAGTTTTTTTTTAATGATGATGTGCCAGATTTCACAATAATAACCAAGTTTGTCTTTTGTACTTTTTTTAGCACTAGAACAGTATGAATTAATTATAATTGAAGATTTCATTTAAATCGAAACAACATCCTTTTAAAATTATTAACTTTGGTCATGACCATGAGAAATAAAATGATTGTTCGTACGAACGTTAACCTGAGCTCTCTTCCCGTTGTATCGTTGGATGCTTCGCTCGGACGCCGCGTATCTCCACACCATCACCTTCGACCGACCGGTTACCAGCTCCAGTTTTGATGCCTTCTATCTTGTATCTTCCGGCACGCCTCGAAGTCACTCCCATTCACATAATGTACTAGCCTCCCACATCACCATCAGCACTTGTTCAGCAAAATAATTACAAGTTCATTTAGCCTGGTGCTTCACCTTCGTCACTGGTGAAAACTAATTAAAGTTGACAATTTTCTTAAAAGTTCCTCCCTATCGGTAAGAAAATTCTCCAAGTCAATGCACGGTTTCACCAAAATGTTTCTACCATCCACTTTCACTCGCGGAAGAAAAAAAGTTAAAGTCCCGAACTGTATTTCCGGAATTTTTATAAGACTCTACTTTCGATCACACAAAAATTTACTCAGTCTGAACTCGGACACGCACCCCCTAATTCAGAAATGATCCTCTCGCTATGAAATCTCAGCTCCAACTAACTATTTTTTCCGTTCTTCAATCCAGGAAAACTCGTATTCATTGTTATACAAAATTCTGTTTAACATTCCCTACCAACGGATTCTTATTATGTATTCACTCCTCTAACCAAGGTGCACTCATGGGCGAAATTTCCATTCTTACACACGCATCTTTCGACTGATTCTACACCACATCCACGGGCCTATGAAATTGTTTACCTCTGTTACTAAGGTGCCCGTTTACCAAATATCGTGACATGTTAAACATCGGTGTTCTCCCTAGCAACCTGTTACTAAGGTGCCTAATTTTAAATTAAATTAGCATTAAAGCCTTAAATTATTCAATATCGAATGCCCTCCCGCATTTGGTATATCACAATATGTAGTGGAGAAAAGGAAGGAAATTGTAAGGTTTTCGGGCGCTCAATGCTCATAGGTGAAGTATGCTGCAGCGTAACGTGTCTTGCGTGTGTTCCTGGTTTCCGCCCTGTATCACAAGCTTTTATTTTTCCCCAAATCTGCTAGATGGTTGGGGGATTGACTACCCAGCATTAACATCTTACAGATTTTTGTTTTGTTGTTTTCTTATAAACCGTCAATTTTCCTTATCGTATTTTATATAGACAATAATATTAATGCACGTTGACTTGATATCTGGCAAGATTGAACATGTTCTTCAGTCGTGTCGTGGACTGCTTCCATTTTGGACATAATTAGCATAGCCTTGTTATTTTTAATTGTATTTTTAATTTGTATCTTCTCTTAGAGCTCATTAAATTATATCTGTTGTTAATACGTTTCTTAATTTCACATGTTCTACTGCACGTGCTACGCAAAAAATTACTGATGAACAAACACATTCATTTTCTCACTAGTTAACGTTCGTACGAATTTTTCGCACGATCTCAAGTACTTAATCCAACAAGTCTTCCTGGTGCTAAGTGACGTTATCACCTTTTATCGTTGCATATTTTAATATAACTCAACTATACTCATGAGCCGTGTTTGACATTTAATAGGAAATTTGTTGTCTAACAAGGAGTTTCGTAAGCCACGTTCAATAATACAGTTCCTCCAGTGCGAATCAGACTTTAATTTCAAAACTGGAATGATATCCACTTGAATCTGTTCTTGCTGGTCACTTCTAATAGTGTGATCCTCTCCTTCATTATAATTATAACTAGCATACACGTGCGAGAACTCTCGCATATTGAATTGAACTCCCTTCCCTAGACGGAAAGTTATTAACGAAACGTGTTAATTTATTTAAAAAGTCTATAATGTTAACTTCCAATGTATTTATAGAATATCAAATAAAAAGAAAACAATGAAATTTATGTTTGAAAACAAATTTTGAATAAATTCAGTATTATAGGCAAATGGTCTTGGAACAATTCACAACGATTCCTTAGAAACAGCATGTGAAATAATTATACAATCTTCCTTGGCAGATTTTTGCTTTCCTTGATAACCACAAAGACATTTTCTGATAGTTTTTGCTTGGGAGAATACGTAAAGTTGGTCATGCGAAAATACAGAATTGGGCAAGTTCTACTCTACTCTTTAGAATATTATTTAACTTTATTACCGAACTAAGAGGAACACCCGTGCAATTCAATCGCTTAGAATATCAAAAAATTAATTTAATTTCACTTACGTTCACTTACGTCAGATTCTGCACGTTTCCGAATAGGTAGGGTTGTATCGAGAAGCCGGACCAACAAAATATAATAAAATATCCCGGAAGCTCTCATTCTATAGATTATGATGCGAAGAATGTTTCTGTGAGGCCTTTGGCCCCAAAATTACAAATTTTGTCTCTAGAACGCTTTATTTAGGAGTTATTAAACTAAATAGATTTTTAAAATTCTGCCAGAGTGTCGCAAATTGCATTTGACATGAATATTGAGATGCCTTTTTTTCAACAAATCCTTCATATTATTAAAGTCAAAGTGCAATTCGCCACGTTTCCGTGAAATTCTCTTTCTTTAGAGACCTCATTTATAAATATTCGTGGCATGCGAGAGCCACAAAATGCATCTATACTACTGAAATAATGCAAAAGAGAAGGTTTTATATAATATAAACAAAAACAGAAGGTGATGAAGCAGCATCTCGAGAGTCGTGTGATGCACCAACTGCAATTTCATCTTTGTTGTCTAAGAAATATTTAATACAAATTCCATCTAACATTAATGAAACTATGCAGTTTGATTCCCGCAATGTTTCGTATTTTTCCTTAGCACACTTCAAAATATTCTTCTCTGCTCGCTCTTGCTGTGGACTGATCTTACACACTGAGTACATTTTTTAACGTTCGTAGCAGTGGAGAGATAACATATTACGATTTCATTAAAAAATTGCATGTGTGAGGGGAAATAGAAAACAAAATACTACAGAAAGCAGACAAATCAGTACTGTACCTGTAACACTGCTCTTCAGTGATTAAAAAATCAATCTACCTAATAATACAGTTAACTTGCTTGTACCTAGATCTTTTACTTACATACCTAATATAGCATTACTGAATGTACCAAGAGACAAGTTCTCATAGTTTTTGTGCAAACGGTTCAACTTGTTTTCTGCAAATTTTTTTTTTGCAAATGCAATATTATGACTGAACACGCTGACTTGAACATTTGACCGAATCACTCCTGATAACAAACATACTGGCACAGGTGAAACACATACCAAACCGGTTAATCTCGGGATTACTGTGCGCCTACTTCTTCACTGTTATACGAGAGCGGGATATCGCTTGTCTTGAGATGATCCATTTCACTTCCATTAGGTGCACAGGGACAGGAATCGTTATATTATATTGTTTTTATTACCAAACCTAAAAAGATAATCTTCACTCTTCACCGTTCAAAATCGTCTATTCTTTGCCAATATTGTTTCTTTCTTATTTTTCCGACGAAGAACATCAAAAGATGTAAAAGCTTTCTCTGTCGACTTTAGTTTGACTTAGTTCACGGCCTCCTGCGCGAAGGCTTTGTGATAGAGGAGGTATTGGTAATTTCGGTGAGCGCCGTACCAGAAAAATGTAATAGAATGTCTAGTAATATCGTTTTTTGTAGATTTTAATGCTGGGAACTATTCTTTGAGGCCTTTAGCCTCAAAATTTTAAGTTTTAAAGCCCTATAATGAATCGTTTAGGAGTTATTTAACTATACAGATATTGACAATACATGTGCTGCGGGTTGCATTCGAAACGAATATTTAGATGCGTTTTTTTTCAACAAATCCTTCACATTTTAAAAGTCAACGTGCAATTCGTCACGTCTCCGTGAAATTATCTTTCTTTAGAGACCTCATTCATAACGGTTGGTGTTGTGTGAGAGCCCCAACGGAAAGGTATACTACTGAAATAATACAGGAGATTATTATTATTATTATTATTATTATTATTATTATTATTATTATTATTATTTCACTATTGTAATATTTTCCTCAGCTATTTTCGCTGGTAAAAATGTTCATCTTCCCTCGACTTGTTTTGAAACAAGTTCGGTCACAGAAAAAGAAGTTCATCTTATATCTGGACTTAAGACATAAATTTTCTTACGATATGGTCTGTTTGCAACAGAACTGCACGCTGTCCCATGTTCAGAAAGTTTTTAGGTAGTTGAAGTTCTTTTAAGTGTTTTAGGAAGTTTTTACTGACAAGGCCTTCCACCGATATGTCCAAATATGTTTTAGTTCATAAGATAAATTTTCATATTTGGAAATTTTTTCAATTTCTGTTTGATATTGTGGGATAATGGTACTTCGATGTCTATTGTTACCCCTTTTTTCTTTTTATCTATGAGGAGAATATCTGCCCTGTTGTGATCGACAGGACGGTCAGTTAGAACTAGTCCATCCCAATACAAAAGAGTGGAACTTGATTTATAAAAAAGTTCCAAATAATTATAGACAGTCATAAACAAAATATATTTGTTATCTTGACAACGTTTCGGAGACTATTTATGTCTCCATCATCAGGTCATTAATTTCATTACATCACAATCTATAAGATAAAATAAAATTACAAATAATAAATCTTCAAATATCTACAAATTTGCATTAATTTTAAAAACTTTAAACTAAAAAATAATAATAAATTGAAGGAAAGTACGTAGTAAAAAATATTATACTCACATGATATAATACATTACATCAAAAAATAATAAATTGAGTAAAAAATAATAATGTGAGTATAATATTTTTTACTACGTACTTTCCTTCAATTTATTATTATTTTTTATTTTTTAGTTTAAAGTTTTTAAAATTAATGCAAATTTGTAGATATTTGAAGATTTATTATTTGTAATTTTATTTTATCTTATAGATTGTGATGTAATGAAATTAATGACCTGATGATGGAGACATAAATAGTCTCCGAAACGTTGTCAAGATAACAAATATATTTTGTTTATGACTGTCTATAATTATTTGGAACTTTTTTATAATTCAACATTTCAATAGAGACAGTCTATAGTTGAAAGTGGAACTTGATTCCAGGACTGGAGCAGGAGTGTACTTATAGAATGGCGGTGTCGATTCATCCAGTAAATTATGCTGTATTGCGATTGCCCTGTGTACGATTTTGGCAACTTGATTATGCCTTCCCAAGTAAGCACTGTCTGAGAGGGAAGAGCATGCAGCTGTGACGTGTTCTATAGTTTCTCCTACAGCTCCACACTTCCTAGATTTATCCACCACATCTTCTTTCAAACAATGCTTTCGATAGTTTCTGGTCTTAATAAATCTGTCTTGAATGGCCATTATAAAACCCTCGGTCTCAGGATATATTTGTTTCTCTAAAAGCCACATCACCGAAGAATGTCTGTCTGCGTCGTCTTGAAACAAGAGTTTTGGGTATCTTCCATGAATTTCCCGTTGCTTCCATTCATTGAAGCTCTACTGGCGCGTAGAGATATTTATTTCGTAATTTCGCTCATGGAGGTTCAATGGAGTGAAGCCGTAGTTCTCATTAAAAGTTAATTTCATTAACGTGTCGGTGGAGTTTAAGAGAACCTGTCGCATTTTTTCCTCTTGTCTCAGGGAAAGAGTTTTAATATTAACTAACCCTCTGCCTCCCATCGTTCGGGGTAGATACAATCTTCTTACTGAAGAGTTTGGATGAAGACAGCGGAATTTATATAATAGCATTCTCGTCGATCCGTCCAGCTCCTTCAGGTCAGATTCAGTCCACTTAACAAAACCAAAGGAGTAAGTTAAAACTGGCACAGCCCAGATGTTGATAGCTGAAATCAGATTACCCCCTCATAAGTAAGTGTTTAGCAACTTTGTCAGTCGCTTTTGATATTTTATTCGAAGTTCCTCCTTGATACGATTATGGTCCAGTCGATGGTTCTGAGGGTTTTCCAAATAGCGATATGTTTCTTCAAGTGGTATTTGTTTAATATCACACACAATTTGGTTTGTATTTTGAACAATTCCTTTATGAATATTTATTATACCACATTTATCAAGACCGAACTTCATCCCGATGTCATCGCTGAAGATTCTTGCTACATTTATAAGCGATTCTAATTTATCTTGTGTTTCGGCGTACAGCTTTAGGTCATCAATGAACAGTAAATGGGTTAGTCTTCTTGGATTTTTCATATTCATTCTATGGCCACATTTAGTTTTGTTTAAGAGAGCTGATAATGGGTTTAGAGCGAGGCAAAACCATTGTGCTGATAGGGAATCGCCTTGGAATATACCTTTTCGCACATCAGCTTTTCCCAAGATATTACCTTGGAATGGTATATTTGTACGCCATTTATTCATTAAATGTTTTAGAATATTTTTAACATTTATACAGATTTTATAAATTTCCAGAACTTTGTTAAGTCATTTGTGAGGAACTGAGTCAAAAGCCTGGCTGTAATCAATATAATAGATGTGGAGATTTCTTTTCTTTGTCTGAGCTTGCTTCAAGACAATACAATCAATAATGAGTTGGTATTTACATCCCATATCTTCCTTAATGCAACCTTTCTGTTCTTCTTCAAGCATATTATTATTTGCACAATGGACGTAGATTTTCTCACCAATAACAGAGGTGAAGAGCTTATATATGGTTGATAAACATGTTATTGATCTATAATTCATTGGGTTTTCTTGGTCTCCCTTTTTGAGAATTAGAAAAGTGTCCCCTTCACTCAGATAGTCAGACATTTTGTCAGGGTTATTCAGCACCTCCGTGAAACAGCGCGCAATGCTTTCATGAGCATAAGTGAAGTACTTCAGCCAGAAATTTTGGATCCTGTCTGGTCCAGGAGATTTCCAATTCTGAGTCTTTCCTATGGCACTCGTAACGTCTTTTGCTGTTATTTCTTCTAAGTTCATTTGGGGCAGATTCTCGTGTTGTTTGTTAATACTGTTAATCCATGATCCGGATTCATCGAATTCACAGGTTTTAGCCCATTTGTTTGTCCAGTACGATTTAAAATCTTGTTCGTTTAAACTGATTCGCTGCATGTTTGAGTCAGAGTTCAACTTTCTCAGAAATTCTTTTTGACGGAATCTGAATTCTGCGTTTTGTGCCTTTCTTTTTGTGATTTCATTTTATCTACGAAGCCGAGCACACTTCATTTTCATCTTTTGTCTGATGTTATCTTTCAGGTCAACAACTTTTGGTCGGCTATTGTGGCGGTATATATCAATTTTATTTGTAGCTGCAATGGCGTTCACTTTTCGCAGAACCTTGTTTGATTTACTACTTTCTAAATATTCAGAGAGAGCATTAACTTTACTTCTCAATTCAATATTGTTTTCGAGTCGTCTTTTCCAGGCAGGTTTTCTCTTGTTTTGACTTCGCCATGTTTGTCTGGGATAGTAAGTCCTCTGACCGTTTATTTCAATTGCTGTTACTACAGCAGTGTATAAAGCAAGTTGAACTGACGATAGATTTCGCTGTATACTCAGGTGCTCTTTCACAACGTCATTGATTTGAGAAAGAACTACTTTGACTTTATTTACTTTACGTAAAACTGATATTGCTGGTCTGTTTAAAGGATCGACTTGGCTGTAGTACGCAAGAAGACTGCTGAATTTTTCTTTCCCTTTGTCTCATCCTCTGGATCTACATCACCTCCAGAGTTCAGTTCTCTTTTGTTGCTTTCTATTTGCTCATCTGTATTGACAGTTAGTAGCCATGAGTTTTTGGCTTCCTGCTTCAGTACTGATTCACTCCTTTCTATTTGTTCATTTGTACTCGAAGATAGTCGCGACGAGTTTTCGACTGCCTGTCTTATTTCCTCTAGTTCTACTTCAGAGAGGAAGCACCTTCTGACTATGACATGTATTATTATTATTATTATTATTATTATTATTATTATTATTATTTTCATTTTCGCGTTCTAAAGAACCCAGCTACTTAAATAAAATAAAATAAACAAGTAATGTACTTCAGCTTCCGGGTCAATGACCCCCATCTCGATCAGGTTTTTGTCCAGTTTCCCTGATCCATTGAGCAAATGCTGAGATGGCCCCTTGTTTTGCTTCTGGACGTAAATGTAGCTTCACTGTGCGCACGTTTTGTTGAGCACTCCTTTTGCTTGTAGTTCATTTACAGTTGAAATTGATTTTCTATAACTCGGGAAAAAACATTTTTCAAATATCTTTATTTTTCTAAAATAATTATTTTCTAAATTCATTTTTTCCGTTTTTTTTTAAATAAAATTTCTGGCCCTCAAGAAAATGTGCGCAGATAAATTTCTTTCCCCAACGTCATATACAGTTTTTACTGTTTTTTTGACAAATAAATAAATAAATAAAAATAAAATAAACTTATCATACACACGACAATGTTAAGTAAGAAACTCATTTAAGTAACAATTTTGTAAATTCATAAAAACATGTTATTATGTGTTGGATTATAAAACAATTTCGCGACAAGTAACAAACACTTAAAACAAATGCACGTTTATTAAACATTGAAATTTCAATGCAGCTATACCTATTTTGTAAATTGATATTAACAACCAAAAACGAATATTTAGTATATTTTTTTAGTTGATGATGAGAATGTTAGTATCTCAACTGTTAAATTTCATGTCAGATTTGATTTTAGCGACTACAAAATTGTGTAAATAAACGGATTTAGGAGAAAATCTCAACGGATTTAGGAAGCCATTTGTCCCTATATGAATATGAGAAGCTGCGATGCAAAGTTCAGATCCATCACGCTCCGCTGGTGGCCACTTTCATCGAAGAGGGAATCAAAAAAATTGTCCACCGATAAGAATTACGTGAATCTTGAATCTTAACGCGTTTAATGTAGAAAAATAACCACGTTTACACATAACTTTTTGTAATAAATTTATTTATTTATTATTTTCTTTTTCTTATAGTTCACCGAAGCTTAAAATAACCGCCCCGTATCTTTTAACCGTTTAGAAAACTAATATATAACGTGTGTCAATTTTGTCTGCCAATTTAATGGCCAACCTACTGTTGCAACATGAGCACTAAGAGGGGACATATAAAATGGACATCAAAGTACATTATTCTCTTTTTCGATCGCGCCCTTGGGTAAAAATGACGATGCCTTTGACGATGCCAATGACGATTTTTTTGCGACTTCTGTGGTATAACGGTTAAAGAACCGGGCAATTAGATCCAAGTTTACGTGTTCAATCCCGATCGAAACCGCGCAACTAGAGCGAAAAAAATTTTCGTACGCCTTCCTTCGGAGAGAAAGTAAAGCCGACTGCCCCATGTTGTAGATTTACTGCATGTAAAATATCCTGAAGCCTAAAAGAAGCCTCTGAGCTAAATTCAAATCGCCAGATTCGCCGCCAGAGTGATACTTTTTTTCTCCGCTAAATGGTGAAAGGAGTGTAGCGAAATTTGTGCGGTCAGACGGAAGGGAAAAGCCTGATGGTTTGAGTTTCGACACAAAATAAGGCATCATTGAATTGAATTAAATTGAATTGAATTGAATTGAATACTTACCGCAGAGGTGGAAAAGCCAGAGCAGCGTGACCGCTGCTGCGCCCGCCTGCAGGCCTATGGTGGCGGCGCGGTAGGCCTCGTCCACGTACGGCGCTCTCATGTTGGCTGCTCTCTCCGAGCGCGTCGCTTCGGCTGGCGATTGAAATCCTTAATGCGCCCGCTTCGGCCACCTCGCTGCTTGTACTGGCGGCTTTGTTCTATAATCTTGATAATGAAAGGTAGCGAAGGACGCCAAGTTAGTTGGAGACAGCCTGAAATCCCACGCACAGCGTCATATGTTTGCAAATAGTTTTTATTACCCGGCAGCGAATTTTTTTTTATAAATTCTTCCCACAAACACTCTTTGTTATCTGCATTCATAATTTAACTTAATATGTGTACGAGTTAAGACATGCTCTTCTCCCCATAATACGTCAAATAGTTTTTAACTATTTTTTGACGTTAAATAAATAAAAACTCTCTCACGTACGCACACTGCCTTTCCAAATATATGGCATGCTATCCGTTAGCAAGAAAAGAATTTTCCTTTCTGAATGCCTACGTGTATCTTGAACCTCACCCTTCTCTCTCGTTTCCTCCTTTGTTTATTTACTTATTGATGTATACATATTTATCAAAACACCTGTACTCATTCCGTATAAATGGTAACAGGAGAAACAGGAGTGATTAAAGTAGAATAATATTTAAGAAAATTTAACCACAATAAAATTTATTTTCGCTTGTATGTGTGAATCACAACTCATACTGAAACTCACACTGTGTGCCTCAGGGAGACCTAAGGTATTTAAACAATAGCATTTATATACGAAAACACTCCAATTTCAGAGAATATATAGAGAACATTTATTTACTTTTGTTGGGGCAGGAAAGTTTAAAATACGATTTTTTATTAAAGTATTATACAGAGGTCTGGAAATCTTCGCGCAGTGCTAACAAGAAACATTTATAAAGTTTTCGTTTTTTGAAGCAATTCTGAAACTAAAAATACAAACTGAAAAAAAATTCTTACGGCTATTTACAAAAAATCGCGGTTGTTTCAAATGTCAGGGTTTCGCATCGCATATGTTTTTAATTTTTTTTCTCTTTATGATATTATATTACACTGAACTTCTCATTTCTTGAAAAAGCTAAACAAAACGCTCCCGTAAACATTAAGTCATATTTCCAATTTACCGGGAGAGGTAGCTCAGTGCAACAATATATTGCAGTGCCTGTGATCGGGAGGTCCTAGATTCGAGGCCAGACGGCAGCAGGATTTTTGACACTGGCTTGTCAGCTAAGTCGAATTCAGTCGCTGTCTGGTGGGGAATTCCAGCGGCCAGCTGCTCTGATCGATAGTTTTCCGTGGTTTCTCCAATCCAGACGAATGCCGAGAGCAGTACCCTAACAAACAGGCCACAGACTGCGCGCGATCTTTCTTTCCTCTTCCTTGTCCTCCTTACACACACAGTAACAAGCACTACATTACCACATATGCCGGAAGACCGGTCAGGGGCTCAGAGCTTGTCGCGCAACTTTTCTTGATCGATGTATTGAAGAAATGCGGGTTCAGTGGGGGTATTAGTTACGAAATCGGCCACTAGATTTTCTGAAGCAATGCCAGTCTCTGGAGAATCAGTCATGCCTTCGCAACCTACTCAATAATTTGCGTTCTAACTTTCTCAGGAGTTCTCCTTTGATGGATCTTCACCTGCATCAGAAATTTCTTTACATTTTTTGGAGAAAATCACGGACAGAAGAACTAGTCTTCAACAGAAAATAGTTTAAATTTTGCGCCAGTGAAGATATGTTTGGAATGTTGTCATCAGTGCTCAACTATCGTGCCAGAGAGGGGGAAGCAAGGTCATCCTTCAAGAAAAGTTGCGCGATTAATACTTGGTTGAGGAAAACTCCGCCCTCAACTCCGACCGGTTATAAACCGCAAAAGTAGCCTCAGCCCCGAAAATACAGTGCTCCTATACAAATCCATTCTCCGACCACTCCTCCTTTACGCATGCCCGATCTGGTCTCATTCAGCAGCATCCCACATAAACAAGATCCAAGACTTCCAAAACAGAATCCTCCGCATTGCTACCAAAGTTCCATGGTTTGTCAGAATCTCTACCCTCCATTCATATTTCCACCTAAAATCCATAAAAGAGCAAATCATTCACATATCTCACAATTTCTTCTTCCACCTACCTAACATAAACGGACCATCCTTTTACAACCTCGGCATAGATAAAACTCCCTTCCTGAGAATAAAAAACAGATATCCCCTTCATTCATTCTTAAACTGCTTTTCCACGTTTGAATAGATAATTAACTTCTGTTATTAAAATCAGCTCTAGTGATGCTCCGGCGGTGCTCATTGAGTTTCCCCACTCGTAATTTTTAAGATTAGAATAAGTCACCAATCATCTGTAGAGCCGAAAGGCTGAACGATGTAAATTCGGAAAGAATAAATAAATGAATTGAAAAAAAACCGCCAGACGGCCGTAGGTCGGCACCGAATCTCGCCATCCAGCGAGGGAAGTTCACCACCACCTCCTGATGAAAAAAACACGAACTATACTTACTGAACTAATGACGTCAGTAGTTATCGCGCCCGGAATCACTAACAATCAATCAATCAATCAACCAACCTACGTACCAATCGCCGTTCAGTTCAACAATAAGCCCCTGGGGCGTATACAAACCCCTTCGAGTGCGTCTGACGGGCGAAAGGCCAACGCCCTGGCACGATGCTGTCTCGTTTATCATCCAAACAAATGCGTCTGGTAGAAAGAGCATATCTTCACCCCTTAATGCATGTGCGCCCCTAAAGCTTAGCACACTGTGTAGAAAAACTGTATCTGTAGATAATCTCACTGATATGAACTGCTGAGAATGGTGTTTTTGACTAATTTTGCCATTGTTAACTTATTCAGCTAACAAAAAAGCGAAAATAAAAGTAAAGAAAAATGTTCGAAATAAGGCAATTTTAGGCTTCCAGCGGGCGCGCTGTCGTAAATTTTATGACATTAGCAGATTTTTTGAATTTTCTGTCAACTCATTGTTGCCAAAAACTTCTAAGTTCTTGATATTCCTCGCAGATATCTTTAATGATGCTTATCTTCAGCCATTGTTTAGATTGCACGCAAGATTCAGTTACTGTAACGCTCTGTTCGGTGCAGGTGTAGTATCGTAAATTTTACGCTGCGCGCCTGCTGGTGTCCTAAAATTGTCATATTTTGATATAAACAAAATTTGATATAAGCAAGAAACATTCTGCAAACAAAATTGTCCGTGTAATGAGAAAAAAATTCAGTATAATGAGATTGATCTTGATTTTGACTAAGAAAGAATATCAGTGAAGAAGAAAATCTAATACATACATATGTAATGCATAAAACTGTTATATCGAGATTCCAGGTGTCCTTTGTTTATTTGATATGTTTTCTTTATTTTTTCTATAATGTGTTTTGTGAAAAGCGTAATACACTAAACACTTTCAGCACTCATTTTTCATTGTTTTTTATTTTCATTATATTGTATCGACTTAATCCTTACATAATGTATGTAATATATGGAATATATTTACTATACCATTCTAAGATAATAAACAGCGAGATAAAATTGCATAGTTCCACAATTTCTTGGATTTATTCTAGAGTTATTGAACGACGTAAAATTTACGACACGCGCCTGCTGGTGAGAAAATTTTAGGCGCGCCCGCTGGAAGGTTTATAACATATTCGGCTATTAGGGCAGTTGGTAACATATTCAGCTACCGTGGCTGAGAGGATCTCCAGAGATGTGTGTGGACGGAAGGGAGGTCCACTCCCCGACTGCGGTCGTCTTTTATAGTCCCAGATTCGCAGCCCGTTGGTGCCTTCGTGACGTAATTTATTTACTGTTTTTACATATCAAACTGAAATTTAATAATTATCTTATTTCTTCCTCGCTAATGTAAATTCCTATCTTTTTATTTTAGCATTTGAATGCTCTCAATTACAAGATTTTTCTGATTTGTATTTCCTACTTAATGGCATCAAACTCAAATACATTTCTGTTTAAAATTTTAACTCAAATTCCTAACTTAGATGATGAAGATAGATGTCTAATTTCTTTCTATATTTAATGAGAGTCTTTCATTAATAGAATTTTCTCATATTGTTATTTATTACAAAGATACATAAGATATGTGATTGTAATACGGCACATTAAGCGCCTCAAACTTTACTGTTCGTATATTTCAACATTTGGACAAATGAACAGCATCATGATAAAAGTTCACGTTTGCTTCAAGTTGAAATAGCTATGTCACAAAAAACGTTATTCATGAATATTTTGTTGTTGTTTTACAAAAACATTCTTATTTGGAGGCAATATGCCCACATGCAGCTTTTATGGCCATTACCCGATTAACTGGTTTTCTGTAACATGACCATGAAACTAGGGTTAGCTAAACTAATATAGAGTATTAATTATTCTCTTTGAGTTTAATATTAGAAATCACGGCCTGATATGATTTCAGTAATGAAAGACTTCTGGGTTGATCATCGCAAATTCAGTATTTTTTGCAATAAGGCTTTATTGTACGAAATTGTAAATATTAGTAAATATTTGAAAACTTAAAAAAATAGTTTAATCAGTTTGACACTGAGGATAAATCAAAGTTTGTCTTTAATAGTTGGTCCTACACATTCTGCGAGAACATATTTCCCAGACACACTGCATCGATCGGATGTCCCTAACTGCCTCATCACAGCAAACATGACAATACCAGCTTCCCCCACTTAATATGATTAGATTGCTCATTAAACGCACTAAATGTTTTTGTTCGCTGCAAAATCTTTCTTTAAGTGTAACTATTGATAAACTTACCTGGAAATAAGTTATAAGAACAGGGCGCCTTCAGCACGTTCTTGACAATAGAGGCTCCAGAGTGAGAATGCGCAAGTCAACAAGTCTTGTAGAGGTTAATGCACTTCTTACGCTCTCCCAGACAGCATTCTAGCACTATCTAGGGTAAACATTTTTAGATAACAATATAGTCTCTACTTGGCTATGTTGTCTGCATTAGCCATATTTGCATTACTTACCTTAATATTTATTATGTTACTGGTTAATGATATTTATTTTATAAATATTTACCGTGGGGAAAGCATTATTTCAAGAATGTCTGCGGGTTCTGAAGTGAAATTTCTACTTCCCCTGAGAAACGCTCTGGATCCGTCCCTGATGTTAACTTATATGCGATAATTTATTATGCGATACTTGAAACTTACGCGTTTACTGCAGCTGATAGTCACCGAGCCAGATAGAGCTGGTCATAGTGCCGCTTTAGCCGGCAAATCTTTGGGACCCGGCTGTTTTTTAATTCTTTATGACTTCCAGTATCTAAAAGCGGAGGGTGAGACCAAATTCTGTAGTTGAGCTCATTGGTGATTGGTGACTGCCCATTGAAGATGGCAGGTGAAATCATGTTAACAAAATCCCTGTAATCCGTGGTATGATCATTTGGTTTGCTTTGAAAAGGTTTTGACGATCTTTTAACTATTGTCCTTGCACACTTTTTGATATCTCCTACTGCTTTTGAGTTAAAGGGCAGTTTTTGGAAAAGTGAGGTAAACAGATGTTTTGGAGAAACATAAAGGGAGATTCCAAGAAAATTTTGAAAAAGGGCCACTAGCGTTTCATCGTGAATTTTGATGAAATTTTGATTGCCATGTTTCACATATCTCACAGGAACATTTGTGAAGTTGGAGCTTCGAAGGCGGAATAGTTTTCGAGATATACCTTTTTCTTTGATTCAGTGAGTTCTTTCATTAAGGTCATGTACATGTTTTTGAAAATTTTAGTAGTTTTCGCGAAATATTGCAATTTTAAAAGCATACAAAAAACGATATTTTCTAAAAAAACGGCTCCAATTTCTTTCTTTAAACCTTCGGTAAGGATAGTGTTAAATGCACTCTATGAGATGACATAAACGCCATATTGCACTCTTCTTTTGTTTTTGTAAAAATTACAAAAATGTAATTTGACTTTTCGCTCACGTCGATAATATTTGTATTAGCCGCGATTTGTTCACAGTATTATATTAACGAGTTCATGTGCTTTAAATAATGTCAAGTAAAGTTTTTGTTCAAACTTTTCGAACGGATAGTGCTAATTGCACTTTTCAATATGACACAAAGTTCATTTTGGGGTATTATTTTGTTTTTGCGAAAATTACACAAATTTAATTTTTTGAAAGGTCTTTCAAACCTTATTGTATTCTGTTAAACAAAACAATATTGTTTCTTGTATATTAAAGTGCTTTAAATGACTTGAAATGAAGCGTTTCGAAAACTCAGATATTTTCTGTGAAAAAGAACTTCAAATTTCGCGTTTCTAGTGACGCTTAAACGCCATTTCCTTAGAAACAGCTCCAGATTTTTCAAAGTAAATTGCCATTACGAGGATGGACTGTTCTTTAATATTCTAAAATTAATATTTCCGTTCTACCATTTGAAAACCGAAAAATTAAGAAATTGAGGAAAAAAAGTAGTTTGGGTGCCGATAGATGGCAGCTGGCACGAGTATGTGGCAATTCCCAATAGCTAGCCTAGACCCAAGAAAATAGAAAACTAATACGGAAAAGTCTGTGTCATTCTGTAGCACCACCAGTTTTCTTTAATCCTAGTAAGAATA
Source organism: Acheta domesticus (assembly GCA_031308135.1). Taxonomy (NCBI): domain Eukaryota; kingdom Metazoa; phylum Arthropoda; class Insecta; order Orthoptera; family Gryllidae; genus Acheta; species Acheta domesticus. Next base: position 22,020,498 of record JAHLJT010009355.1, on the reverse strand, counting down.
GAGTAAAATACATTTATAAAGGTGGCACATGTCCGATTTTCACGGTTAGCTTTGAATTTTCAGTAATTGCAAAAGTTTGAAATTTTTTCGGCGTCTTCCTACAACTACAAAATTGAATATACAGATTTTTCCCTTCATATGTTTTTGTTCTCTATAATCAGTTCTTTCAATTAGGTAATGCACTATTTTAATATTTTAGTAGTTTTCGTGCAATTTTGGGTGAAAAATGTGCAATATTAAAATATAAGAAAAACAAGATTTTCTCAAGAACTGCTTTAAATCCTTTGGTAGGGGTAGTGTCTATGTACTATAGGAGATGACATAAACACCATATTGCTCTTTCGTTTTGTTTTCGCAAAAATTAAATTGGTTGACTTGTCTCTCACGTCGTTCATATTTACATTGGCGGCGATTTGTTTACAATATTGCATTTTCGAGTACATGTGCTATAAATGATGTCTAATAAAGTTTCTTGAAAACTCAATAGTTTTCTGTGAAAACGAGCTCATCATTTCACATTTTCAGATACGCTGAAACACCATTTTCTGAAAAACGGGTCCATTTTTTTTCAAACTTTTCGTACGGAGAGTGCTTATTGCACTGTTTAAAATGCCGTAGAATTAATATTGCTGTATTCTTTTGTTTTTTCGAAACAAACAAATTAAATGTTTTTTAAATATCTCTCACGCCGCCGTTAGTTTTTCGAAACATCAATATTTTAATAGTTTCGAGTTTTTCGAAACCTCAATATTTTTCTGTGAAAAAGGGTTTCAATTTTCGCATTTTAACTAATGCTTTAACATCATTTTCTTCGTATCAAAAAGTTTCAATGAAAATTGCTATTTAGAACGTGGTTTCACTCTTCTTTAATATTCATAAAATAATATTTATGTTCTATGATTAGGAATCCGAAAAACTGAGAAAAAGTCAAAAACGTGTACTTTGGGCGGCGATGAATGGTAGCTGGGAAGGGTATGTGACAAGTCCGAAGAGCTAGCCCAGACCCAAGAAAATTGAAAACTAATACGAGAAAGTCTGTGCCATTCTGTAGCACCAATTGTTTTAAATGTATAAGTTTTTTAACATTTTTCGTTTTTTAAAACTCTTGTAATAATTTAAAATCATGAATGTTTGTGTTTGTTTTATCAGTATATTGTTAAAATAGAGACTGTTTTGTTCATGACGTTGTGAAATTGTAACTCCTAGATGAATGGTTAAATAAGTATTTTAAAATATTTTATTGATTGCCCTAAATAATTGGAAATGTTCAATTTTTAAGGTGAATGATAAGTTAAGTTGGTAAAAACACCTAGTTTCCTCGTACGTTCAATATTTTTAATAGACGCTGTGGTGTGACGTATGGCCAGTTTCGTTCTTTTCCCACTAGAGCGCAGTTGGAAGTTTGTAAGGGACTGGAATGTTCTGGACATTGGTAGTTTGAGTTTTTCTGTTGCAGATTGGGAGGAAAGAACAATGAAGGATTACCCGGATGCATTATGAGTACAACAAACAATACTTGCGTATATGAGAAGAAAATCGAACATACGGTGAAGTATTAGACGAACTGCGTCATGAATCTTCGGAGGATTGCAAATAGTATGAGTCGGGTACTCATGAATCAGGCTACAGAAAGCGAATTTGCGAAGGATAGAATTTTCAACTCTCATTTGAAGTTTCGACTTTATTTCAACGACTGAAAGGCAACAAGGGCATATGTTCCAACGTGTGCTTCCCAAGTGTTCTTCCGTGGTCAAGTTCTATTCTTTTTAGTTTTAAAGCCTCTTCTCCTAAACCCTGTTCCATTTTTTTCGGAATCGCCTTAGATTGTGCTTATGTGCTTAAGATTGTGCTTAACTACCAGACGTACTACTCATTCAAAGAAAATCTTGGAGACTTTATTTACTATCGACCGTGAAGTTGCATTATGGTGGAACAGCTTTCAAGTATTGACTTCTGACACAGTCTGCTGATATCGAACAGTTGCAAGGTAAGGTCATGAACGTACAGTTTTCGATTGAACATGTTCCTGTTAGAAAATTGCGCTTCGATGTTACAAGAGTGTTTCGAAACAAGGCAAATAAAATATAAAATAAGAATAAAAAGGTCTGAAGGTGTATATATTCCAATTATAAAAGTATAAATACAAAACAATTTATAATATAAAAACAATTCAACTGTACCTTATACAACAACATAATAGAAAAAAATCCAATTTATTTTATGTTTAGACTTCAAAATTTGTTTCTAAATATGCAGCCATATCAGATACTACAATTTTTAAATCCAAACGACATTTAAATCTTAAATGTCAATCATGTAGTATTTTGAAGAATGATTAGAAAAGGTTCCCACTAATAACGTTCCCAGCAAGGTCTCAGAAACAAACTTCTGAATTCAAGATAAAGCATGGACAGACCTATAAAACTCTTAACTCTAACTTTATATTGTCCCCATAATCCTCTCCTAATATTCGCCCTTTAAAAAGTTATTTTATACGATGTTAATGTCATACTAACTTTGAGGGAAAGTGGAGAATATCTCAAATAGAGAAGAGCTGTATGGGTTATTTATTGAGACATTAGACGTATGGCAATTGAGACATTTCTGTCTTTAAATGCAGTTCTTTCCGATGAAATATCTAATTAGTCACAGCACTTACAGTTCAAATAAACAGTTAATCAAACACCTAAAAATGTTGTCCAATATGTAGAGGTGAAAGGGCTTTTTTGTCAGGTGTTGAACTTTTTATTAGTTTTCTGTCTTTTGTTGTAAATAGTGGCATAGCGTAAGGACGATAACGCTGCAACAATAATTTCACTATTTGATACATAGAAGATAATCCACTGTTTTATTTTGGCTCCGTTTGCTTGAACTTTAGCTGATCGTTAGTGAATAGCAATGTAAAAATTGTATTTAATATATTTGAAGCATTTAATTCCTCGCTGTTTTGCATTGTTCTGTAGCTGGATTTATTTTTATAGCACGAGAATCTGCCATTAAAACATCAAGTCGCACACACCCTTGCTGACGAATTATAGAAATGTGTCATCTAAGCGACAAAGAAAAGTAAGTTTCATCCATTTTATTTAAAAAGTTAAACATTAAACTTCTTAATGAATAACACCACATTCATACTTCACAACACACCACTTCATCACAAACAATCACCACATATTTTCACCCAAAAGTGTTTTATATCTATAAAAATAAAATATAATTGATATAAAGCAAATTAATTCTTACATTTAAATTTTTGTCACGTAAATTTTCGAAATCCACCAAAAATGTGCCCCCTCCAAATATTATTTGAATCTCTGAGTGTGGACGCCTTTGCTTTCGTTTTTGTCCTTGGGATCAAATCGGGCATTATTATTTTCTGTAACGATTCTTGTACTTTGTGAGTAAAGTCCCCACTCCAATCCCGCGATAGTTTGCATTTTTATACCGTAATATCTTAAGCATGTAAAAAAATTAATTTTATTTAAATTGTAGCCTTAGAGTCTACGGTAAACGAATACTTGTATTATTGCCTCAAAATTTGAGTCCATGCGTTTATTTCACGATGTATCCAGTAATTTGTATTTTTTCAAATAATTAACAAAACTGTTAGGGATTTATCAAATTCACTTATCAATACTGAAATTATTTCATATTAATTCAGTTTGTAATTTCAAATTCGTAACTAGATAATAACGATTTCAAAAGCGATTCCCTCCAAAAAATTATATTGATAATTGTCGGTCTTAACATTTACCATAGTTTATTAAATCTTCACATGACTGTCTTTCCTTAATTTTGTTTATTTTCATTTTTGCCTCGACATTTTTAGGCAAACAACACTTGACATACATTCAAATTGTATAAAACGACGTTTCGGGGCTCTCTGTGCTCCATCAGGTCCTAAATTTGAATAAATAAAAATAAACTCACGCCAGTATTCTGAAAACCAATTCATCATTTCTTATCATCTTATTTTTATTTATTCAAATTTTGTACCTGGTGAAGCACAGAAACCTCCAAACGTCGCAGTATACAGCGACCTGTGAATGTATGTCAAGTGTTGTCTAAAAATGTCGAGGCAAAAATGAAAATAAATAAAGTTATCATTTTCTTTCTGATAGGTTCCATCCACGCTCGCTGTATATCCTGGAAACATCCTAAAATGTTGAATGATCCTTTTAACAATAAATTGGAGGCTTCGTGCCGCAATGGATATCACATACGTCTTCCACATATGGGGCGAGAGTCTATCCCAGCTTGTCCATGTCGATCGGCTAATCCATGTAGAGTTTATGATGGACGAAGCGAGTTCTCTGCAAAGCTCTTTGGGATCGTCGTTTCCCTCTGCCTCTCTCTTTCAACATTTCGTCACCATCATTCACATTTCATTATCGCAATGCTCATTAGATCTTCTTGACTTCCATGACAACAGTCAAAGGTCCTCTGAACTCTTATAAATTCAGTTGTTCGGGCCCACAGCAAAGCAGGAATAAATAAGTTAATTTTCACAATGCAAGGCAGAACGATTAAGTTGCGTAATCGGCAGGAGCGCGGCCGTTGAGCCGGCGAAATCACGCCATCGCCTTCGCATCCGCTCTTCCGCGAATTCTCCAACGGGCGGAGGCGGCTCGCACGTGTGCGCCTGGCTGTCACCCCCCCCGCTCGGTCCGTTGCAGGAGCAATGGACAAAACCGTCCAGAGTATTCCATATCCAAATCAAATGGCAAATTGTAATTGGCCATCGCCATCCCCACCTCTTTCGCGTGAGAGAGCCCGTTCCTAATGTCTTCCGGCCGCAACCGAATTCGGCAGTCCACAGAAAGACACCGTGAAAGATAGTTGCGTGTGTTCAGGGCTCCGCGCGGTAGCGTGTGAAAATGTATAATCGTGCAACTCGAGTTGCATCGGCTCGCACATTAATTATTCAATCGTGGCAGTAAACATTTTAATTGTGTCTGTCGCTCTTGCGTAAGTTTACGCCCGTAATTATTAATTGAACTATATAACTCGCGGCTGCTTCTGGTCCGCACAAAGTAACTACAGCAGTGTACAAAGTCACTGCAATAACTGCACTTGGACAAGAGAATTAACGCACCAAGTGAAATTTTTATGTTAATATACTGTGCTTCTTGTAAGTGGCATTCAACAACTTACTTATTAAATCTTGTTTGCGCTGGAACTTTACTTGTGTATGCATCCTGCAACTCCTGCGCCAATTCCAAGAGCTGTCAAAGGGTTTCGGGACTACTGTACCTCATCACTACAGTCCACTCATAAAATAACGCATTATGCGTATAGTAGCCCCGAACATCAGTAGTCACTCTTAATAATTAAAAATTAGGGATCACTACCGTCTACTCTTTAGATTGTCGTTGATGGAACAGGCAAGGGTTGCTCAGGGCATCAACTGATGTCATTGCAGTGTCTTTGAACGGGAGGTCCTAGGGGTCCACTCCCAAAAGTGGCAGGATTTTCGACATTAACTACGTAGCTAGGTCGAATTCACTCAATGTCTGGAGGAGAATTCTAGCGGCCTTCTGCTCTGATCGATAGTTTTCTGTGGTTTCTCCGTTCAACACCAGGCGAATGCTGGAGCAGTACTCTTAACAAACGACCCAAGGATCGCTTGCTATATTTTCTTCCTTGTCCTACTCTCACCGCTTACACACACACACAGACACAGACACATACACAGACACACACAGACACACTAACATGTAGTAGACTACCACTCTTGTCGGGACACCAGTCGCGAGCTTAGTTTGTCCCGATTGGGGCGGTGCCCCGCTGGTGGGAGATGTTAATCGCGGAACTTTTCTTGAACGTTGACCCAGCTTCCCCCTCGCTGGCACAATAAGCAGTTGAAAGCAAAAGCTCGCAGCTAGCACTGATGATAACATTCCAATCACATCTTCTCTGGCGCTAGAAACTATTTTCTGGTGAAGACAAGAACTTCTGTCCGTGATTTTCTCCAAAAATTCTAAAGAAATCACCTAAGCAGGTGAATATCCATCACAGGAGATACTTCGAACTCCTGAGAGTGTTAGAACGCAAATTATTGAGAAAGTTGCGAAGGCATGGCTGATTCTCCAGAAATTGGCATTGCTTTATAAAATCTAGTGGCTGATTTCGTAACTAATATCCCCACACTAACCGCATTTCTTCAATCCATCGGCCAAGAAAAGTTGCGTGAGTAATACTTGGCAAAATCCTCGCAAGCCGAAGTAGGTCGGCGCCGGATCTCACCAGCGAGCGGGAAGAAGGATCACCACCACCTCCGGTGATAAAACCATGCACTGCACTTACAAGGCTAATGAATTTAGCAGTTAACGCGCCTGGAATCAGTAATCAATGTCATTGATATGCCACAATGTTCTTAGTAGTTGAAAGGCTACAATTCCCACCCACCATGTTTAAAATATCAGAAATGTGTGTTAAACTAGGATGTGTCGAGAATTTGTCGAAAGACATGGGTACACATTCAGTGCCGTATTTTGTAATCGTTGTCGTTTGTTAAGGCAATCCAAGACTGAAGGCAGTTCACGGACATGCTTGCGACGGAGTCCCGGCATTGCGAACATGGATGGACCAGATTTCGAAAACAAGGTGGCGGCTTTAATTCACTTGCGTGGGCGTAATCAAGGCATTCACCATGAGTTGTATTCCAACGCAAAGGCAGCAGCACCTTGCGATGATCTTGTTTTCGGTATTTACTATCCCTGGAAGATCTTAATCTTTTTACAATTGAAGCATAGCAGAAACGAGAAACCGGTAGATACGCAGGTTGGTATTTGCTTACTTAAGAGCTTATTCGTTGCAATAAAGTTCTGGGAATTGACGAGAAAATATTTGGTAATAGATAACACAAATTATCAAAAGCCATTAAAATGCCATGACAATCAACGGGAGAAAATTGTGTGCGTCATTCACAACAATTCCAGAGATTTAATGTAAATCTTATTCCTATTTTCAAAATGTCAATTTTCTTCAGCTTTTCAGCAGCTTTTAATTTTAGTATGCTGTATTTAAGCTCCGTATGCCTTTATTGTTTCTCTCAAATATTTGTAGGATTTTCTACAGTACAATGGGGCACTCATAGTGCAAGCTCCCAGTACAATGAGGCACAGGGCTTTACACCTCCAAATCCAAAGTCGATGATGTATCTAAACATACAAGATTTACTGATTTTCTGTAGTAACATTCAATATATCTGTGCCAGTTGGTTTCGTAATAACGACCTCTAACTCCACAAACAAAAATAAATTTTAAATTCAGCATAAATGAACAATCATTCATAAGAACGCATATACTTAGGTGAAATGTACACCTATAGTCACCCAACAAGTATCCTGGTTGCTCCACTGATTTTTTATGTAATGCATATTGGGTCTCTTCGGATGTAAAATATCCACAAACTTGTATTATGTCCAATGGCGGCACGTGAATAAATGTAAAACAGAGAAGGTAAAACAGAGTACTGTATTATCTGATTGATTACTTAACTATACAGTGTATTTGTCACGCAGCATCACACAGGATCCCTTCAGGAGTACCCATCAACTTTGAGGCTACATTATAGATGAAGTGTTAGAATTTGGAAGACGTTTTACATTTTCGACAACAACTTCATAAATAAAGCGTAAATTTAAGGGCTAATGTAGATAATTACATAAACTAGTCATAAATAAACACGTGGTTAATATTATTCACTTAAATCTATTAGAAATTCATGATATTTCATAATTTAACTAGTGGTGCTACACAATGGCACAGACTTCCCCGTATTAGTTTTCTATTTCCTTGGGTCTCGGCTAGCTATTTGGGCTGGACACGTACTCGTGCCAGCTTCCATCTTTCGTCGCCTTAAATACATTTTTTTGCATTTTCTTAATTTTTCGGTTACCTGATGGTATAATGGAAATATTAATTCTAGAATATTAAAGAACAGTAAAATCTTGTTCTAAATGGCAATTTTCTTTGAAAAATTTGGAGCCGTTTTTAAAAAAATGGCGTGTAAGCACTACTGTAAATGCGAAATTTGAAGCTATTTTTCACAGAAAATTTTTGAGTTTTCGAAGCACTTCATCAGAAGTTATTTGAAGCATTTTAACTTTAAAATATAATACTGTTTACACTCTGTCAATTGACGGAAAAGTTGTTTTATGTCAAGCATGTAACAAACATGTAAGTATGTAAATAAATTCAGGGGAACGTAATTTGTGCATATTGTCAGTTTTTTGTGCATATTTTCAGATTTCTTGTGCATATTGTCAGATTTTTGGTACATATTTCACTGATTTTAGGTGCTTTAATGCATGCATATTATGACAATTTTAAGTGCATATAAATCCGCCCTCTACTGATAAGTATTGCGAGGGAAAGTATGCTTGTTCAAAAGCGGAAAACGTACACGTCTGAATTAGTGGATTAAGAATGCGAATATCCTTAGTATTTTATCGAATTGCGACAGAAGTTCAGAAATTGTAACGATCATGTCTCGGCGGTCTATCAGTGTTGCTTCGAGATTCGGAAAAATTTAGTGTTTTTCTGAGGTTTACGCTGTAAGGAAATTCGAAAATTGCGCAAAATATAGCCTTCGAGGACAAAATATAGAAGTCAAGCCTTTCAGGGCAAAACGCTAAAGAAATGATGCACTGGTAATAGCAAATTCAGCATTATTACGTTGATATTTTACGCGTTAACTGGCTCATCTGTGTCTTTACGAAAATCGAATATTGATTCCTAGATGTATGATTCCATGGGTCTATCTTAGAATTTGCGTTCACTTGATTATTATATCTCGTTCAGAACCTCTGATGTATTTGACGAGGACCAAATGAAATGTTGCCTTGTCGACAGTATTTCTAAGCGTGCTCCATTAAACAATAATCTGACTTTTGGAAGTTCAACCTTAACACTGACCCGTTACGTATCAGCTGGCATTCAGGGTTCTGCTAACGCCACCTAGCGTATAGCCTCCTAGTACGTGTTCCATGTGGCCTTGGTTAAGCCTGCAAATGAACAGTCAGACTGCAAATGAGCAGTACACCATTCAGCAGTACGCAATTCACGTTAGTTCCCAATTTATTGGAAAAATGTCGATGTTCAGTATCAGTTCTTTATTCTTATCACCTTAAAACCACCGGGAGAGATGGCTCAGTGCATCAACCTGATGTCACTGCAGTCCCTCTGACCGGGAGGTCCTAGGTTCGAGCAGGATTTTCGACACTAGCTTGTCAGCTAGGTCGAATTCAGTCGCTGTCTGGAGGAGAATTCTAGCGGCCGGCTGCTCTGATGGGTAGTTTTCCGTGGTTTCTCCGATCAACACCAGGCGAATGCCGGAGCAGTACCCTAACAAACGGGCCATGGACAGCTCTTACACACACACACACTTACACTACACACACTTACACACACACACTTACACTAACATGCACTACACTACCACACATGTCGGGAGTCCGGTCGGGAGCTTACAACTTGCCCCGGCTGGGGCGGTGCCCCGCTGGTGGGAGATACCTGGTTGAGGGGAAAACCCCGCTAGTCGACGGTAGGTCGGCGCCAGATCTCGCCATCCAGTGGGGAAAAGATCCTCGCCACCTCCCGAGAAAAAACACGCATTACACTTACGGGACTAATGACCAAAGTAGTTGACGCGCCCGGAAACACGAATCAATCAATCAACCTTAAAACCTCATACTGTTCCCAATGTAGTTTTCATTATGCCTATTTTTGGAAACTAGAGGGCATATATGGTTTACCATATTACGTCTCAATTCTTGATTTGTAAACTTTGGTATTGATCAAATACCTGTACTATAGTGAAGCTGTATAATAAAGACTAAAATTATGTAATGAGCTGTAAATTATTTAATGAGCTGCAGCTATCTGATAAGAGAAGTACACAATAGGAATAGAAAATTATTATATTATATATAAATATGTTTTCTCAGTGTTGGTTTTTCAAACTGGTGTATTTGATTTCTGAATATTAATTTATGTAGAAATACTGTAACACCAGCAAACACAATATCTTTAAATGCTGTATCATAATTGTCATCTTATTGTCTCTATACACCATTTAGGCTCTTACAGCGGAAAATGGAGATTTCAGTATGAAGAAATATTTTTCATTCTATGAACGTAAACTCCGTTGTGATCCGTCGAATAACAGCAACAAAGATGATCAACTTTCGGAAATGGTTGGAAAATACGGTCTAGAGAATATATATGTGGTGCTCTTTACTACTAAGGCAGTAACCGCTAATGCAAAGAAATTGGGAAGTGAAGATATCCATAAGAATGATACCTTTACGTGGATGGAATTGCTTTACACTGGTAGAGGTGATGTTCTCCAATTTTCTAATGAGAATGGACAGGTAAGCTCTGATTATGGTATTTAGAGAATGTTGGTAGGTAGGGAAACTAGGGATCATTTTTTACCCAATATTCATATTTTCATTGTTATATTTTTCTGTTAATATTTAGAAGCGAGATTTTATTTATTTGTTTTGTTTTGATATATTAAAATTAAATATTCTTCTTTACATATAGTTCTAAAGCCTCAAAGTAAGACAGTACACATACAAAACACAAATATTTGTTGGGAATCAGACGTTTGAAGAGTTTTTTCTTCACTGGTAATTTTCAAAATTTTGTGTAAGTATACTTTCAAAAAAATAACTGATTCTGTGGGTTTATCAACATTGTTTCACGTATTTACCTTTTGGAGTGTTGCCTTCCTTCCTGTTTGAGGTCGCAAAGGAAATAAGCTTTCTTGTTGTCATTGTAATTAAGAGGAGAGAGAAGGGGGACCATTTATGTATTATTAACGTTATTAAATATTTGCAGAAGTCATATCGTTAATAATAAAATGACAATTTCAAGTTATTTGACAATAATTTACTTTTCGGGTCTAAACTAACACTCGTAATAAACTTCCACTCACAATGTCGACACGAAGCAATTATCTGGGAAGGATGTTCCTGTCAAAAGTTTTACTCACTTGGAAGAATGCATACTGCCAATGCCGGCTCAACAAACGTTTCCTAAACTGAGAAAATCACCTTGAGTCAAGTATCTCGTTTCCCCTGTACACGTTTTAATGGCTGGAGTTTAGTAGGGTGTGGCACACACTCAAGTACTGGTGCCTACTGTAAATGTATCATTATATATTTGCGAAAACATAAATAAAAATTATTTTTTAATTACGCGAGTGAAAATGTTTTAATTATGGAATAATATTAAAACTTTTTAATTACGGAACTATGCGTTACAGAATTGCAAAACATTTGTTTGTGACGGGATTTTGGGATGGATTGGGAAAACTTACAAATATTGCGAAGCATTTGAAAGATTTAATTGAACCTGTGAGATTTAATTGAACAGAATGTCAAATAGTCAATTTAATTTTACAAAGATTTGAAGTTACCATTCATTTCTGAACCATTGTGCTACGGAGGGGGCGCATCCAGAAGACCTAAATTTGAAATTGCAATAAAAAGTTCAAAAATATATTTTCGTGTTCACCTCACATGTTCTATTTATGCTCTCTGCATGTACACCTTTATATTCCCTCATGTTTCCCGGATATTTCCTTCAAATGTTTCCCACATGTTCCTCGCACGTTTGCCCCTTTTCCCTGCAGGTTCCTCATAATGTTGCTCCGCTTCATCGCTCACATATTCCCCACATGTTCGTCGCATGTTTTCCAAAAATTCCTCATCTTCCCCACATGTTCATTGCGTAAATGTTTGCTGTTGTCATTGCCAATGCACACATACTATTTATCGTAGGTAATATCACAAGTTATTTGGAAATTATCGATAATACCCGACTCGCGAAGCGAGGAGGCGATTTATCTGAGAATTTCCAAAGCAATTTCCAAGAGTGGTATTTAATAGGACTATTCCACGAATGAAGTTACGTCCAGCAGTTACAAAATGCGCCAAATATTGAAAACATGTTAAAATTAATGAGGTTATGTTATAGGACATAGGTGGTTTATTGCACATCGACATAGCGATCAATATATATCGCCTCTTAAGATTGAAGAGTCACAATTTATGATTGGTCAGGAGAGAGAAGTGGTAAGAAAAATCGGATAGAAAAAACGATAAACGTTTTGAGATACACCGACCTGTTTGGGGCTTTTTGTATGTATAGTTAAACACTATTGGTTTTAATTTTACGAGTGTAATAGTCATGAATAATTTTGTTCTAGCACTTGAAAAGGTAGCACTTTTGTGTAGCTTCCGAAACCTCTGATTTTGTACTGACGATGTACTGATGTTGAAAGGAAGATGACTTTATTCGAACGTTTGGTTTCAACTTCACAAGACACAGAAAGTACCTCCGGTAATATGGGACTTATTTTGGGGTTTAATTTTATTAGACATTTTACAACTTAGAAGTATTCTAAAAACACGATATATCCCTAATAATCAGAACAAACCCTGCTTGTTAATTACCTGAAGGGCTTGTACTTCGACTAAAATTGAGGGATTAACATTTACGAATGTAAGAAGCTTAACTATGGTGGGCGTGACTTGTTGCAGCCCCAAACTCTTCATATGATGAGATATTACGCGTTATACAGGATACGCTGGGATTTATGAGAGGTACTTTATCATTGATTTCTTTTAAAAAATGTTTAGTTCTTTAATTTATTACTTTACAGGTGTGGAATTTGTTCGAGAATGAACCCGAACGTGCGAATCTTTTCAGAAACGAGTTCTTGCCACGATTTTTTATCTTTACTGATCAGAGCCAATCCTGTGACCTAGATGATCCCATTCATGAGGAAATGAAAAAAATAATGAGATGGAAATCTCTTTGTGTGAAGCCAGAGACAACTTATTTTCTGTCGAGAATCAAATCTTGGGCGAGTGACTCTTTGATAGGAAAACCCCTCTTCTGGAAGAAAAACGATTCTTCACGTGAACTGGAAGACGCTGTTGCAGAAGAAATTGAAGACTCGGCCCGAAAAGTTGTGGGTAATGACATTGTCTTTCAAGACATTCACTGCCAGAGTCTGTGCCGCGAAATAGAAGAACTCGGAGAATCCCGAATGCTTCGAGTAGTAGTCCCTGGTGTTCCTTCGGGATTGCGGGCAGCGAAATTTCTCCAGGTAACGAAACGTTTTTATTCTTATTGAAAAATTTGTCCGTCGTGAAATCTTAACACGACATTGTCAATACAAAACATTCCTGATACTAATGCATCAACGACCAGACACGTACTTTCCAATGCGGGACCCACATTCTCGCCGTTTTTGTTTTTCACCACAGATGTGTTTATTGTTTATTTTTCACTAATCTTTAGCTGCTACCTAATTAATTAACTGACAGAAACACTTTGGAGAATGAAATATTTGTAATGTTCCTTTTATGTGACTGTAGCATTATTAATAATTTTCATTGTTTTGTATTCAAAAACGTTGATAATAAAACAGGTAATAAATTAATAATTTTGTAATAATGTTTCACCTTTTAATTTTTTGATGTGTTATTCAGCTTATTTTAATGAAGTTAAGCAGGATGTTTTTTATTCTGGTATCTCTCATATAAACAACTTAAATAATTATTTTGTACATAGAGGAAGCAAGTTGGGAGTTACACTTCATGATAATTAGAATGTAGGGGTGTTTTCACCGTGGTTGTGGCGCGCTTGGCAACTCGTATCATCAACGTATCCTGCCTGAACATCACCTCATTCATAATATTTTTTTCTATCATGATCAAGATCATAATTTGCCCCTCAAGATCACCGTATCATTTTTCATCCATTGGAAGGCCAAGGCAAGCTCATCATTAACATGAAGGCATAGACCTCCTCCCTCGCCTGTGCTCAGAGATTAGTATGATTCACATCACGTGTGAATCATACTAATCTCATTATCACGTGTGTATTGACACTATATATATCACTTTAACACTCATTACATCACGTGTGAATTGACACTGTCGTAAAGAGGTAAAGACTTGTAAGCGTTTTATCCATTAGTCAATCATATTTACAGTTTTATTACAAGTTCTTCTAAATTTTAGATTTATAATACCAACTGTATTATCGGTATGAAAATAATTGTATGTACACAATTGATTTTCATTTATGAATATTTGCTTTGTTCTATTTACCGAAAAATGAATTGAAAGTGAGGAAGTACAAAAATATTGTTTTAAACTAATCTATGTGAATCAATTTTTCCCATTTCTTTACCAGATATTCGGCGCCGACGACTATCGAGGCACATGGACATATATCAATAAGGATATCTTGAAGAGGTTCCCAATGGAAATACTTTTATCAATTTGCGATTTTCGATCATTTGTGATTGTGGACCTTGATGAAACTTACCCTACAGAGATGAAGGGAAATCTATTGAAACAATTGAGGCATCGAGTTTGCATTCTTGAAGAGAGTGCGACTGCATATAAACTAAATATTCAAGGCAAATTACAAACTTTTGTTGACGTCTGGCAATTAACACATTTGCGAGAGGATATTCAAGAAACATTTTTGAACAAACCTTTGAATTTTCAGGTAAATAATTTTTAGTTTTTTTTAAATATATTATTTGCTGATATCAGATCATTTTTGTAATTTGCAAACGTATTAAAAGTTTATCATAAATACGAGCTTACCAAAATAAAAAGTACTCGGGAAGTGCAGAGAGATTCTTTTACTATACTTTCGTTAGAAGTATGTCATCAGTACTACAGTGTATCTATCAAACCTATTTTTCCTTGTGCTCTCTTTTATCTACCCAAACCTGTTATGATTTGTTTTTGTGTTTTTCCCTCTCTCCATTGGAATATGTGCCGTTTATTCTGAAAAAAGCTTAGGATCTATGTGTAACGTTTGGGGTCCAGGTTTGCTCACACCGTATTCGTACATTGCAAGGGCGAGTTAATCCTCTTCAATTTGTGTTTTTTTCAAAATCGTTTTATAAAGAGAAGACCTATATTTTTAGTTCCCTCGGTACATCAAGCGGCATTACTACAATCAAAAATATCAATGCCATAACAGTGATTTCTTTTATACAGCTTAAATAATTTCATGCGGTAAAATACATCCCGTCTTCTGCTCTGTTAGACGAACAAATAATTCCTGTATTATTTTGTAGAGAAACATTTCGTTCCCGCACAGCAGAATCTTGACAATTTCTCTTCTTATTCTTCTTCTACAATATCCAAAATATTACTGTACTTAAAGGTGAGTCGACGCGCTGCGGTTACTTCTACGTAGGGGCGGATTTTGAAGACCATAAACATCAAACAAAAATTATCTGCAAAATGCTAAATTAAACCTAATCTGTAAAACCAAACCTAGGTACTCGAGTTCGAATCCCAGAGGGAGCAAACCGTTCTGCGGGTTGGAAACAGTATTGCGTGTTCAATGAGCATTATATTATTACGTAACGAAGGAGTAAATATAGGCTGTTGTAGCACCACTTGTTTTTCGAATTGGTCACCATAGAAGCCGCTGAGCGCCTTGCTTGAGGTGTTTGGTGTTAGAAAGATGTGCAGCGGGAGGCGCCATGGATGCTTGATGCATGATGCACGGGTGGCTACCGCAGGGGGGGTGCAGGGCACGCGGATGCCAAAGGCAGGGTGTGCACATGCTGCGTGGATGTCTAATGTAGAGCGCGAGGATAACTAATGCAGGGGGCGTTGTTCCTATGGCAAGGTGCGTTGATGCCTAGTGTAGTATGTGCGAAGGGCGCGTGGATGCCTAATGCAGGGAGTGCCCAGGGTGTGTGGATACCTAATGCAGGGAGAGCCCAGGGTGTGTGGATGCCTAATGCAGGGTGTGCGCAGGGCGCGTGGATACCTAATGCAGGGAGAGCCCAGGGTGTGTGGATGCCTTATGCAGTGAGTGCCCAGGGCGTGTGGATTGCTAATGCAGGGTGTGCGCAGGGCGCGTGGATGCCTAATGCAGGGAGAGCCCAGGGTGTGTGGATGCCTTACGCAGGGAGTGCCCAGGGCGTGTGGATTCCTAATGGAGAATGTGCGCAGGGTGCGTGGATGCCTAATGCAGGGAGAGCCCAGGGTGTGTGGATGCCTTATGCAGGGAGTGCCCAGGGCGTGTGGATTCCTAATGCAGGGTGTGCGCAGGGCGCGTGGATGCCTAGTGCAGGGAGAGCCCAGGGTGTGTGGATGCCTTATGCAGTGAGTGCCCAGGGCGTGTGGATTCCTAATGCAGGGTGTGCGCAGGGCGCGAGGATGGCTAATGCAGGGAGAGCCCAGGGTGTGTGGATGCCTTATGCAGTGAGTGCCCAGGGCGTGTGGATTCCTAATGCAGGGTGTGCGCAGGGCGCGTGGATGCCTAATGCAGGGAGAGCCCAGGGTGTGTGGATGCCTTACGCAGGGAGTGCCCAGGGCGTGTGGATTCCTAATGGAGAATGTGCGCAGGGTGCGTGGATGCCTAATGCAGGGAGAGCCCAGGGTGTGTGGATGCCTTATGCAGGGAGTGCCCAGGGCGTGTGGATTCCTAATGCAGGGTGTGCGCAGGGCGCGTGGATGCCTAATGCAGGGAGAGCCCAGGGTGTGTGGATGCCTTACGCAGGGAGTGCCCAGGGCGTGTGGATTCCTAATGGAGAATGTGCGCAGGGTGCGTGGATGCCTAATGCAGGGAGAGCCCAGGGTGTGTGGATGCCTTATGCAGTGAGTGCCCAGGGCGTGTGGATTGCTAATGCAGGGTGTGCGCAGGGCGCGTGGATGCCTAATGCAGGGAGAGCCCAGGGTGTGTGGATGCCTTACGCAGGGAGTGCCCAGGGCGTGTGGATTCCTAATGGAGAATGTGCGCAGGGTGCGTGGATGCCTAATGCAGGGAGAGCCCAGGGTGTGTGGATGCCTTACGCAGGGAGTGCCCAGGGCGTGTGGATTCCTAATGCAGGGTGTGCGCAGGGCGCGTGGATGCCTAGTGCAGGGAGAGCCCAGGGTGTGTGGATGCCTTATGCAGTGAGTGCCCAGGGCGTGTGGATTCCTAATGCAGGGTGTGCGCAGGGCGCGAGGATGGCTAATGCAGGGAGAGCCCAGGGTGTGTGGATGCCTTATGCAGTGAGTGCCCAGGGCGTGTGGATTCCTAATGCAGGGTGTGCGCAGGGCGCGTGGATGCCTAGTGCAGGGAGAGCCCAGGGTGTGTGGATGCCTTATGCAGTGAGTGCCCAGGGCGTGTGGATTGCTAATGCAGGGTGTGCGCAGGGCGCGTGGATGCCTAATGCAGGGAGAGCCCAGGGTGTGTGGATGCCTTACGCAGGGAGTGCCCAGGGCGTGTGGATTCCTAATGCAGGGTGTGCGCAGGGCGCGTGGATACCTAATGCAGGGAGAGCCCAGGGTGTGTGGATGCCTTATGCAGTGAGTGCCCAGGGCGTGTGGATTGCTAATGCAGGGTGTGCGCAGGGCGCGTGGATGCCTAATGCAGGGAGAGCCCAGGGTGTGTGGATGCCTTACGCAGGGAGTGCCCAGGGCGTGTGGATTCCTAATGGAGAATGTGCGCAGGGTGCGTGGATGCCTAATGCAGGGAGAGCCCAGGGTGTGTGGATGCCTTATGCAGGGAGTGCCCAGGGCGTGTGGATTCCTAATGCAGGGTGTGCGCAGGGCGCGTGGATGCCTAGTGCAGGGAGACCCCAGGGTGTGTGGATGCCTTATGCAGTGAGTGCCCAGGGCGTGTGGATTCCTAATGCAGGGTGTGCGCAGGGCGCGAGGATGGCTAATGCAGGGAGAGCCCAGGGTGTGTGGATGCCTTATGCAGTGAGTGCCCAGGGCGTGTGGATTCCTAATGCAGGGTGTGCGCAGGGCGCGTGGATGCCTAATGCAGGGAGAGCCCAGGGTGTGTGGATGCCTTACGCAGGGAGTGCCCAGGGCGTGTGGATTCCTAATGGAGAATGTGCGCAGGGTGCGTGGATGCCTAATGCAGGGAGAGCCCAGGGTGTGTGGATGCCTTATGCAGGGAGTGCCCAGGGCGTGTGGATTCCTAATGGAGAATGTGCGCAGGGCGCGTGGATGCCTAATGGAGGGAGAGCCCAGGGTGTGTGGATGCCTTACGCAGGGAGTGCCCAGGGCGTGTGGATTCCTAATGGAGAATGTGCGCAGGGTGCGTGGATGCCTAATGCAGGGAGAGCCCAGGGTGTGTGGATGCCTTATGCAGTGAGTGCCCAGGGCGTGTGGATTCCTAATGCAGGGTGTGCGCAGGGCGCGAGGATGGCTAATGCAGGGAGAGCCCAGGGTGTGTGGATGCCTTATGCAGTGAGTGCCCAGGGCGTGTGGATTCCTAATGCAGGGTGTGCGCAGGGCGCGTGGATGCCTAATGCAGGGAGAGCCCAGGGTGTGTGGATGCCTTACGCAGTGAGTGCCCAGGGCGTGTGGATTCCTAATGCAGGGTGTGCGCAGGGCGCGTGGATGCCGCTGCGCGCGCTGGAGGGATCGTGGCCTGGGCTGCGGGAGCAGGTGGACGGCGCGCTGCTGTGCGAGCTGGCGCGGGGCGACGCTGCCGTGGGCGAGCCGCCCCCCGCCCCGGGCGACGCCGCCCGCCCCGCGCCTCACGTGCCCCGGGCGCTCCACGTTATCCCGCCCTCGGAAGTCGGGCTCTGCAGTGACCGCAGCACCGCCCACTCCGCCTGCAGCCAGATGATCGACTCGCTGCTGGGCCGATTGGCATGCCTTATTGGGGCTCCTTTGCTGGGACTCCCTTCACCATGGTAACCACCACTTTTCTTTTTTGAAGCCGACACAAGCAACTGCGGTCACCAAGCTATTGTGTGAAGTTGATCACCAAGAAGTTGTACTGAAGACGGAACGTGGAGTCTTAGATTTGAGTCCTGTGTGAGGTGGGCAGGAGACAGCACCGAGAAATAAAGATGCCGGTGAGGCTGCGTCTACACACTACAAATAGGTTATTAGATGTCTCCTTTGCATCCCACAAGCCGAGAGTGGTGACAGTAATTACCTAAGTGATAAGCTGCGAGTCCCATTTATTGTTTTATTAAATGCTCTTGTGTAGTTTTAACCCGTGAAATCCTTGTTTTGTTTGAATCGTAAACCAACTGTTTAACGTGTTTGAATTGGCTACAAAGAAATACATTACTGCATTAAATACAAACCATTATTTAATGAATAAACAGGAACTTATGTGACGTATGGGGGAGAAGTATAATCTGTTCAAATTTTCTTGAGCTCCATAATTTCCACTCCCCTCTGTTTTAATATATTTGTTGGTTGAATTATGAATAAATGGTGAATGATCAAATAATTCGTAATAAAATTTACAATTAATAAATTGATTGATAAACAATAAATACGAACTATGAAAAGTAATGAATTGATTCAATTAATTCAAAATGCTCCTTCCTGTCTCTTGGTTAAAATTTTTCTTTTTATATTGCTCATTATAAACGGGTTTCATACAAGTAAAATATCTTCCACACACGTTTTTCTTGTTCATTTCCGTTTAAAGAGAAAATTCAAGTAAGCAGTTTAAAAAACTGTTTGTTTATCACATCTTTTACTGCTAAATATTATATCTTCACTCAGTTCTACGCACTGTTTAGTGTTTTCCTGTGGCAGCCAATGCCTAAATGTATATAACAAGTGAAGGAGTAGAAATGTGTCCGAGAAAACTCTCTCGCTGACCGACTCGAGTGGGGAACTCTTTCGCCTTCGCAGAGGCGAACGAGAAAACTCTTTCAAGTGTTTGGGAGTCGATAAGTGTCCCTTGTTTCCCTTTTCCACATTTCTCGCAACGCATTCATCGGTGTAGTGTGTTTCGGGCCTGAGAATGGACGTTTTCTGTCTTGTGTAGCGGTATGATTGACTTAACCATCTTTCATGCACCACGTTTGGTATTATATCCTCTCGTTTCTGTCCGACCCGGGTGGCCGAGGAATATGCGTGTGTGAAGTAAATAATTAAGTAAGTAAAGTGTGCACCTAAAAGTAAAGTATTATGTTTAGGTATTAAGTAAAGTATTATATTATGTTTGTTCAAAAAGTATATTTTCTTTTCAGGCATGCTTCTTCTGAAATTTTATCAAGAAAGGCTTACATAGACAATGCAATATTGTTTATTTTAATTGCGTATTAAAGTGCATAGTTTAGATTTTTTAGGTCATAAACGCATATTTTTAATGTTAAGTTTAATGTAAAGATATTTTAGGTTATAAAACTCATCTCTCTAGTTTTACTCAGAATATCCCATATTGCTCGCGCAACTTTTCTTGAACGACGGATTCATGAAATGCGGGTAAAGTGAGGGTATTAGTTACGAAGTAGGCCACTAGATTTTCGGAAGCAATGCCAATCTCTGGAGAATCGGTCATGCCTTCGCAACTTGCTCAATAATTTGCGTTCTAATTTTCCCAGGAGTTCGAGGTATATCCTATAATGGATCTTTACCTGCTTCGATCATTTCTTTCGAATTTTTGGAGAAAATCACGAGCAGAAGTTCTCGTCTTCAATGGAAAATAGTTTCTATTTCGCGCCAGTGCACATGTGCTTGGAATGTTGTCATCAGTGCTCGCTGCGAACTTTTACCTTCAACTGTTTATTGTGCCAGAGAGGGGGGAGCAAGGTCATCGTTCAAGAAAAGTTGCGCTACTAATACTAGAGTCCCTAGATACAGAGAGTAGCGCATTCCATTGTTCCGCCGATCCCGCCATTTTCTGTCCAGTTGTCAGTAAATTTGGAACTGCGTAGTATTCCGTATGTTGAGAACCACGAATCTATCCCAAACCAATATTAATATTCTTCAAAATCTGAATTACGTCACCAATTGTTATCATTTCTGTTCAACGGCTGAATTCTGCTTGATGGGGCTGTTGGGTGAGAGGATATTAAATGGCGGCGGTTGCGCTACTCTCTGTATCTAGGGACTCTACTTAATACTTTCCGGAAGAGCGATGAAACAGAAACAAGTGAGTGAGAGACTGTCTTTGCCTCCTGGCTGCGCAGCACTGCGCAGGAGGCCTTGGCTAGCGACGGCGCGCGGTGGGTGGAGCACTCGGCTGGTGGCGCGGGGGCGCGGCTGATGCCGGACTGCTGCACGCGCGAGGTACGAAAGCAAGAGCAAAAGAAAATACCCACTGTGACGTCGTCATGAGATGAGGAAGAACACAGACACGGAGTTTTCTGTACATATTTATTTAGAATCGTTTATTACACTATGTACACTCCTAAGGAACATTCCTAAGGAACGCTGCTCTCCACAGCACTCCGACTCCTGAGACGAGCAGCCTCAGTATTTGCCAAGGGAACCCCAGCTCGCTACACTAGCGCCGAACCTGGTCTCTTGTCCCGTGGCGAAAAGCCACGCCTCGCAAGACGCTTCTCGCGATCACATCCTCACATCGCTACGGTCAAACTCGATTGCCCGAGAAGCTTATTCCACCCGCCTCTCTTGCGAGGCATCACGTGACCGACCTCCCACGCACAAAGCGTCATTTCCGCTCGAGATTTGGGCCGGCTGCAGATGGAGCCTGCCGTCCACCTGCGAACGATTTCTGTCGTCACACATCACTTGTGCGAACGGACAGCCGCCTTCTCAGACACGCCCCCTGCGGAGAGACCCTCGAGAGACCCCGGGGGTCTATCCGCCCCTGCGCGGCACGAGAGGACCAGCCCCTCCCCCTTGCACGACTTGTGCGGTCGGTCGCGCCCAGTGCTATGACGCTACACCATATACCCACATAAGAATCGGTTTGAAAGAGTTATTGCACAGTGTGGATTTATTGGTTGAATAGTGATTCCTGGCACGTCGACGGACAAGGCCATTAGTCCCGTAAGTTCAGGTAGTGCGTGTTTTATCGCTGGAGGTGGCGGTGATCTTCACCCGATGGATGGCGAGTTCCGGCGTCGATCCAAAATTCTCTTCCAGCTAAATTCAGCCTACATTTCTAACTACAGTCGAACAACAACCTATCCTCACCCCTTACTTCCACATACTGCACTACCACTGTAGCGTCGCAATCGTCAACGACGCCAAGATAGATGAGCTCCGTCGCAATCGTCAGCGACGCCGAGTTAGTCGAGCACCAACCGACTCTTATGGAATAATTGCTTCTTATCAAAAACAACAATTTGATTTATTATTATCAAAATCTGCAAATTTCTAACACCATTTGCACTGATAGAAATATTTCAAGAACTTCCTTGTGGACACGAGAATCTTTTCAGGTCATTTCACTTCGACCTCTCCAAGCCTTCTGACTATTTATTTCTCCAGCAACAACTCCTGTTGCTAAGCAGAAACAAACCCATCATAACTACTACGTTACACCACCCATGCCGGGAGGCCACTCGGGAGCTTGGAGTTTGTCCCGGTTGGGGCTGAGTCACGCTGAAGGGAGATACCTGGTTGGAGAAAACCCGCAACCCGCTGGTGGGATCGCTACCAGAGGCAGAAGATCACCGCCACGTCCTCCAAAAAAATGCGCTACACTTACGGAACTAATGACAATATGCTGTATTTTACGAACATCTGTAGTAGAATCCATCATGTTGTTCACTGGCATTGGTCCGTAAATTAAAACAAAATTATCTCAGTTTGCCAAAGACGTTTCGGAGTTTATTTCTCCATCATCAGGGCTAAATACATCAACAACACGGTTGGAATAACACACATTATTAACCAGTATAATGAATGCGCACATTGCCAACCACAAAAATGTTTTTATTAATTGAAAAATCTCGACATTAAAAAATGCAATAGAAACATACCTTACTTAGGTAAAGAATATTATACATTATAACAAATTTCACGACACTCTCTGCCACTAGAGCTGGAATATAACCCACGCACGCGGACTACATGATCACGACAGAAATGCTGTTCAAAAATACAAACCCTACACTCACTCTCAGGAAACCAATTTCCGTTACAACGATTATCTATTACCTTTCCAGACTCACAAACAATATACATTTTATTCTTAAGATATATTATAAATGAATATTGAATAAATAGCACAAACCAAAAGTATGAACTAAATTCATGAGCTATGATTACACTGACTATTGTTACTAGAAACTAATAAAAACGAAATAAAAACAATAAACCACATGAGATGTCAGGATCACAACAATGGACAAGTCAACAAGTAATTGATACAAACCTCACAGAGAGAAAAATTATACATATATACATTTATTTGAACTGCAATGGGTATGATTCGGTGGTAGTTAACCATATTTGCAATAAAAAGAAGCAGAAGAAGAAGAAACGAGTGCAAAGGGAAACGAGGATGCAATAATCATACAATCACTATTACTAAGTATTATAACAATTATTTCAACTTTACCTTGATATACAAGTATATGTTGGTAATATTAAAAGTCGCCAATTGAGATTATATTGTTTAAATTAACGGACCAACACCCACCAACAGCATGATGGAACCAATGACCTTAACAGCTGACGAGTCCGGAAGAACCAATCAATCCATGCGTAGGGCGAGGGCGGCGCTGCGCGGCGCGGGCACCGGACGGCGCTGCTGGTGGCGGAGGCCGGCGCCGGGAAGACGCACTTCCTGCGGCGGGAGGCGGCGGCGACGCGCGCCGGCGCGCCTCGACGCTGGGCCGTCTACGCGGACCTGCTGCGGCTGCGCCCGCTCCTGCAGCGCATGCCCGCGGAGCCTGCAGGTGGCTTGTACTTGCGTTTTTATTTCTTGGCGTGTGGGGGCGTGTCATCAACGTAGAATATCTCACGGTATTTCGCGTTGTTCTCGGTTTTGCCGATATGAGTCGCATGATCGCGACAGTATCGAGCAGTGCTGGCGATCATGCGACTCCTCGCGGCAAAGCCGAGAACAACGCGAAATACCGTGACATATACCGTAGTGATGACACGCCCCCACGCGCCAAGAAATAAAAGCCCAAGTATAATCGCTAGTATTATTTCTGTGCAATCAGTGGCGTAGCGTAATGAGGGCGGCAGGGGCGGCCCGCCCTGGACGGCACTTTAGAAAACTGCTAAAATTGCAAAACATATATACATTATTTTATTTGTAACCTGTACAATACACAATTATGATGATTGTTCTTGCCGAAAAGATATTTAGAATTTCTGTATATTTTAGTCTTTTTAATTGAAATACCTAAATAAGAGGGCGGTGATATTTTCCTCCGCCCCGAGCTGCTGACACCCACTCTACGCCACTGTTTGGTACAGTAAATATGTTTTTGCGTCTTTCATACTCAACTAATCTTAACACATGTGTCAAATTGCACTTCTACTTTAAAAATAGTAATGCGTTTTGAAAAAGCGCGTCTAAATAAGGCAAGCAGAAATTAAATGCCTCAGCACAGGCCCACTCAGCAGTCTGTTTCTTGACACTAATCATGCATAACTTGTGAAAGCATTCTACGTTTCCTGGTCTTTGACTTATCTATTTTATTCCGTAATGTACAATATGAGATTTTGGAGGGTTCGTCTCTTTTGGGTACTATTTCTTCGCGGTAAGTGTGGGGCGGTGAGTATATCATTTTTTTTAAACATGTTGCGTTAACGTTAACTCTTTATTCAAATGTGGGGGAAAGAGATTTCGAACATCCACATGTTCACGCGCATTGTGTCTGTGATGGGCTGAGACGAAGGGTTTTACTCAACGATTGGGCATCTGAAGGATATAGAAGACAATACACTTACACTATGCCTTTACCAAGTCTTTTAGGAATGACAGACGTTCACGAAAAGTTGTGGGGAAAGGTCAGTTAGGTAATTGTTTTTAAGTCAAATCGAAACTCTTTTTCACCTTCTAGTCTGCAATATCAAAATGTTTATTCTTGGCTGTCGGAAAGACGCCATAGTGACCAACATTTCCTTACTGAGACTATCGTCACATTCTCATTTAGCCATGAGGAAGGTCACAGTACGATGACCGAAACTTTGGCAACTGTGTCTATGACACTGCTTCCCCGGACCGAAAAGAATCTACTGACTCCCGACTAGGAGACCTACATTTTCACCAAATTGTGCGTTTTCGTCGTTTTTGTTTTGCACAGAAGTACAATGACAGTGTACTAACACAGCCGATGAAATAACTTTAAAAATGACTAACTTAGTAACTTTGAAAACAACTATATAACAATGTAGGCTTTCACGGCCGGAGTTGTAATCAACATTTTCTTTCGGGCTAGGGGGCCGTGGACCATCGAAGTGGATTCTTCGTCCGAGACATCGCCCCTGAGAATGTCCGTCGCAGTTACGGACAAAACGTTTGGAAGTATATTTTCCTATAGACCACGGCTCCCTAGCCCAGAAGAAAATGTTGATATGAAAACAACCTTTTTGAGACCACTGTACTTCACGACATGTCGTTCTCTCTCGAGCTGCAGAGTTGAAAACGGAGCACGTAGTGGCGTTGTTGGCGGAGGCGGCGGGCGTCGCATCACGGCCATCAGCTCGGCGGTTTCTCGATGCCGCGATTCTCAGCGGCGACGTCACCGTCTTCGTGGACAGCGTCGACGCGGTGTGCCCGAACAGCAAGGACCAGGTGCGGCGTCTGCTGTGGCTGCTGCAGAAGAGCGCGTCGTTTTTGTGGGTCGCCGCGCGCCCCGAGGTAGGCTAATAATCTCTTAATTATTAGACCACGGAATTTTAGGCGCAAAAGAGTGAGGATTTAGGCCCCTAAAGTAAGTAACAAAATTATGAAATTAGGCACTATTAGGCACGAAATGTGACGTTTTGGGCACTTAAAATAGGTTACATCGTTACTCTTCACATTATTCATTGCAGCTGATACAGCACAGGAAAGCAAGTACACGCATACGCACTTGCGCACACACATGCGCACGCACACTTGCGCACACACACTTGCGCGCGCACACTTGCACACACACATACACACACATGCGAGCGCACGCATGCGCGCACACACACACACACACAAGAAAACTTGAAATAATCCTTTTCCTTTCTAGAGGTTCAAAACTTGGGTCATATTATGTAAGCTTCATCTTTCCGACGCTATGCTTTTGCCTGACCTGTGGCGGTCCTCGCCTGGATTGCATAGACGACGCGCAGCGGCGATAAGCCTCAACTTGCCAACACGCAGCCAAAGACGTGCGTGCTGTAGCGCGTAAAACTTCCTCTTCATATGGAATTGCAGAGATTCTTATGTTCGTTGTGTTGGATGGGATTTCGGTGCGTAGTCAATTGCATATTCGATCAGGGAATATTCGGGAAATTTGGGCGTTTCGGGAAATTCGACAAAGTATTTGCTTTTCGATAAAATAGAATTTTTAAAACATCGGCTTTTTCCGGCGCACGATTACATAACTTTCTCTTCTTACGAAGAACTTCGTAAGGCGAGAAAGTAAAAAAATAGTAAATGAATAGTTAAATTATGATAATTCTTCAAAATTATCTGGTTTAAGTTGTTTTAGGATATATATATATATATGTATATATGTATATATATAAAATAGGAAACACCACCGCTTTTAGAACATTTTAGGCACTATTAGATGCTGTTAGTGTATCTATTTTTTTATGATTCCTAAACATATACAATTTTTTTGCACAACTTCTTAAAGGACCTTCTAGGAAATTGTCCTAAAATCCGAGGTCTGCAAATTAGGTATCACTATCGCCTTATGCGATGGTTTAAAGTCAATACCCGTTGCTTCTTGCTCGTATCTGGTCGAAAGATCTTAGGATTTGACTATTTGTATGCAAGGCGTCGTCATTGTCATGTTTTTAAAAATTACATGAGCAGCTTTTAATGATTTATCCGTCATCATCCGATCTGCAGTCTAGAAGCCAGAAATTGTACTAGTCCTTTTATTCACATGTTTGGAAAACCAACAACACATCATCATGAAACCAAGCTAAATGCGTAGTTGGATCGAGTTCAATCAGTCTGGAGGAGACTTCTAGCAGACAGATGCTCTGAGTGGTAGTTTACCGTTTTTTGGCCAATTCCAGGCGAATGTCGACCGGCGCTATATCTCACATTTCATTGGGGAAGGAACACCGCTACTTCCCGGGATACAACAAGCAGCACATTTACTGGGATAATATGTGATGTGCTTTTTTTAAATACTAAATACTCAATTTCCTACTCATTTATCAATCACAGAAGGTCGAATGTTTGAAATGGTTCTAGCGGGATCTACAGTTACAGTTTGGTATTCATTTTCTAGTATTCCATTATCATGAGCGACAAAAAGGGGGATGCAGCTAGGGCAATTTGCCCCAGTCCCTGAATTAATTGGACCCCGATTTTTTTCATTCAAAAGAAATAAAAATTGTTTCATATCTAATCCATATTTAACGCTATAAGTTGTTTCTGATGCATGAAGAAATGAATTCTCTTTATGAATAGGGAGAGGAAGAAATGTTTTGGTTCAAATGTGGATCACCTACAACAGGTGCCCCTGCCATTATGTTTGGTATTCTCACTCTAATGGAGATACCACATCTGCTTCGGGTCAAAACTCAATGAGTCCTTCTCTCTCCTTAACGTATCGAGCCGTGGTAATGCTCTTTGAGGCGGAAGATGAGAGAGTAGACCGGGAGACTGATCAACTCATGTCACTGCAGCCCGTCTGCCCGGGAGGTCCTAGGTTCGAGTTCCAACGATGGCAGGATTTTCGACACTTCTTGACAGCTAGGTCGAATTCAGCCGCTGTCTGGAGGAAAATTCATCCAGCCGGCTGTTCTGATCGGTAGTTTTCCGTGGTTTCTACGATCAACACCAGACAATTACCGGGCAGTATCCCAACGAACGAGTCACGGACCGTGCGCGATCTTTCCTACCTCTTCCTTGTCCTGTCCTCACCCCTTACTTTCACGCAGACTTTCATGCACTACACTACCACATACATGCCGGGAGACCGGTCGGGAGCTTAGAGTTTGTCCCGGCTGGGGTGGTGCCCCGCTGCTGGGAGATACCTGGTTCGGAGAATATCTCTCAAACGACCGGTAGGTTGGCGCCGGATCTCATCATCGAGCGGGGGCAGATCACCTTTACCTTCCGCAATAAAACATGCGCATTACTTTCGGGTCCGATGAGCCTAGTAGTTTACGTGCCCGGAATCACTGACAATCAGTTATCAATCAATAAGAGAGTAACTAATGAGAGAAAGCGAGAAGTACAGGATGGGGAGGAGGACGGAGGTGATGCTTAACAGACGATTGTCATTAATAAGTAATACCCGGGCAACGCCAGGTAATCAGCTATTTTACAATATATTCTCCGAAACGTATCTTCGCTGTGACACTATTCTGATTAATCGCGTGTAGTTTTGTGGTTTAAAAAGGAATATCACTGACTTCCCCCTGCACAGGTGGAGTTGTGCCTGCGACGCACGTTGCAGTGTGTGCCATTGCAGCTGCTCCCGATCTCACTTCTCGAGCAAGAGAAGTACCTGCTGGAATATTGGGCATCTGAGATGGCGGACGGCATTTTATCGCCAGCTGCTTTTGGAAAGCTAGCTTCAGAAATGGTGAGCGAACAATTCAATAACCGTAAAGAAATATCATGAAATTGCTAGCAAATGATCTATTAGTCATGGGTCTATATCTGAACTATTCGATACTGTTACTTTTTTGGAAAGCTTCTATACTCGACTCAACAGAACTTTAAAAACCCTACTAAAATATCCTTCAATTAGATTTGAAATATATTTAGTTCTTCATAGATACATGCGTATAATATTTTAAATGATTATATAATCTTAGTTAATTTATATGTTTCTTTTAAGTTTCTTAACATTATTATTACAAAAAATATACGTCCTAATTCATTCTGGGTCCATTCTGTTTCTTTTCTTGGCATATATCAGCCCTGCTGTACTAAAAATAGTTCTGAAAAACAATATGTGGTGGCACACACAAGTATCAAATGGCTCTTTTTCGTAAATAGTTTAAATCACTTTACTCTTACAATAGTATCGTATACTACCATTAAGAAGAAAAAAGCTCTCCCTTAGATACACATATAACATAGTATATATTATACACCTGCTTCTTGGGTTTTGAAGTAGAGCTTGATATTTCATTGTCAGCCTTAAAATATTCCGATAAACAGACCACATTTCTTTCTTTTGAGGGTTTTTGGTGCAGGTGAAACACCTTGGCTTGTGCTCCTTTTTGGTCCCTGCACAGTCTAGAAACAAGAAGAATGAATAAATTTTAACAGTTTCACGTACGTTTATTTTCATGCATTTCTCTCGAGGTGAAATTAAATTTTACTATTTCATAATTTTCTTTATTAGTAAGTTTTTGGAAACGTATCATCTTGCCATAATTATAATATATCGATCACCTATTCGAAATAATAATTTATTTCGTTCGTGGGAACATAAACGATTTTATCTTTAATGAGATAAAATTGATTCACTATTCTGATTGCGATTATATTTTTTTAAAATTAGTTTAAATTCTCTAGAATTAGATACTTTACCTTCATTTTTTCCTTTCATGACGTAATAAACTCGTTGACATTCAAAAGGAAATATATTTGCTGAAACATGTGTAACTGCATGCTGTCTTGGAGAGGCGTTCATGCTCGTGGTAGTCTCTTTCACGTAGCAGTTCCGTCGCAACATCCTATTCGAATTTGGCCAGTGTCCACAGCATGGCATATTTCTGTTACTCCATACTGAATACGAACCATATGAATAAGATAATACGTTCTAACAGCATCATAGACTTAAAGCTTTCATCGTCTGACGAGTTCAGAAGGTTGAAAACCGGCTTAGGTGGCTCATGGCGTCAGTTGGTGTCACTGCAGTGCCCCTGACCGGGAGGTCCTGGGGTTCGAGTCCCGAGGGTGCCAAGATTTTCGACACGAGGTCGATTTTTGACACGAGGTTTCCTCCCAGTCTGGAGGAAAATTGTAGCGGCCAGCTGCTCTGACCGGTAGTTTTCCGAGGTTTCTCCGATCAACTTCAGGCGAGTTCCGGAGCAAGAACAAACGGACCAAGGACCGCGCGCTATCTTTTCTTGCCCTTCCTTGTCCTATACTCACCCCTTACACACATGTGCACTATACTGCCACACATGTCGGGAAACCAGTCGAGAGCTAAGAGCTTGTTCCATCTGGGGCTGTGCCCCGCTGGTGGGAGTGACCTGATCTCTGAAAAACACAGCTGACCTACGGCGCCAGTTTTCACCAACAAGGGCGGGAAGATCATCGCCACCTCCCGAGGAAAGCTGGCAGCGCTCTAGAGCCCTTAAGAAGCAGACACCACTGCTCTACACTTCCATCTCGGGAGACCAGTCGGGGGTTTGAGCTTGTCCTTCCTGGAGTGATGTGCCGAAGGCAGAAATATCTTTTTGTGGGAAATCTTGCAAGCCGAAGTGTAGGTCGGCGCCGGATCTCCCCTTCAAGAGAGGAACATTCCCTCCTCCCGGTATGTAACGTGCACTACACTTTCGGAACTCATGACCACAGCGGTTGACCATCAATGACGGATCCATCGATCAATCTAACCATTGTTCTTTTGAGTAAAAATGTGCCTTCCACAGGTGCAGGCGCTAAACTCAGGAGGCCCGCGCAGCCTTTTGGACGTGCCCGAGCACTTGCACGTGGCGGCCGTGGAGGTCGCCCGCGCTGCTCGCGCCGCCGGGCTTGCTGACTGCTTCACCCCCATCCCCATCCGGCTGGCTATCTGCAGGCTCGTCGTCGCCAGCAAGCGAGAACGATTTCTCGAGCGCCATGGATACGCGAACGCCGACTTGGAAAACACGTCCTTGGTCGACAACGATAACAGCAATTTTGACAACATCCATCAGAATTACGCCATGCTCGTTCTTGTAAGTATCCAGAGCTGGTAAATTTTATTGTGACAATTTTTTGTGAGAAATGTACCTCAGAGTAAAGAGAGTAAATTTAATTTAGAGGATGTCTAAGCAACGATTGCTTTAAATAAACAAATACTTGTAATAACGCAAGTCTCCAAACAAATCGGAAAACTCTAAACGAGTTAATGGATATTTATGTTTTAGGTTGGGATGAAACCAAAAGTTGATTCTTTTTCTATCACGGAGAGCTTTTTTTTCAATGGCTGCGTATGGCTATGAACTCGATTATGAGGAGCAAAGTTTTATTGTTTTGTGCCTAAACGCTCAAATAAAACGTTATTAACATTTTTATCTACTACATTTGTTTAATAAACTTTCTTTCCATTAGTTTAACCTTGTAGATGTTCGTTTTATGAGTGCCCGAAGTTTCGCATTTTTTCATCCAGCAGTAATCCCCCAGCAAAGAACCTCCCACGTTGTTGATAACATACACCAAGCCAATAATAGCATATCTGTGAAATTACCGATTTATTGGTAAACTACAACACACTGGCTTGAATAAAACGGTAGTGGTGGAGAAAACTGAAGTATTTTCGTATTTCAGCATACCAAGAGACATCAGAATTAATCATTGAATCGTACACAGTTATTTTGGACGTAGAATAGTGTAACGTATCTTTTCAGCATTATCTAATGAAACAGTGATAATTGAAAACTAGCATTGTAATCGAACAAATATGGTTGTATAACAAAAAAGCCAATAATGAAGGGAATAAATAGCAATTTTTAAAAATGTTGGTTCTGAGAGAGTGTAAAAAGTTAATTCTCTCTTTAGAATTTCGTGCAAAGATATTGCTAATGATAACGCTGGAACAAATCTATTTGTACAAGATCATACTCGATCAGTTAATATTATTAGTATATCTATATTAACATATTTGCAAAATGGTGCATACATATTTTGCTTAATTGTTAATTTTTTCCGTATTACGTTCAACGGCTGTAAATGTGTTCATATTTCTAGATATCACGAGGTGTATTTCGAGGCGTGGATTCGAAGCCCTTTGAAAACGAAGTAACTAAATTCAAAACATCCATGATGAAAGAGAAGAATGGTATCATATGGCTGGATGAAAAGGGGCAACCTAACTTTCCACACGAGTCATTTTTGAATTTCTTCGCTGCCTCATGGATCTATAACAAGTTGCAGAGTTACCAGTTCTTCCCACTGGTCAGAAAGGTCTTGCGCTGTCTCTATCGTGGTCAGACAGCGAGAGCGGAGTGCGAAGTGCGCAAATTCCTGGAGCTGATGCTGGCTGAGGGGCGACCGCTGCCCCAAGATGACACACACAAGGGGGTGGAGAGGGCGAGAGCTAGGGTGCAGCCGTATCAGAGGGAGCTGGCGAGGCAGAGGGCGGAACCAGGACTGGGACTGGGAGTGGGAACGGCGCCGAAGCCCAGAGCGCGACTGGGTGCGAAGCTGTTGCTGGACGTGCTGAAAGCGGCCTTGCAATGCTTCCCTTGTCGTCAAGACCCTCGCGGAAAGGGCGAGCCTGCAGGGTGTGGGGAAAACCTGGCTCTCCTTGGTCCATCACTCCTGCAGGCCGGAGCGTCTTCGTGGTTGGTGAGAGTCCTTAAGGTAACTAGTGCACTCTTAAGCAAATGTGTAATATTACATCTTTAATTCCTCTCTACTCTTGTGCCCCTTCCTGTCTCGTCCCTGAAGCCCCTCGCGTCACCTGACACTGAAGGCACTGAAAAATTGAGAAAATATGAAAACTAGTAGAATGGCACAGACTTTCCCGTAGTAGTATTCTATTTCCTTTGGTCTCGGCTAGCTATTCGGACTTGCCATATTCTCTTCCCAGCTGCCATCTATCGCTGTCCAAAATACATTTTTTGACATTTTCTTAATTTGCAGATTTCCTATTGGTAGAACAAAAATATTAATTTTAGAATATTAAAGAATAACTAAAACCTCGTCCTAAATGGCAATTTTCGTTGAAAAATTTGGAGTCACTTTTAAGAAAATGGCGTTTAAGCGCTTCTGTAAATGCGAAAAATATAGCTCTTTTTCACATAAAATTTTAAGATTTCGAAACACTTCATTAGCAGTCATTTGAAATACATTAAAATACAAATATATTAGTGTTAACAAATTGTTGGTAATGTCCATATTAAAGGTGTGTGAGATCTTTAAAAAAATTACATTTGTGTAATTTGTGAAAAACAGAAAAAATCCCAAATTGAACTTTACGTCATATTAAAGAGTCATTTAGCACTATCTACTCCAAAAGTTTGAAGCAAAAATTTGGAGCCATTTATGAGAAAATTGAGTTTGAGCGTTTCCGAAAATGCGGAATTTTGAGCTAGTTTTGATAGAAAAAGGTTGCGTTCACGAGAAACTTTATTTGGCATTATTTAAAGACATGTACTCATTAATATAATAATGTAAATAAATCGCCGCTAATGTAAATAATACCGACTTGAGAGCCAAGTCAAAAAATTAATTTTTTTAAAAAAAGAATAGAGGAATATGACGTTTATTTCATCTCATAGAGTACATTTATTATTGTCCCTACCAAAAGTTTAAAGAAAAAATTTGGAACGGTTTTCGAGAAAATATTATTTTTGTAATTGTTTTAAATTGCACATATTGCTCGCAATATTGCACTTCTCCCACTCATTTTCTTTTATGTCTCTTTTTCCGATTCACCTCCGATATCTCTGACCTATTTTTCTCCTTTCCCTCTTACTTTCCTCTCCGTTTTACTTTCTTCACACCCCTTTATTTCCTTTTCGTTTCTTGTAAAATTTCTTTGTCTTCTATTCATTTTTTTATTTTTCAGTTCTTGTCTTTCACTTTACTTTGACTGATTTTTCTTCCCACAAACATATAAGCGTGTTCCTTTGAACATAATTCTGTAGCACCCAAAATGTGCTTTCATAATAAGTACTAATCTAATAATCAAGTGTTTATTCTTCTGTAATGCTTATCTTTTTTTAAATTTATTTTCTTCCTGTTCGGCAGTTTTGCCTTTCAGGGGTTTTAAATTTTACATAACATTACGTACATAACATTTTGGGCAAACAACCTCTTATTATTGTATTTTACTACTAGCTATTTTACAAGTTTTCATGATTATATTTCTATCACATGTAATCAATTTAGATACAATACTCAAATTTTTAGCGTTAAACATTCTTAAATCTAGATATTTCTATAAACATTGAAAAGAAAATTTATTTTAAACATACAATATTAATGAGGATACTTATTTTTCATGGGGGTTTATACATGTCCTTCGGGTATCGTGAGCGTATTCTCTTGTGATTATTCAATGTTTTTCCCATTGTAAATTTTATACAGCAAGGAGAGGACGGAAGAAGTGTAAAAAATTTATCACAGTTCTTTCTTATATGCTCGATTAGGGGCTCTATTTGAAGTTCTCTTTGTATTTGTGAATTTGAGATGAACCAAGGAGCCTTTGCACATTTTCTTAAAAATTTATTCTGTATTTTCTGCAGTTTTTCAATGTTGCTATTTGCTGTGTTATTCCAGACTGGACAGGCATATGTGAGCGATGGCCTAATAATCGATTTAAATATTAATATAGCACATTCCAAATTTAAGGCTGAGCGAAAGTTAATTAATGGATACAGTTTCGATATTTTGGCATATGTTGCACTGGGCTGTTGGCATATGTTGCACACTTATGCTTATCTTGTTTTAAATCCTTCTATGTTCTTTGTATCTTTTAGAATAAGACAACGAAGATGTTTGAGTAAGTCACAGCGGCAGAAGGACCCTTGAGGTGGTGAAGATATTCTCCCTCCACATATTGTCTGACTGATCACCTTTGCATACGTCGTCAACTAGGTCCCAATGCAAATCGCTCAAATCCTCTGGGATTTCAGGACGATGTCGGACGCCTCAGACAATACTCAGTGAACACCATTGAATCTTTTTTCTGAAGGAACATGACAAAAAGTTGCGTAAATTATGCCTAGTCTTGTCATAAATACAGTTCTCATTTTCTCTCCGTAATATACTAACCTCTAGTATTTTGTTGCAAGTGGGACAATTTTATTTGTTTACAGTCTACTTTTATCCTCGAAGTGTTATTGTTACAATTACAGTCTGGTTATGGAATGAGATGTCTTGCTAATCGCACTGCAGTTAGGAGGAAAATCATCATTCAATTTAAATATCTTAAAAATCTTGCTATTAGCATAACGTTCCTGTACCGAACAATGTAACGTTTTTGTGACATGAAAACAGTAGCATTTCGCCCCCATACAAATCATTTAAGGACTGCTAAGACTAATTAAGATCGGGCAAGAGGGAACAAGATTATTATTTTCGAAAACAGCAATTAAGTAGCTGGACTCCGCACTTAGAAAAGCATTTTTAAATGTGAAGCTTGATACTGGATTACTACTTCGAATGCTCAGCCCCCTGAATTCCATCTTATAGTCTCTTGACAAAAAATAGTCTCTTGACAAAAAATAGTCTCTTGACAAGATCTTAACAAGACACGACAAATTAATTTTACATAGAAAACTAAAAAAAAATCATTTTGTAGAATAATGTTTAAAGGAAAATAACTCGGGCTCCATGTGGACCCCGGATGTTACCACACTTTCCCTGCACGTTCGTTTTTGAATTCTTTGCATTGAATTGAATTGAAATGCCTTATTTTTCTTCCGTCTGACCAGGCAAATTTCGTTACGCTCCTTTCACCAATTAGCGGAGAAAGAAGGCATTCCTTGGGCGACGAAACAGGCGATTATGAATTTAGCTCAGAGGCGTCATTTAGGCTTGAGGATCTTTTACACCCAGTAAATCTACTAACATGGGACAGCCGGCTTTACTTCCCCTCCGAAGGAAGGCGTACGTTTTCTTCTTCTTCTTGCCGTTTTCTTAACCGCTACTTCGGTCTTCCGGCGTCTAATCTTCTTCTTCAGTCTTCTCTGTGCTTCCAGGCATCAGGAGGTAATTTCCACTTCTCGATTGTCTTTCTGATCTGGTCGTTCCACCCTGGTCTTGGTCTTCCTCGTTTTCTCCTTTCACTTGGTTGCCATTCTAATGATCTTTTGGTGAGTCTTTTCTCTTCCATTTGCTGTACATGTCCAAACCAAGTGAGTTGTTTCTTTTCAATTTTCTCTATAATATCATGATGCAAATTCATTATTTCCTTAACTCTTTCATTTCCATTTTTTTTCCATTCTAGATATTGCTGCATCTCGTCTGAGGAAATCCATTTCTAGGGCTCTCAATTTTCTTTTCTGTTGTTCTGGAAGTTGCCATATTTCTGCTCCGTATAAGGCAACACTTTCAATCATACTTATATATATTCTAAATTTCGTTTTTCTGCTTATATTTGGATCCCAGATCACTGGATTCAGAGCTCCTACAATTTTCCTTCCTTTTATTATTCGAGTTTCACATTCCTTTTCATAAAAACCTTGTTTCCCTATTGTTGTTCCCAAGTACTTTATGTCCTCTGCTGTTCTTATTATTTCTCCAGTTTCCATAGTCAATACATCATGTGTACTGCCTAGTGTCCAGCACATTGTTTTCTCTAGATTGAGGCTTAGTCCCCATTTCTCATAATCTTGTTTTATCTTCCTAGTCATATATTCAATACCTTCCTGGTCTTGCGCCATCAGTACCTGATCATCAACGAATTATAGGGTATAAAGTGTTATATTATCATCAAGTGATATTCCCATCCCAGTACATTTTCTTTTCCATAATCTTTCCATTCTTTCCTTAATTAAAGGAAGACCATATGAAGTTCTCTCCATGTTTGCCATTTCTTTTGCATCACCTGGGACAAACAAAACGGGTTATCTATGCAAGAACGACCTGCTCTAAAACCACTTTGTTCTTCTTCTTACTCCTTGTATCCCTCTTCTATTAATTCTCTTAACATTCTTCCATATACCTTACTAAACGTGTTTGTCACTGCTATCCCTCTATAATTTTCACATGTCTTTCCTTCCTTTCTTATATATTGGTGTTATATAAGCCATTTTCCAGTCTTCGGGTATATCGCCTTTATTGATGCAGCTATTAATTAGCTTCGTCATCATCCTAGCTTTCACGTGTTCCATTCTTTATGAATTCGCTTGGGATTTCTCCTGGACCCGGAGCCTTACCGCCTTTCATTTCTTTGATACATCTCTTGACCCTTTCTTCAGTTACTGTAATTTCTCTGGCCGGAGATAACTCTTCCCTTTCTGTAGTTCCAAGAAAATCTGATCTTCCTTCATTCAATAATGTTCTAAAATAGTCTTCCCATTTACTTACAGATATACTTTGTATGCGGACTTTTTCCATTTAGGGTACGTTTTTTCGCCCTTAAAAATCCACAGCTTCGATCGGCCCGATTCGCACGGCCGCGAACGTGGGTATAATAGTCCGATACGCTAACCGTTATACTATCGCCGCCGTTTTCCGTTCTTAGCATTTTCCCCTAAGTTTCTCTCGCGTTCCCTCTTTTCCTCCAACCAGGTTTTTCTACACGTTTCCCACATGTTTCCTGCATCTGCACTCTCGCATGTTTCCCGCAAGTTCCTCACGAACTCCCCTCATGAACCAAATGATATACCCGAAGATATTCCACTGCATATTCCCCCATACACACGTTCTTCCTCATAACCCCCATGTTTGCTACATGGTCCCTACACGTCCACTTCATGTCCCTGCACATGTTAACATGGAAAATACTCAAAAATTTAATTTAAGTGTTTTCTTTTTACTAAATACGTTTATAAACGTTACAGCGGCGGTCAGTACATTGACACCATGCCGAATGAAACGGGAAGTTGAATAGCTAGTTCACTCAAAACAGCAGAAATCCTCAAAAAATGTAATGGAAGGTTCCCAAAGAATTTCGCAAAAAAATTGAAATTCCAAAGATAACTTTTTAAATGATGATTTAAAACGGGACTTAGCACTACACTGGAACCCACTTTACAGTTTTTCTGGCAATCCGTGTTACTAGGCTAGAGAACCTTCCTAAAATGTAATGGAACGTCTAAAAATAACACATTTTGTAGATCGCGGCATCAAAACTTAACTTGTGCCTCTGTAACGGACATGGAAACGTGATTTTAAGACCCTTGGACGCATGGTTTTCGCATCGTTAAGTGCAGAAACTGTCGGCGGGCTGTCGGCGGGAGTCGGCCAATGTATGTCCGAACTGTCTCATATATTTTACCTCTTCAAAATGTTTCTTGAAAGATGAAAACAGTAGTATTTAGTGTACAATCGATTTGCACGCATCGCGATTTTAATTCTTCTCGAAGGTAACTTTTACTTTGATAACGGAAGATTCAATTGTGTTCACGCGAAAATAAGGAGATTTTTTAAAAATATTTCCAGCAATTAAAACAGTGATTGATGAAATCAGATGAAAGAGTCGCTATTTTTCGCTTAGTTATGAGGCGCGGATTCTGATGAACAAAATCGTATCAGCAGCACGCTACCCCCACCCCACTCCCAATACCCCCTCTCTTACTCGAGCTTTCATTGCCTCGCATGCACGAGCTAGGGATGGACTCGCGATAGTCCATGGGACGATCCGTTCTAAAAACATTTGTCTTTCGCGTAAACGGGCACATAAAACTAAATTCTTCCTCAAAAATTGCATACAATAAACGAATTGATTTGTTGCAAGTTTAATACTTTCCCCAACTTTTCCCGAGGTTGTTTTTTTTTTCTGGAGAGGGCTCCGCTCTAGAGCCCTGAAGAACCAGCTGCATCTGGTGTAGTGTGTTGCAGCGTCATATGTATTGCGGATTGCGTGTAATTTGTTCAAGTGTGCCATAATCTTCAAACTTGTTTTTTGTGTTAAATCTATTTTATACTGGACATGGGGATTATTCCCTAACCAGCACTGATACATGTCGGGGGGTTTTGTGCCCATGGTTTCTTATAAAATGGTAAAACGCGTCATCTTCCCTTAACATGTTTAGGGTGGCTGTAATACCAATTAACGTTTCTACATGAACAATTTCAAGGGTGTTAAGAAGCAATATTGATCTGAAACCACTTTCCTGTAATGTTAAACATTTCTGACAGTAAACCTGAATTAGAAGATACGATAAAAGGCTGAGACCTTTTTCAATTTGCACACTAAACAACACAAATTATTTGCACTGTTGAGACTATTTTCACGATCAAAGAACATTTTAACAGTCAAAATGATAGCATCTGTGCTCGGAAACAACTTGTAAACTGGCTCCAAAAGTTGAGAGTGCTCATCATTTTGTCATGTAAGATTTAGTGGAGAAAGTCATCTTACGATGGTGTTTCTGATATGGGGAAAATGTGCAAATCATCCCTTTAAGAATGTCGAAATACGGTGCGATGTTAGGTTGTAAGTCTTTCAAATATTTCATGATCAAGAGTTAGATTTAATTTAATTAAAATAAGGCCAAAATCGCTTTAGAACGGTATGTAGAGAATATTTCCACTGTCCATTTTCATTCGCCACTTGATTGATCAGACCTGAAAATGTGCATGAAAAAAGTCATTACTTGTGGAAAGTGTCTAAAAATAGTCATCACAACTCAGAGTCCTAAGAAAATTTGTATGA
Organism: Acheta domesticus; assembly: GCA_031308135.1. NCBI lineage: Eukaryota > Metazoa > Arthropoda > Insecta > Orthoptera > Gryllidae > Acheta > Acheta domesticus. The sequence continues at coordinate 21,981,143 of JAHLJT010009355.1, read as the reverse complement.
CTACTACTGTTGGCGGTAGTTTCATGAAATAATTTTTGCTGCAGTGATTTGTCCCCAGGTTAGATTAAAGACCTGTGTGATTTTTAATTTCCCATAAAGAACTTCAGTTTCAGTAACACCTCGAGAAAAAGCCGGATATTTTGAACAATGTTAAATTATTATTGTAAATATTTTTTTTTATTTTATACCCACAAATATTATTTCATTTCTTCTATTTCTACTCCAGATATTGCTGTCTTACTTTGTAACAGTATTGTATTTATGGCAAGACTATTAATGAGTTAATAAGATTGCACCATCTGGCTCGTTTGCTAATTGTAAAAGACTCTGTGGATAAGTCACTTATCAGACTCGTATGTCAATGAAACGAAGTCATAGTTTATGTCGATGACAAATTAAAACATGCATGCTTGGATAAAGACATTGTATTTCAAAGCATAGACAAATGATTTCAATTATCTGAGGAGTGTTCACTGCAAAATATTTCTGCATTCATTGATTAATATCGGCATTTTGATGAGTGTACATCTACGAACATACGAACGTTCTCTCTGTAGAGAACTCCCTCGATCAGATAGCTGATCAGATAGACTCTCTCTTGCAGAGAGCTGGACTGTATTTGTAGACAGATCGAGGGAGTCATCTGCAGAGAAACATGAATGAATTCTACTTATGTGAATTGTTTGGCGCTTTGGAGCGCTCTAATAGTATAATTTATTAATAGAACATCAATTAAGCGATATGAGTTCCAACCAGGTAGCTTCTGCAATGACCCTGCGCCCACGGACGCAACAATGGGCAACCTGAGCGAAATGAATTGAAGCATTAATGTGTTAATACGATTGCACCATGTGGCACGTTTGCTAATTACAAAAGATTATGTGTGTGGATAAGTCACTTATCAAACATGTATATCAATCAAAAGAAGTCATAGATAATAGAGATGGCAAATTGAAACATGCACCATTGGATAAAGACCTTGTGTCTCAAAGCATCGACAAATGATTTCAATTATCTGAGGAATGTTTACTGCAAAATGTTTCTGTGTTAATGGATTAATAATGGCATTTTATTAGAGTGTACATCCAAGAACATACAAACTTTGTAAGAAAAGGTATCTGTAGACAGATCGAGGCAGTCCTCTGCAGAGAAATATGAATGAATTCTACTTATGTGAATTGTTTGGTGCTTTGAAGCGCTCTAGTAGTATCATTTATTAATATAACATCAATTAAGCGCTATGAGTTGCAACCAGGTAGCTTCTGCAATGATCCTGCGTCCACGGACGCAACAACGGGCATAGAATGCAACAATGGGCAACCCGAGCAAAATGAGTTCGAGCATTAATGTGTTAATAAGATTTCACCATCTGGCACGTTTGCTAATTATAAAAGATTGTGTGAGTGGATAAGTCATATATCAGATTTAATATCAATTTAAGAATTTATAGGCTAGAGTTATGGCAAATTAGACCTTGCAACTATCGTGTTTCAAAGCATATCCAAATGATTTCAATTATGTGAGGAGTGTTTATTGCATAATCTTTCTGTGTTAATGGATTAATAGTGGTATTTTGACTACAGCGTACATCCAAAACATAAAAACGTAAGAATAGGAATCTCTAGACGAGCGGCGGAGTCTTCTACAGAGAAACTAGAATAAATTCTACTTATGTGAATTGTTTGGAGTTTTGGAGCGCTCTAGTAGTACAATTTATTAATAGAACATCAATTAGGTGATAAGAGTTGCAACCAGTTAGCTTCTGCAATGACTCTGCGCGCACGGACGCAACAATGGGCATGTACTACCCGAGCAAAATGAATTCAAGCATTAATGTGTTAATAAGATCGCACCATCTGGCACGTTTGCTAATTATAAAAGATCCTGTGAGTGGATAAGTCATATATCAGATTTAATATCAATATAAGAAGTCACAGATTATAGTTATGGCAAATTAGACCTTGCAACCATCGTGGTTCAAAGCATATCCAAATGATTTCAATTATATGAGGAGTGTTTATTGTAATATCTTTCTGTGTTAATGGATTAATAGTGGTATTTTATTAGATTGTACATCCAAAAGCATACGAACGTTGTAAGAATAGGTATCTCTAGACGACCGGGAGAGTCCTCTACAGAGAAACGTGAATAAATTCTACTTATCTGAATCGTTTGGAGTTTTGGAGCGCTCTAGTAGTATAATTTATTAATAAAACATCAATTAGGTGATAAGAGTTGCAACCAGTTAGCTTCTGCAATGACCCTGCGCGCACAGACGCAACAATGGGCATGTACTACCCGAGCAAAATGAATTCAAGCATTAATGTGTTAATAAGATCGCACCATCTGGCACGTTTGCTAATTATAAAAGATCCTGTGAGTGGATAAGTCATATATCAGATTTAATATCAATATAAGAAGTCACAGATTATAGTTATGGCAAATTAGACCTTGCAACCATCGTGGTTCAAAGCATATCCAAATGATTTCAATTATATGAGGAGTGTTTATTGTAATATCTTTCTGTGTTAATGGATTAATAGTGGTATTTTATTAGATTGTACATCCAAAAGCATACGAACGTTGTAAGAATAGGTATCTCTAGACGACCGGGAGAGTCCTCTACAGAGAAACGTGAATAAATTCTACTTATCTGAATCGTTTGGAGTTTTGGAGCGCTCTAGTAGTATAATTTATTAATAAAACATCAATTAGGTGATAAGAGTTGCAACCAGTTAGCTTCTGCAAGACCCTGCGCGCACAGACGCAACAATGGGCATGTACTACCCGAGCAAAATGAATTCGAGCATTAATGTGTTAATAAGATCGCACCATCTGGCACGTTTGCTAATTATAAAAGATCCTGTGAGTGGATAAGTCATATATCAGATTTAATATCAATATAAGAAGTCACATATTATTGCAATGTACCAACAATAAGTCATTTTGAAGGTTTGCACTTAGAAATGGGAAAAACAACTTCTCCAAACCTTGAGATCAATGATAAATCTTCAGCTGTTCTCACTGCTGTAGTGAAATTTTAATTAAGTTTGTTACACAAGCTCCTACATGTTTTTTTATCTAAAAACAAATCGTTCTTGTTTTCACGTTTAAAAACTCAAACTCATGGAATTTCAACAGAAGCAAATGTTCAAGTCGTTCTAACTTGAGATCCACCGAGTCTGCTTTATTTTATGATTTACGATTGTTTTAGAAAACGTCTTCCATCGCACATCTTTTTGAAGTAAATTCTCCGTGAATCATTGCATAAGTAGAAATTCGATTAAAATCCTATAAGTGTAAACTATATGCATAGCAAGACACACTATCATCGTAGGAGTTTGTTCATCAGACTAACTATTGAATGGAAAAATCTTATTATTAAATGGTCAATTACTAAAGATCGAGCTATAAAATGTACTGTAGAGTTCTTTAATGTTAATATTTATATGAGCAGTAATTAAAATTATACGACGACATACAGCCTAGAATATATATTAAACAATTGTGGGTCTTGTAAAGAAAAGAAACAACAGAAAATCTTTTCTTGTTAAAAATTGGTTCATATTAGTTGCGAAGGCTTTTAACATCCAGCAGAAATACTTCACAAAATGGTTTTTTTATGAAGTATTGCTGAATCGCTGAATTCTAAGTGCATGTGCAGAATGCTAATAAAAGATATATTGAATATGGACTATCATTCAATAAACTAATATGAGAAACTAATTACTCACATTCAGCATTGAGATTAATGAAAAATATTCTTACTATAACTTTCTTGCAGCCTAATGTCATTTTGATGAGAAGTTCTCGAAATGCTGTTCTCTATTGACAGTATTCTCTACTATTTCCAGTCTTCATGACAGCCCCAATAAAAGACAAATAGCGCACAAGAAAATGTTTTCTCAGAGTCTGTTTATAAGATCCATCCAATAATACTTCTGACAGAATCACAAAATTGTTGGTACTCGTTTGTAAGAAGGTAAACAGTTCGTTGGCGATTCATTCATTCTTCTTCCAGATGATAACAGACTGCATTTCCTAGAAATTAATATTAACAATTTTGTGATTATCACTTTATTAAGGTTAATTGCTAAGTTGTTATTATCCTAAGAAGAAGCATGAAAATGTGAAATATTTTTAATCTGTGTATTTATTGTACCAAATACATTATATTTTGCAGAAACTTAGCATTATTTTAAATTATTTCCAATTTACATCTTCCATTTCTAAAAAGAGAACATCATAAATAACAACATTTTTTAAAAGATTCTACAAATAATTCTTGTTAAATTTCGCATAATACAATATAATATAATAATATTATTACATTTTTATAATATAATAATAAAACAAGCCGGCGTGTTTCAGTGTCGAAAAAAGGTCTAATGAAACTTCGAAGGGGCACGCTCAAACACACCCCGAAAAGGGTGCCAGGGTGATACTTTATAGGCAACAACTATTGATTGATTAATACGGGTTCAAAATATATTGATATCACGGACATTAAATTCTGTTCCAAAAATGTCGGCAGTCAGCATTCTTAGTGGTTTATTCTACTTCCACTCTGTGCCACTGAATGATGAAACAATAAAATTTATAATACGAGTATTAATAATCTTTTGAGAACTATTACAATACTGAAAATATCGAAACCATTCAATTAAAAGCTGAACACATTAGGAAGGGGAGGAGACTTCTGTGTTATACTGAAATGCAATCTAAAAACATCCTTAAATGCTTAATACTCTTAAATTAATTCATTTTTGACTGAAATATGTTTTAACGTTGCATTAAAAGCTTTTTAAATGGTTGTGCAGAAAATTGCATAAAAATTGTGCAAGACTATTTTGATCATAAAAAATTAACAATGTGAACGACACTCAGTTTAGAATATACCCACAGCAACCTTGATTGGAAAGAGTTAATACATGCATTGATGAAAGTCATCAATGTGCATTATTTAAACGAGGGTTGGAGATAAGTCATGGCAATTTGCTTTTGGTGAGAATACGAGCACGGTTTGAAAATGTCACACTCGCCCACATGGAAAGACAAGGTATGAACTAAGTGCATGTATATTTATCGACACACCACATGTATTTCTCATATTTATTAAGGTGTTTGAAATGGCGGTATTGGTTTCACGTTCCAAAACATTATAGGGCATACGAGTTCACAACATTCCAAAAGCATTGCCCGATTTGGCAGATGACTGCACGTGTCACATCGGTCCGCACATCAGGTTGTCACGTGCGTTGTCGATCACAAGTTGCTACGCTTCCTCGCTGAAACTCTTGTGGATTTGTGGCCTTCCTTAGAGCGTACTGCTCAACTTTTGAGGAAGGCCACAATATGTTGGCCGAATCGTCAGCCACCAAATCGACGACGCGGCTCATCCCGGATAGCCTGGACAACATGAATTCCGGCCGCGGAAGCCTACGCAATCACATCTCGCGACTGTCCGGCAAGGAAGGGCATTACTCCCAACAACTTCCACCAATTCCCTTTGACATTATCGGGCATTTCTCCTACGGAAAATGGCTATATTGGTGTAAGAGCGCTGCTCGAAACGGGTTACGTTCAACTCGCACGGCGGCAGTCACATAACCGATTTCATATTGCTCTCTGTGCTAATAGAAAAACTCAGTGAGCCATCTGTTGTTGTCTACACACATTTGTACAGCCTTTCTTTCACTCAATAAATAAAATTGTCTAATGCGGTAACGTTTCTTTTAGAAAAAAATAGTTGCCATGCTTTCTGCCTCAACCCCCGAATACAATAACTCCAATGCACAGAAGCCGATCTCTATAAATTGAAAGAAATTCACGAGTAAAAAACGTCGACCTATTAACACGCCATTCTACCTTGCTAATTGTTTGAAATTTCATGCAGCCATCTCTAATAAATCTAATCAGAAGTGTGTGTTAAAGAAAGAAATTTAATCACATTTATTTTACATGAACTAAAACAGAGATAAATACAATATATGATAATATAGTATTAACAATGGAGGCTAATAACAATGATACCAAGATTGATTTTAGTAACAACTTTGAACTGAAGTGTGGTAGAACATTAGAAAAATATGTTAAATTATTCATTTTTTTCATAAGTATGTTTAACATACTTAATAAAATGTATAATTAGACATGAAAAACCTTCAATTTCATTTACAAAGTGTTGTACTTCAATAACAGGTAAATGGTTAAGAAACTCTCAATTAAACCCTATTTTAAAAAAATCCAGAAAGTGATTGTGTGATAGTTTTGTGTTTACAAAATTAACTTGTAAACATTTACTTCTAGTTTTTAAAAATAAAAGAGCATTATATGAAGAGTAAGAAAGGAACAATAATAGACATCTTGTAAAAACAGCAAGTAATAAGTCACACCATAAATATTTCAAGCCAAAAAATGAAATCTAATCTATCGTCGTTGGTTTTCTGGAGAACATAATACAAATAGCATAACTTTCTACTAAATAAATTGAACAATCGTCGTTGTATTCGTATTAATAATACATTTTTTCTGATCTACAAAGAAGTTGTACATTGTTCTTAGCATAATTAATTTAAAAATATGTACAAATGTTGTGGATCATATCCATTTACTATTTCTACAGATTGATATAAATTCATTATTGTTTGTCCAGTTCATCTTCTTCATCACGGCATTTTTCTTGTGTGTACTTCCCTTTTGCCAGAGAATTGCAGGTAGGTAATACACGAATATTATAAATTTATTTATTAAAGTTGACGGAAATGTTACAATGTACTTCATGGCCTCGCGTAGCCCTGATACGGGTGAACGTTGATATTACATTACGGTTTGCTCGTGCATTTCTTATAATTAATTTATAATTAGAACCACATTTTCTGTATCCCATTTCGGCAGTTTAGAGACCGTCCGAGTAGTCGCCTCCCCCACTTCCAGTTTAAACCCTATTCTTAAACCAAACCTCTATTTTGAATTTAAAGTATTGAAATTTTTCTAAAAATCTTAGAATAATAAAATAAAAAATAAAACAAAAATACTAAAAAACAACTGATAGTTTATAAATTATTGACAAAACGATGAGATGATGGGAAGATTCTGCCCCTTCCGGCTGAAGTAGGGTTACCCTCCTCTACGTAATATGAAAATCCAACATGTATAGAGATATTACTGAAAGAAGGGACCGCTTTGAAATCTACTGCTTGGCTACTGCTGGTAATACCCATGCACTCATTTTGTCAAAAAAATTATTTTGCAGGTAGCTTATTTGTAAATGGCTCTATCACTTTCTCTTGCAATGCTATCGCCCTACATGGCGTTCATTTTTTCCCGACCTGACAAACCAATCCCTTCTTCTCTACTCCGCGCAGCCTCATACAACTTAACAAACAGGGTTGCCATATATGTAGAGAGCTCTTGCCCCAGCTCTACCTCGGAGTTTCCACTAAAAACCCCGCCAATGACACAAAATTCCGCAACTTTAAAGCGAAAGATATTCTCCAAATGACGGACCAACGGCATGAGCTGTCCCTGACGATTCCATTTGCAGTCCCCTTAAAATAAAATAATTCAATCAACCAAACATCGTCTTCTAAAAGCCCTGCTCGAAGCTCTATACCGTCTTCGTTTTCCTCGTGTTTTTCGTTCTCTATTCCTGTCGTTTATTTTCTCTTTTTGATACAATATAACTAGAGAAAATGTCTATTGATTATTTTTATTCATAACAATTGAGAAAATCATATTTCTATCTCGACATCAGAAGAAAATAATTTTCAACCAGAGTCCCAAACATTTCTCCATCCATTTATATTCCCCATTCTTTCCTCACAACGAAAATAAATTTCCATTTTGGGGACAAAATTCTCCAATCTGGCGACCCCGGGTTGCAAAACGTTGGAGAGCCGGGGCCACCACCTGGGAGTGGGAGGCGCGCGCTGATTGGTGCTAGCGCGGGTGGACGCGCACCACCGCCGACACCACCTCCTCGGCGCCGCCCCCGCGCAGCACGGGCCTCGCCGCCCCCGCCGGCCGCCGCCGCACCCCCGCCGCCGCCCCAGCCGCCGCCGCTGAGCCCGTCACCGCGGCCGCGTAGCCCAGCGGCAGGCGCGACGCCGCCGGAGCCTCCACTGCGAACAAAGAAACGTCTTGCGGTTCGTCGTTGATTATTTGGTGTTTCCGGAACCATCAATATTGCACTTTCGTCCCGTGAGTGTACTGCACGGTATAGCATATTAGGTGATAGTAGGTCCCACTTTATGAAAGAATTAGGAACACTTCTAGGAAAATTTCGAATCATTATAGGGGAAAGGTAATTAAGGTGTGGGAAAACAGCACTTGTTGGTAGTATGAGCTAGACTGGAGAGAAAATAAATAGCTTAATAAGTAAACAATGAATAGTTAATCAGTAATTCAGTAAATAAGTCAATAAATAATATGTAAATCAAAAAACACAAGTAAATCAATAAACACATAAGTAAATCATCAAGTAATTAAATGAGCACATTAGGGGGCAAATAGGAATCGGTATCCGAAAAATAAGTCCAGAGGCAAGAGTGCGGAAGATCTTGTATGACTCTGTTTAATTTTAGATGCTGCACACACGTCAGCCTGAAAAAAACTGCAAAGAATAATTTATTGCACATAAGGAACACAATAAATAGCGACAAAGTTTGCAATAGGGATCTCACTTATCTCATCATATGACGTGAAATTCAGAATGTTTAAGAAAGCTGTTGTCTTTCCGGAAATATTGAATGACACGAATTTAGATTAGAATTACTTTAACATGAAAACATGGCATTGATTTTACTCGAATTATTTATTTTCCGAGTGTTTACGGGATCTTTTTTCAAAAATAAATAGGAGAGATTAAAATTAATGTTAGTTTATCTGAAGAACTCGGCAAGTATCAACTTGAGCAAAACTGAGATTTTCAGTGGAAAATCAAGATTTATCCTGTCTCTGGGTGTTTCATCAAGTGGCTAGATAGTTCGATAAGCTAAATTTCATTGAACAAGCCATGTTTTGTCTCTTGTAGAACAGTAGAATACATGTAAACAACGGCCCATTCATCTGTTTTTACTTCGCGTTTTTACTTTGCGTATTACTGAACGTATTGTGATGCTTTGGCAAAAATTGGCGATATTTCCATAGAAAAATTCATATTCTGGAGTCCTGAAAACGTCACAAAGCTTGTTCGTATTTGTAATATACTACTTCCTCTAACACGTCGTGTAGTCAAAAATGAGCGGGCGAATTGGGCGCATAGGGAACGGATGAAGATGGGCTAGGAAAGAGTATCAGGCGGGTGGGGCTTTTTAAGAGACGATTGTCACTAACAGATATCCGGGAAACGCAGGTATTTATTGGTGGTAAAGAAACATAATATGTATTTAGTAGACGGTCAATAATTGGAACGTCAAAAACACAGACCATCAATAATCCTTTCCATTCTAGCACAAAAAGTTGTTTAAAAAAGGATTATTTATCCCCTCCGCTGTAGCAACCAAAGAAAATTATGAAAGGTTTTAGCAAGTTTTATTTTCGTTGACGTCTACCGGCCCTTTTATTAGTTCATTTAGAAAATTAGTAGTTCATTTCCTTTCCATTAGAAAATGATCACTTGCGGATAATCCGGAAGGTGTCCGGTCTCAGTTAATCCATGTTATTGACATTCTTCCATATTCATGAAGGACGTGGGTCATTAACGCCATGAGACAGTCCAGCCGCAGCGAGCCTTCCGCTATTTGTACACGCTAATACTATCTCGATTTTGGTCCTAGTGTGATTCATTTTGTTACTACCGCAAGCCCTTTACAAATACGAATAAGATACAGTCAAAGCACCACTTTCATTAAAAAGAAGATATTAACATAGCGGGAGGTTAGTGGTAGGGTTGGCCTGCTTGATTGACTGTTTAGTGATTGTCAACTGCTAAGGTCATTAGTCCTCTAGGTCTAGTGAATGCTAGTAAGGGAGGTGGCGGTGACATTCCCCTGCGGGCTGGCAAGTTTCGGCACTCAATTTTGATTTTTCGGCGCCAAATTGAATTGCAGGGTTCTCCCCAACAGATATCTCCCACCAACGGGCCACCACCCCGATTGGGACAAGCTCTATGCTCCCGACCGGTCTCCCGGCATGTGTCGTGAGTGGAGCATGTAAGTGTAAGTGTGCGTACGTAAGGGATGAAGATAGGACAAGGAAGAGGAAGAAAAGATCGCGCGCAGTCCGTGACCCGTTTGTTACAGTACTGCTCCGGCATTCTTCTGCTGTTGATAGTAGAAACCACGGATAACTATCGATTGATAGTCGACAGAATTCTTTTCCAGACAGCGGCTGAACTCGACCTAGGTGTGTAGCTAGGGTCGAAAATCCTGCCACCGTCAGGACTCTTAACTCCAGGACATCATCGTCAGAGGCACTGTACTTGTAGTAGATGCCCTGAGCCACCTAAGTGGGTAGCTCATTTCCAAACTCCAGGCATTTCAAAATCCATTTTTAAGGAAACGATTTCATTGAGGGAAATTTTTTTTTAAATATTTTAGTTGTAGGAAGACTCCAAAAAATTTTGAATTTTTCAATTTTCGAAAATTTAGGTTTTTTAACAAACATGAGACCTGCACAGTTCTCTTAAACGTTCTTCACACTATTCAATAAAAAAATCAAAAGAAATTGAGCCAATTTTTTGAAAATTCCTCAAGGGCTTTATGTAAATTACGCCCCAAAATTAAAATATCTGTTTCAAATTCAAGGAGTCGCGACATCAGCTAGATCGGTTGGGGAACTTGAATTTCTGTGAAAATCGACTGAACGGATTAGTCGCTAGCTTTCTTCATAGACAGACAGACGGACGCACGGGCAGACGTTTTGCAGTCATTCGATTTTCCGGCATCAAGGACCCACAAAACATGATTCCCAGCTTCACCACATGTTAAGAGTCCCCCCCCCTAAATTTAGCAACTGTATTTATGCACTTCTTCTTTACCACAGCCCAATAATAAAGAGTTTTTCTGCCGCACACTCGCCGTTTTTGCGCGCAGCATTACATAAGTTTCTTCCTCTACGACTACTCCAGAATGTATACATTTCTGCACATTATCGGATGTAGTAATGATACCGATTTCACAAGCCGAGCGAGAATATTATTCTCGCACGGCTGTCGACCAATGACATTCGTCATAGTTCATTATACACAGCAGAGGGTTCTCGCAGTCGCCTACAGAGGCGCTGCGTGCTCTGCCGATGCAGATTGCAACTGGCATAAGGCAGGTGAACTACGAAACATTATGCGAGTTGATGTTTGTTATGGTCAGAGAACATACCGTGATCTGTAGCCGTTCTGTTAGGTTAAGGCGCCCATTTAGTATTTTTAAAATATCAATTTGAAAGTCGTAGAGAAAGTAAAAAGTGTAGAATGGCTATTATTCACTTGTAGAAATTCCGACACGAGCGACGTAGGAGCGAGTGTCGTAAACATGAACTCGTGAATACTAGCTCTCTTTCTACGCTAGTTGAAGAATATACTATTCTACTCTGTATCGAGAAAGTAAAAAGTAGATATTAACACACGTAGCTCTCATTCTACGCTCGTTGAAGAATATACTATTCTATTCTGTATCGAGAAAGTAAAAAGTAGATATTAACACAACGGGAGACTTGGGGCCGTATTCATAGTCGTCACTTATAGAATAAGAAATACTTAAGCTATAAGAAGTTACTTTTGATAAGGAAATGCTTAAGCACATTTGGTATTCATAGACGATACTGAAACATAAGTACAACGCTAGCAGAGTCTCGTGAGGCAACAGCACATTGGGTGGTTCACAGCCACTTGAATCTTGCCTAAAACGTCCCATCAAGCTGGCCGTGAACTATTCTTATGCGTGCGTCCGTAGGCATCCGTGGGGTAACCTAACCTACACAATTACTTAAATAGTGGTAGTAACTTAAAAAGTGTCTTAAATAGTGGGAAATCGGTAAACCTCAATTAATTGTAGCTGATTTTTGCCACCAACGTTTACCAAAACATGTAATTTCGTCCGGGTAAAACGCTACCTTTTCTTAAATGTTCGTGATCATTGTGCATTTCCGAAGGGTTGTACATATCACGTAAATATAGTTGCTACGAAGAACAATGCAATTCTAAATATTTTTATAATGTTCAAAATCGTAGTCCATTTCCATTTCTTTCACATTACGACTATTTTCAACCCACCAAGAGACGATTCTGTTATAGCTATAAGTGGAAGCTGGACCTTCCTTATAGCTATAAGAAGTTTTTTATGCAAGCGGATAAGTTGCCACTATGGATTGAAAAAGTTATAAGGAACTCCTTAAGGTTTTTCTTATTATAAGTGACGACTATGAATACGGCCCTTGGTCCCCGACAGCTTCATGGCTCACCTGCGTGCGCGGGGCGGCGGCGCGCTCCCCCGGAGAGGTCGGGCGCGGGCAGCGGCACGGCGCGCGCGGGCACCGCCCCGGGCGGCGCGTGCAGCGGCACCCACGCGTCCTCCGCCGCCACGCGCGACGCCACGGGCGCCGGGGGCGGCGGCGGGGGCGGGGGCGGGCGGCGGCGCCACGCCACGGCGCCCGGCGGCGGCAGCGGCACGGGGCGCGGCGGGCCGTAGGTGGCGGCGGCGCCCAGCTGCGGGGCGGGGGCGGGGGCGGCGCGGGCGGCCGCCAGCAGCGCGAGGAGCGCGACCGCGGCCAGCGGCGGCGCCGGAGGCGGCATGGGGACAGACGCGCGCGCGCCGCCGACGCGCCGCTTTAAACGCGCCGCGCGCCCCACTTAAACGCGCGCGGGCCGGACGCGGGAAAGCAGCGCCGCCGCAGCCGCCGCCGCCGTCGCCGCTTCCGCGGAAGTGAGGAGAGTCGGGAGCGTCTCGCGGGCGATCGCCGCCGCCGCCGCGGTCGTCGCCTCTGCGTAGTCTTCTCACCGGCTGAGGTGGCTCAGGGCATCAATTGATGTCACTACAGTGTCTCTGATCTGGACGTCAGAAGGTGCCAGTCCCGATTGTGGTAGAATTTTAGACCCTGCTTATATAGCTAGGTCGAATAATGCTGCTGTTTCGATGAGAATTCTCGCTGCTGTTTGGACGAGAATCCAGATGTTCTGATCGGTACTTTTCCGTTGTTTCTCCGATCAACACCAGGCGAATGCTGGTGCTGTACCCTAACAAACGGGCCACGGACCGCGCGTTATCTTTCCTTCCTCTTTCTTGTCCTATCCTCACCCCGTAGACACACGCACTTATGCGCACTACACTACCACACACGTCTGGAGAGTGGTCGGGAGCTCAGAGCTTGATCCGTCTGAGGCGGTACCCCGCTGGTTGGAGATACGTGGTTGGGGAAAATCTGGCTAGCCGACGTGTGGGCCGGCGCCGGCTCTCACCATTCAGCGGAGGAGCATCACCGCCACCTTTCGCGATAAAAACATGCACAACACTTACGGGACTGATACCTTGGAAGTTGACGCGCCCAGAAACACTACTCAATCAATAAATCAATCGTCTTCTCTGACAAACTTCTCGAATTGATTTCTTCCTTCCTGACCATACATACTCATGCTCTCGTCTCCACCAACTGATTGTGTTTTCACAAGGCGTTTGCCATTTCGTAACTGGATAAGCGTCTGTCGTGATACAGTGCTGCTTCCGCTTCCACTGCTGCTTGGCCCACATTGCCTCCTCGCCCCGCCGCCGCCGCCGCCGCCCGACTGTCTGGGGCGCGTCTGGACGACGCCCGATCAGGATTTCTTTCCGGCGAGCGCTCTCGGATTCAGCCCCAGCCACGCGCGAAGCGGAGCAAGGCTTATCGCTGGAGGCCAGAGGAAGGTGTGCATCATCCCGTGAAGGCGTCTTCATTCATTGTTTGCGATGTATTCATAATATTTCGCTCAAACTACATAAATGATCTGATCGATTTTGATGTGGCATTCGTTTGTGTCATTTCATTGCACAACACGGATTAAATGGTTTGACGATCAGATCAGATCGTCAGATTTCCAGATCAACCGGCTTCTATCTCAATGTGCTCGTCGCTGTCTGTCTCGAGTATCCCTACATGTGAGAGGATAGGAGCAAATAGCAGCAAAATTACGTCGACGGGATCTAAAAGCAAAGACAAAATCCCTTGATATAGGCGTGTGTTTGTCTCGACGATATATGACACGGACTGAATGGTATTATTGTAGTGATTCTGCACAAGACAAATCAAAGGAGTTAAAAAGATACTCAGATATCTTTCACAATTCGTCAGACATGAACAAATCGAAACTGTCATTTTCTATGAAGATTATCCTTTTGGGACTATCACTTTTGTCATTTACTTTCTCTTCTTGTCGAATCTTGTAGAATCTTTCGAATCTTGTAGAATCTTTCAAATCTTGTAGAATTTGTTTTTTTGATTCGTCTTGTATTATTTTGTGGGCTACGTTTCAATTCAATGTGTTTCTAGTGAAGAAAAGAGATTCGATCTATATGAACTACACCTGTAACGTGGACAATGTGAATAGTAAGAACAACGAATTGTCAATGTTACACACGCTAATGCTTCATTTCTAAAAACATATTAACATGGAACATCATTCGAAAATATTAAACACCAACTTCAACAATTTAAAGTTGTTTGTTGTGAAGTTAATTAAGATGCATCGAGTTACGGTTTTCAAAATCGTATTCAATAACTGTAATCAAATAAAGGGATTAAAAACACTTTGTTGCGAACACCTACTTCAAATCCACCTACACGATCTCAGTATTAAAGTTCGAAAACAACACTTTTGAAGTGTTATGATAAATTAAATATACAATATCAATTTAATTAATTACTTGGTTTCGTTAGTTTTATTCTTCGTAACTAAACATCCCCAGAGATATTACAAGTAAAAATTGCCCGCTTACAAGCGTTACATTTTTATTGTTAATTTGTCATCATTGAAAGTAAGCTTACCGAGAGTCTAGTATTTAATTGAATGTCAAGGTTGGTCCCAAATTGATTCCACAGACCCAGTATGTAGTGTCCTTAGTCTCACTTTGTTTCTGCCGTAGAAGAACACCTTATTTTACGTACATCTATCTCCTGCGTCCCCTCTGCTTTTCGGTATAACCTCACTTCAGATCCTTTGGAAACACACTTCAATCTCAGGCATTCGATTGGTGCTTCTCCAGGAACATCTTAAAACTATAAGTACATGATTAACTTCGTGGTATATCAGTGTAAATGAATTAATATCAACCCACATTACGTCACACTTAAAAAAGAAAACACCACTACAGGAAACATGCAACTACATTACATTTCATAAACTGTTGTGGTAAATCACCTGGGATATTTAGAAAATACTTTTTAAGAGCAAAAGAAAACAAATTTAAACGAAACAAACAATACTTCCTTATAAAATATATTGTATTCGTTCTCTAAATTAGTTCCACAACAGCTAATATTTTCTCGCATTATTTCTAACTTTTGCAAATTTCCAAAAATTTCAGAGATCAACAAAAACAAGGCATGCGCGCCTTGCTCTAACTCTGAAAAAATTAAACAATTGCTAGAGTTTTTGAGAATTTGTTTATTTTATAATTGGCTTAATTTCAAGCAAAATTTTCAAGAAAACTACTCCTTTTTTAAAAATGTACATGTCTTTTTTAAAGATCTTATTTTTAGAACATATCTCATTTAATGTAAAAGTCTCCGTCTTCAAATTTGTAGTTTTGGAGTGTTAGCTTTTTTTCAATTTTCGAAAATGCAGCGAGTTTGTCGAAAATGGGAGTAGCTTTGGCTTTTTACCGTCCTGTATTGCATACGTAAAGAAAATTTAAAGAAAAAAATTGGAGCCATTTTTGAGAAAATGATTATTGAAAAAATACCTAGATTTCACTCAAAATTACGCAAAAAGTCTCATATTTTCAAAAAATTGTTCATGATATTATTTCAAGATGACTTTCATGAACAGGTTTTATTAAAGAAAAAATCTCAATTTTCAATATTGTGTTTGTACGAAGACGACAAAATTTTTGAACTTTTACAATTTTCGAGAAATTAGGCATTTCAGAGAAAATTATGCCGACATCATTCTTTTAAGCGTCACTTACGCTATCCGAGAACGTAGTTTAAAGAAAAGTATTGTCACCATTTTTCAGAAAATTTTGAAAATGTAATTGAGGCTTCATATAAAGTATCCCCGAAAATCAAAATATCCCTCCGTTTTAAAATCGCAGGGTCTCGAGTTCTTTAAAATAGATCGGAAATATCTATTTTGAAGAAAGTCGGCTGAACGGTTTAGGCACTAGTGTTGACCACAGACGGACTGACAAACAGACGTCGTCAGTCGATTTTTCGGTACCAAAGACCCACAAACTATGGATGCTGACTACACAAAGCGTTAGAGAAAGTAATTTACTACATACAGGAACAAGTTTTATCCCCATCTTCGGTACCAGGGCTCGTTTCCTGTCAAAAATTGCAGTTTTCTGGCGCCCGATTAAAATACTTTCTTTACTTACGAAGTACGGTGAGAAATTAAAAATATTTTTTTAACTACTACTAGTGAAAGCTGTTCATTCAGGGCATGCATAACATGCTAAAAGTTCAATTTTTAACACTAGTGCTAAAAGTGCGACGACGCTCAAGTGTTCAGATAGATTTGTGAATGCAAACAAAGAAAATAAAATAATTTCGTGACTGCATCAGCTGCTAATGGGCTTAACTTTCAATAAGTGATTTGCATATTTAAATTAACATAAAATGAAAGGTATTAGACGCGTCTCGATCTCCCAGTGGGAGACTAATGATTTGTTTGCTAGTCCATCCACACTATTAAAAGAAATTTCTCCAAAAACGTGCATTTGTGTTTTTTAGCACTGCGATTTGTTGCCCCCCGAATCACCTGTGCATAGCATGGATCACTCGTAAGGGAAAGATCACCGCCATTCAATATCAGTGTTGCTACCCTGTACAATAGTTATTTTTTGATAGGAATATTTTATGTGTGTGGTAGCATAAGTGATAGTGTTATGAGATAATCTCCTTTTGTAGGGTATCTCAACCACAAAATTATATTTTAATACATCTATAAGTATAGAACAATAGTTTCTAGAATAGAAGTTTGCAAATGTATAGATTTTCTTTAATATGCCGCCTGATTATACAAAGAATGTTCTCTTCAATACAACTATTTCGAGAGTGTTTGGATTAGGTTCTCCATAAACGTATCCTCAGGTGGGTAATGGCCAAAGCCCAAAAGAAAATCCGAAAAGAAGAGTGGCGACAACACATTTTTGTAAGTTTTACTTTTAATTTTGATACTTAATAAATTATTTTGTTCGTTTTACGTACTATTTACGTACTTTTACGTGTTATGTCCCAGGCATCTGTATGTTTATAGTTTCTTTTTATTCAACTTTTAATCTGAAATTATTTTTAGAATTGTCTAAATCTTCGACGAGACACATTGAGTTAGTGGGAATGATTTCAATTTTTAAAAAAAGCTCTTTGAGCAATAAAATACAGCGGTTCAGAAGAAATTAAACGTAAGAAACGGCTTGAAAATTTCTAATGTTCAGGAAACAAAAACAAAGGAAACGAGAACATAAAACTACATGGAAATTTTCAATAAATATATAAATAACTTCATTAAATAATTAGTAAATTTAGTAAATAAATATTTAAAACAACATCCAGTTTTCTTTATGAACATCGAGATTGGAATACAACTTCCTCACATCCACAATTGCTTCTCTCCCGATATTTTCACAGGATAACAATATCACTTTAGCACAGCTTCATGATCTACTTCGTCTTCAGTTTTTTCGCATGTACGCGTCGTTTTCCAGTTGTGGGAATTGAAATGGAGAAACCTGTCAGCACACGGTCATCGAGTTTCACCCCGACGGCAACGGCGGCTACGGTGATGTCGGAGACGGTAGCAGCGCTGCAAGAGGCGGTAACGGCAAGATGGAGGCAGTAGCGGTGTAATGGTGATGGGGACGGTGATAGAGAAGGTAGTTGCACCGATGCCAATCGCAGGGTTGTGGGGGGGCGGTGGTGATGGCAGCGATAGTGGAGGCAGTGGGAACGATGGAAGTATTTGTGATGAGGACATAGATTTATTGATTGATTGATGATTTTGGGCGTGACAACTGCTAGGGTCATTAGCCCCGTAAGTGTTGAGCATTTTTTATCGCGAGAGGTGGCGGTGATTTTCCCTCGCAGAATGGCGATAGCCGGCGCCCACCTACACATCGACCCGCAGGGGTTTCCCGACCAGGTATCTCCCACCAACGGGGAACCGTCACGACACACGTCGCTCCCGACCGGTCTCCTGGCATTTGCAGTAGTGTAGTGCATATAAGTGTAAATAGTGAGGCTAGGTCAAGGTTGAGGAAGGAAAGATTGCGCGCGGTGCGTGGCTCGTTTGTTAGGGTACTGCTCCGGCATTCGCCTTTTATTGATCCGATAAACACGGAAAACTATCGGTCAGAGCATCCGGCCGCTAGAATTCGACCTAGCTGGGTGCAGCTAGTGTCGAAAATCCTGCCACAGTCGGGAGTGGAACCCTTGAACTTCCCGGAGAGATAGGGCGATATGGAGGCAGTAGCGGCGACGGTAGTACGAATATACTGCGATTTTTCTAACTTTGCCCCTCAAGGCCCGTCTTCACGATGGAATTTGTCACGGTAGTTCGCGACATTCTCAGTCGGGCCGCTAGAAATCGCATGATCGCGACCGTATCAAGCAGTGCTTGTCATCATGCAACATCTAGCATTATCTATGCTAGAAGTCTACGCCAGGAACAGGCTATCACCGGCTTTCTATGCTAAATTCTATCATGCCGCTAGGAGTCGCATGATTGCAAGCACTGCTTAATACGGTCGCGATCACTAATTTCTAGCGGTACGCGGAGAAAGACGCGAAATGACGTGTGATATTCCGTCGTGTCCGTAGGGGCTTGAGGGGCAGAGTTAGAAAAATCGCACGGACGGCTGCCTCGGTGACGTTGCAGCGGCGTGGTGTTGGCAGCGGAGGTGATGGCGCCGGGGCGGGGTGACGCGGGAGGTGACGGCGGCGGAGGCCACGTGTGGAAGTGGGGCGGTGTGGCTTCGGGCGCGGCCAGGAACCGGCTTCGTGAGACGACCCACACATCACATTGTCAAGTCGTCTTTCCGCCCAGCGCCGCACGCGACGCGGCACACGGCCTTTCTCATCGCCAGCCAGGACCGGCGCTAGGTTGTTTTGCGCCCCACGCAAAATTAGATGTTTGCGCTACCATCCCAATAATAATAATAATGTTTAGAAATATTTTTTAAAGTAGTTATTCAAATTCGTTTTCCATATTGTCGCTGCAAAAGGTATTGTTCTTTCATGAAGAACATGATGAGGGTTAAGGGCACAAATGTATAGCTAATATATCTTTGAAAATATATTTTATTATATAGGAGCGAATATTTTGTCAACAAAACTTGAAAAAACGCTCTTTTTTCTGTATTCAAAATTTGACTAGAGTATGGTTTAGAATAGAGATCACAGCATTATGAAAACCTGCACAAATTTCACTTCTCCCCATAGAACGTCACACACAGTTTTAAACTTGTTTTGATGTAAATATATAAAACACAAATTATTTTAAATTTCATATTTAGGTGTACCACAAATATAAGACAAGTGGTATTTAGAAGTATAAAAGCAATCGTAATAAGTGTAAGACAAACGATTTTACTAAACATTCTGTACTATATTTGTGCCCCCCCCTGGGGTATGCGCCCTAGGTGGTCGCCTAGTTTGCCTATAGGTAGCGCCGGTAGTGTCGCCAATGCCTTTGGAAGCCGGTTCCATAACTGAGTAGTATTCATTTTCGGGCTAATGCAGAAGCAGTACCCTAACAAACGGGCCACGGATCGCGCACGATCTTTCCTTTCCATTCCTTGTCCTAACCCCCTTACATACACACACTTACATGCCGCGAGCTTAGAGCTTTCCCCGGCTGGGGTGGTGCCCCGCTGGTGGGAGATACCTGGTTGGAGTATACCCCGCTAGCCGATGGTAAGTGGGTGCCTGATCTCTCCATCCAGCGGGGAAAGATCACCGCCACCTCCCGAGCAAAAAAATGCAGTACACTTACGGGACTAATGACCTTAGCAGTTGACGCGCCCGGAATCACTAGTAATTATTTTCGGGCGTAAAGTTTCAAATTATGTGCATTTCGTCCGTGCATTTGCGTCCGGCTCGTAGAATATAACACTGTATCCAGATTACGTTGACATCAACGTTGATTCTATTGGCAACGGCAAGTTTATAACACCAACAATAAGATAATATGCCGCCTGTAGTGTGCTGTATAAACTTTAATCTGTCGGCTGGAAGCAAGACAGGGCAGGCAGTGCGTCGCGCCAGGTTGCCGCCGGGTTGTTCCGTCTACGAAATACTAGGATCTTTCTGAGGCGCACCTTTAATACGCACGCGAAGGTCGACTCTAGCAGCCGCTTGACCATTTTGCAGTCTTCATCCCTGAAACATTGGGGTGGGTGTGATTGGGCATTGCGTCCCCTTAATGTCTCCATAAGTGAAACGGGCATTTTCTACATGAATTTTCACAACTGTTTCCGAACGTGCAACTGCAGCGAATGTGCTTGCATTTGCAATAAAAGCATCTTGGATTTTGTAACTTCATGACCTTTCATACTCTCACGCAATCAGCCCGGTCTCCTGTTCACCGCGAGGTTCGGGTGTATCACCCTTTTTCATTATCCTCCGCAGCCGTTTTCCGGTACAGCAGTCTCATAACATAAGATAAGGCGATAGTTCCGTAGTCGCTTGACGCGAAGCCAATTTTCTTTGCTACAGCACAAAGCACAACTATTTTAAAAAGACCTGCTTGTAGTCTTCAGCAAATAAAAAATGTTATTTTGCGAGCTATCCTGGCACAAAGTGCCGTGTGTGAAGAGAAGTTTGCGCGATTGTTACCGGTCGTGTTAATCGTACGATGTGGAAAACTTTCTAATGAAAGAAAAAATATTTAAGATATATGTGTACTCACATGAAAAATTTCCTAATAATCTAGTTTTAGCTCTTAATTTTATGATTTCAATGTAGATATACATGCAGGAAACCTAAAATAACATCCCAAATTTTTAATAAAAATTACATTTTTAGCTATACGAGTTATTACACTGTTTGTAATAAAAATGTTATTACAATGTTGTGACTTGTGACACAATATCTCAATTAATATTTAATATATTTTCATAATTATTTTTCAAAATAGAAAGACATACCTGCTTCTTTAAGTAAATCTCAATGTTTTGTGAAAAGTAAAATTTTAAATGGCCACAAAATTCTAAATTTTAAAAAATAATTTTGGATTTATTTTCTTTTACCTTCTTTTGAATGCATCTCTTCAAGTATTGCATAGTGGAATATTATATATGATTCACATAATAACCTGAAATATAACCTTTAAAATACAGAAAGAATCATTTCAATATCTCTATTAGTTCCGGAATTATGATGCATTTCGTTAATCAATGCCTAAGGAAAATGAACTTTTCAGAAGCAATTAGTTTGCAAACCTATAGTGCCCCTGCAGCATAAGTTACACATTCTTCTTCTCCTTCGTCTTCCCTCATTCTTTTCCTTCTTCACAAGTATCTTCTCCTGCTTTTGTTCTCTGGTGTTTTCCATTGAGTAGCTAGTTTTTATTTTTTAATCTCACATGATTGCGTCCCCTAAATCATGTTTCAAAGGGACGAAGGGGGCGTGGCAGTGACGCCATCTTGATAACATTTTATTATATCTCCGAAAATATCGCAGATAGAATAAACGGATTTCACCCCAAGAAAGTGTAATAAGTGACTCTTCCGGAATGGCAAAAAATGCAATTTTCGGTTTATGAAATCTCATTCAAACTGTTTCTTTTCTCTACTTTTGAAGGTCATTTGTATAAAATATTATTAAGATTGGAATAAAACTTTAAATTTGTGTAAAAAAACAATTTTGTTTATATAATAGAAAATAATAATTTGTAAAAAATGTCTTAAGGTCGACAAAATAAAGTCTGTGAAAAGCTTATTGAAATTACTTTAGCCGATCCAGATTAGCCAGGACTAGCAAACAGACATTAAAAAATCGTAAAAAATGATTTATTTTATTTAAATAAGTATAGAGATTATAAAAAATAGTTATTTCGAAATCACAGATAGCCACCGCAATTTTATTTATATTAATGAAAAATTATTTTAAAAATCTTCAGATCTCCCCAATAAATGTATTCTAAATCTATCCTTTCTGTGGTTACGTACCAAAATGAAATAATATATTTTGTGGTTTGCATTCGAATGATCGGTGTTCGACATTATGAATTTGATTCATGATATTTTCTGGATTTTTCACATTTTCATGTCTAAAGTGCACAATTCGTAAACACAGTATTACATAATAATTCAGAAATTTCTCTCTACCTAGCAATAAACATCTATTTTATGAAAAGAAGGTAAATGAGTATCTTGATTACTCTTTCTGCCGTCTTTCATGCGTTTCAATTATAAGCGTGCTTGGATTAAAACACGACGGGAGGGAGACAACTACATTTATGGGCCCATCCTGTACCCAACTGGCCCACTTTTCTATTTAACTATTTAATTTACAAATGACTAATTTTACGAGTAAATAAATACAATTTAATACAAGGAAAATGAAATAATTTTAATGATATCGTAGTTTTATGTTGAACCGTGTACAGGGTTGCCAGAAGGTTGGAGAATCTCATTGGCTGGGAGCCAGCAAGAAAAACCGAAAGGGTATGGCATGGTCAAAATCGGTAATGAAAAAGAATTCTCTATCATTAGACCAAAAAATTAGCTTTGAACTCTAAATCCTAGAGGGCATAAAAAAGGACACTTTGAATTCAATATGGCGGGCCGTTTGAGACGCCACACCGATATGGCATACAACTCCTTCACAATTTGGCTAACTACATACAACAAGAATTAGCCGTGTACTCATTCGCCAAAGACATAGTTTTTTCGACATACTCAAAAAATTATGCAGCACAACGCCGACATCTACTGACCGACATACTTGCGTTTCCCTTTTTCTTCATCACACTGGCTTCTGAAAAAGCTTTAGCACTATGTTTATAATACGTGATTTTTCTTACTGGCTCCCGGCCTATCAATAACAACCCCCAAAATTGTCAGCTTAAAAAGGCGTAAAATTAGGAATTCAATCAGAATATCAGGTCACTCTCCACATTTTCAAGGGGGAGCACGGCCCCCTGCCCCCTCCAGGGCGCACGTCTGTTTCAATGCATTTTAAGTCAGCCGTGATGGCCCAAACGTACTATATAAAAGTGTCAGATAAGATACGTGCATAACTAGGTCACAAGTTACGTGCATGGTCCAGCGGTATAGATAATCGGCTTAGGACACACACCAGCTGTGAATGAATCAACAGCTGATTCGTGGGGCATTACAAAATGCCTCATGAATACGCAGGACTCGAGATAATGTAGAGTGGACAAGAACACGGGAACGAGATGATAAGAGCCGACTTCACTTTATTTACTTCCAAGTGACCTCTCGCTATCCTGAATTTTACCTGCTGGTTACAACTTAATTGTGAAGGAATAATGTACTGAAAGTAATAGTAATGAAAGTAATAAATAATAATAATATTAATAATAATAACAACAGTATGCAAGTGTTTCAAGACCTTTAATTGTTTACATACCAGGTATTGGGACTATGGGTGAAAACGTCATTACTCATGTGCTGCAATATTAGCAATCTCGAAAAAAGAAGTTTTAAAATAAACATGTGTATATTTTTCACTGGCAGTTGAAACGCAGGTATCACACGCTTAATAATTGACAGATTAGGGAGTGTGCACCACTAAAAGACCTACGTATGTTCAAATGCTACACAGACGATATATATTGACTCAAACATCTGGTTATGAAAAGTGGATTACGTGTGTAGAAATGCAGTTATATGCTAATCTGTGTATAGTATTTGGTATTGAAATACTCTCAACTTTGCTGGCAGGGCCTACTGATGTAAGGTTAGACACAGTGAAGGGAAGAACACAGAGAAGAACATGAACAGGAAAGAGATATAGTCCTAAGAAAGTTCCAATAACTCATGACAACCGTTTTCGTTTATCAATCGCTCTTTCCAAAATATAAACTTTGTGTTACCCCAAAATAAGGACATTTCTCACTTCATTTCTTAAAAAAGTTATGAACGTTCTTAAAAAAGTTTCTTCAAAAAAGTTATGAAAGTCCCTCTAGTTTCACTGTACTCGACTTTAATATTCTTTTGTTTACTTTGTTATTGCCTTCGACACGGAGCTCTATACACACTGCATAACTTATCTGGATCGGAAGGATCGTGGTTACGAGGGAAATATGACGACAGTTGAAAGATGCTACGTATTTTCTTATGGAGGGAATTATGAAAGGGAATTATGGGAGGAAAATATGAAAAGACAAACCGAGTTAACTGTTTCTGGGCGACAAGAAGCTCTCGGACTCTATTTTCCAAATTTTCTGCAAAATGGTCCCAAATTTTGGGATTAAACTTTGTCTTCAAATAGCGTAAAGGGCGCTTAAAAGAATGGTATAGGTCTCATTTTCTTTGAAATACTTGATTTTTCGAAAGTTGCGGAAGTTTATTTTTTTTCGGCATCTTCCTACAACTACAATATTAAAGAGAGAGATTTTATTCCGAAATGATATCTATTCTTTAAAGACATATATTGAAATAAGGTCATTTAGAATTGTTTGAAAATATGATTCGTTTTTGCTTAATTTCGTGTCATACAAATGAGCAATGTTTAACATATTTAAAAAATTATTTTTACAAACGGCCCCAATTTTTTTCTTTTAATTCTCTCTTTAAATTAACCAAAAGAATTATAAAATATTGGTGGGATTCTCATTTCTGGCGATCTCTCTGTACTTTCGAAAATTGCTAAAAGTTATCATTTCAAAATTACAAAGTTGAAGATAGAGATTTTTCCCTTGACCAAATTTTGTCCTGTTACCACTAGGTTCATTACCAGACGGTGCATTAAGATTAACACTTCGTATTTCTTCTCTTTGGTGGACATTTATGACGTTATCTCACTTTCACGAACGCGTGCACCGCAATCCCTTTGATGTGCGAAAAAAAGAATAGAACGCGGCTCGCGCGCGCTCTGTGCGACGTCAGGGGCGGATCCAGAGATGAATTTGGGGGGAAGGGGATTTTCACATATATAATCATGAATTATGTACAGAATGTATTTATATACTACAGATTATGTAGAATGACGCAGTCTACACACATAACATGCTGCGATAAGATTTTACTCGTTTTAATGATCATTTGAAAATATTTTTGCTAGAAAGCTACCAGACAAATGAAAATTAATAGCTTCGGATTTTCTTGGGGGGAGAGGATTCCCTTTTATCTCTCTCCTTGTATCCGCACCTGAACGTAAATTTTCGCGGTGCATTCCCGTTCGACGAACGGGACACTATAACACTACAGGAATTCAGTTCGCCCGCGCAAAATTTGAATTTGTGCGGCACTCGTCAAAATGTTTTGCAAGTGTGGACTCGGCTTCCAAAACACAAAACATCAAAAGCAAATTTGATGGCGATTTTGTTATAATGATTTTCGTGATGTTTGTTTTAAATAACTGAAGCGCCGCTCACTCTCTTGTAATAACTGCAGATGCGACACACATTTTTTTAAACAAATATTACTACCTGTTGGAGTTACTAGTCTTTCAGGGAATCGAAATTTAATTTGATAACACGTTACATTATTATCATTTTAAGAGTGTTTGTTGGTTCATCAGGAGAACGTAATTGTATATTATTAGTATTAAGAAAAGAACATAATTTAATTCCGTTAGGAATGTTAAAATTTCAGTCCCCTACTTGATATTTATAATTTAGGTCATCTAATAAAATGTTTTTGCTTATGTTGTTGAAAACATACTTAAATGTTAAAAGCGGAAAAGTACGTTTTGGCGGTTTATGGGCGACTGAAAAATGATAGTTAATTTTATTAATATTGATTATTTTTGTTGGAATTTCGAGAGAAGAAAGGTTAAATAATGTTTAATAATGAGTCTGACGAGAATTGCAGCACCTCCAGAGACTATAGTATTAACTCTATCAAAACGATAAATTTTATAGTTGTGAATAAAACATTTTTCAGTGGGAAGAAGACGTGTTTCATTTATAGAAGCAAAATGTACATTGTGTGTATATAAATATATTCAAATGAGAGTTGCTGTTGTTCAAGACCATTATCATTCCTAGTGAGAAACGATACACATTTAAACTGGTGCGGTCTGGAAACTCGCAGATTCTTAATCCCGCCGCTGCACGCTCCCGCTGTGTCCTTGGCCTAGTGCGTGCGCGTTACGCACGGCGCGGGCCCACGGGAGTTGCTGATTCGGCGAACAAATGCCCAGACGAAATATTTTAAAATAATTTTATTCCAAACTAATTGCAGTAAACCATGCAGTCCACCACTCGGCTTCCTTAAACCAACAAGTAAAAACATATTCCCTTTTGAAGCTAACTTGAACATTTTATCCGGTACCAGTCTTGAGCATTCTCTTTAGTAACAGTACGGGCTCTTGTAGTTTCCTAGCTCTTGTAGCTTGTGTTGTGTAGTTAAGTTCTTATAAGATATAAGATAAGCCATTACAAAATATGATAAAGTATTATGTTACTGAACTATGTAATTATTATTTATCAATCTATCAATAATTTTTTTTAAATATGTATTTTAATAAATGAAGGGTACGGCCAAACGAGGCGAGCGACAACTTGAGCAAAGCTGGAATTTTCAGACGAACATCAAGATTTAAGCTCTTATTTCGTGTGCCACATAATGTTTCACCAAAAAGTGGCTACATGGCGCGGGATACTCGATTTAATTGTAAGAGCCGTTTTTTTCTTTCTGAAGCAACTGCAGGATGAGTGTAAACTACAATCTGATAGTCTCGTTTTCCTGTCACGTCGGACACGTTCGTCCATTTTACAAAATTGGACATTTTAAAGATAAAAGATTTAAAACTATAAATACAATGTGTCGTTCGTTTTGTTGTGTTATTTGCGACAAAATAAATTATCAATTGTTATTGAATCCTTTCTAGTTGTGCAAAGTTTATTAAAACCACAGGGCACGTAGAGAGTGTGTTGTAGGTTGTTAAGTAAATACAGCATCATCGATATTGCTAGTTTCGTTGCCTTTTCTCCACAATTTCTGCAGTGGCGCTTCTTCCTGTGAACGGCGGCACAATTCAATTATTCTTGCAAACTATTACACGTATTAAACGTAACGAAATTAATAATGTTCAACCGAGGGATCGCCAGAGGTCCTGTAAATGATTTGAAGCCTAATTCATGGAGGAAGGGGACATTACGATGATACCGTTCATTACTATATATCATGTCATGCTGCATTATATTAACCCCAAGATTTGAGGATCCAAAACATGCCTTACTTTTGTGTGGTTTGAAAGTTTTCTGGCTTCCCACTAGACTCGTCCCTGCATTTACAGGATAAACATACGAGTAATCTGTAAGTTGAAATAATGATACGTCATAGGACAAGTATGCGCTCCAAAATTGTAACGCAGAGCAAACGTATTTTAAATCGAAATTTAATATATCTCAACCAGTTCTTGACTTTGCCATTCATATCATTTAATTCTCCGCAGTGTAAACCATGGAGAGTATATCTAAGTGGTGAATGATCCGTAGTTTGTAATTATCGACTCACAGTGTGCACAAATATCTGTACTGATCCGAGGAAGCGTGATTGCAATGTCTTAAGAATTGAGGAGGTTTTCTATCAGATCAAAAGCAGGTACTACTTGAGATGGACACTGAACGCAGGTAGTCCGCCTACTCTGAAAGTAGAAAGGAAACACGACTGTTTTTGTATTGGAATATCTGGAGCTTGGTGGTCGGTGGGCTCTGCACCCGGAAGTCGGGGTGCGGCAGGACACGGCGACGACACATGTATAGCTTCTTCCGGCGGTGACCCTGGCCTGACGCCTGCCCTACACGGCGCGCCACCTGGCGAGAGAGGAGAGGAGTGACAAGCCCCCAATATCGATTTCACGTACTCAAGAAAGAGAAAGATGTGCTGAAAAAAAGTATCAATAACTCGCTATAACATTAACATAGACCAGATTCTCATGTTTGTATACAAAATGAGAAATGATAGATTGAACTGATTTCTGATTGAATGAATTAAATATGCAGTTATGACATAAACATCCACGTAGCTACGGCAAAGAGTAGACCTTTGTGAGCTTTTTGTAACTCTTTGTATGCAGCGCACAGGCATCTATTGACTACAAACAAATATTTTTCTCAGTGTAGCTCCAGAATTCAATAATTTTAAAATAGTAATGTGCTGGGGGGTGTAATGAAAACTAGAAATTGGAGAAAACTCTGGACTTTGGTGAATTGTTAGAATATTGCTACTCAATATGTAATGTATATTGTATCGGGCGTGATTATCGAAAATCTGAATTCCTATGTTTCTTGTCTTTCCTCGTAATCCACAAGTACAATGATATTACTTTTATTGTGAAAATTATATAATCTTTTTTAATTTTGAGGTATCTACTCTTAACTTACACCAGAATTCTTCACGATCTTATTAGTGTCATTAGGAGGGGTGAGGGTTGTTTACAACAGCGCCACAACGTTCACAATGAGGCTGTTTGTGTCACATCGCTTCTGGTTTCTTCATGCCTTTCCCAAACATTGTAAAACAAAAGTTTACGACAAATTCTTCGCAACTCAAACATTTTATTCGTCGCCGATCAGAATACCTTTCGGCATAAAACCTAATTTCTTAATGACATTTTTACTGCAATGTCTGTAAATCAAAATAAAGTTCAACTCCCCCTTCAAAAATTTGAAAACTTCAGCATTCATTCCTTTTCAATGTAACCCGCTGATTTTCTTTCGTATATAGACTAGAATTTGTCTTAACCCAAAAATATAACGATAAAAAGTTTATTGTGAGCTACCGGGTGAAACTTAATTATCTTTCGCGATATACCGACAGCTCAGTGTGCCGTGGTGGCCCCTCTCGTTTAGAGATCTTAACTCGCTCTACACAGATTTCTCCGCAGCGAATGATAGATACCGAGGAAGCTTTTAGAAACTGTGCGCCGCAAACGTTCTAATATCAGCCAAGGCGCCGCATTTTGTAACTCTCTTGTGATATGTGTTAATTATTCACTGAATACATATATTTGTGTTTTATTGTTTTTTCTTCTTCTCAAGATACAGCAATTCGCTTAGAAAACATTAATCCAATGTCTTTTAAATAAAAACGCTGCCAACGAATGCGCCCTTGTATCCTAAAACATTTGGAGAAAATTTCATTACAATATTTTGAACCGTTGAGATAATATTCGGAATGAGTGTTTTTATGACTAATTCTGAGAATCCTTAATGAAGCTACGTACGTAATCCTTAATGTAGCCAAGCACTTAGCTTTTAAATTCAGCATCATTTTTGTGAGATCTTATATTCTAAGTACAATGAATCTAATTACAAGATCACAGATTACTTACGATTATGGTATTATGACATAAAGCTTTCGCCTAATGTTGAAAAAGGGAATGGTAACATGTGGCATACAAAGTTTTAGACTGTTGTTAATAATATAATGTTTAGAGTTATTTTCGCATTGCATTTATTACGCACAATCAAATATACACATTTCTCTTAATTCATCTTTTTCTTCATTTGCTTGAAAATATATATGAAACTTCCATACTTCAAAACCATTTGAGAGCAAAAACTATTAACTTTTGAAAATGAAAACCAACATGAGAAATGTTTATTTTGGGTAATAAAAATGAATTTTGAATGCGAGGAAAATCCTTTTGGGGTTCTGTGTGTAGAATATTACTTTACGTTCAACAACGAGAGTTTCTCTCGGCAAAATCTGAAAATTTATGATTCGAGACTCGACATACTGATAATACTGGTTAATGATAAAAATGGACAATGGAGGTCCTCTTAGATGAAAAGTTCTACGAAATGGTGCATTGTAAATTTTCACTTATTCTAAACGCAGTAGTGAATTAGCGAGCTTTATGATCACAAATTACCATTTCTAATTTTTACTAACTTACTAATTTCCTGGTAATAAACTGCATATCAGACGCCAAACTGCATATCGGCCTACGTAAACCTGGCGTATTTTTCATGTTAGTTATCGTACAATTTGAAACTGTGTTTGCAAAAGATGTTGATTTAAGTGATTACAGTATTAATGAGGAATGCACTTCTCGCATACACGTGCATATATAATTGCAAACTTAACTACAATTTAATGTCCTGCACTCAAAAAACGGAAAATATGCTGAAGTTTATGTATACCAGTGGGTTGACTTGGGCCTTTGACATAATGAATTTTATCAGGGAATTCATTGTTTACTTTGGAATATAAGAAGAGTAGTGATAATTGGGTCCTTAAAATATAAACAAATAATTTTTTTCAGGAAAAATGCTCGTTAGCGGCTTTCATTTACCGTCAATTTGAAGCTGCAAGGCCCAAACATTTCCGCCAATAGAGGCAAAGTGCAACGACCTCCCTGTTTGGCGAGCTCTGCGCTCCATTCCACTCGTGAAGCGTGCACCACACGCTCTCTATGAACACGGAAGCCAGACGCGGCACGCTTGCACGACCTTCCCCCTCCCCCGCGGCGACCCGCGTCACGTGACCGAGCCCGGGCGGCCTTGCGGTTCCGCGGCGCGGCCGGAGCGTCTCGTCGCGTCGGGACGGGACACCAGTGCACAGCCAGTGCAGCACAGCGCGCGGCGCCATGAGGACGACGACGCTGGACGGGGACGGCGGCGGCGGCGCCGGGGCCGGGGCCGGGGCCGTGGCCAAGGAGTGCCCGTCGTCGACGGCGGCGCCCGCGGCGCTGATCGCGGCCGGCCGGGGCCTGCGCAGCGTGCCGGCCGCGCTGCCCGCCGGCCTGCGCCTGCTCGACCTGAGCGGCAACCCGCTGGCGTCGCTGCGCAACCTGGAGCTGGCGCCCGCGCTGCAGCAGCTCGTGCTGGACGGCTGCGGGCTGGGCGACGCCGCCCTGGCCGCGCTGCCGCTGCTGCCGCGCCTCGACACGCTCTCCCTCAACAAGAACCAGGCGAGTCCGCGACCACCGCCCCCCTGTTCCCTCACGTGCGTTCTGCTAGGCCCGGTGGACCAGTGGCGTATCTACGGTATGGCAGACATGGCGCGTGCCATGGGCGCCACACACAGGGGGCGCTATTTATAGTATACCCGATAAAACAAATAACAGCACCCCTCATTTGAAGTATCCTGAGGGGCGCAAATTCTATGCTTGCCATGGGCGCCACACACAGGGGGCGCTATTTATAGTATACCCGATAAAACAAATAACAGCACCCCTCATTTGAAGTATCCTGAGGGGCGCAAATTCTATGCTTGCCATGGGCGCCTGAATAGCTAGATACGCCTCTGCGGTGGACAGAAACAACCTTTCATCCGTGCGAATAGCCCATTGCGATATTCTAATAAACGTAGACTACGAGGCTCTTAACCAAAAAGTTGTTTTTAATTTCTCGCTACGGAGCAGAGAGAAAGTTATGTAACGCTGCACGAAAAAACGGTGAATTTTCGTGAAAAAAAAATACTTATTACAGGGTCCTGGTATCGAAAAAGTTGATAAATCCAGTAGTTAAATATAGAGAAAAATATCCTCTATCACGTGGTGTAGCCATAATCCATATTTTGTGGGTCCTCGATACAAAAATTGAATGACGGTAAAAGTCTGTCTGACCGTCCGTCTGTCCGTCCCTCTGTGAACAACGTTAGCAGCTAAATCGTTCAGCTGCTTTTCTTCAAAACTGATATTCCCCAATCGATCTGGCTGATGTCATGACCCCTTGAATTTGAAACCGATATTCTAATCTTGGGTGGTACTTTACATGAAGCCCCTGGGACATCTTCCAAATTTTTAAAATGACTCCGTCCTTTTTAATTCAATTTTGTTGTTGCATACTATGAAGGACATTTAAGAGAACGATGCAGATCTCGTCTTCATTGAAAAACCTAATTTTTCGAAAATTGCAAAAGTTCAAAATGCTTCTTCCTACAACTAAAATATTAATTTTTTTTCCTGAAAGAGATTTTTTCCTGAATGAAATCTATTCCTTAAAGATAGATTTTGAAATAAAATTATGAACAATTTTTCGAAAACTTGAGTACTTTTCGCATAATTTTGCGTGAAATTACGGAAGAAAAACTACTGCTGTTTTAGCACCATTCGTTTTTAATATCGCCCGTCTGTGTCCTATTTAACACTATGACCATCTGTATGTCCGTCTTTGAAGAATGTGGATGCCGGAGCAGTATCCTAACATACGGGGCATGGACCGCGCGCGAACTTTCCTTCCTTTTCCTTGTCCTATCCTCACCCCTTACTTACTTACTTACACACTAACATGCACTACACTGCACACATGTCGGGAGACCAGACGGGGGCTTAGAGCTTAGAGAGAATGTGTATATACCTCCTGCTGAGGTATATCGCGCATGCCGACATGTACATCGACCTCGCATTTCGCCACTGACTGTCACCACCCTTGATAAAAAAAATACACTAAACATACGTCCTGGAACAGCCCTCAGCAGTTGACGCGCCCGCAGACAATAATCAATCAAGTTTTCGAAGAATCGCTCATTAGCTCTACACTTGTGTTTTGTTTTTTGTAATAGATACCTTGCCATCGATCAGGCTCAACTTCAACCATGAGAATTTAAAAATAATCTTTTATTTTGTAGATATTTTGTTTGTTGTTCTTAATTTTCTTTGAAATTTTTCCAAATATTTTCTTTTTTGAAGTTTTTTATATTATTTTTTTATAATAATTTTTTATGTTAATTTTTTCTGTAATTAATAATTCCAAAATTACAAATGCCATTTTTTTAGTCTCTTGACCACCTTCATCGTGTAAACTGGAGGTTGTGTTCTAATTTACAATTTGTTCTTCGATGTATGTTTTTTTTAATTATAACATATAAAATAATATTTGAAGGCTTTGGGGAGACCAATGAAAAATATTTGCAATGTATTCAACACAGAATGATCACTACAAATATTAGAAAGAACATAATGAGTGTAATTCGCCCAAGATTGTTTCCACTAATCGCTTCAGTGTCTTCAGTCACCTTGACTGACCTCTCCCCCGCTTGTCATTCATCTTCCCAAAAAATCGCATGCTTATTTGGTGATCCGTGTCCTATTACACGGTTAGATATTGCTCGTAGAACCTGGTTATCGAAGAAGCATGAAAAGGAAATTTGAGTACTGTTGGTTTGGTTTTTTTGTCGTCTGGTTGGTTTGGTATTTTTAATAATCGTCTCCTCCTTTCTGTTGAGAATTTTCACTAGGGGAGTGACGTCATAAAACTACATTTTAATTGTATTTTTTTTAAAAGCACCCACGCCACCTCAATAAATCACCACTTTGACTCTAGCTCGAACGATTGATAGTTTTCATTGTAATGCCATGGAATCTTGCATATTACAATATCCTGAAGAGTTTATCAGATAATATACTGATTTGCTGGAAACTTGATTTGTGGAATTTGTTAAATGACGTTAGATATTTTTTGCGATTGATTTCCTGCCACGTATGTTTGCTCTTAAAACGTATGTTTTACGTAATTTTTCAATCAACAATATAACTAAACACGCTCGTAGGTTAGCATTTCATTGAATTAACACAAACACCGTAGTCTATGTGTATTTTTTAATTCGTATGTGAGGAAAATTTCATTCCCTAGTTTTCGGAGGGTTGAAAGATACCTTAACTCAAATGCAAAACATTTGTTTTAGAATTGAAGGTTTTTCAGGGAGAGGTAATCGCAATCCACATTCGCGCTGTTTTAAGATACAGATAGTTTAAATTTGGCGCACATAAGCAAATCTGTGTCTGGCGTTATCCTGTCTTATAGCAAGAAATGCAAAATTGTAATACTGAAAGGGAATAGAGTTGATAAAAAAAATGTAATATTATCAACTTTAACTTGTGGCTTATGACTCTCATCGATCCTTCCACTTATTGCTGCTGGTTACTACCTGTTGTCACCGATCTTGCATATCCTTATACTGGAATTATCGCGTGGCTTTGCTGGTGAATTTGAAATTAATTTACGATCGAGTATCATTCTGTCGCTTTTCATGTACGTTCACAATCACACAATGTAAATACAAGACTTACTGTTTTACTAAAACATAATTGTTTGACTTTTCTTATTTTTACAATGCATTTTTTTTAATTATTCACTGATAAGATTTGTAAATTATGTTACTCTCTTACTAATTTGTAAACTCTTTGATTTTCATGTGAAAAAGACAAAATTGATCATATGAAACGAAACATTATGTCAAAAAGAACATTGCATTAACGTGTGAATGAATAACATCTAGGTTCATAATAATCTCAGAAATCGGTCAAACATTCGCCTTCAAATTTCTTGATTTTTCTCTGAATTTTCCAGAACATTAAAATTTTCTGGCTTTCCCCCGTTTTTCAGAAAGTGGCAACTATGAAGCCACCATGGAAACGCGGAAACGTAACTCCTACCCATAGACCCAGTGCTATGCGTTTACGGTTACTGAGCATACAAGTCACAAGGATATCGTTCGTAACTACATGACACTAAAAAACGGAAAACGGACTTTATCAAATTAAATTCTTGAAATCTGAGATTGTCCTCTTTTCCTAAGAGAAACACGTCTTCTCTCACGCCAATTGTGTGCGTTTATCTTAGGTCCCGTTAGAAGTTATACTTCTCATCTACTACCTTTCTGCTTATCATTACTTCTCTCTCAGGAAATAATATTTATGAAGATCTTAGTTTGGAAGACTGGTTCTACATTGGAAGGAAACTCCACTTGAATATTTACTGAAAGTTTGCATCAAGAATAATATGTACATCCAAAAAAGGTCAGCCTTTCTAATGCATTGGGAGTATTTAAAAACATGAGAATTGTTTATCATGTTCTCATTTCTAGCCTTTATAACCATCAAACTCTCTCGACCCTTGGATGACAACATTGCTCTAGGGATATATCACAAAAAGGAAAAAAATGGCGTATAGAGAGAGAAATGTTGCCGATATTTTCAAGTTACATCGTCAAGTTGTTAAGAATTGAAAAATTAACTTACTCTTACTTTCTCATACAACATCTAATTTGTTTCAGAGAGTATGCAAAATGACACAAAACAACAATTCACCTTACCACAAAATATATTTTATAAATAACAATTTTCAGTAATAATAAACTATTGAAAATTTGAACAACTTGTGGTGAAGCCCGCTGGAAATTCGTACGTGGGAGCCCGTGAGTTCTTGGTTACGCTTCTCTTAAAGATTCTAACGGAGTCCGTTGCTAGCATGAGCAGGACGTGACGCAGACTTCATCCACTTTTATCTCATATGCCGTATGCCCGTTAGTTCAGCTTGTTTGTGTGTCCCATTCATGGAGCACCTCTGTGAAAATAATAGTCCCGTGGAGTTATCGTCTTAAAGATAATATTCCTTTCTCGTATACGTAGGTAAATACAAACTAAAATACGTGGTGTATTTTAGTTATGTAAAGCCGCGGAAAACTGATTTCTAGATTTTAACTGAAAAATACGTTTTGGGGTCCCTTGATACCGAAAAAGTGTTGTTGCTATTGTTTTTTTTCTTGGTTTTTTTTCGAAACGCCTATCCATGTGTGAGCAACATTGGCGCCGAAACTATTTGTAGGTTTTTTACCACATGAATACATCCCACTCGTTCTGGCCCGATTCAAAGCTCCGCGATTTTTAAAAGATTTCTTTAAGTTTTGAACAGTACATGAAATCCCTGAAATGGAATCCCTTTTTCAAAACTTTCTCAAATATGGATCCGTGTTTTTCTTTATTTCACTCTATTCTTAAATTGTTTGTAAGAATTGAGTGATATACGCTGGTAGAGATGGAAAAGATCCGAATTTCATTGTTAATTGAATGTTTGAATATTACGGAAGTTTGAAAGATTTTCGGCGTCTTTTTTTCTTCGAATGCAATTTGTTCTCCATGTTTGGTTTTTTAATCAATAGTATCTACTTTTAAAAAATATTAGTTTTAGTGTAATTTTCAATGTTATGTGGGCAACATTAAAAATATTAAAAACAATATTTTCTCAAAACGGCTATAGTTTTCTTTCTTTAAATCTTTTGTAGTGGATAGCGCTAAATGCACTGAATGACATTACCGTCATTTTTATATATTTTTCGATTTTTCAAAATTTACACAAATGTAATTACTTTCATTCATCTCTCATGTCGTTGATATTTACATTATGAGTGTCCTTCGACAATTATTACTTTTGCGAGTACAAATGCTTCCAATGGTGTTCTGTGAAGGTTTTCGGAAATTCAAACTTTTTCTGTGAAAATTAGCTCAAAATTGCGCATTTTCAAAAACGCCAAAAATGTTGTTTTCTCGTAAACGACTTTAAACTTTGCGATAAAAATTTGCATAAAGATTCAGTTACTCTTCCATAATATTATTTTAGTGAATTTTTAAATCCTATTATCGGGAGATCGAGAAATGGAGAAAATGTGAAAAAATTTACCTGATTTTTGGTAAAACAAAATTTCTTCAACATAAAAAGTACATGAAAGTAAACTTTACCATTGTGTTAACTGATACTTGCTGTAAGTATTATTATCTACAACATTTTCTGTGTAGTAAGCTAATTTTGAAAACTGAGTTCTTTGTTGCTATATTTTAATGCTAAAGTAACTTTGTTTGTACTGTTGATTTGGAAGCAAATAGTTGAAGAAATCTTCAGATACAGTTATTAAATATTACAAAGCAAGCACATGAAAGGTGCGTATGCACAAAGATAACTTTTTGTTATATTGTTGATTTTATGGAATTATTACATTTTAAAACCATAACACGTTTACAGTTAGTACGGTCGCGTGATTCGGTCTCGAGACACATGACATCGGGGCAGATGACCCAATGTAATTTCGAAAGGACTTATTGAAAGGTGTTTCTTGTGTAACTTCATGGTAAATCGTATTTCTTGAAAAAAACAGTAATCTATTAACCGTATTCGGTTTCTTTCTTATTTATATCTTTTTATATAGAAGAAGAGCAGGCGCAGTATTATGCCTGACTTCTTTGCAAGAGAGCCTCAAAGTGGGAAAACGTCTTTAAATATTCTAATTACTTCGATTAATCTTGTCTTATAAGGCGTAAAATCATGCATTTATAACTTTAGAAACATCTCGAAAATGTTGGCACAAAATGAAACTAAAATGTAAGATATTGAGTTCTAGCATTCAAATACTTTTAAAAATACGTGTGTCAATAACAAAAATTAACACGCATTCAAAATAAAATTTTCAATGTCAATGATAAAATTTAAAGAAGCTCATATTTCCACGCATTTTCACAAAATATACTCCACGAGAATATTCAAGTTTATTGAGATTGGACGACTGTTCTTTAGCGTCATTGACTCGTCAGATAAGGAAACGTGACATTTAACCTTGTTTATGATGCGCTGCATTCGCCCTTGAGATCCTTAGGAATTGAGGAAGTCTTCTACAATATCACTTGAGTGCGCACGAACATTCTTTTTTGTGACCAAATTTTGACGGATAAATAGTAAACGTACTAATAAAATCCTGATGAACAAGAATTAATAAATGTTTTTTAATAAATATAAAAGTGAATCTGTTATTGTCGTGCGAGTAAGAAATGGGACTTCAAAATAGAGGAATATGGTAAAGAGAATATTTTTATGTGGATTGAGATATATACGTTTCCTTCCACGTCTTCCATACGTTAAGCGCTCAGTTTTCAATATTATTAATAATCTGTAGCAAAGACATTAGGAAAATTCGCTACGGTGGTCTTCCACAAATGAAGAAAATTCGCGATGCCGGAATCAACTCGTGAAACTTTACTATTTAATTTCTCTGTCACCATAGGAAGTGTACTAGAGTTTGTTTTTTCACTATTGTAAATTTCTTTCCGAAACAAGAATTTGAAACATAAATTTTTTCGTCTCCGACGCGTAATAGAGGAATATGGTAAAGAAAACATTTTTATGTGGATTAAGATATATACGTTTTCTTCCACGTCACTCATTTGAGCGCAGTTACAGCTTAACGTGACACTTTTCGATAAGCTCCCGACACCGTTGCGAGAAAAAGTGTAATTTCAAAACTCCTGCGAAAACATAATTGTCCATGTCCAATAATAAAATTGACTAATATTTGTTAAAAATATCACTTGTTGACGACTTATGCAATGATAATTGTATTTAGATCAATTTAGTAAAAAAAATTTCATATTTCATTGCGAACAGAGTTTTCTTTGTTATTTAAGAATATATTGTTTGTATTAACGTAATGGAAGTTCCGTCCTGACATATGTCATTTGTATTTTTCATTTCATAATACAGGGAAAAGTAGATTTGCTTCATCTCGATCGCTGACAAATATAGAATAAATGTAAAGAAAAATGTAGAAGAAATAAAGAATAGATACAGAAAAAGAGCCTAAACTAAAATGTTAAATACTATTATCTTGAGGTCATTAATAAGGAATGTTAAATGCTTGGGGAGATAATATTAAAGAAGAAATTTAATGGATATGGATACAATTGTAATTGTATTGATAGTTTCAGTGCAAAGTTAAAATGCACAACTACTCTTTTTTCGAGCTCTCCTGATAAAAAGATCATAAGAATAGTGGCCTCACAGAAAACCATTGCGGCGGGGTCAAGGAGACCACGAAACAATGCACTTTGCGTCTAAGCTTTGTTTACAGCAGAATTGAGTGTCCTAGCAGTTAAAACCAAAAGAACGAAAAAAATGATAAACTAATGTTATCGGAATGTTCAAGTGTTATATTGACCGTCACTAAGGTCCCTTAGAGAAGGCTTTTTATGAGCAGTATAAATTTTATCTTCCCAGTGGAACATGGGATTGAAGCAACTGATGGGAATCGAGTTCTAATAAAATAACCGTGAAAACTATATTGCTTTTGTCTTGTAGAAATTAATGGTAAGCCTTCGCGCGTACACCAATATATCGTATTGGCTATACAACCTTCACATTAACCACACGTCCTTAATCATCTTTCGAAAAAAGTATATTTCCACGAATTCTCCTGTTCCTAAGTAAAAATTCTAATATTGTTAAGTGTTGTGACTAAATTGCACTGAAAATTAAATAGCCATTTTAATTTTAGAGAGGAATATCATCTGATAAATTTTTATCAACCTCGCTATGGAGTATGGGTGTCTAGAAGTCCCAATCTCCAAAAACGTTATAGAATGGTCAAAATGCGTAAAATTGTGTAATAAGTTCTTAAGAAACCTAGCTTGTGTCCTTTTAGGGACCCGAAAACATTTATGGATCAGGACTCACCGTTTTCGAGTTTTGCAGAACGGTAAAGTGTGTTACAGTGTTACATGAAATGCGGAAATACACAGGGGCTTGCACGCCTATAGTATATAAACAGCGCTGATATAACTTTAGACTTAAATCTGGTTGTTGCAGAGCTGAAAGGCATTTACGTATCCACCCATAGCATACTTACGGTTTTTTGATGATGCTTTCTTATAAACTCTATAAAACATTCATCTTTGTTTACCGTATTATTTGTAGAATGGATTATTTAATCATATTTAGGAACATAACCTGGTTAACCTAACAGTTTTTTTCGTTAGAGTTCAGGCGAAATAAAGAAAATAGCTCACGTAGTTGTGCAATATAAATAATGATAGTTAAAAAAAGTGTAATATTCTTTAGAATAAATTGAAGCTTAGATTCTCAGCAAAACACACTTACTTTTAAATATTATTTACCAGAATGTTTGTAGTTTTAACAAGCTTGTTAAATCATTTTCATTTCAACTTGCCGAAATGTAATGTATCTATTATTGTTTTCATTTCAAAGAAAAGGTTTAACGTCCTTAAAACTTGCATTCCTAAATATATGGCTAAAAATTACGTCACTTCATCACATTAGAATACAAGTCGTTAGCCGCCAGAATTGATTTGGTATCAGCCGTGATTAGTAAACAACAAGAACCCAGGAATTTTCGAGGCTTATCAGTGTAAATTAGGTAAGTCAAGGAAATGGCTGAGCCGATAGGTCCGAACCATAACGGTGCACGCTGAATACCGGTCGTCAGCTTTGCGCTCTGGTGTTCCGCTTCAGCCCGAGTAAGCAGCTGACGGCGCAACTGACGGTCGCTGACCTAGCCCTCTGTCCCTCTCTTCTCCACGTGGCCTACTAAGCTCCGAAATGAGCCAAACAAATTAATGGATAAAAGAAATGAAATACAATGCCTGCAAACTTTGAAGTTGAACTACGCAAAGAAAATGAGATGCTTTAAGGGAAGTAGAGTTATTTGTCCCACATTTCCATCATCATTATTTACTAAAGACCAGGTATTGTCTCTGTAGCTACAGCTTTGTATCCTTTGCAGTTCTTTTCATAGCAGCGTAGATGGTACATCCCATTTCAGTGAACAATTTTTTATGTAAGACCAGATGAAATATCCTACATTGCCAGGGTATACTTATTTATCCACGTTGGTTAGAAAAAGTCAAATATTATGCCATTATAATCAGTTTCGTAATGAAGTACTTTACCGCCCTAGTACGGTAATGCATTTCATTACTACACTAGGGCGGTAAAGTAAAGGCGTTCTTTGCCACTCATCTTTTGAAAATATTTTGGACTTCTTTGTCTTATATCCTTCTCATTTTCTCTTTAAAACGCTAGTAACTGAGTAAACTTACTAATATCAATATTGTCATTAAGTGATATTGTACTCTTTAACATAGAGTAGTGGGTCCAAACACTACTTGGTTTCTCCTTCTCTGACTTGCCAGAAAAGTAAGCAATCAAAATCTTTTCCGATATGGAATGTACTTCTATTTCACACCAACCTTTAAAAATTAAATACTCACGCTCATATTTCTTTCTTGATTTGTTGGGTAACAGTGTTTCTATAGCAGCATTGGCTACTATTTATGTTTCCAAATCAGAACTATATTCACTCAGTGAAAAGTATGCTTCTTGTTGAGAACAGTGTCGCCACTTATAAGAGAAAAAATGTGATTAGTAAATGAAGGTATAGGACGAAATTTCACACTAAATCTGACAAATTTTCACAAAGTGGATAAAACGTTGTACAATATTCGTGTCGTAACATATGACTCCAATACTCAATTGGTTACCAAATTCGGCCTAATGGCCTCGTTTGGAAATTTTCCAATCTCGTATTGTAATTAGATGCTTTACAACACTTATATCGTAAATAACTATTATTCATTACTTCTACATGCAACAAATAAAAGAATTAGTTAATGAATCATAAAATAAACCGAAAACGAGTAAATACGTTTCAAGGCCAATAAATTTGTTCTTCAAACATATTCCTGACCCGGGACAAAAATGTTTATACAAGACAATATAAAAAGAAAATCAACGTGAAATAAAGTAATAATAATTTATGTACACAAAATTTAAATCTTGGTTATATGATTGAAAACATCTGGCAAACATGTTTGCTCATGACACCACCATTCCTGAAATTTCGAACGCGCTTTGCACTTACCGTCTTTGCTACACCTTTAACGTGTACATCTCTTTCTGGATTTAGATGTGAAATGAGAGCGGGATCAGAGAAAATTGCTCGTATCCTGAGGAGTGCCGGGTTCCCCACGAGGGCACATATCTCGTGCGGGCGCATTATTTATAAAGACTTTATTGGAGGTCTAAAGTATTTGACGTAAATATTGGATAAACTATTGGATTTGACGTAAAAGAAAACTCAGTATCATTCCGTTTTCTTTTCTTTCAGGTTTCTCTAGATAGATAGATATAAGGTTTATTCTACAATTGGGCTGATGTTGCCCGGTGGCAGAATACAGAAACATAAAAGTACATTTACAATTACAAAACACAATTAACAATAAAACAATATATAAAAAATCAATATAAAAAACAAATTATCTTCGTAGTTACCTAGAACATGTAAATGCATTTACATACATATACAACAAATGAAACTACATATATACTATCATTTAAGTAAATAAACTTACTTACATATTACATCAACATTCATACATACAAACATGCACGCTTACATACATATCGTAAAAAGACATAGGAACCCTCGCATACACACCATCCTGCACGTATTCACTCACAATCATATTCAGACAAATATGGATAAACATTTTTACCTACAATATAATAATATACAATACTTATAATAATGTTTACATTTCTAACACATAAAACACTCGTTAACATAAATCAATAAATACCAACTTTTGTCAGAATAGCCTATAAAAGACGCTTTAGATTAGCGAAATAAACAGAACGAAATGAAATCACTTCACTTCACTTCACTTCACTGCACCTCACAACACTTTACCTAAATACTAACAGCTCAATACTTTTTTAGTGGACTACCCATAATCGCACCTTACACTTCACTTCACTACACGTTTTCACCCTATTGATTAATTTCCTATATTTTTTTCTAAAACCACGCGCTGAGCAAGGAAAGGGCTCAAAAACTGCCGTAGGTAAATCGTTCCAATCTACGATTGTTCTGTTTACAAAGGAGAATTTGACTACGTCCGTTCTTTGCATTCTAGTTCTAATTTTATATTTATGATCGAATCTATTAAAATAATCTGGTTTATCTAGCCTTCCCCGTATTTCCTGCCATGCAGAGCCACCAGTGTAAGATTTGTACATTACGCAAAGTCGAGCCCTTTTCCTCCGATGTTCTAATGATTCCCAATGTGCAGGTATGTTCCTCCGAAAAGTGTATTTTGCCGCTCTGTTTTGTATCCTCTCTAAGCTTTTCTTAAGTCCTATTCTGTACGGATCCCAACAACTAGCTCCGTATTCCATTACTGGCCTAACAAGCGAGGTATACGCGATTTCGAGGATTAGAGGATTAGATTATGACATGCCTGGATTAGAGGAAAAGGAATGAATTCATTTACAGTGTGTCCCCGCCTTATCCCAACTGTCCTTCTCTGACCTCCCTCGCCCCTCCCTGAACCTTCCCCATCCCGTCCCGTCCCATCCAACAATTTTTTTTTTTTTTGTTATTTAAGGTCGCATCAGCTACTAGGTCATTAGCGATATCTATTGGATTTAACGTTATGGTATGAGGCTGAAATGGTATGGCGATGATAGGGGGTGAAAGGACGTACACATGCAGCCATGTCCTCGACGAATCCGCGACCCCTCAGTCCGAAATCACTATGGAACTCCTGCCTTAGCAATCTCGGCCACGGGGCCGACGAAGTGTATTTTATATCACCTAAAAAAGCGGGTGATAATACAAAAGACTGTTATTTTGAAATCACAGACAGTCCAATTTTATTTAAATAGATATTCGGGGCCGTTTTTTTCCCGAATCCTTGCCCTCATACTCGTAATAG
The DNA here is from genome assembly GCA_031308135.1 of Acheta domesticus. Taxonomy (NCBI): domain Eukaryota; kingdom Metazoa; phylum Arthropoda; class Insecta; order Orthoptera; family Gryllidae; genus Acheta; species Acheta domesticus. The sequence goes on along the minus strand of JAHLJT010009355.1, from coordinate 21,937,592 downwards.
TTTGAAGGAATTTATCGTACCTACGAACATATCCATTGAGTGCTTGCTTTGCGCTTTTCCATTTCCATGAATTTCCTTTTTGCATTTCTCGATAGTTGGGGTAAATGGTCTCTGTTGCCTTGAATCGTATTTCTGTTGTTTTCCTTTCGTCCTGGTCTCACATCCAAGTATCAAAATATTCCAGAGGAAACATTTTGGAAATCTTAAGTGATAGACATCTCTCCATGAAACAAAACACCAATTAGTTGCTAAAATAGAGGACTCAGCCCGATGTCGTAATTCTTTAACATTTATTGATGGAATTTTCTTCGAATTTGCAGATAAACGGAGTACATTTACCATTATCATTACCACCATTATCACCATCATTATAAGTACTCTATGGCGTCATTACACATGTGTTTCCCTCGTCATGACCAATTGTTTCATTCCTGCTTATATGAGGCATATTATGTTATTCACATTTTTCCTTTAGATTTTTCTATATTTTTCATTTGATTTTTATTTTGATATTTTTAATTTGCAAAAAACTATATGAGTTCTTTTAGAGCCATTTCGGCACACTGTGCGTGGGAGAACGGGGCCTGACCGGGTCACAGCGGCGGCTGACCACGTTTCGAGACCCGTTCTTTGCAACGAACTATATTCGGTTCGCGATACGTGTCCCGCTACCCAAAACAGTTTCATGACCTTCCTGTTACAATTCGTGTCATTTACAACGTCTGCCCGAAAGAAATTTCTTTGCTGTCAAATTTGTTTGTGTCTATCGTTAAATAAGCTGTGGAGATATTCCACATAAAATACAAGTGTTGATTTCATGAGTTGCCTTTCTTGTGCCTCGGTTTGTTATCTCTAATATTTCTACACTGTAATAAATAACTCCCACATCACTTCCAGGTAATATACAAATTAAAGGTAATATACTAATTATTATGAATATTAAATTCAAAAAGTTTGATTGAAAATTAAAGACAAAAACGGAGTTGATGTTATTGAAATTATATGTAAAAATGTTAAATGTTAATGAAAATATCCTATTAAGGAGGTCTCTACGCCTTAAAACAAAATTAGGTTCGGTACAAACTATGTGGATGTCTTATTGTTTCAATATGTAATCCCGTTTATCTTAGCTGAGATACTCAAAATATCAGACTGATTTTTCAATCGCTAATCAACGTAAATATTAGTTTTAGTCTTATTTTACAGACTTTTCTGGGGGTGTTTGTTAATTACACTTTGTTTTAAAATTCAGAACTGTTATTTGGGGGCGTTTAACGTGTGTAAAAATAAATGACGCACCCCAGGAAAACAACCAGATAAAGGTTCGTGTGGATAGGATCATCACTGCCATTATATTCTCTATGATAAACCAAACGATTAGAATTTTAGTTTAGTTCTTTCGTAAGAATACCTGTAGTGTTATCATTAATATTCAAAGTTCGAAAAGTGTTTGTGACCAGCGTTTAGCGGTCGTGTTTCTATAGTGATATCCTCTGCTTTGGTCGTCGCTAAATTGTTGATATATTTCTGTCCGTCGATGAACTTCTAGATGTCCTAAAATGAACTTCCTGTTACTATGAGTATTTATAAAGTAAATATATAAATATTATAAATATTTATTATTATAATATTATTTATTATTATAATATTATTTATTATTATAATATTATAAGTATTTATAAACTATTTATAAAGTAAATAAAAATTACGAAGAATCAATGCAAATTTCTACATAATGAGAAGGTTGGAAGTGTTGTATCCTGCACAATCAGTCCAAACGGCACTCAGAAAGAAACGGGAAAACAACGGTTCATGGACCGTGGACGAAACCAGTAGACTTGGATTACGTCATAAGCACTTGACGTCATAAGCAAACGCACAGTTGTGGTTACATTAATTTCTGCATGTACAAGAGCAACAAAAGAATGTTACTTATACAATGTTGGTATTGTAGGTATCTCAATGCTCCACTTTAAAGGGTCACAATGGGCCAAATGGACACAATGAGCCCAACGGACAATAGGAGCCTTATCGTCTGCGTACACAACTCCTTACTTGTCGGCCACGACCTTCTGTTTTTGGTTGTACATGTAGAACTCCCACCTTATTCATACTAAATTGCTCTTGTGTAGAATTTCGTGTCTGTTTTTATGATTCTTGCAGCGAACAATACTTTTAAACTGTGAATTTAACAATTTCTTGAATTACATAAAATATATTTTTACAAAAAAAGTAGGTTCATATTACGAAAGTCAATTTGTTTATATGTGAACATTTCATCAGAATTTCTTTATCAATTAAATATTCCAACAATTTTAAATTATTATTTTTAAATTTATAACGGCTAATTTATTTCAAAACAAATTAATCTCAATGTAGTACGTGTGGCGCAAACGTACGCAGTTGCTACAAAATATTGTGTTTCTGGAAGAGGCAATTTTTAGCCGACTGGTTAACTTTCTGTCTGAGGGTCGTTTCTGTTCTTTTGTTCACCTTTTTGTGTCCTGAACGATACAAGTGTTTTAAATTATGGCACAGTCAGGTTTGTGCTACCTAACGCAATTAGAAGTGTCCCTAATTCCCTAAGTTGGCATTCTTTGGTTAGAATTAAATGAAAAAAGTAAAAGACGAAATTGGAATATCTTTTTTGTGATGAGAATTAAGAAAATATGAATGGGAGGTTTTTAGGACGCAGAAAATTCCAGATGTTGGAGAGAGGATGTAGTGAAGAAGATCACTAGTAAAGAATGAAAAGGGCCGCAAAACCAGAAAGTAGTGCACGATAAGGAAAGAAAACACGGAATCATTCCAATAGACGGACACCTCGTAATAATAATAATAATAATAATAATAATAATAATAATAATAATAATAATAATAATAATAATGGCAAATGAGATAAGGAAGCTCTGGAAGGTAAAAAAAGGCACCATTCAACCAATAGTAATCTCAAATACTAGAGTAGTGTTAAAATCGATAAAGTGTCAACTCATGACATTAGGAGCCGGAAAACTGCTGATGACAATACAAAAATCGGTAAATCTGGATTCATTTCATTTAGTAAGAAAATTCCTAGGAGAAGAGCTTGATTAAATTAACAGAATCCACCGACATTGCCAGTACTTGCTCGCCGGAGCCGTACGAGTGAGTTTCGTCTAATCGTCTACGGCAGGTCAATGTTCGCCCCCCGCGAGGAATAGTGCCGATTCGGTGGCCGAGATCGCTAAGCAGTAGTGGTCTCGGACCAAAGAATCACGGCTTCGAGACCTGCCACGGGCATGGTTGTGTTGCATGAATCAGTGTTAAATTGCAGCATTAAATTGCTGATTACCCCTATAGAAAAAGTAACGTACACTTGGTTTTCAAGAAGTCTTAAATTTTGTGGTAGTTGATGTTTCCTTGGCAACGCTGCCACCTATCACTTCTCAGTGGTTTTGTTTACTCTCTTTTTGAGCACTCAAGTTCACGGTCCAGCAGTAACGGATTGTGCAAGAAAGATACAGACGTCCCATTAAGTGTTTATAAACAACATTGACGCGCGCGGTAAATGCATACTTTATCATGCCTTATCTCAATTTCTTCGTATTTTTCCTAATATTAAACTTTTAAAATGCGAAGATCTGGTATTGCTTCACGAACCCGATTTTAACGAACTTTGGCAGTTTTATTATCTGCTCATTGTAGAATTGCATTCGCAAAATTGTCATTATTATAAATATGCGCAATACTTCTTCACATGCATACCCCTACGGAATTTAAATCCGTTTTCCTCCGTGTAAACCTCTTGGAGTCTTAATACATTCTCACCACGCCCGAACCTCTCAGAATCTGTGTTCTGGTGTTTTATTTGGGTAACACCCAAGAAACCTTCCCTTAATAACACTTGCTGTCTATCCTTCAACTTCTGACAAATGAGAGTAACCAGGCCTCCTTCCGCGAATTGATCCTATCATTGATCCTATCAACTCATTGTAACAAAATTGTTACCCGCCTGTTACTAGGTATGTATGCCAGCACATAAATAGACGGCTCTTTTCGTCTTCTAGTAAAATGATTGCATTCTTTGTGGTTGTACATATGCATGCCTTGTATCAGAAAGCATTTTCATGAAATAGACCTAATTTTATTCTCATAAAGGAAGGGTGTCCATGTCTTATAGCATCTTCTTCGTTTGGCTTGTTAATTTTTTCCTTGACCTATCCCACGTACGAGAAACGACTCATCATTTGAACTCTGATCCTAACCTTGACTTCGTCTCTCTACTCGGGTCTCATCGTACGTGATATGTGCACCGACCGGAAAATGTAAGTCTGTAAGGGACGGTTGAAATACCTAACAATTTCTGAAGAAAATCGCCGTCAAAAATTAACACCTTAAGTAGGATGAAATAAAATTTAACATTCAATATACGATGGTCATATGCGATCATGAAAACATTGTTTCACTCACGGCAATGATTCATGATAAAATTAATTCGTTCTTTGAGTAGTGTAAATACCGTATTTTAATGGCAATTACTACTACAACCTATCTCCCACATGGAGCATTGATTATTTTCACTTGTTACTATATACTGGAAACTCTAGGAAAGATAGTGGACTCATAAGTACGTGCCCTCTCCTGAATCATATTTTCAAGCGTGTATCTCTCTCTCTGTCTCTCTCCACTATCTCCCCTCTCCCTCCTCTCCTCTCGCTTTTTCCTATATCTCCTCTCCTCTATCTCTCAACTGTCTCTCACCTCTCTTTCATCTTCTCACTCTCCCCTCTTACTCCACTCCTCACTATTGTCGCCTCTCCTCTTTCTCCTCTCCTCTTTCTCTCCTCCCTCCTCTATCTCTCCTCTCTCCTCTGTCTCTCCTCGATCTCCCTCTGTCTCACCTCTCTCCTGTCTCTCCTCTTTCCTCTATCTCTCCTCTTTTCTCTCTCTCTTCTCTCCTCTCTCTCTATCCCTACCTCTCCTCTCTCTCTATCCCTATCTCTCCTCTCCTCTTTCTCCTCTCCTGTGTTTTCTGTTTCTCTCGCTCGTCCCGCCCGCGCATTGCAAGGGTGCGGCGACGCGCGCTCTGAAAGGGTTTGTCGCGCGCGGGCCGCGTTTGCGCATGCGCAGCTGTGCGACGCGGAGGCGCTGCTGCGGCGGCTGCGCGACGCGGCGCCGGCGCTGGCCTTCCTGGCGCTGCTGGGCAACCCGTGCTGCCCGCACGCGCTGTCCGACCCGGACGCCGACGACGCTGACTACGAGCGCTTCCGCTGCTACGCGCTCTCCTGGCTGCCGGCGCTCGCCTTCCTGGACTCGCGCGCCGTGACGGCGGCCGAGCGCGAGCGCGCGCGCGCCCGCGGGCGGCTCATGCGCGTGGCGCGGCCCGGCGCCGCCGCGCGCGGGGAGCAGGTGGGTCTCGCCGGCGCTCAGCTGCGCGTGCGCCGGGTCTCGGTGTAAGAGATATAGGTGGGTTCACTCCCGGTCTAAAACTGAAGCTAATGTGAGGCTAGTTCTCACAGTTCTCGCTATGTAAGCGCTGCGAACGACTTGGGCATTTTTGGGACAAGATGGTGATCCATTTAATAGCTTTGGAACCTCTGGTGGAAGCCACTAAATCGCGAGACGCCATCATGAATGCCCAACTCGATCGTGCGCAGCGTACGGATAAGTGAGGAACTAGCCTCAAACTGGCTTCAAAAATGTTGTCCAAAAGGCGGCTAGTTGACACACCTATATATCTTACACCGTGGCCGGGTGCAGTGCTCGGGGCGTGCCCCGGCTGGAATTTACATTCGATTCGGACCGGTGTTCATACTGCGATTTTTCTAACTGCGTCCCTCAAGACCTTTCAAATCCATCTTCGTGATGGAATATGTCACGGCATTTCGCGTCTTTTCTCGGTCTTGCCGGTAGAAGTCGCATGATCGCAAGCACTGCTTCATACGGTCGCGATCGTGCGAAATCTAGCGGAACGACTGAGAAAGACGCGAAATGCCGTGACATATTCCATTGCGAAGATGGGATTTGAGTGGCCTTGAGGGACGCAGTTAGAGAAATCGCAGTATAGCTGGTATTCACTACAAACGAAATGGGGAGAATGACGAGAAGAAATGAATCGAATCCGATTCGCGAATGTTGGTAAACATGTGCTGGAGCTCCGTATTTTGTCAATTGAATAATTAAATAATAATAATAATAATAATAATAATAATAATAATAATAATAATAATAATAATAATAAAGATAATATTTGGAACAGCCCACATTTTGCGCAAAGTTTTGTAGAGGCACCGATAGTCCCTAGATCTGCTCCTTAGGTAGCTGGTTGCAACCTGGAGTAGATTTTATTTTGAGCCGACTCATAACATCTTTAGTTGTGATGTAGTGGAATAATAATAATAATAATAATAATAATAATAATAATAATAATAATAATAATAATAATAATAATAATAATATTTGTTTGTTGAAATTCAAGAAAATTAAACCTAAAACTTCCTTTTCATTTTTGTCTCGTTGTTATTTGATTAAAAAGTGGTTTCTTGCAAATTTCACTAAAAGCTTGATGCAAGGGAACAGTGCGGGCTCTTCACAGTTTCGTGATTAGAAGTCTGTCCGTTTACGTCCGGCTACATTTGTTTGACGGCTTAATTCACGCACACAAATACTCACACTCATACAAACATTTTCCTTTTCTTACGCATTTTTTTTTAGTAACAAAAATTGAAAAGAACAAACTCGTGAGAACATTCCTACCTGCATTTACGTTCACTGAAAGGACGCTTCACCCGTCTGATGGAAGAGCTGATTTCGCGCGCCGTCACGGCGGTCGAGGGCGAACGCGCGCGCTCGCGCACGCCTATGCGGGCGGCGCGGCGCGGGGAGCAGGTGGGTCTCGCCCAGAGCACGCTCCGGCTGGGGCACAGTACAACCAGTATGTTCACTTGCTCCAAAATCTAGTTTTGCGCCGGGTAGACCCTCGGCCATGTTCTTGGTTGTCAGCCAATAGAATTTCAGCAGATACATTCGGATATCATACACCGTGTGATATGAGAACTGAGTGTATGTGTTTAATTTTTTTCAAAGGACGTGGAATTTGAATAAAATGGATAGAATAATAAAATTAATTGAACTAGTGAATAAAATAAATGTAAGAAAATCATTTTAAATGTAGTAATTATGTATTTCGCGCGCTGGGTGTTATACCAAAAATATGGCGGACGTCACGTGATCGAAAAAACTTTTTCAATGGGATTTGCCGCGAGTGAACATACTGGTTATACTGTGGCTGGGGTCAACAGCCCGCATACGTGACACACTAAATGGGGGGGGGGCGTGGTCGGTGAGTAACAAGTTGAAAAGGATCGCATCGATTCACGAACGGCGCCTCAGACCGGGAGGTCCTAGGGTTCGGGCCCCGACGGTGGCAGGAATTTCGACACTAGCTGCACAGCTAGGTCGAATTCAGTCGCCATCTGACGGAGAATTCTAGCGGTCGACTGCTCCGATAGGTAGTTCTCTGTAGTTTCTCCTATCAACACCAGGCGAATGCCGTAGCAGTTCCCTAACAAATGGACTACGGACCGCGCGTGATCCTTCCTCTTTCTTGTTCTATTCTCACCCCCTTACTTACACCCAACTTTCATTTACATTCATTCGGGAGACCAGTACGGAGCTTAGAGCTTGGGCTGGGGCGGTCCCACTCTGGTGAAGGAGCTCGTTGGAGAATACCTCGTCTGCTGACTTGTAGGTTGGCACCGGATCTCGACATCAGAGGACCTCCTCCGATACATCCCGCGATGAAATATACACTACACTTATGGGACTAACGACCTTATTGACGCGCTCGGTATCTTTAGTCAATCAATTAGAGACTACGAATGTTGGAAAACGTCTTCTGGGAATGTTGTGCACCTTGTTGTGCGCGCAAATTGGATCACGTTTACATGAACAAAATATTTATTTCTTTGAAATTCAATAAAATTAAACTTAAAAAAACTCGTTTCGAAAAAGAATTTTTTTACATATGTGTAGTTATTTGATTAATAGTTGGTCTCTTGCGAGTTTCATTAAATGCGAGATGCATGAGCTTGTGTGTAATTTAAGAGAAAGTTGCGAGACTCACACAGGCACACACACACAGACCCAACATTCACACACATATTTTCTTACTCTTAAACTATTTTTAGTGACAAAAATTGGAACAGACTAAATCACTGGTGAAAACTACTCCCATTTCTATTTGCACTCACTGAACTGACGCTTCATCTGACTGGTGGAAGAACACATTTCACGGAACGATGCAGTTTTTAGCATTGCTCAACTGTTTTAGAATATGTCAAGAAAATGGTCGACGGTCTAAAACGACTATAGCACACAATTTAACGTCTTATGAGGGTTTCCGTTAACTTCTTTTTAAGATTTCAAACTATTTTAAGTAATTAATCACATCGTTTTTCTAGGCCAGAATAATTTTTGTAGACTTTTGTATCAAGCACGATATCATCGGTCCTTTCCATCGTCCCCTCCGATTAATTCTCGCCGAACACAGGATCAGTACTTTAAACGGACACGAATCCCTGCCTGCCCCACTCCCAATCTGATGTCCGAGTGATGGGCTAACTCCCATCCCCATTTTCCCCACCAACGATGACCTCGAAAGACACCAGCAGTCCTGGAAGTGTCAGGAATGTCGGAAGTCAGGCCGAGGCCAGCACGCCACCGCCGTTAAAAAGAAAACAAATGATAGCGTTCCATTTACCTCGCAAACCTCCTGAAGTAAGCAACCAGCGCCGCACGCTAAAATGTCTCGGAGAAGGGTCTCTAACGTGAGGTGGAGTTGACGACGGCGCTTTGAGCTGTAGAGAAGTTAGCCCAAGAAAGGATCAGTTTGACAGGTCGGAAAACAAAATGAAGTCATGTTAAACGATTGCATTGTCAAAAGCATGTGTCAAAAGCATTGTCAAAGGCATTGCATATGTCAAAAGCATTTACAAGTAAACCAATGGCAAACGAATGCATTAACTCCTTTAGCACATGGGTATAAGTCTCTTTAACGTGCTCTCTCCATACTTGATTCTGCACTGTTCTCTGTCTCTGAGTATCGTAATGCAGCCTTGACACCCTTCAATTTTTTTATTATTATTATTATTATTATTATTATTATTATTATTATTATTATTATTATTATTTGTTTTTGCACTGTTGGAACACCGTCCCTTTCTCCGTAGGCCCTTTTACTCATAACATACGAGATCCTTTCGGTAGCAGGATGGCGCAAACGGGTGTGAGCTGGCTTGACGCGACGCCAGCACACACAAGTTAAATTCGGGTCGCAGCTCGACGGAAACCCTCAGATAATTTATTGCTTGATAATTAATTGCCACGTATCTTCGGGGCGAAAACGGGTGTGAGCTGGCTTGACGCGACGCTCTGACGCAATAAATCACCTCAGGGTGTCCGTCCAACTCTGACCCGAATTTAACTTACGCGTGTGCTGCCGTCGCGTCAAGCCAGTTCACTCCCTTTTCGCCCCCGAAGATATGGCAATTATTTCCAAAAGTGTTGCAATTAATTAGCAATAAATTATCCGAGTGTTTCTGTCGAGCTAGGACCTCAATTTAACTGACTCCTGTCCTGGCGTCGCGTCAAGATAGCTCACAACCCTTTTCGCCTCTAAGATACACATGAAAATTAATTCCAAATTGTGGCAATTAATTAGAAATTAATTAGCAATAAATTATCTGAGAGTTTCCGTCGAGCTACGGCCCGAATTTAACTGATTCGTGTGCTCGCGTCGCGTCAAACCAGCTCTCACCCTTTCCCCCCGTAAATACGTGGCATTTAATTAGCAAGTAATTAGCAATAAATTGTATGAGAGTTTCCGTCGAGCTACGACCCGAATTTAACAGATTCGTGTAATGGCATCGCATCCAGCCAGCTCACACCCGTTTTCGGCCAGAAAATACGTGGCAATTAATTCCCAAATGTGGCACTTAATCAGCAATAAATCATTTGACATGTTTCATTCCGGTGTGCTGACATGGCTGTTCCAGCTTGACGCACCTATCCATTCGCCTTGTTGCCCCGCAGGAGGAGCCGGCGGCGTGGGCGCCCTCCCCGGACGGCAGCCCGCTGCCCGTGGGCGGGCGAGCGCCAGGCGACCACCGCGCCGCCTACGGCCGCTGCCGTTACCGCTACTCGGGCAAGCACTCGGAAGGCAATCGCTTCATCGGCAACAATGACCTCTAGGGTGAACTTCATCATTCCGCACCTGAGTGTGGAACTTTTCAGTTGTGGTCGATTTAGCTACAAAGGCTAATTCATTTCTCTAAATTTCATTAAACTTCTATGCGATGGAGGTTTTTCGAAATTAAATGCAACTCACAGAGGAAAAATTCGCTCTAATGCCAAGTGTTGCAAAAAATCAGAAAATCACGAAGAAGAAAAAAAAGAAGAAGAATACAAACATAAAATAAAATAACGGTTTTGTTTTGAAACTTTTGCTTCGTTTTAATGAAATAAATGCTTGGCATCTGGATTTTTTTTAAACGAAAGTGAATGTCTTTTGTTGCAAGTTCGTTTACGAGTTTTCAGTTAATTATATTCGACTGCGCAATGAAAAACGCCACAATTATATAAAAAGTGTCATCGTATCCTATCGCCTTGAAATGATGTATAATTAAGTGTTTGGAGTAAATTAAATGGCTCAATGTTATATCAAATAAAATAACGCTTTCTGCAGTAGATAAAATTGTACTTTATTATGTCCGATGTAATAAGGGGTACAACCAAAGTCAGTATAACAGCATTAATCATGTAGACATGGGGTTAGAAATATGTCAAAAGTTAAAATGCGATCGGATGAGATAAACGTATATTACACGTGACTAAAAGACCAGAAAGTGCTCATAGTAATCTCATTCACGCGCTAAGACATCCATGAATAATCAACTAACTTGCTCTCAATGGTCTCTTTTAGTCACTTGTAAGATAACTATTAGTATTACTACGGGAGACATGACAAACTCTTATAATGGATTAATATTAATGAAGAGAAACATGACAAAGCAAACACTAGCAAATATCTCCCGAAAAACGTTTACTAGAAGATACAATTTTAGGACTATTTCTTCAGAAATGCGGGTTCAATTCTCTCTATGAAACTATTTTTATAATGAAAAGTTTTGAGGGATGTGTTATTTTAGCAGTTTTAAAGCCTGTTATTGCTAAAGACAGTGTTCCAGATCATAATTACTATACTTATTTTTATACTTTGTATTGTTTTGTGTGTAATAAAATTCTTTTTCTTATGTATACGGTATAATTACCTCCTTTTTTTCACATCCTGTATTAAAGAACAACAATAAACCTGGTTACATGTGTCAAAATACCATGAGCATTGAGCATACTATTTTCTGAAAGTTAATTTTGTTCAACATCATTTGTTTAAAAATATTTTCCCCTTGACCGCAACCCACTAGCTCTGCCCATCTGAGGTTTCCTCTGTCACACAGTTATAGACTGACATGATTTTAAAGGAAAGCTACAACGCAATTTTGCCTTGAGCGGGAATTGAGCTTGGGACCACACCATGAGAAGCTAGTACCCTGTCAATGAGCCATCCTAGAGAGGTAAATATTTTTAATATGAAACCATTTGTTTTTAATATTACAAAGCATTACTACGCATTTTTTTAATTGTTTAGAATTGTTCTCAAGTATTCAAGAAATTTCTCTACTTGTTCATGGGGAAGCAAAGTCAGGAAATTGAATTTATTATTACTTCTTTCAGATTGTAGGTATCACAAGATGCATCAAATAGCGATTAAATAGCCAAAAAAGTCATAGTAAAAAAATGCAATGATAAGATTAATGTAATGATAGTTTCAAAAATACCTTGTTTTGAAATTATGAAAAGAAATTGCTATTTTTATCAATATAAAAGTTCTAATAAGCTTATTCTATCCCAAATCATGTATTCACTCATCGGAAAGTTACGTGTTTAAAAAGGTAAGCCTATCTTTTGCAGTTTTTTAATAATTGCATCAACTAGTGGTTATTGGCAATTTCTATGAGTCACATTACAACATTTATGACAACTATATTTAAAAACATAATTTGATCATATTTTTTTATTTAACTATTTCTTTTTAATGTATTACATTTGAGTAATTCTCTAACCGATGATGTTTGCGGAAATTCGAAAACACCGCTATTTTTTTAGTTTCAATAAACATTACTACGCGGCGTTGCTTTTGGGACAGATGAAGAATGTATTGCGAAGTGAGCAAAGAATATGCATTTATATTATAAGGTATTCTGCGATCCGTACGACGAGCAACCGGCTGAGCTAGACGGACCGTGTTGTTCTGTTCACGAGTCTTGTTGGCGAGTGATGGGAACAATGGCGGATGCCGAGGTAAGGGATTTGTCACGTGGATTCAATAAATACAATATTTAAGAAAATAAATAATAATGAACCATTTTTCTCAAACTTTTCCCCAGCTTGTAAAAGCGTTGAAAGACTTACCTGTAAAGATCCAAACTTCTAAGAGGAAGGAAAGAAAATTAATTCTAGAAAATGTTGTGGGAGTGTTGTCAAACCCGGGTAAGTGCTTGAAACCAATAAATAATATATGACAATTCAGGAGGAAGGTATTTTTATCTTCGTGATATTTGGTCGTGATTACCGTAAGAGTTTCACGTGTATTGAATCCTAAATCCGACGTGATGCATGTCTCACGTTTCCAGATTGTATTACAGTGGCTCTTGTTTCTGTAATTTTCCCATTCATTTAGGTATCAATGAGCAAATCGTTCGGGGAATATGCAAGCTGTTGCCCCAGACACTGCCACGATATGTGGACAGTGCTTCTAGATCCTATGTAAAGAATTTAATTAAAGCTCTTGTGAAGAACCACAGCAAATGGACCATAAAACATCTTATTTCTGCTCTCAGTGATGTTGCTTCTGTCTATCGAGGACTTCATGCAACGTAAGTATTTGCTATTGTACTCTAAATGTAGATACACAAAAAATGTAATGAGGATACTGTTTTCTTCAAAAGAAGACTATCATATTACAGCTACGCCCTGGAACATTGTGAGAAATTACTTGTAGGGAAGATCTTCTGCTAGGTTCCTAGATTTTTGATTGGGCATTGAAATATGAAAGATAATGTGTTAAAAATTATTTTCAGTTTTTCCAATTGTTTATCCTAAAAGTTGTGTAATGTTCTGGGTTCTTATCACCTTCATAAAAGTATGCAATCAGACTCCAGTTTGGTTAAAGAACGCTTTAAAATTTGTTATTGACATTCTTTATTTGAATGAAGCTAATGCAGCTTCTTAAGATGAAAAAATATGGCACTTCATTTAGAGAGAGATAATTAGAAGATTGCTCAGTAAAAATGGTTTGTTTGTTTACTGTCCCAGAAAAAGGGTTTGTTAGGGGAGCAGTGACCAAACTGAGGAGTTACCGTCAGTACTAATAAATTTCCTAATGTGGGTAATTATTAATGGTTTTTATTTTTTGTCATTTTCCCTGCATTCTTTAAAATATAAATGTTAAATACAATACTTAAATTATATTTTAAAGAAATATCAAGTTTATAGAAAGGACATCATAATTATTGTATGTATTAATGTTTGTTCCCATGGGTAAAAATTATTTCCAAAAGAAATGGATATTTACTTCATTTAATACGGAGGAAGATTCAGGATTACAATGATAGATCATAAGACTAGAAGATTACTTATAGATTTAAGGCATTAAGGGTTACAGCATTAATCAGTTACATAATAATAGATCATTTGATGTGAAATTTGCAATCGAAAGATAAGTGTCAGTAGGTGATTTATTTGTATTTTCTTCATGAATTTTATGTAGTTCTCTTTCCATCAACTTAATTTTTTGTGCTAATCGTTGGAGTCGTGAATTTTGTGTTCCATTGAATCGTTTCAAAATTATTGTATTTTGATCATGCTCCTTTTTTATAAATTATCAACAGGTGGTCAATGTTTACAAAAAATAATTGAAGATTTCCCTAAAAATTAGTTATTTCACTTTTATAAAGGAAAGTGCTGCTGGGGAACTGTAGAGAGCTGCAGTGATACTTTTCTGTATTCTGTTTTGTATACTGTTTTACAGACAAACCACTGCAGCAACAGGCCTCTTCGGTCTGAGCTGGACATGTGTGCTAGTCATGAACTCACGGAAAATAACTCAAGAAGATTTAGAACTTGAGAAACTGTTGGATGTGCAAGCCTCAATGTTTGCTGTAGTGGTGGCTGCACGTGATACAGGAAAGACAAGGAAGGCATTCCGTATGCTAACAATGATGTGGCGAAAAGTGGAAGGCAGTGCTGAAAAGTATAACGAATTAATTAAGAAGGCTGCTCCAGAGTTTCATATGGTGGTATTTGGATCCTACTTTGTGAAATTCTTATGTGATAGCAAGAAATGGGATCTTCTATCTTCTGTGCGGGTTAGTACTATTGCTCCAGGGGTTGCACACAATTAGTGTACAATGTCATCAAATTAGACTAAAATCTTTTACCAGGTATATAAATCATAGATATATATGTATGTGTGTGTGTGTGTATATATATATATATATATACACATATATATACACACATACATACATACATACACACACATACACACATATACACACACACATACAGGGTGAGTCACGTAACTTTAGCACCTCCTGTAACTTTTGAACGGTTGAAGATATTGCAATGCAGTTTTCATGGAAGTGAATGAGGGAATGGGGCTAATTGATATGTGTATTGATTTCTCTTTTATCACGTGTATTTTACGAGATATTTGAGGTAACTTTGTTTTTTCAAATGGGACTATACATATTTTTTCAGTCTATTATGACAAGCGTAAAAAGACAAATCCAAAGATATAAATATTGTCATATGTTAGATAAGCATTTTTTGAGTAATTGTGATTTTTTTTTGCAACTAGTGTTTAACGGATATTTTCATTGTAACTGTCAGCCCCACAAGGTCACGCAGCGCTCCCCCAGCAAACGTGAGGTCAGGAAAGGGAAGGGATTTTAGAACTTGAGGATACGAAAAATATTTCCAACACTGTTGCATTTTTTCCTGCTCTCCTTTCCATCCTGTTCCATTTTCAGATATTTTGTGTTTCTTAGAGATTGAAAATACGGATTTGTCTTAAGTAGTATTTATTGAAATAAGATTATTTCTATCCCTAAGTTATTATTATATTCTTATTAACATTGAAGTTGTTTGCTCAAAATTTGCAATATTTTGTGTACAGTTTTAATTATTTATTCTTATTGTGCTTAGTTTCAAGATCCCATTAATACGTATCTTATGAAACCCCATTTAATGGAGTTGAAGTTATAAACAATTTTATTACGATACAAACTTATGACAAATCCTTATTTTCCATCCTTTAATTCCTTCAATCAAAGAAAGTCGAAACTCTGAAAATGCGGAAGGATGGAAAGCACAGTTCAGGAAAAAACTGCAATGGTTTTGTGAATATTTGGAATATGTTTCGTATCTTCAAATCTCCCTTCCCTTGCCCAGGCGCGCGTTGCTGGTGGAGCGCTGCGTGACCTTGGGTGGTGGACTATTCAAAATATCCGTTAAACCCCAGTCGCAAAAATCAAAATTAATAAAAAAATTCTTATCTAACATATGACAACATGTACATCACTGGATTCGTCTTTTTACGCTCGTCATGGTGGACTGAAAAAATATGTATAGTTCCATTTAAAAAAACAAAGTTACCTAAAAAATCTTGTAAAATACAAGTGATAAAATAGAAATTAATGCACGTATCTATTAGCCCCTTCCCCTCATGCACTTCCGTGAAAACTGCATTGCAATAACTTTAAACCGTTCAAAAGTTACAGGAGGTGCTAAAGTTGCGTGACTCACCCTGTGTATATATATATATATTTTGTTTGAAGGGTTTCACAACTATATATATATATGTATCTGCATTAAATAGAAGGAAATGTCACGTCTGTCTCGTTTAGAAGCAGAAACAACTCAACTGATTTCACTGAAGTTTTCACACTTTGCTCTTACTAGTTTTGGGAGTATTTAAAGAGTGATTTAAATTAAATCAGACATATAGGGGCATTGTTTTTGCAATGTTAATCAAAGAGGTGGACTCTAGAGAATTTTGAGAAGATTTTGCTTGAAGTGCAATCTATGGATGTATTTTTGAATTACATGCCTTGCTTCGACTCATAATACCGAATAATATCGAAGTTGCGATCTAGAAAGCAGGAAGTCTGAACCAAATGCAGGCGCTGCATTACATTATTTGAATATTTGATTTTGAAGTGTAGTGTGTTAACCAGTGTAATATAAGTTATTGTACACAGTTAAAGTATATAACAACTTGTATTATTATAGTAACATAGTTAAAGTCTGGTTAATACGTAGTTAATCTTCATTAAATAAATTGATTTTGGACTTGAATTTTGAAGTTTATTAATACACTGCATTATTTGCCAGGTTTGCTTATCAATGTTATAGCATTGTTCATAAAATATATAGTATATAGAGTAACATTTTGGGCCATGAAATGAAGGGATAATAGCAGTTTTATTTGTCATACTAAAGCAGAATCTGATTTTTTTTAAACTTGATTTTTCAGGAGACACTTTCCAAAGTTAGTAGGTTCACTGAAATTAAGATTTTATATACAATAGCTTCCTAGTTTCCATTAAAGGGTTTCACAACTTTAACATCCCCTTTCTTTCTGGAAGGTAAGACGTAGCAAAATTTCACAGGATAATGAAAATGTAAATAATGGGGGGGAAAACAGGTTAAACCATAGTAATAAACCACTTCTTGATATAACAGGGTTGTGTGTTAGTTCTACATATCTTAGGTCTTGTCACATTCCATTCTTTTGACTAGTCTGCCATGAAATGTTGATACCTACTTTGATTTATTTTTAATTGGTGATTGAGGTCTTAGTTTGTTCATTTGCAAAGTTTTAGATGCTGAAACAAGCTGAAAGTTAATAATATTCAAATTTTCACATGACTTCTGTTCTTGAAACTCCAGTTTCTACAGCCATGGTTTCTTGCAATCAGAGGAAAGTGCTATGGGCGCCACTTAGAAGGAGTGCTATGTAGAGTATACTTGTTAAAACGAATAGCAACCCTAATTTGAAATATCTTGTCAGGACCACAAATTCTTTGCTGGCCATGGGTGCCTGAACACCTAGATACGCCTCTGCTTACAATAAATGCAAAGATGTTTCAAGTGAGCTTTTAACAACTTCATTGCCACTTCACCTAAAAGTTGAAAAGGCAAAATTCAGAAATTACATCCATGAGAAATTACAAAAGATTACCAACATTTGGTATAACAATTTGTAAATAGTAATAGGGCTTTCATAATTTGCAAAAAATATTCCTGATAAATGCAAGGCGTCCCTTGTGATAGTATTTTTTCATGTAATTATAGCACAAATGAGAAATACATTGTGTTACATTAATACCGTATTTGCTCATGTAAAAGTCACACTTTTTTTTCCGGAAAGTAACTCATGAAATGGGGATGCGGCTTATACAAGAGTTTTTTCTTTAAAACAATCATTGCAAGAAAAACAAAGTTTTACGACAGAAATGAACATTTATTTATTACATTTGCACACATTATACAAGTTGATGTTAAATTTAATCTCCATCACTCCCAGACTCTCTCGCATCCCCCCGTCCCCCCAATTCAATGTAACTTTCGCAATCACTGGCAATGTAACACTCGCAATCACTTCCATAATATATCATGCTCACTCCTGTCCATCATGTTAGAAATGTGGCACACTTTAATAATTTTCGTCGCTTCGGAAGGCACATGGTATTGCATTGTCATGTTGCCTCAGTTATTCTCAGCGTTAGATGTATACTGTGATTTATTCAACTTAGTCCCTGGCAGGTATCAGGTGTTGACAGTTGGGAGCTTGAATGTCACCATAGTGAGGTCACTGTAGCGACATGTAGATATATACTGTGATTTATTCAACTCTGCCCTTGGCAGGTATTATCCACGCATGTTTTCTTGAGCTCTCGCTTTGCTAGTTGCAAGAGGAGTGGGTTGGTTGAGGCAAGAGGAGGAGTTGGTTATTTTGACAAAAATAATATTGTCTTGAATTTGTAGTTTGTTTTTCAGTGCAGAATATTTTCTATTACACAAGAGCAAACATTTCTGGTTATCAGGTTTTGTCTACAATGCTCATTGCTATAATTTATTTTTAATTCAACTAATGATGGCAAAGGAGTGGAGGTAGGTATTCTGGGGCCCAAGAAAACGTTTGCGTATAATATCAGTTGTTGACAGTTTCATCCAATCCTGATACCTGCCAGGGACAGAGTTGAATAAATTGCAGTATAAGCTCCCGATGGGATGAAACTGTCAACATGTGATCACAAACATTCTACTTGGGGCAGAGTTGAATAAATCACAGTATAACAGTGTCACGCTCTGATGAATGCGCAGGAACAGCCAACCAAATTTGACATGGCACTCCCCCCTCCTCCAATTTCACATTAAGGATTTACATATTTTTTTAAAAATAAATACATATTTTTATTATAAAATTCACTGAGCAATATTGAATTATTTGGTGCGGTTTATACACAAAATGTTTTTCTTCAAATTATTGTGACAAAGATCATTAGTGTGGCTTATACACGAACAAATGTGGTATTTTTTTTTGTACCCCAAGAGCATATAATTAATGATAGAATTTGACAGTTCTTTGTGTCGCATATAGATCATATAAGATAAGCAAAGTGTGGTCAAACTGGCGAGCAGTGATCTGGGAATATCTTCTGAAGGCTGTCCAATTCCTCACTGTATGGGCCACTCTGCCTAATTTCCATATTACTAAATTAATTTAGAGGAACTTCCAGTTGGTTTTGACAGTTAAATTTTCCCATATGAATCACTGATCTTATCCTGAAATATCAAAGGCATGTTTTGACATGACTGACCATTTATTTTCTTGTGAGTGCAAAATTAGCTTTTTAAAAACAATATGTATCTGAGATAAACCATTGTACTTACACATACATTTTGCATTTAATTAAAATTCATGTAAACTCGACTCAAAAAGCCTTATCAATAATCTCGATCATGGCTGCATTATCTTACATCACAATTAATTTATTATTTGTGAATGTCAATATGATTCTCTCAGAATAGAAGAGGTGGAAAAATCTCTGAGCAATTGAAGACAGTATGAGACATTTCAGACAAATGAAGCAGTGATCACCTTGTCAAGCTGATAAAAGCAGTATTGAAAAGTATTTGTGCTGTGAACGTTAGAAGACTGTAAATACTTTTACAAAGACCTTGTACAATATTTACGTTTTGTTCTATTATCTGAATTTCTCAAAAATGTTAGACCAGTGTGCAAGAAGAGGAAGAACTATGTATTATCACTCAGATACACATACAACACTTTTGGACTTAGCCGACTGTGAGGTTAAAATATGGAAACTATTGTGTGTTCTTTTTTTTGGTCTGTACCACTTACATACATGTCTGTGTTTTGTTAAATTTGTATTGCATGTGCTATGTTCAGGTGCCTCTCCTGGAGTTGTTTATCAAAGTTTGTGTGAGCTGCAAAACATCCCCACCTGAGTGGGTGGTGCAAGAGGCCCATTTGTTCCTTATCCATGTATCCCACGAGGAGTTTCAGCAGTATTTATTACCTGCTGTTCAGAAGGCAATGTTACGCAGTCCAGAAGTTATTTTGGCCTCTGTTGGGCACACAATTGCCGGCATGTCTCTTGACCTTAGCCAATATGCGCCAGACATAGGAAAGAGTCTTGCAAGTAAGTCAATACAATTGTGTTGTGTATTTATCACTAAAAATTCTTCCACAAAGATCATAGAGCCGGGTCAAGCCTATCGCTCATAAAATTAATAAAATAAATGTTTTGAATTAATTTTTTTGTGCTTTACCCACCCCAGCAACTTACTGTATTTATGCGAATCTAATGCACACCCCATATTGGAAACTTAATATTGTGAAAAAAAGGGTTTGTATTGAATATAATGCACATCGATAGAATAATAGATATGCTATTTTATTTAAATTTACGTAATACAACAATGAATTTATCATATATATAAACTACCAGATTATAGAATTGAAAGTTTCCCAATCTTAGATGACACATTGTTAAAGTGGAAAATTAGTGAACATGAAATAAGGAATGTATACATTCAAAATGAATTTATTAATACAATAAATTACAAGTTTGAATCACCATTATTCCCTAAGGAATGGATTTGCATTCGAATCAAATGCACCATCAAATTTAATGCTCACCATGATTTTGAGTTCTACGTTGGGCCAGAAAGATGCACATTAGATTTGTGTAATACAGTATTTAGCTTTGATTATGATGTTTCTGCTAGGTAGCAAGTCAGATTCAAGCCTGAAGACACTCATCCTTACTTTTCCGGAATATTGCCCATGTCCATTTATTTATTCTACAGGTATAACTTTGCTTTACAACAACTTCTTGTGGTTTATAAATCTCTTATAATTACTTTATTTTCATTTTCATTTTCTTCTTTCAATTATCCCTATCCATTCAGTCTGTTTCATAATTACTAATATATATTTTATCCAGGTATGCCCAGGGCGTCACTTCGATTTTTTGCTGCTAGGAAACCGTTCTAAAATATTTCTTGGAATTCTTTTCTCTCCCATTCTTTTGACATGTCCAAACCATTTTAATTGTTTGTATGTGATGTAATCTAAAAATTGTATGTCCTTTTTTATAATTTGTTTAATTTTAGTATAATGAATTTTTTCTTCTTAAGAAATCCTTGCTGCTCTTCGTAAAAAAAATTCATTTCCGTAGTTAAAAGCTTTAATTTTAATTGTCTTGTCAATTTCCATGTTTCTGCTCCATATCCTATAATACTTTCCACAATAGCTTTGTAAATTTGTAATTTGTTTTTTCTCAACATATTTGTATCCCATAATACTTTATTAGTTTGGAGATGGCTCTCTACCTTGACTTATGACTAATGTGTTCATCTTGGTATCCATATCCATTTATATTGGCGTAAAATGAACCATCATTTCCCAACAGCTCATATTGTCTTATGCTGTAGAGTACTGACCCCAAAGACATTGTTTACAAATCCAGATCATTCAGTGTGTCAATGTGTTTTCCAGGTAACTTGATTTCTCGAGAGGAATCTGCTCGTGATGCAGCGGCTGAGGCATGCTTTCGCTTAGCCAAACAGTGCAGTGATGCCGGTGCTGTGGAGACACTTCTTCAACAACTGTTCGATGTGTTTCATGGTTCTCAAGGAAAACTCACTCTTGCAGCACACAAGATCAGTGTGTTGCAAGGGGCTGGGAATTTGAGCAACAATATGGTGACTGGAAGTAGCATTCAGCGATTGGCAAGTCAAGCTGTTGATTCTTTCATCAAGGTGCTA
Organism: Acheta domesticus; assembly: GCA_031308135.1. NCBI lineage: Eukaryota > Metazoa > Arthropoda > Insecta > Orthoptera > Gryllidae > Acheta > Acheta domesticus. The sequence goes on along the minus strand of JAHLJT010009355.1, from coordinate 21,916,130 downwards.
GAAACAGAAGGTAATCACTTTTTACCTGTAAAACTGATTGAAAAAATGTAAATTTGTATGTGAATAATAATTTAATCAAATTTACAATACACAATTTCACGCTTTTTTTTGCGATAAAAAAAAATTGGAAGGTGGTGGCACAATTCTAACTTCAGATTCAAATTTAGTGCATCCACATTCATAGAGAAACATGTCAAGTCTGTGGGTGAGACAACAACCCTCAAAAACAAAAAAATACAATTGCTGGAGGGTGGTGTTGCAAATGTGGCTTCAGATTCGGATTCAGCATGTCACAGTGCATAGGAAAACATGTGTCAAATATTTGATTCTGGCAACTTTTTTAATTTCTCATATACGTATGTATGTCAATACATAGTAATATAAGTAGTATGGCAAAAAGTTATGTAATGCTGCAGAAAATTGATTTCAAGATTTTAAGGGTAATACACGTTGGGGGGGGGGGGGCTGATACTGAAAAAGTGTTGTTGTTTTTTTAACCATAAGAATGATTTCTTCCAAAATGGATATTCCCTGGTCAATCTGGTTCCACACGAGCCGCCGCGGTTTTGCAAAACTTCCTATTTGGGGGTGCTTTACATGAAGCACCCCGGACGTTTTCAAAATTTTCTCAAAAACAGCTCCAAATTTTTTCAAAAGAGTAAAATACATTTATAAATGTGGTATAGGTCCAATTTTCACGGTTCACTCTGAATTTTCGAAAATTGCAAAAGTAAATTTTTTTCAGAGTCTTCCTACAACTACAAAATTGGAGATAGAGATTTTTCCTTTGAATAAAATTTGTTCTCCATAATGAGTTCTTTCGTTAATATTTTTTTTGAAAATTTTAGTAGTTTCCGTGCAATATGTGCAATTTTAAAAATTTACATAAACAAGATTTTGTCACAAAGGGCTCCAAATTTTCTCTTTAAACTTTTGGTAGGTATAGTTCTTAATGTACTCTATGAGATGACATAAACACCTTATTGCTCTTTCCATTTGTTTTTTCGAAAATTATAAAAATTTAATTTTTTCGCTTTCTCTCGTCGGTAATATTTACATTGGCGCTGATTTGTTCGTAATATTGTATTTATGAGTACATGTGATTTGAATAATGTCAAATAAAGTTTGTTAAAAACTCAACCATTTTCTGTGAAACTAGCACAAAATTCCCCATTTTCAGAAACGCTCAAACGCCTTTTTCTCAAAAATGACTCCAAATTTTTTCAAACTTTTCGAACAGATAGTGCAAATTGCACTCTTTAATATGACGACTACACAAAAGTAATATTTTTTAAAGATCTCTCTCTCTCTCTCTCTGTTAATACGCACATTACCAGCAATTTTTAAACACTGTTGTATTTGTGAGTTAAAGTGGTTTAAATGGGGCTTCAAATGAAGCTTTTCGAAAACTCAGAAATTTTCTGTGAGAAAGATCTTCAAATTTTGAATTTTATGTGGCGGTTAAACGTCATTTTCTTAAACATGGCTCCAAGTTTTTCAAAGAAAATTGCCATTTTGATCAAGAGTTTACTGTTTTTTAATATTCTTAAAATAAAATTTCGGGTTTTACTATTAGGAAATCAAAACATTAAGAAAATGTCAAAAAAATGTTCTTTGGGCAGCAATAGATGGCAGCTGGCAAGAGTATGAGGCAAGTCCGAATAGCTAGCCGAGACCAAAGGAAATAGAAAACTAATATGGGAAAGTCTGTGCATTCTGCATCACCACTTGTTTGTGTGTGTGCCAGTGTTATTATTTACTGATAAACAGACAACATCAATGTTTTGTTGTTGATGTTGCATCACTGTACTTTGTAATCAGTTATTATCTTTCAAAACTAATATATTTTTATATTGTGTAGTTCACGAGAAGACATTGGTACAGGCGCTGGACATGATGTCATTGTGGAGTGCCAAATTTAGCAATGAAGTTCCACAACATGTCTTGAATTGGCTCCAGGTATGAATTAACTTTACTTATCTTGGTTTTTTTTACTTTAACACGTTGACTGCCACCATTGTATTGATTTAACGTATCATAGTGGCCAAAAATGTTTTGAAGAATTTATATAAAAAAATTTATGGATTATTATTAGAGAACGTTGAGTTACGCGATGCGTGCATATTTTGTAAATTATAACATTTTTTAATTCGTGAAGCCACGTCGGTCTCACGCGGCTGTAGGGTAGAGATTTATCGTAGGAGCCATGTGAGACCAACGTGTCACCACATCTAAGAGTCTTATCAAGCCGATCCAGATATGTCTTTCCTCGGTATTATTGCGTCACGAAGCATTCGGAGAAGGTGGTAATAGGTGGGGTGGCTGCAGCCGTCCGGCGATAGTACAGACCAGTTCACATTTCCTTTGTTGTGCGATTGCAATGTCACGTTTTGAGGATGAACAGTTTTGTAAAATGGTGCAGGAAGTTTTATCAGAGGAAGAGAGTGATTTCTCGGACAGTGATTTCTCGGACAGTGATTATAATCCAGATTGTTCAGATAGTGATGGTTCAGAAAATTCTTTCGAGCATTCAGTGGAAACAAAAACGAAACGTGTTCCTAAAGAACATTTAAATCTGTGTCAAAATGCAGTGCCATCTACTAGTCGAGACAGTGTCGATGAAACAATAGATTTGGTAATAAATACGTTGTTTGCCGATGAGACACACGAATATAATGAAGAAATCTCAAAATCCGTGAATTCTTCAATATCTTGGGGACCTGTCACCGGAAACAATTTGAAGGTATTTCAATTTGACAGTGGCAACTCTGGAATAACATCAAATCTCTATGAAAATTATTACGACAAGGAGCCCTCTGATTTTTATAAAATTATGATAAATGAGGACATTTTAAACCTGATCGTTGAAGAAACAAATCGTTACGCATCTCAGTGTGTATTGAAAAAAAGATACAAAAGGTCCAGGGTAACAGCTTGGCGTAATACAGATCGCGAAGAAATGGAAATTTTTTTAGGTTTACATATTTGGATGGGATTATGCAAATTTCCATCAATTGAAAAATATTGGTCGAAAAATAGCATCTACATGAATACTATTACTTCGAAGATGTCACGCAACAGGTTTCAATTGTTGCTCAAAATGATACATTTCAATGACAATGAAATTGTTTCTGAGGACCGATTGCAGAAAATAAGACCTCTGTTGAACAAAATAATACAAAATTTCCAAAAGATCGTTAATCCAGGTGAAGTGGTTTGCATTGACGAGACTCTTGTACCGTGGAGAGGGCGATTAGGATTTAGGCAATATATTGCAAATAAGAGACATAGATTTGGAATAAAAGTCTTCAAATTATGCCTTGCTGGAGGTTACACGTACAATTTACATGTTTATTGTGGTCAGGAAAAATCAAAGGAAAAGACAGTTCCATCAGGAGTCGTCATGAAACTTATGGAAGAATTAGTAGGCATGGGTCGCACGCTTTGTACAGATAATTATTATACATCAGTGTCATTAGCCCATGATCTCCAAAACGTTCAGACACACCTTATTGGAACTTTGAGATCAAATCGGAAGTTCAACCCATCCAATGTGGTGAACAAAAAACTTGACAAGGGTGAAACAATAGCCGAAGAAAGCAACACAGGTGTCGTAGTACTGAAGTGGAAAGACAAGAAAGATGTTTTGGTTCTGAGCACGAAACATAAAGATGAAATTACTACAGTAATTCAGAGAGGCAAAGAAAAAGAAAAACCACAGATCATAGTTGATTACAATAAGTATAAATCATTTATAGATCTCTCAGATCAAAAGAAGTCTTATTCAAGCTCAATCCGTAGGGGTATAAAATGGTCTCGCAAATTGGCTATTGAATTATTAGTAGACACAGCAATTGTGAATGCTTTCATTCTGCACCAAACTGTAGCAAATCAAAAACTAAAAATTACAGAATTTAGAGAGCACATTGTCAAAGGATTGTTGAAATTGGAAGATTCTGAAAATGTTTTTACTAGGAAGGAAACACAGCATGTCCTAACAGATGTAGGAAGAAAAGGAAGAAGAAGATGTAACAAGTGTTACAAGGAAATGAAAGAAAAACATGGGAGAGAAATTGCTGCAAGGAAAACACCTCAAACAACTTATAAATGTAAAGAATGTGACCAATATTATTGTCTTGATTGCTTTTTTAAAATTCATAATTGTACAAGAAATTAATCAAATCAAATCAAATCAAATCAAATCAAATTTAGAGAATGAAGGATTTTGAAGAAGGTTTCTGATGAAGATTTGTACTAGGAGTAAGGAAACACAGCATATTCTAAACAGCTGTTGGAAGAAAAGGAAGATGTGAATTGACATTTTAAATAAAGAGATAAAAAACAGAATTGATATAAAATAGAATTATAATAGTTACCGATTAGTATATTGTTTTATATCAATTATATTTTATTTATTTTATCAATTTATTTAAAATATTAATTCACTTTCATTCACTAAATTTGATTAATTATTTTCAAGTTAGTAAAAAATTTCCTCTTTCTGGCAATTTTTGTTTATCTTTTTTATTTACAATCTTACTAAATCCTGAGGCCGAAGCCAATGAATGTTTTCGGTCCTAGTGGCCGTAGTGATTGTCTGAACAGAAAATCAAAGCATTGCGTGAAGCCACTGCGGCACCATGTGGCTCCTTCCTTCATCGGTTGCATGAGACCGACGTGGCTTCACGCGGCCGCAATGTCTCTTTAATCTGTGAGTCCACGATGTCACCACGTGGCAGTCAACGTGTTAAATATGCTCTGATTATAGCCCACAACATGATATTTTACATTTATTGAAATAAAGTTTAAGCATGTTATGGTCTATGAAAACAAAATGCTTAAGAGTACAGTCCGAACGTAAGACTGGTGAAGTTTGTTTCCTCCTCGTTGAACTAAAATTTTGTTCTAATTGAAAATATAGTGAAATACTTCTCAAATTTAGTAACGTAGTTTTACTGTAATTACTCTTCATTTATTATTTCCTTTGACAAATTATTTTTTCTATTATATAATATTAAAATCTTGGATCAGAAGTAATTTCATAAAATTTATTCCTGTTCAAAATAATTAATTAAAATAAGTTACTTAACATTCATTCTATCCTTTTAATCTGCTATTTGTGCCAGATACACCAGATTCCTTCTCACTTTTCATAACAAACTTGTGCATTTGACACATGAGTGTGTTTAAAATTTTCTGAATAAAGTGGATATTTTTCTAAAATGAATATATTATAAATTTCATAGCAGATAGGAAAAATATTGAGAATGAAAAATCAGTGAAAATGAAGTTTGTCTACAGACTTTTGTCGCGCCATTGTAAGTTATTAAGTCATGCATTCAGAATTGCATTTAAATCTTTGTACTTATTTCCCACCGAACTTTTAGAATAGTTATTTATGATACAAGTGTGGTAGTGTATAATTACAATACAAAGTTGGAAAATTCGAGACAAGGCCATTAGGCCAATCCAATTAGTAGTTGGTTTTATCTGCATAGTAAAAATGCATTGTTTTTTTCTGTAAGCAGCAACTCTTCAGTATGGAGAACAGTCGAAATACACTTTCTGTATTCTTTAACAGAATAAATTACATCTGTGATTGTGACATGGAAATCGCCATAAATGCTGCTAATAATTCCAGAAAAATAAAAATATGTACACAAAGAGGGGGTGTAAAAAAACAACGCATTATTTCAATTTTGGAAAAATGATGCTGGTGATGCTGAGAATGAAACATCGAGTAATCTTTGGATGCATTACTTTATATTTTGGAGTGCACTTTCATCGAATGATAATATTGATACAGTGAGTTATCACAGTTGTTAGCGTTTTTGAAGAGAGAAAAAAGGTGAAGTCTTGAATATTTTCAAAAGAAGACACGCATTCCTTTTAGTAGAGGCAGATGATGAGGTTTATTTTATAATGAAGGTAACGGATAATTGGAATTTATAGAGCATTTTATTGAGACAAACTGAAGATTATAAAATAATGCATAATAGAGGTCAGAAATAAGAGTATTATAACAAGACTTAAATTATGAGAGAATTTTTTATTACTGAAGGGATTGTTAAAGAATTTAACTGTTTGAAGACTTATTGTAAATATTTTTGCCTTCTGCCGTAAACTGTCAGCATGATCACTTCTTTCTGTTCTACAAGAATGCAAATTGTATTTCGCAAGCTTTTGGCATAAATGTTTTTAAAAAAATTTCACAGATAATCACAAGATATTTTGGTTTATCCAGAAATTTTTCAGGACATTGTTTACAGTGATCATCTGATTCTTTACTTGGGTATGATTGGAGGTAAAGTGAGCATTTGTTTACATCCATCTTTCTTCACAAGAGTGCAACCAAGAGTGATACCTGCAACACATTTCTATTTTCCCTAAAGCAAAGTTATTTTTGAAATTGAAAGAGATATCATGTCGCCTGTGAATTCACCCGTGACATTGACTCATTCTCATATTACCTTGTCCTTTAATAATGTACTATTTTGGATGCTGAGTGGAGAGTGAATGGAATGGAAAGTGAAAATAAGTTTACGTTGTGAATATAAGGGAATTGAAGGGACAGAAAAAATCTGTATAAGAAAAGTAAATTCTGCAATTATAAAAACAGTGTTTTAGTGGTTTCTTTTTTCTGAATTACAGAAAGGAATGGGATTAAAAACCTCCACAGCTGCTGTGCGAACGGCCTATGTTGGATGCATGTCAGCTTGTCTCCATGGAAACACACTAGTCCAGGGCCTGGAGTTGGTTCCGCTTCTCTTGCGAACAGTGGAGAAGGCAGCTTCCCAGCCTACCCAGGTAAATGGTTTACAGCATTTTTGATATTCACTTCATGATAAAAGGTTTTAAAATTAACTTGACATTGTTGGTTTATATATGAAATGTGTAAATGGTAGTAATTTCATTAAAATTGCTTCATTCGCACATAGGAAGATTTCTTGTCTTACAATATTTGTGACTTCTTACAACTTGCTTGAATTTGTTATTAGGTACCTGTAGTGACAGAGGGCTTGGCAGCAGCATGTCTGTTGCTACGCCTTGCATCAGCTGATGTAGGTGCTGACCATAAATTAGGCAATTTGTGGAATATAGTACTGGACATGGATAAGCAACTGTTTGTATCAGACAAATTCCTCACCCCTGGCTTCAGATAATGGTAGGTGAAATTGGAACATACTTTTTACATATGCTGAATCCCAAAAAAATTAATAGAAGGGTGCGATTATGTAAAATATTATTTAACCATTTGAGGTCCTTTCACTTTTCCATTTTCTTTGTCTGGTGGTCGAGTGTCCCGCATCACGTGACTTTCTTTTTTCCTGGTTCTGGTCCTTTGTCTTGTGGGGCAGGGCCTGTATTCCTGCCACACTCCCCCCCCCCCACTTTTTTTTTTTTTTTAACTGAGTGATTCAGTAAACAATTCTCAGTGTGAACAATCTTCAAGAAAATAAGAATTTGAAAAGTTTTTCTCTGGGTGATTTCGAAGAGTATGAAGAAAGTGACAGTAATGATAACTTGGACTCCATTGATAGAATGCAATCTACAGGCATTTTCGGTAATTGGGTGAAGGTCTCCACACCAAACATTAACTTACAAAATTATGTTTTATGAACTACGCAAATAAATTGAAATGTTTTTTATAACAATACAAAAAATAATTTGAAGCCAGACTACAGTTTCTTATGCCACCATGGCGCATCCAACTGGTGCAATCAGCTACCTGGGAATTTAAAGGGTCTGCAACGAGGAAAATGTTGCATCCCACCACATGGGACAAAGGACCGCAAAGCGTTAATGATTAAATGCTTGTTAACCGTCATGGTAATATTCAATACCCATGTTTAGGGATATGATCCAACTGAACCTCCTCCTTATGATGATGAATCTATTATACAGAACCTCTAAAGTAGAATTAATTGGTATTATATTTAAAATGGTACCGTGAACTATCAAAGAACCTAAATAAATAAAAAAAAAGAAAAAAAAATTTTTATTAACATAGGTCGTGGCTAAGCTTTATGTAAGAGATGACTTCTACCTTTTATGAACAATGATCACCCATGATCATTATTGATCATCATTGTTCATAAAGTTTGATGTTAGGACTTATCATCAAATGATCTTTCGATGTTTTTGAATCCTTTTTTAAAATCATCCAGGAATTTGGTATTGCTTAGTTGGGAAATTTTAGAGAATTTTATCAATTGGTTGGAAAAACATAAAAAAATGTAATAAAAAAAATAAAAAATAAAAATAAATGAAAGTTTCTGTTCATTAAACTGTATTTTTTCAGCCTTGTAAAGGTTTATTTAGATAATCTTCAATGGTGTGTTTTTTGTTGTTGTTTTTTCTCTCTCTCCTCTCTCTCTCTCCTTTCTCCTCTCTCTCCTTTCTCCTCTCTCTCCTCTCTCTCTCCCCTCTCTCCTTTCTCCTCTCTCTCTCTCTCTCCATCTCTATGTACATGATTATAAATATATTTCACTTAGTTTTAAAAAGTAAAATATTATTGGAATGACCACTGTGATGTTTTCTTCCTCCACCACTTGCCTCTTTTTTAATTCCATGGAAAATTAGTCATATTTAACTGCAGTGCACATTCGAAAATCAAAATGTTATAATGCTATGAATTTATTGAATCAATAGCTAATTGCAATTGTGGAAATGGTGTCAGGAAAAAATTTAATTTTGCCAGGGCATGTCATTTCGCAAAATTTGTGCCATCCCTGCAGTTTTTAAAAAAAAATACATGAAAAGAAAATATTTTAAGAATACTGCCCAATTTTGAAACTGTAATTTATTTTGTCCTTTGTTCCCCCCCCCCCACATCTTTTCTTTGTCATAAAGATATTTTATAACTATTATAAACACAGAAAGAAAGTGATAAATAGGATTTTTTTGTTCATTAAATATACGTGTGGACTAAATCAGTGAAGGAATTTTTTCTGAACATTTTTGTTGATGTTGCAGCTTTGTTCCTAGTTCTGCAGCTCTGTGAAAGGTTGCTTCTAGACCATCCTCATCGACTGAATGGGAAAGCCTCACCTCTACATAAGGCCGTTGTGTTTTGTTTAACTGCTCCCAGTTCCTCTCTGCGTACAAGATGTCGCCCTGTAGTTACCAAGCTGGTGTCCTCTCTGGGAGGTACTCAGTTGGCAAAAGCTTTCATAAAGGAGTTTTCTAGGTGAGTGTGCAACCTCATTGACAGTATTTTTCAAACAATTATTGGACTTGCATGTTTCATTTTCAATATCATGATATATTCATTAAAATTATAAATTATGATGTGAGCATGTACGACATGAATTTGTACATATTTACTAAATCACATTAAATACTTAAAACAATCCTAATTATTCCTTCTCTTTACATGATTAAAGTTTTTTGGAAAAGATGTTTATGACATATGTACATGGTCAGCAGGCACCCTGCTACATTACAAAACATTCTACCTAATACACCTGTAACAAGTAATGTACTTCAGCTTCCGGGTCAGTGACCCCCAAATCGATCAGGTTTTTGTCCAGTTTCCCGGATCTATTGAGCAAATGCTGAGATGGCCCCTTGTTTTGCTTCTGGACGTAAACGTAGCTTCACTATGCGCACATGTTGTTGAGCACTCCTTTTGCATTTAGTGATAGGAGTAGAGCTGAGGGTGAGTTACTATTTTGTTAGCATTGCAGAAAAATCACATCTGCAGTTCGTTTACCGTTGCAAGTATGTTTTCTATAACTCAGGAAAGAAATATCTAGTTTCTCAAATGTTGCTAATCTCACGCTTTTTTAAACTTTATTATTATATCCCTTTTATAATTTATTCGTCTTTCAACCATGTAGTTAAAATTCTGGGAAGAGATTGTGGAACTTAAGAAAATGTGCGCAAATAATCTTCTTTCCCCTACGTCATATACAGTTTTCACTGCTTTTTGACCAAATAAATCAAATCAAGCAGCATTTCTGTGGTCATGGTAAAAGTTCTTAAGTCAAAAATTTCAGTTCGGAGAAAGGTTGGATTCTTGAGTCACTGTTTGTTCCTACGCTACACACTATTTCTTAATGTTTTTTTCTCGTTAAGGAGGCAACATTTCAATTCGGTCGTTTTACTGAAATATAATGTAGTTACTTAACTTGTAGTTTCAGTATTTAACCCAATTTTGCCAAAAATTGACTTCAGCACTTTTACCCCATGACCACAGATTTCTTTCAACACAGAAGACATTATGAAAATAAAACAACAATCTTACAACATAATAGAAATTGTATTGAAGTAAAATTGATAATTAAGTAACTAGAGAAACAGTAAATGATAAAAATCACTTCCCTTATCTTCATTTCTTAAGATTGAAATTCATATTTCTTGAAAGTACAATGAATATTAAGGTCATGTATGATCTGCAGGTACAGTAAAACCCGGTATAAAAGACCCCGTTATAAGAGAATCCTGCTTATACGAGACAAAATTCACGGTCCCGAGGTCAGTTGTATATAAACAATGCATTTATTTCCCGCTTTTAAGAGACCCCATTATAAGAGATTCCCGCGTATAGTGGACAAGATTTTATTCCCCGCCATGCGTTTCTTCTCGCTTGTAAGAGACAAAGCATGGAATTTTCCTCCTGGTGTCTTGGGAATTTCCTCAGCGTGGTAAGGGTTGGGACATGTGCTTAAAATAGGCTGGAGCAGGAGTTCGCAACACCCGTGTCACCAGGGGGGGGGGAGGTGTGCGAAGTTCTCGTGAAGAAAGCTCATTTGGTAAGCTTCGTGTCTTTTGGCAACAAGGAAGACACCTATAGTGCACCTTTTGTAACTGTACCTCTAGAAGGTATCAGCTGTTTAGTTTCATCCAGTCAGAAGCTTCTGTGTCGCTAATGATGTCACGATGGTTGACTTTCAAGCTCCTTTGAAATCGTCATGAATGGAACTTGGATGAAACCGTCAGCAGCTGATACCTGCCAGAGGCAGAGTTGAATAAATCACAGAATTTTGCTTTTAGTGTTTTGACCAGTGTTTCCAATTGTTACTTTCTCGGATACGTACATATGTACGTAATATAGAGAAAGTAATGTAATGCATGTTTTGGGGTGCCCTGATACCGAAAAAGGTTTGTTTTCTTCTTTCAAAACTTCCCGTCGTCCGCCCATGAATAACACTAGCGCCAGAACTATTCGTATGTTTTTTTACAAAATGAATATTCCGTGATGGAGCTGTTTCCGCTCGAAACTCTGCGGTTTTGAAAACCATTCTAAATTTTTGTGGGTACTGTACATGAAGCCCATGGGACATTTTCAAAATTACCCCAAGAAATGGCTCCAAATTTTTTCTAAGAGTAGCGTGAAATTCACTTATAGAGGTGGCATTGTTAGGATTTTCACTGTTAACTCTAAATTTTCAAAAATTGAAAAAGTTTGCAGTTTTTCAGTTTTTTTCTACAGCTACAAAATTGAAGATAGAAATTTTTTCTTATAATACAAATTTTTCTCTATAATTAGATCTTACATTAACGTTATGTACTAACAAAAAAAGTTTTCATGTAATATCGAGCGAAATAATAAACATTTACAAAAACAAGATTTTCTCAAAAACTACTCCAAATTTTTTCTTTAAACTTTTGGTAGTGATAGTTATGAAGGTACTTTATAAGAGACTCTTAACATCATTTTGCTCTATTCATTTGTTTTTTCAAAAATTACACAAACATAATTTTTTTATAACTCTTGTGTCATTAGAGGCGATTTGTTCATATAATCCATTTATGAGCACATGTGCTTTAAATGTCATGAAGTTTACTCAATAGATCTGGTTAAATGGGCTCTGGAATCAACCAATTTATGTTTCCTCAAGTTTAAAATAAGTGTACAAATCATACTAATCCACTAAAAATATGGTAACATCTCATTAAACACGTCAAAAACACATTTCCCACTTATAAGAGTTCCCGCTTATAAGAGACAAAATTCCATTCCCCCAGGTGTCTCTTATAAAGGGGTTTTACTGTATTTTTAATAACTAAGGGGCTGATTTTAATGAAATGTCATTTTTTATTTATTTCTACAAAGTATTTTTTTCCTTTTCCTGTCATTGTTAAAACTTCTCTCTCTTTTTCTTTTTATTTCTCTCTCTCTCTCTCTCTCTTTTCCTTTCTTTTTTTCCCCTTTCTGATTTCATAGATTTTAATATCATTTTAATGGTACTTGCCTCAAATAATATTTACAAAATGTAACAAATGTTCTCCTCAGAATTCCTGAGTAACCTGTGGATCATTCCACATAAAATCGGACGAATTTGAAGGAAAATTGACTTTGATGTCTCATATCTTTCTTATTATTTTTATACAGGTTCATGAAAACAAACAATACAACATGTGTTTTTTTAGTTTTGTTCAAATATTTCTATTTTAATCATTTTTTTAAATTTCCCATATACGCACTGATATGTATAATATTTTATATCTCAAAATCTTTTTAAAATCTCTGTTTTGAGTTGTTCTTAAATCAAAGCTTATATCTGTACCTTTTATGAAATTTATCTTATTGTTTATAAAATTTTATTTTTAATGTTAATTTTTTTCTTGATATATTTTTATTTATAATTTTTTAAGTTTTACCATGAATTAAAAATCTGAAAAACAAAAAACAGAAAGAAAGTTCGTATTTTCTTCAAAAGGACTGCGAAGTTCCCAATGGCTTTTGTTAAAATAACTTTTTGAGAATTTTCAAAACTTACCTCGTTCACAGCGCCGCAAGAACCTCATGGGCTTGTCATCATATGTGCCGCTATCCAATGAAGCGCTGCGGGGAACAAGCTTTACAACAGGAAGACAAGTGGAAATGTTAACTGAGCAATGAGTTTTAAAGTTCTTGTTAATATTCCAAAACATAAAATATTAAGTTGTATCAGATTTACGTCTTTTTATGTTTCTCTTTATATAACTTGGACAAGATCTTTCAAGGAACATGTTTTAATTATTTCTTTATCTTAACAAACAGGAACAAAGGAATGTAACGAATGTGTACCACGAGCCATTTTGCTGTATTTCTACAACTTTTCAAGTGAATTCTTTCTTCTTCCTGATCTTCATTGGTGAAGAAAAGCACTCTGTTTTGTGTTTTTTTTGTGTCCACTCATAAAGCTTCTTGGGAGTTGTAATCGGATCATGATGTACTTGAATCATTCAACATGAATCCACTGCCGATACGTCACGCTGTCAATCATTCTCTCTTCAAACTTTTCCTGCAACATTTTAAGGAGTTCTGTTGCCGGACATTTCTCACACTTTTTAAAGTAACAGTCAGCTCTTGGAGGATCAAAAATAACATTTGTTAGGTAGTCCCGACAATCCTTCAATACATTAACATCATCTTCTGTTAACTTGGCGAGGCCTCCTCCATCAAACATTAACTTTAATTATACGTTTTCATGGTATGCATAAATACATATTGTATGTGTACCGTTAGCTCCTGGTAAAATGCAGTGTTTTGGTCTTAATTCAGCGAACTTTGAAAAGCTGATCTTTTGATGCAGAAACTTTTCTTTAAAATGTCGGTAGCCTTTCTTTCATGTTGCTCAGTATAAGCATCTTTTGTTTGTGGATCTTTCCCTCATTCTCTCACACTGAAAAAAAATTATTTTTTCCACTCATGGTATAGCTAGCATGATCTGAACAATAAAAATCTATAACACATTGGTGTACAGAATCATCGATAGCTCTTCTGTATTTCACATGTGGAGTTGACAATATCTCCTTTGCTGCTGCTAGTTGTTTTGCAACTGTTATCATGTGAGTAGATGCATTGAAACGTTTTTTTTATTTTAGGAAAAGACCAATCTTCAAAAATCGTTAAAATTTTAATTTTTATATTATCTTCATCAGTAGTTTCATATCTTTTTTCAATTTTTCTAGGATGTATTAGGCATTTTCTTGTTTTTTGTCTACCTCTTCTATATCAGTTATTCCTTTCTGTAAGGTTCGTCTTATTTTTTCCACTTTTCAACGAGGATTTTTTACTCAGTTTCTTTTTCCCAATAGGGGTTTCATCTCACAACGACATTCTTAAACTTTCTTTTTGATGTGATAATTTTACACTCTTGGCTGACGAAGCTTGTGCTTCACTAGGAGATAGATCACCATCATCTCTCATTTCAATGTTCAATTACGAATTATTGTTTTCTTCTGAATATCTACTCTGTTGACGTGTACCAGGTTTGTTGGAAAATGTTTCAATGGTACCTTTAAAAGTTTAATTTTCATTTATAAACCATTTTTGAAGTTTTCCATCTGCATCTGTTACAAATTTTCATCTTCGGCGTAATTTGTAGGTATTGTATGCCCAACTTTTGAAGGACACTTAGGGCCAGTTGTACAAGCTGTCGTTTAAACTAAAGATCAGGGAACCTCCATTCAGAATGTGAACTCAGTTTAGCCACACTTCAGTTGTTCATCAAACTTAATCGACAGTTCAGGTAAACGAAAGCTAGACTTTCGGTAGAGGAAGTTGTCTACCCTGAACTAGCTGAAAACCGTGAACAATTGAAAAGCGATGAATTCGAAATACAAACTCTTTGATTCAACTAGAGTCGTTTTGCTGTTGTTTGTCTGCGTGGTTTAGTATTCGTTTCCTGTTTTCTCTCGAGAATATTTTTTTATTCTGCATTATAATGGATCAATATAAAAGAGCTCCTAATTTTTCCCAGAAGGAAGTTTTACTACTTCTGGAATTAGTAAAAAAGCATTCGGCAATTCTAGAAGCCAGGAAAACAGACACCATAAGAAACAAGTACGTATCTGAAAACAGTAATGTTCAATTATATTTGTAATTGAAAGTCCTGAAAGGAAATAAGCCCGTTTATGCGTCGGTTTACATAATGCTGGTTACTAACTTATTTTTCGTTATTATACTATTTTACTTCTAACAGGCAGAAGACCGCAGTCTGGCAGATACTCGCCGATGAATTTAATGCGGCAATGGGTGAGATTGCGAGGACTGATGTTTGCCTTCGGGGCAAGTACGAGAATCTCAAGAAGAGGACCAAAACTAAGTATGCAGAGGCCAAGCTGCATGCCAAAGGCACTGGAGGTGGACCCCCAAAGGCTCTGCAGTCTACATCTGTGGACTGTTCCATTATGGAAATTCTGGGAACCAGAGTAACTGGGAACAGTTCCCAATTTGATGATGATGTTGAGGATGCTGTAAACACTGGTGCGACAGAAGCAGATGGCAACATTGATGCTTCTGGAGATGTAGAGGTTGAGGGCAGCACCGCTATGCGTATAGTGGAAGATGTGATAATCGAATTTCATGAGCCTAACGAGGGACAAGGCTCATCAACTTTGAATGATGATTGGGATGTGCTAGGGCAACCCATTGCTTCCACTAGTGGTACGAGTAGTGTTCGGGAGCCTCTTGCTTCCACAAGTCAGTGTGGTGACTGGGCACATTATAACCCCACTGACTTACGGAAGCGGAAATCATCAGCTCTGGGGCAAAACAAACGTGCCAAAACTCAGGACAGTGTCTGTCAATGGGCTGACACCAAAGCTCAGGTTGCAGAAAATCAAAAAAAATTTAGTGCTGAAGAACACGAAACTAAAATAAAAATAATGAAAGAGAGGGCCAGAAAGGAAATTGAAATAATGGAAAGAGAGAGTGCAGTGAAAGTAAAGTTGTGGGAAAAAGAACATGAATTAAAAAAGGAAATAATGCTTTTGGAAAAAGCAAAATTGCTACGTAACTTAAACAATTGAATGTATTGTTTTTTATTGTACAATAATTTAAAAAATTGAATTTTTTTAATTAAAGTTACAGTGTATCAAAATAACTCACAAAAGCATTTCTTACATATGCAGTAGTTTCCCTCTCATTTTCAGTACCACGCTGTGTAAAATTAGTCAACTCTATTAAATCATTAATATCGTCTGTTACATTAGGAATGCTCTCCTTCATTTGGCAAGCTATATTGTGCAGAATAGCAGTAGCTACTACTACACTTTCAATAGTGCAGAATTTTAAATTTATGCCTGTAGCCAAGACAGGAAATCGCCTTTTCCACACTCCATAACTTCGTTCCACACAATTGCGTGTCCTGATCAGTGATTCATTGTACAATTGTTGTGCTCTTGTTGTTGGACGTGAAAAAGGTGTTAATAGGTAAGGTTTTAAGGCATATCCCTTGTCACCTACTAACACCAAATCCTGAAACTCCCTGCTTTCAAATCTTCTTCTGATTCGTGAATTAGCAAAAATTGTGGAGTCATGTGAACTCCCAGGCCACCTTGAAACAATGTTCAGTATTTTGAGGTCAGCATCACAAATAGTTTGTACATTTAAAGAGAAAAATTGTTTTCTATTTCTATAAATTTCGGCTTCATCTCCCCCTGGAGACTTTATTCGAACATGAGTACAATCTATGCAACCAATGCACTTTGGAAATTTCGCAATATCGTAAAGTTTTTGTCTGACAATCATTAACTCTTCATCCTCTGGAACATATATGTACTCTTTTCTTAATTTAGCCAATTCTTTAGAAACATTGGTAATTATTCTACTGGCTGTGGATTTATGAACTCCTCCAAAGTCAGCAGCAACAGACACAAAACTTCCAGTAGCATAGTATCTAAGCGTTATGAGGAGCTTTTGTTCAGGAGTTACAGCATGGTTTCTGCAAAATAAAAATTAAAAGAAATAGAAAAATAAGAATTTTCATTAATTTGTTCTAATGAGTTTTAAATGTGCCAACAAAATACATTTCTCTCTCAAAAATTATTCATAATAGGAAAGTAGACCAAGAACAGAGTAGTTATTTATTTCATTTATTAACAATAATAAACCAATTATTATTTATTTGGTTATGTTGAAAGTTCTGGGACAATATTATTGATAAACGAAGTCTCAGATATTTCATTATAAAATAGTAATCTTCTTAAAAAAAATAGACATAAAAAAACTTTTGATGTTTTTGTTAACATTGTTTGTCCAAATTTTCAATAATTTTAATAATCAATATAATTGTATCTTCATTCAACCTAACTAGGTTTTAGATATACTTGATAGTTTTATTTGTTCATTCAGCATTTGCACCTATTTCAAAACAAATTTTCTTTTCTATTTTTAATCCAAATGAAAAAAAAATATTTCCTAGTAACTTCCAATTTTTGCACACAATTTATCTCAAAATTATTTCATTTCGTGTGAGAAACAATTAAAATTGAATGCGGCATTTGTGAATAAGAAGCTAAAATAAGAATAAGTGATTTTGGGAATAAGAATTAAAAGCTGAAAACTATACTAGTCGGAAAAGCAATCGCAGAGCTCAGAAATGTCTTTCGTTACACGAGGTAGCAAATCTCCATAATGTGTTGTACTTACCTATCAGTAGGTGAACATATTGAATGACGAATCTTCTCTAGTACATGTTTTACGCAGCATTTGGATAAACGGAATCTATCAAAAAATTCGTTTTCTCTCCACATTTCGAAATGATTTGGACGAGGACGAAATATTTTTGGCTGTCTCGGAAACGCGTATCTGAAAACGAATTCTTCAAAATCCTCATCGTCGGTTAATCGTGCACTTTCCATATTAGCCATTTCGACACTACTTCCGAGCTACCATTTCAAGGTTATGTTTCCACGAGAATCGACAAAACGTAGTTTAAACTCTCAAGATCGCCAGTTCAGATTCAGCTCGAGTTTAAACGGCGTTCAGCAATTATCGTGAATTGTACAACCGGCCACTGGACTGAACTCCAGTTTAAACGGTGGATCACGTTTAAACTCTGATTGTACAACTGGCCCTTAGTATTACATGTCTTAAATTTTTACGTTCTGTTCTACCATAATTTTCTCGATTGAAAGGATTGAAACATGAATCAAATCGTGTCTTCTTTGTACCTGTCGTCTTCAATTAAGTTTTGTCACTCTCCTACACAAGAAAAAAACCACACGGACACTCACACATGCGTCACAAACAAGGATGTTACTTGCACTGTGTCACACACTCTTGGATGTAAACTGATCCTAGTGTTTGTATTGCTTGATCGACATCCTGCCATTGCCTTGGGTGGAAAAAGGTCTGCTGACATTGATGAAAGGGCGTGGGCAGTGTTGCGCAAGGCCGCAGTGAAGGAAGACACAGGGAGCAAAGCGGTATGGCACCGGCGCGGCGCGGTGGTCAAGAAAATACTTTGCGCTCCGTTGAATATTATTTTTTACGCAAGTTCTAAAACGGAAGCCATTTTGAAAATTTGCAGAGATAGAGATGAAAGTCTAAAGAATCTACTGCCGTCGAGTTTAAAACAAAAAATCATGGGGATCATCTTAAAAAACTTGTTTTATAAAATTATAAACAATTTAAAACACACAATATGAAAATTTACAATTATTCATATACACTTATTGAAAGATTGGTTCTTTAGCTTTAATTTGAGATCAAGTTTAAGTTTTTACAAGAAATACATTTGGAGTGAAAAAATATTAAACATCTCGATATTGGAGTAAAATTAATATATTTCAATAATTGTAACTTCAAAAAACATTTATTCTCGGCTAAACAAAAAAATGTGTCTCTTACTTTTCATAATAGATAGTGTAAAAAATAATTTGAGAATTTGGAACACTTCAGGTTTTCTTCTGTCCGGTTTTACGTGGAATGACCCCTATATGATTTCTTCTCTCGGAAATTGTGATGTCAGCCCATGTGAACATGTAATCTAAGGTTCCTGTGACGCCTATCACTCGACACCATTGTCTGTTCAGGTGATTTCGCGAAAAGAAAAGACAGATTTCCTGGTAAAGAACAATCCCAACCAAGAGTTGGCATGGTGAGTTCACTTGAACTAAAGGAAGAAGTGTCAATCACATCAGTAACATACTCCAATAGCCTGAGTTGTTCATCTCAACTAGTTTTGATACATTTTTTTTATGTCATTTTTCTTTGCTTTTAGGGCATTTTAAAAGAATTTTAAGAGAATTTTTTTGATCATTTGTGGTGATGTTTTGGATCATCAAAATCCACCCCCTATTAATAACCTTACAAGAAATGTAGTCTTTGCTACATTGCCCTCTGCCTTTAACATCGGAATAATGCTCTAGCTGCATAACTGTTTATAATGTTCAGATTTGTGGAAACTGGACGCACTCACCGTGCTTCAGCCGCAGCGGAAGGGGAGGTAGAGGAAGGGGGTGGAGGAGGCGGAGGGGGAGGCGAGCTCTCTCCGCAGGTGCTGGCACAGTGCGTGCGCACCCTATGCTCCGGGCGCTCCCTATCATTGGAAGACGCACAATCCCTGGCCCTGGAGGCTCTTGTGTGCTGCCATCACCCCTTGCTCTGTGAGTGTCATTCCATAAATGCACATTTGTTTGCTGTGAAAAGTAGGTACCTTCGGAACACGGATTTGTAGTAGATGCAATAGAATGCATAATTTCCCTGTAATATCACAGCTCTTGAAATCTTTCTTTTTCATAATTATGTGATGTGAATGAAATTTTGAATTTGAAGGGACTGATTATGGACATGGTATATGACATACAAAATATAAATTATTTTGATTTATAACACTTTCTGATATGTTTTCATGTCTACTATGTTTTTTAAAATTATTTTCTTTATAAAATAAACAAATCATTCTAATCAATGGTTTTCACATTCGGGGCATTCATGATTTACGAGATTTTAAAGAGATAAAACTTCCTTAAGAAATTAGTGATTCCTTATATTTCTAAAGTTACACTTTTAAAAGCTTCATAGTGTTAAAGAAGAGCTGTGATATCTTAAATGTGGTCTTTGGGGATTTGTGGATTCAAATCTGAGATGGTCTGGGATTTTTCTCTTATTCTAATCTTTTAGAATTACTCCCATTTTCACTTGAACTCTAATGAACAAATCTCAGGTTTGAAACAGCAGAACCTTGAAAGGCCTCTTAACTCTGTGAAATACATGGACAAAAGCTTAAGTCAGCACTGCTGTTTCTTTGAATTTTTTAAAAATAATATAGCTCATTTTGTAAATATTAATTGGTTGTTATATCATCTACAGTGCAAGCTCATCCACACCTTTGGTTGAAACTGCTCAAGCGATTCAAACTGGACCCAGCAGAGTTTATCAGGAAAAATGAAAGAAACATCACCAAAACTCTGCTTGATGATTATACGCCTATTGCAGTAAGTCTCTAAGATCCTGTAGTAGTCAGTTAAACTGTTAAAAAATGGTTTTCATCCTCTGGTCTTTAATACAAATTCTTCCTTAGGCTCATCGACATGCGTTGACAACAGTGGCCGAACTGAATCCTTCTGTGATCATGCCGTTGCTAGTGGAGTGTGTACTAGAGGACTTGAATGAACCAGCTGTGCTGGCTATCACAAATGACGAGTACTTCATTTTCCTCACCCCAGAGGGAGAGCTGTATGATAAGACTGTGCTGTCAGGGTGAGTGTTGGTTACGTAAATCCTGCCTTGGTGTCCTGTTTTCATCCAGTTTGCCTGAACAAAAAACAAATGTTTGCGTTTATCTGTTGAGTAAATTGAATTAAAAAGGAAGTATAAAAAAGCATGCATGTTGAAGGACAGATATTTGTGTCTTGTGAGAAACCAGGGGAGGTGGCTCAGGGCAGCAATTGATGTTACTGTAGTGCCCCTGGCCAGAAGGACCTAGGTCCAAGTCCAGATGGTGGCAAAATATTCGACACTAGCTTGTCAGCTAGGACAAATTCAGACCCTGTCTGGAGGAGAATTCTAGTGGCTGGCTGTTCTCATTATCATTTTTCTCTGGTTTCTCTCATCAACACCAGGCAAATGCTGGGGCAGTATCCTAACGAACAAGCTACTGACGGCGTCCAATCTTTCCTTCTTCCTTGTCCTACCCTCTCTCCTTACACACACTTTCACTAACATGCACTACACTACCACCCGTACCAAGAGATTGATCAGGAGCTCAGAGCTTGTCCTGGCTGGGCCAGTGCCTCGCTGATTAGAGATACCTGTTTGAGGAAAGAAGACAGTAGATCGGTGATGGATCTCTCCATCCGGTTTGGGAAGACCACCGTCACCTGAGGGGGGGAAACATTCACTACACTTGCGGGACCAACGACCTTAGCCTTTGACACTAACAGAATCACTAGCAATCGTTGATTCAGCCCTGTGCGAAGGGCGGCCCAGCTATAGCGCGCGCGATTTGGCGTTCTCAGGCGGGACGAGGAGGAGCTGGAGGCGCGCAACGTGAAGCGCGAGAGCAAGGCGTACTCGTACCGCGAGCAGCTGGAGGAGCTGCAGCTGCGGCGCGAGCTGCGCGAGAAGCGGCGCGCCGAGGGCAAGCTGCGCGCGCCGTCGCCGTCGCCCAAGCAGCGCGAGGCGATGAAGGCGGCGCTGGCGCGCGAGAGCGCGACGCGCGCGCGGCTGGCGGCGCTGGACGCGCGCGTGGCGCACGCGGCGGCGGTGTGCGCGGCGGGCGCCGAGGCCGGCCAGCCCCGCCCGCCCCACGCGCCCGGCCGCGCGCTCTCGCTCTACTTCCGCGAGCTGCTGCCGGCGCTGCTGCGCGCCGCGCAGTCGCCGCTCGCCGCCCCGCACGTGGCGCCGCTCTACCTGCGCCTGCGCCGCGCGGCCTTCCCCGACCGCGCGTACGCGCGCCTCGCCGACCTCCTGGCGCACGTCGCCCTCCGCCTGCAGGTGGGCACGCTCGGCGCCCAACGCCTTTCTCTGCGCCCTACGCCTTCCTCTTCTCTTGAAACCTTCCTCTGCACATGTGCCTTCCTCTACTCCTGACGCTTTCCTCTGCATCTAACACATTCCTCTGTGCTGAATGCCTTTGTCTGCACCTGATGCCTTCGTCTGCACCCGATGCCTTCCTCTGCCCCTGACACCTTCCTCTGCCCCTGACGCCTTCCTCTGCCCCTGACGCCTTCCTCTGCCCCTGACGCCTTCCTCTGCCCCTGACGCCTTCCTCTTCACCTGACGCCTTCCTCTGCACCTGACACCTTCCTCTGCACTTGACACCTTCCTCTGCACTTGACACCTTCCTCTGCACTTGACACCTTCCTCTGCACATGACACCTGCAATCGATACTTTGCTCTACACCCAATGTCAAAGACGCAATATCCTAAATACTGGTGCCAAGATGTTAGTCGTCTGTCTGCAACTTTTCTCAAGTTAATATGCAGGGCTAAGATTGCACTGTGGGACTGACCATTGGCAGCTGTGCGTAGGATACAGTTTGACCCAGACTGGCAAGAATATTTCATTGCTGTGTTACATTAGATGTGTATCTTTTTAATTTTTACCTATGGCTACCATAGGATAATTTTCATTTGATATTAATTACAAGACTAGAGCCATCACACATCATTGAACGTACTGAATAGGATTGTAATATTTGAAACGTCTTTTTTTTTCTTTTCTTTGAGTGTTATAATTTTGTGAAAGCACTTGTGGTGTTTAGGCACTTATCGTATAGTAAAGTGAATGTAATCACATGGTGTAGCTGAACATTAGTATATCTAGTTAATAGTTGTTAGTTATAATTTTGTGAAAGCACTTGTGGTGTTTAGGCACTTCTCGTATAGTAAAGTGAATGTAATCACATGGTGTAGCTGAACATTAGTATATCTAGTTAATAGTTGTTAATACCATGCACCAGGAAAGTCTCTTCACTGAGCCGAATCAGGGCCTCTTACTAAAAATTGCATTTATGTTGATAGCAACCAGATCACTGGGAAACAAGTGAAGGGGACAACATGTCCAGCATCTATTATAGTTGTGGTTAGTAAGCAATGTGTGTTTTCTTTTGTTACAAGCTACAACTCGTGTGACCAACATAATTTCTGCTGCATGCATTCTCACCTGTAAGATGCTACTGTGGAGAGACTTTTCTGGTGTGCTAAGTATGAATGATATAAAGTGTGAGGGAACATAAATAGAAATATGAGATCTTGGATGTGTTGTGGCAGGCCCCCAAGTGTGAGCTGGACAAGTCATGGGAGGAGGAGGAACTGTCAGTAGCAACAGCACGCGCTCTGCGAGCACTTCATCGAGCATCAGTACGTCCACGTATGGATGGTGCCAGTCTAGGTGCAGAAAAGGATAGTTCGGGTGAAGATGCAGGCAGCTGGGCATGGCTACCACTCCCTGAGCGTTTGGCAGCCCCGGCATTCTGCTATGTCTTCCCACTTCTGCGGTCAGCACTGCTATCACCTCTTGCACACCTCGATGATGCCCTTGTTGTGCTTGGTCTTCAGGTATGTTTGTGTTACCTTATCTGCTCTTGGGAATCTGTTTTTTTATATCTCACATTGTGTCAACTCACTTTTTTTTATTTCTTTTTCTGTAGTTTGTCTCATAAATCTGTTGCCATGGCCATATCTTTTTTGTTTTCTTTGCTCAATTTCTCTCCTCTTCTTTACAAGTTTTCCTGATCTTTTTCTTTCTGTTAACTCCCCTCCTGCATTTATCTTTATTATCCTTCCCTACCATTTTTCTCCTTTATTATCACCATAAAAATAATGTCAATTTGCCATATTAAATCTTTTCATGGGTTGTCACTCGTCTCTTACCTCAGTCACCCTACCTCTTCAATTTGATATCTAAACAACTTCACCCCTCTTTTGTTGGTGACTCTATTCTCACTTTTTATTTGTCCCCAATTGGTTGGCCAAGAACCTGCTTAGAAGTTCCTACTTTTACACTTTATTTGATCCCTTCTGTACCTGTTATTTTACCTGTGCTTGCCACTCCTTCAGTATAATTTATTTCAGCTTGCATACTTATTTGCAGTTTTTCTGCCATTGCTGCTTCTGTTCATTAAAGATTTAAAGATTTCTATTGGATAATATTTTTCCATTTGTTCTTTTTGCAACAATTTCATTTTTGTAGTTTTAGTGGGCATAATACTTCAGTATCTTATTTGCAAATCAGCTTTGTTACGTAGAGAATTCATGCCAACTTGCTGAGGTCGTCATAAATAGTTTTCTTTAACAGATCATTTCTGAGCATGCACAAATGCGCGGAGGTGAAGGAGGAACTGGGGGCAATGGAGACCCTGCTACAGCAGACTTGCATCATCCTGTACTTCTCCCACGCCGGGCTATGTTTGAATTACTCATAGAGATGATTGGTCGCTCAAGCGGACGCATCCAGCAGATGGCTACTGCTGCGCTTCTTGACACAGCCCAAAGCGGTTCTGGTTTGCCAGGCTGTGCGCGAGCCTCTCCTGATGAGGTAATTTCTTAATCCAAGAATTAATCATGCTTAGGAATTTAGTTTCATGTTCAGTTTGGATTTGTGTTTCTCCTTCTAACAATAATGTTATGTTATTTATTTCTTATTTTGCAAGTTTTTTAAGTATAAAAATTCTCTATCAGTTCGCAAAAGATTTCATGAAATTATAGCATTGTTTTATTTTTGAATCTTCAAATGTGTTTTGAATTAATAACTGCTCTTAAATTCACTAAGTCTGAAATAATTTGTTTCTGAAATTTGTTTACAATATCTTGTAAACTTAGAAATGTTTCTTGAAACTACTCCCTACAGCCTCACCAATAGTAAGTGGCCACAGCTAAGTTACATTCCCTCAAATTGCAGGTACGCTGTTTGCTCGGTGCTCTTCAAGCTCCATCGGCATTGATGCGTGATGCAGCCCTGCGTGCACTGTCTGCTATGGTGGCAGCATTACCGTCTCCTGGATCCAGCGCGCCTGCTGATGACCCAGACCTTCTTTTGGATCTTACTCGTCGGGTCTGGGTGGCACGATTTGATGTCTGCGAGGACAATCGGTACAGTTAACCATATTTTCTTTCATTCCATGTTATGAACTCTAAATTTTTTTATTTATTTATTAAACTTTATTGACACTGATATGTTCTCTTTACAAAAGTATCACGATTATCATAATTATACATTTTATCAGGCAAAAGGTGCTATTACAGTCAACTCCAGTTATAGTGAGCTTCTGGGAACCAATAGTTTTGGTTCACTATATCAGAGGGTCACTATATCCAATGATGTCAAAATTAAATAGAATTTCTCCATAACGATTGATTTTATTTATACCTATAGAGATTCAGCAAAATACATTTACAGCACAAACGGAAAATTTCTATATCTTTATTTACCCTTAAAAAAGTAACTTACTTTCAATTGTTTGCTTTGTACATTTTTCATTAGTAATTCGCTCTTGTTTGGGCAAAAGGTTATATGAGTCCAGTTTCATAATTTTACAGGAGAGCAAAAAGAAATGCATTTAGTGTAGATATTGTTGAATAATTAATTTTCAGATACAAAGATAGACGTAGGTAAATAGTATTAGATTAGTTTAAAGTTACTTTTAAACAATTGAACTAAATAGTTTTGAAATAAAAGAAAAATTACTACACTTAACTTAATACTCAAGTTTTCTGACACTGCTACCCTTTTGCCCAAATATGAGCAAATTTCTCTAGATCCTTCCCCAGAGTTCGTAGTTTCTCCATACTTGATTCTGCATTGTCCTCTGCCTGTAAGTATCGTGATGCAGTCGTGACACCGTTCAATGTCTCTTGCACCATCCCACTCTCTGGAGGCCCTTTTACTCACCTGTTCATGTAGGAGATGTGTTCGTTAGAGGGATAGTGCAAGCAGCTAGTAAAACTGATAGTTTTTCCGCAAGGTACAGCAGATATTGGCAGTTTGTGCCGTTCACATGCTTTCTGTTGTGTACGTAGAACTCAATGCGATTTGACCCACAGAATGTCGGGTAACATCAAGCTTGAAACTGAAGCAAGAAATTGTGCATTGCCACTGCCAGTCGTAGCCCACACAGGACATGACCTTTGTTTCCGTAATTAAACCTTAGTGACATAAGGTCATCAGTAAGGTCTGGGACCTTTATCTCAAGGGTGAGTTCTTCAGTAATGACCTTTGGCTGACGATATTTTTTTCATGTTGCCTTGAGTTGGAATTTGTGGCACTAAGGTGATATATTCTTTTCCAGGAGAAAATTAATAGGAATCCAGGACGTATCTCGTACGTTCACTATAGCTGAGATTGAGGTTCATTATAACTGAATCTTTTTATGCTTATTTGTAATGCAAGTGAAATGGGACCAAAGTTCACTATAATTGAGGGTTCGCTATAACCGGAGTTGACTGTATCTCTTTATCAAAAAGTACCAAATATTAAAATTTTCAAATCTCATTTTCATCAAATTATCTTGCAGTTGACAAAACAATAAAATTGTAATAAAAATAAATTGGTTAAAGTCTTAAGTGTTCTAGTTCAAATATTTAGGAATTCCAAATTTAAGTGGAAGTTTTCTTTCATATGTTATGTGCTGCATTTTTTAAAAGCCTGCATGAATGTTTTTTCTTCAGAGTGTTGGCTGACCGTTTATGGGAAGCTGCCCACTTACAAGTGCCACCAACCTTGACTGAGATGTTACTGGGTGATGTCGTGCATCCAGTGGATGACTTGCAGCGAGCTGGAGCCCAAGCACTGGCTGACCTGTTGCGTACTGTTCCGGCACAATTACCAGGCATGCTGCAGAGCTTACTGGCTATCTATCATGAGCGCCTAGTGGTAAGTTTTACTGAAATTTTAACTGTATTTACTGTAAGTGAAAAAAGAGTACATTACCTTGTACACCATTCTTCACTGTATTCTTTTAGATGGTGCCTCCCAAATTGGACAGTCTTGGTCGTGTAGTAGAGCAACCTGTTGATACCTGGGAACCAAGAGCTGGAGTAGCCCTTGCGCTGGTACAGTTAGCTCCCCTTTTGGATGCAGCCACTGTGTCTCAACTAATAACCTTTTTTGTTGGCACTGGACTTGGTGACCGCAGTCCAGAAGTGCGAAAACATATGTTAGCTGCTGCTCTTGCTGCTGTTGACCTTCATGGCAAAGTGAGTTGTATTATTTATTTTGATTAGATCTTTTTTATCTACCAATATTTTAAATATTCTAGCAATATTTCAATAATAAAATATTCTAGCATTATTATTCACTGAAACCAGTATTTTTAATGAAAATAAAACCTGGCTTGTAAATGGTAGAAGAAAGAACATTTCATCAAGATATGCGTTGGAAATTAAATTC
Source organism: Acheta domesticus (assembly GCA_031308135.1). Classification (NCBI taxonomy): domain Eukaryota; kingdom Metazoa; phylum Arthropoda; class Insecta; order Orthoptera; family Gryllidae; genus Acheta; species Acheta domesticus. The sequence goes on along the minus strand of JAHLJT010009355.1, from coordinate 21,889,074 downwards.
TGAAATCTATTCACTGTTGAGGATAGTCGTGAAAATTATTTTGTGCAGGAGTAAATTTATTCCTTTTATAAATGATGAAAGAAAATTTGGATGGCACATGTTGTTCAGTTGAAATCTTTTAATACATTTTTTTGATCTTACATACATACATAATCTTCAATACATAGTTTCTTATCTTTATTGCAAAGCAAAATCTCAAAGATGTTTTACTCTGAATCATTTAAGTCACTCATGTACATTGCTCATTTGAACCACTGGTTTGCACACAAAAAAAGAAAAATTCTAAAATAATGTAGCATTTTTGTTTTAACAAAATTTTCATTACTTAAATATACTTAGTCCCAAGTAATTTAACAGAAGAAATGTAGGTTATCTTTCAAACTATAATATTTTATTGCAATTCATTGTTGTGATTTTCTTTAGGAAACTGTGAACAGTTTGCTGCCGGTCTTTGAAGGATTCCTAGATAAAGCACCTGATTCTGGAAGTTTTGATGCAGTTCGTCAGTCTGTAGTGATATTGATGGGCTCTTTGGCCCGTCATTTGGAGAAAGACGATAAAAAGGTGAAACCCATAGTCAGCAAATTGATTGAGGCGTTGGGCACTCCTTCACAACAGGTATGTTTCTAAAGTGGTCCAGAGTGAAGTGCTTTTGTTCTTACCAAAAAAGAAAAAAGCTTCAGATTACTGTTTATTCCCTCAGAACTACCCCAATCATTTGGGTGCTAATCAAGATAAAATCTAGTTCCAGGTTCACTAAATTTTCTTTAACAGCAATTAATCCAATGAATTTTATTTGTTTGGTGTGAAGATCTTCACATAATTAAATTTTACTTGCATAGATACAAGATTTCATTTTTTGAAGAGGTTATCAAGTATAGAGTCAACCAGTCATATGATGTTTTAACTTGGTTTACATTTCTCTAGGTTCAAGAAGCAGTCGCCAATTGCCTTCCCCCTCTAGTACCAGCAGTAAAAGATGATGCACCTCAATTGGTGCAAAGATTATTACATCAGCTTCTAGAGTCAGAGAACTATGGAGAGCGAAAAGGTGCTGCATATGGGCTGGCAGGGTTAGTTAAAGGCATGGGCATTCTGGCTCTGAAACAGTTGGACATAATGAACACACTCACTACTGCCATCCAGAATAAGAAAAATTACAGGCACAGAGAAGGTGTTGATATTATTTTGTTTGGCTTATTATATTACCTTGTTTCTTAGATACATAATTTTTCCAAATGAATTTATTTGCTGTGTTCTATTTTTATTTTTATTTTTTTTCTATAGGTGCTTTATTTGCTTTTGAGATGCTGTGCCAAATGCTTGGTCGTCTCTTTGAGCCCTACATTGTTCACGTATTGCCCCATCTGTTGCTGTGCTTTGGTGATGGTAGCCAGTATGTTCGAGCAGCCACAGATGACACTGCTCGTGTGGTGATGAGCAAACTCTCTGCTCATGGTGTAAAGCTTGTGCTTCCCTCTCTTCTTGCTGCTCTTGAGGAAGATTCATGGCGCACAAAGACAGGTAATACATAATCGTTCTATTGCTAAATTCTTTGATTGCATATCAGAAAATTATATATCTTTTGATGTTATTGTCAGTAGGAGGATTGAGTAGGTAATTTAAATTCAAATTGAAAATAGAATCAATAGAATCCCTTATCTCTAAAATGTTTCCAAGGGTTGAAGCAAATTTATCTTGCACTATCAGAACTTTCTGTAAGATAATTGGGAATATGGAGCGATAGAATCTCCTCTTTGCCAAGAATCAGAAACTGCGGCTGCAATACAGAAAATAAATTGAATATTGCTAAACTTCTAGGCAAAATGAAAACCATCTGTTTTGAATAAATTACTATTTTAGTGAATTAAGTTATGCCTGTGGTTTTCTATTTACTTTCAGTTGTTCTGGTCTTCTGCTGGAACCCCTGCTAATACAGAAATGTGGTTGTAATTCTCCAGTTTTTTGTGTTACAATTTATTCAGATTAGTAAGAAATTAGCATTTGTGATCATGTCCGTATATGACAATTTATTTCAAAATCATACTTTCAAACTAATGTGTTGTGCAATACATTTATGAACCACTATCATTGTGCCTAGTAAATAAAATCAATAGACATATAAAAACATTAAAATGTCATTTAAATAATGAATGGAATAATGGTATTAGATATTCTTTCTGCAAATTTTAAAAACATCCTTTCAGGTTCTGTTGAATTACTGGGAGCTATGGCATATTGTGCTCCTAAGCAGCTGTCATCTTGCTTACCTAGTATTGTGCCAAAACTCATTGAGGTGTTATCAGACTCCCATGTGAAGGTACAGAAGGCAGGAGCACAGGCTCTTAAGCTTATTGGCTCTGTAATTCGCAACCCGGAGATCCAAGGTAAGTCAGTTATTCATTATATTCAGTTAAAGTAGGATTACTGTACGGTAAAATCTGTCTAAACTGGAACCTGTACAAGCTGGAAACCTGCCTTTACTGGAAAATGTCTCCGGCCTGTGAAATCAAATGACATTTTTCATAGCATAAAATGGAACCTCTCGAACACGGAAACTGTTTTTTCATATCCTGCAGGGCGAAAAAATCTTTATAAAACACAATTCCTGTGAATTTATGCAATTGGCAGAGAAACGCGAGATGTTCTTAATGAAATGAATGCATCTGCAAGCCTGTTTTAAATTTTGAACACTGTGGCATGCAATCATGGCAGACAGGCATTGAATGAGAGGGGCTTCAGCTGTCAGCGTAGAATTCGACCTTGGGGTCGCTTGTCTCTCAAAACATAACCCATGGGGGTATTCCCTTTCTCCCAAGTGAGCATGGGAAGGTGTACAGGCCTGGCTTTTATTCACATATCTCCCTTCCCTGCATTGAAAACCATAACCCCTCCACCAGATAAGTATTGCTCAAAGCCGTGCAAGGTTTTGAAAGTCATAGTACTGGATTGTGACGCTTTGTGTGTTGAAAGTGTCAGTAAGCTGTCCGAATACAGCCTCTGTAAGGCAGTGGCAGTAAGATGTATATTTTTCTACTATCAATGAAGAGTGTTTAATATTCATTTATTGGCGATTTCTTCCGTAAATGCATTGTACATTAATGTATTTTGATAATTATAATAGTCATGTAATTTACTACTTCGGGCAGAAACTTCAATATCACAAGTGTCATAAAATGGATAACCTTGTGTTAAATGGGAATCTCTATAAACTGGAATTTTTTTGTCTTCATCGATTCCTGAATAGACAGATTTTACTGTATTACATTCTAATTATGAATTGTATTTGAAAAAAGATATATATTATGCATGTGCAAAGATTTGGCTTCAGTACTATGATTAAATTTGTACAAGATGACCCGTGTGATGTCATGTGATATACAAACATGATTCTAAGAAATCCCTATTTTTATCAGCTTATACCATGAATAATTCTTTCATTTTTTACTTTACTGGAATTGGAATTTGTTATTCAATGTTGTTATGTTTATGTTCTTCTTTTACCTCTTCCTCCTCCTCTTAATTATACTTCGGATTGCATTTGTGTTTACAATTTCTATAAGAAAACCGTTTTCCAAAGCAATATTCCAGTTTTTACATTGTGTTAAATTATTGATTGTACATCATTTTGTATTGTTTTTAGTATTGAAATATACTTGCTACATGCTAGCACTATCTTTATTGAAATTCAATGTTTGCAGCTATTGTACCTGTCCTACTGGAAGCGTTGCAAGATCCATCAAACCGAACTGCTACTTGCCTCCAGACCCTGCTGGATACCCAGTTTGTGCACTTCATTGATGCCCCTTCTTTGGCTCTTATCATGCCTGTTGTGCAACGAGCATTCCTTGATCGCTCTACTGAAACTCGCAAAATGGCAGCACAAATCATCGGCAACATGTATTCCCTGACTGATCAAAAGGACTTAACGCCTTACCTACCTACCATCATCCCTGGTCTCAAAACTTCCTTGCTGGATCCAGTACCAGAGGTGCGTAGTGTATCAGCTCGTGCCTTGGGTGCAATGGTGCGTGGTATGGGCGAATCAAGCTTCGAAGACCTCCTTCCATGGCTCATGCAAACACTCACATCAGAAACAAGCTCAGTGGATCGTTCTGGTGCTGCTCAAGGTCTCAGTGAAGTGGTAGGAGGATTGGGTGTAGAGAAACTCCACAAGATCATGCCAGGTGTGTTTTCAGTTTTATATTTCCATGGGATACTGATTGACATGTTTGCACAACCTTGATGGAGGAGAGATCTGATCAGCTATGGGTACATTTATGTCATACATTTATTTTTCACTATATATTTTCTCATTTATTTTGTGTTTAGCAATTTCAAATGCCAGTACAAGATGAATTTTCAGTGTCACTTTTTCCAATTGTCCAAATGTGTAAATCAATATTACACAAATTAAGAATCTTTTGTTTTATTTTACCTAATTTGCTTCTATTGAAGGCCCTTAGTTTTAAATTTTGTAAGGTTTTCGATTTTAGAAACTAATACATGGCAAAATAATATGTCTTCAGAATCTTGTGACTAATTCTTCAATATAGGAACTTTTCCTCTTCATGTCTATTACTTTAAGTGATGCAGTAAGGCCTAATTTCACTCAGTACACACATTTCACAATTTATATTTCATGAACTTTGTGACTTTTTTCAATTTTCTGTTTACAGAGATTATAAGCACTGCAGAGAGGACAGACATTGCACCACATGTGAAGGATGGCTATATCATGATGTTTATTTATATGCCAGTGGTATTTACATCAGAGTTCACTCCTTACATTGGGCTTATCATCAATCCTATTCTCAAGGTAAGCCACTTAAAAAAATAATTTAGAAATTAACTGAATTATTTAGATGATATTGTGAGAGTTGAAAGGCGCAATTAAATGCAGAGGTAATGCCATGGCATGATGTATCAAAATTGTTTTGTGTTGCAACTTTGGCCAAAGAAATACAGTACGTGTAATACTCTGTGAAGCTGAGCAACTTGTTGCATTTAAATTGAATATACACTGTGAGATAATACTTTACAAAATTGTTGTTTCTTCTCCCAATAGTTTTCTAATCCTACATTGTGTTTGTTGAACGTATAATCTATAATATTCTTTGTTTTGTCTCCAGGCTCTGGCTGATGAAAATGAATATGTACGTGATACTGCATTGAAGGCTGGTCAACGCATTGTTAATCTATATGCAGACACAGCCATCACATTGCTTTTGCCAGAGTTGGAAAAGGGATTGTTTGATGATAATTGGCGCATTCGGTACAGCTCTGTGCAACTTCTTGGAGATCTTTTGTACAGAATATCTGGAGTGTCTGGCAAGATGAGTACAGAAACTGCTGATGAAGATGACAACTTCGGTACAGAACATTCCCACCATGTGAGTAGTATTTTTTGTGTACCTATAAAATGGAAGATTTAAGCGTGTAAATTTATGATAGTTACTTAAAAATTTCTATCTATGTGTTCAGTTTGATGTAGATAAGTAGTTCAACATAATATTCTTGCGAGTGTGATTCTGGATTTGGACACTGACTACAACAGATTAAACTCATGATAAAATGTTTGCAGGAGATTCAGAGATAGGTACATTTGGTTACAGGCAACTTTGACTTTCTGTTGATACATCTTAACATTGTGAATTAAAAGTGTAGAACAGAACTGAAATACTACTTGAATTAGTATAAAACTATGTGAACATTAGTAATATTTTCTAGAAAAGATGAAAGTGCTAAGAATGCGAAGAAATTGAAAAAAGAAACTTATTCTTATTGTGTTACAACACATGTAATCTCAGTTCAAAAGTTAATGCTAATGAATTTGTTTTTTGAGAGGGAAGAGAAAAATAATGAACATAATAAGACAATCTTACTTGCCCTTTTCACCTTCACAAGCATGAAAACCCTGTTGGATATCTCTACTGTAGAGTTCATGTTTCTTGGTACTTTGTTTGCGAAAAAATATTAGATCATAGCAAGGTTTTTGTTTTCTTTAACTAATGTAATGCAATTCCATTTCATGCAGGCCATCATCGAAGCTTTGGGTGGTGGACGACGCAACCGGGTGCTGGCAGGTCTGTACATGGGTAGATCAGATGTAGCCCTAATGGTACGCCAAGCTGCTCTTCATGTATGGAAGGTGGTAGTAACGAACACACCCCGTACACTAAGAGAGATTCTGCCCACTCTCTTTGGACTGTTACTTGGTTGTCTTGCCTCCACTTCTTATGATAAACGTCAGGTGAGTTCTTAATAAAGAAATAATTGAAAAACTGATCATAAATTAATTTTTGCTTCTGATTGATTTGTGAAATTTACTGTATTTATCCAAATATAAAACAAGTTTTTTCTCCTAAATATCACGTTAAAAAATATGGGGTTATATTCGCAAATAAAGCAGAGTCAGTTAAGATTTATATTTTTACACTACCTTTCCATGTCAAAACGTCATGAAACGTTTTGTCATGAAAATAGACAAAACAATAAGCCGCAAAGCCAATAAAATCATGCATACCTATAATACATAATTATATTCTCAGATGTATTGTTGGCATCCATTGTAAATTTGCTTGTGATTCAGACAAATAATTTTGAATGGACTAGTAAAGAGAGACTCAAACAAAAAGCTTTGTGAAGTGAAACACAATGTGAAAATAAATAAAAAGTGTTGCCAAGAGTTTGTTACGCAATGTGCCAATCGACAAAGCTCCACAAACTCTCAGATCAATGTCCAATGAGTGAGAATTTGCATTTTGCAAGTGATGGAAACAAAAAAAAAAATTGCATTGATAGAAGTAAGCAATCTATATAGAACCACAGAGACAGAATGATAGAAAAATATTTTCTTAGCAAGAACTTCTCAAATTTGGAAACTTGCTGCTTTACTTGTAAAATGGAGAAGGAGATGGTGCGAGTTTGCAGTTCACAACTCAATCACATGAACATAAAATTATGTAAATTTCAAGTATACTCTGTTAAAGAATCAGAGGCCATGAACAAGAGAATGATAGGAAGAGAATCTGGTGACACTGAAGGGAATGCTCTTGGAGGTGGCTCCAGATGAAAGACAAATGCAAATTCCGTGCCCAAAAGTTTCCTCAAAAGTCTGTGGACAATAATGTGGGAGAAGAACCAAAAAGAAAGAAACAGTTACATATGTGTAGATGTTAGTGACAGAAACACGATTAAGATGATTCTAAAATGCAAGAAAATAGTGAGAGTTCAGGCAACACTAACTTTTAACATTCGCATCAACAAGACAATTTTCTAATCGTTTAGGCAACTTAAAATTTTATTTTAATTCTCTGGAAAGAATTGGTGTGTGTGTGTGTTTTCTTTTTTGTTTTTTTAAATTCCAAAGGCTTCTTCAAAATTAGAGAGTTGGCTAATATTCAGGGCCCACTTCATTTGGATAAATACAGTATTCTTGTCTATTTGCTTACAACACCACTTTAGGTTGGGCATTTCCTCTAAATACATTCCTGCCGAAAGTGAGCAGCACTTCACTATGATCACTGTCAATACCAACACCATCTTCATCACCATCATCACCACTATATCAACACTGTTTAGAAATAGTATTCCTACTCTACAAGTGGGCAATAAAGAAATATTCCTTGTTGGATTGAAGTGTTCCTGTTGGTACTGTTTTGTCAGTCTGTTTATATCCCTTTTGCCATCTGATCTATAATTTAATGCCACTCCTAACACCAAAAGCCACTTTCAGTGGTAAAATACTCATTTCAAGATATTTTTAACATTCAGTTGTCGCCTCCTTAACACTTAATTGGAGAGGCAGTTATGTCAGAAATATGTTTCACACAGTAAATGTTTCCATGATATGATCTTGTTACTGTGTAACGAGAGTATATTGCTACTTAAATTTGTTCAAAGAATTGTCAGCCTGACCAGGAATCAAACCTGGGTCTCTTTGTTTACTCCCAGTTGCTTTAATCCCTGCGCTGTCAATACAACTCATTCTTCAAAGGCTTGATGTATTGTCTGTTATGATATTCAATTGTCACTGCCCTGTCACCTTATTGGAAAGGCATTTACATTGGAAATGTTTCCCACAGTAAATATTTCCATTTTAATACTTGAATTTGTTCAAAGAATTGTCTCCTTTATGGGGAATGTAATCAGTGTCCAACTGCTCTAACCACTTACAGTAAAACCCCGTTATAAGTGCCCCTTGTTATAAGGGAACCCCGCTTATAAGAGACAGAATTCATGGTCCTGAGGTCAATTGTATATAAACAATGCATTTATTTCCCACATTTAAGAGACCCCATTATAAGAGATTCCCACCTATTGTGGACAACATTTTATTCCCTGCCATGAGTTTCTTCTTGCTTGTGAGAGACAAAGCGTTGGATTTTCTTCCAGGTGACTTGAGAATTTCGTCATTGTGGTAAGGGTTGGGGTCTACACTTACAATAGACTGGAGCTGGAGTTCACAACATCAACACCAACGGGGGGGGTGAGCGAAGTTCTCGTGAAGAAAGCTCATGTGAGCTTCATGTCTTTTGGCTACAAAGAAGTCGCTGCAGGGTAGTGCGACTTTTCTAACCGTGCCTCTGGCAGGTTTCAGCTGTTGACGGTTTCATCCAATCGGGAGCTTAAACGTCACCATAGTGACGTTACTACAGCAACATATAAGCTCCCAATTGGATGAAACAGTCAACAGTTGATACCTGCCAGAGGCAGAGTTGAGTAAATCGCAGTATATTGCTTTTAGTGTTTTGACCAGTGTTTTCATTTGTTTGATTCTTGTATACGTATGTATATACGTAATATGGAAAAGTAATGTATTGCTGCAGAAATTTGACTTAGAGATTCCAACAGAAATGCACGTTTTGCGGTCCCCTGGTACCGAAAAGTTGTCCCTCCGCTCATCTGTCTGTCTGTCCGTCCGTGAATAGCGCCAAAACTATTTGTATGATTTTTTCTGAAGTGAATAATCCCCGATCAATCTGGTTCTACTTGAAGCTATGGAGTTTTGAAGAACATTCTTCATTTTTGTGCTTACTTTACATGATGCCTCTGGGACATTTTCAAAATTTTCCCAAAAATGGCTCCAAATTTTTTCTTTAAAATTTTGGTAGGGATGGTTATAAATGTACTCTACAAGATGACATAAACATCATTTTGCTCTATTCTTTCATTTTTTCAAAAATTACACAAATGTAAATTTTTTGTATATTTCATGTCAATATTTACATTGAAGGTGATTTATTTATATAATCCATTAATGAGCACATGTGCTTTAAATGATGACATAAAGTTCACTCAATTGATCTGGTTAAATGGGCTATGGAATCAACTAATTTGTTTCCTCAAGTTTAAAATAGTGTACAGATCATACTAATCTACTAAAAATATGTGTAAGATGCATTTCATTTAACATGTCAAAAACTCATTTCCCATTTCCCTTCGGTGTCTCTTTTAAAGGGGTTTTACTGTATGTCTAACTGCTGTAACCACTGAGCTACTGAAAACATGTACTAGGCAGAATATATTTCGAAGGTAATTGTTTCCAATAAGTTGACATTTAAATGCCGTTACTTGCAATAAATCAAGTCTAAGAAACTGTTCAAAGAATCGGTCGTCTCTGTAGCTCTATTGTTAGAGCAGCTGGGTGTAAACTAGGAAACCTGGGTTTGATTCCCAATTAGGGTGACAATTCTGTGGCCATGGAGGAAAAGTTCTTGTCAATTTTTGGTGAAATTGAGTTAAGAACTACAAGTTCATTACCTATATTTTATTTTGGTAAAATGACCGAATGATAAAATGTTGCGTTCTTAACAAGAAAAAACCATTGGGAAATAGCATTGAGCGTAGAAAAACACATTGGCTCAGTAATTTAACCCTTGTTTTCTCCAAACTATGATTTTTGCCTTTAGAACTTTTACCCCGTTACCACAGAATTTTTTGAACAAATTTCAGTGTTTTAACTGTGAATGGAAATTTCATTCTAAGATCTGTTACCTGCTTCTTTATGTTTGGAAATATAACGTACTTCAGTGCAAAGAATTTATAAGGGTAGTTAAGGAACCTGAGAGATTCACGATTTGTAGGAAGGAGGAATGTTGCATGTTGTATTTTCGGAATAAGCACAAGATGAAGTCACAAGACTGCTTAGAAGGTATTGGAGCATTCGACAGGCATGTGTGTGACATTTGTGCTAATTTTCTATTGACTTTGTGTAAAAATTCAATTAATGTCCATATTCATCTGAATAACAGACAAAACATCAGCCAAACACAGTCTTATTTTAACTTTCTCATATTGTACTACATTTATAAAGAAAGGGTAGTTATTTAATGCTGCAATAAAAAGTACTAATTTTTGACATAACTTGTTTTGTGGTTTCCTAGTACCATAAAACTGGATTTTTCACATTCCAAATGTAAATTACTTTCTGAATTCAGAATCTCCATTTTCAGGATCCTTGTACTGAGAAAGTGGTGTTTGGCAATCTGTGTGTCCATCTATGAAAAATACTAGCACAAGGCAGGATTTTTACCAAAATTTGTATTTCTCTATTGATCTGACTGATGTATTGAATTGATGCCTTATTTTACGTGGCGAGACTCAGGCCATGAGGCCTGCTCTTCCGTCTGACCACGCAAATTTCGCTACGCTTCTTTCACCAACTAGCGGAGAAAGAAGGTATTATATCGGGCGACAAAACAGGCTATTTGAATTTAGCTCAGAGGCGTCATTTAGGCTTGAGGATCTTTTACATGGTAGTAAATCTACTAACATGGGACAGCCAGCTTTTCTTCCCCTCCGAAGGAAGGTGAACGAAGGATTTTTTCACCCTTAAAAATCCACAGCTTCGATCGGGTTTAAACCCGCGAACTTGGGTACAGCAGTCTGTTACGCTAACTGCTGCACCATCGCAAACTGCATGATGTCACCGCACCCCACATTGAAAACATAATTTAATTTTTGGTGGATTTCTTAACAGGTATTTTAGGAATCTCAAAAATGGCTCTAATTTTTTTCATGAACAATGTATGTTTGCAAACATATGTAATATTGCATCTGTAATATTGAAGTTAGAGATTACTTTGTTGAAACAAAGTATTTCTCTATTTCTCAATATTGATCTTGAAATCAAAATATCAAAATATTATATATCCATATCGTATTAATTGCAATAACAGATTTCAGGTGGTGTTGGACAGAACTCAAAATTGTCATAATTGTCTCTCTCTTTGGTATTCTGGACATTTTTGTTTACATGAAATAATGATAAAATATGATTGGTGTGAAACGAAACATTTTGTGTTATATGTATATATTTTAATCAATTCTTTATTTCATCCCAATCTTGCATGTAATCTGCGTATTTTCGTTTTGTTTATGACCCTCTATAGAATGCATTATAGTACTTTTGTGGTTACAAAAAAGTTCCTTCATTGATCTCCAGCATTGCCCTGTTGATTTAGACACCTTTTCCTATATTGTTGGGTTCTAATAGTTCTAATAGAGACCAGTTATACTTTTTGTTGGATAATAATGTCATATTACTTTAGATCTCCTTGCAGTATCTCTTAGGTATGAAGACAAAATCTCTTGTAGGCATTTTCATTCATTTTTTGTTCAATGTATTTTCCTCTAATTTATCAACAATTATTAGGTGTGTGAAAGCTAATTTGACAAAGAGTGTCAGAAAGGATAGATCTTTTTGTGATACACTAGCTTTTTGTTATAAATAATAATTATAGTCATCTGACAGGTGGCAGCTCGGACTCTGGGTGATCTGGTGCGCAAGTTGGGTGAACGTGTTCTACCTGAAATCATTCCAATTTTGGAGAAAGGACTGGAGTCTGATCAGCCTGACCAACGACAGGGTGTTTGCATTGGTCTGTCAGAAATTATGGCCTCCACTAGCAAGGAAATGGTGCTTACTTTTGTGAACTCCTTGGTGCCCACAGTGCGACGTGCACTGTGCGACCCACTGCCTGAAGTGCGCCAGGCAGCAGCAAAAACTTTCGACAGTCTCCATGCCACAGTTGGTGTGAGAGCTTTGGATGACATCTTGCCAGCTATGCTGACTCAATTGGTAAGATCAGAAATGCTCTGTTGTAATTTCTACTTATTTATTTAATTCAAGAATTAATTTATTTAATGTATTCACACACTTCAAATGTGAATTGTTTTGTACTGCCCTTTTTCTCCATTAAATATTAATAAAAATGTTATTAGAAAAATGAATTGCTTTAAATACATTACTGTCAAATCATAATTTTAAGTATGTGTTAATGAAGTAATTGTGAGAGTTGATAACCCGCTATCAGTTATAATGATCTGTTGAATTGTTTTTTGTGTGCAGAACAATCCTGACCCAGTCATCGCGGAGTCTGCTCTTGATGGTCTGCGACAAGTAATGGCCATTAAGTCTCGAGTAGTTTTGCCGTATCTGGTACCTCAGCTTGTGGCTCCATCCAATGTCAACACCAAGGCACTTTCTATTTTGGCGTCAGTGGCAGGCGAGGCGTTGACTCGCTTCCTCCACAAAATCTTGCCAGCTCTTTTAGCAGCTCTCGCAGCTGCTCAGGGTACTCCCCGCGAAGCTCAGGAACTTGAGTACTGTCAAGCAGTAGTATTGGCAGTCACTGACGAGGTTTGAATTTATGTATTTATATATCAAGTAAATGAATTTAGTTTACTGATTCAAGTAAGCATTTTAGAAGTGTCAATGATATGATGTAATGCAAACAAAAATATTTATATAATTCATTTTTTTCTGCTCATCTGAACTAACTATAATCAATCTCACTGCATTTGTTGTCAAATGCTACTCTTGATTAACAAGTTTTGAGAATTAAAAAATTTCAGCCTGAAACTTTTTAATAATTTTTAAAGAGACAAAAAATACTTAAATGAAACAAATCTTATAAATCAATTGAATTCAGGAAGAAAATGATTGATTTGAGTGTTTATAATTTCTGTACAATTTTCACAGGTATATGTATGTGTTATATTTCATAGGTTGGAGTAAGAACTGTTATGGATCAATTGATGGAAGGCACAAGGTCAGAAAAGCTTGGCCAGCGAAGGGCTGCAGTAATGCTGCTTTGTGCTTTCTGTCGACACACACATGCTGATTACCAGCAGTATGTTCCTCAACTAATGAGAGGTCTTATTAGGTTGTTTACTGACAGCCAGCGTGATGTGCTTCAGCTGGCGTGGGAAGCTCTCAATGCTGTGACAAAGGTAAGTGCTAATTCATTTTAACCATTAATGTTTCAAATTGTTTATACATCTTTATTAAATTCCAACATGTACCTTATTTGTAAAAGTTAACATTATATTTATTTTGGATTCTAGACTCTTGATCAAAGTGATCTTGGTAGCCATGTTAGTGATATTCGACAAGCAGTTCGTTTTGCTGCAAGTGACCTGAAGGGCCAAGAGCTGCTCCCAGGATTCTGTCTCCCTAAGGTTAGTGATGTTCAGTATCATAAATTGCTTCAGTTCTGAAGTATTAAATTGATATTGTTGGGAACAATTGTTTCTGTTAGTCATTATGATTTGTTACATTTTCTCTTTTCTTTTCTTAAGGGTATAACACCTATCCTGCCCATTTTCCGTGAGGCAATCTTAAATGGACAGCCTGAGGCCAAAGAGCAGGCAGCACAGGGCCTAGGGGAAGTGATTCGATTGACTTCAGCTGAGTCATTGCAGCCATCTGTTGTACACATCACAGGTCCACTCATTCGTATTTTGGGAGACCGGTTCACATCCAATGTAAAGGCGGCAGTTCTTGAAACTCTGGCTTTGCTTCTGGCCAAGGTAAATCTTAACTAGTGTAATCTGTGAATTAATCTGTAATGAGATAAAGATAGCTTTGGCTTATTGGAGGAACGAAAGGAGAACATTGTTGTGAAAGTACTGAAATGATTTTGAAAAATGTCTTCTGATTCAAAGGTTGGAGTTATGCTGAAGCAGTTCTTGCCTCAGCTTCAAACTACATTCTTGAAAGCCCTGAATGATTCTAATCGACATGTACGCATCAAAGCAGCCAGTGCGCTTAGCCACCTTATTGTTATCCATACTCGTGCAGACCCACTGTTTATGGAATTGCACACTGGTGTGCGCTCTGCAGATGATCCTGCCATAAGGTGAGTTCATTCACTTTGTTAATGAAGTAGATAAATACACACACATTAGTGAAATCCATGAGGTGAATAACTGGGGTGTGGAATATTAAAACCTAAGCTCAGTTTCTCATTCTGTAAAGTTGCTACAATAATATATTTCTTACATGGTCAATTTTTTCAAAATTTCAAGCAAAATAAAAATGTTTCTATGGTTCTGCTCTTTGATCACAGGGAGACAATGCTTCAGGCACTACGTGGTGTGCTTACGCCAGCGGGTGACAAGATGTCAGATCAGTTACGAAAGGCTGTTTACCAAACGCTTGTTGGTCTCCTGGCACATCCTGAGGATATGACTCGCAGTGCAGCAGCAGGCTGTTTGGGTGCCCTGTGCATGTGGATGTCTCCGGAGCAGCTTCACAATGTACTTAACGACCATCTGCTGAATGAAGAGCCAGCCCTGGACTGGATGCTACGACATGGGCGTAGTGCTGCTCTGAGTGTTTCTCTGAAAGAAGCACCTTCTGTGATATATACTGAGGAACATCGGGATCGTGTAGGAAGGGTGCTAATGAGCTATCTTGCCGCAGATCGGGTAAGTACATGAAATTTTTCCCTATAATTGAATTTAACCCTTAACCACTATCGTCAATTTTTGTGATGTATCCACTGTTGTGGGTCTGACAGACCCAAAAATAATGTATATATATTTTCTAAATATTGTAAAAAATGAGTAGATGCATGAAATAAACACTTTCATTTATTAATTTACAATTAATTTAGCATGATGAAATATTATAAAGTGAATCAAGTGAAATACTCTAAAATACGTTTTAAAAAAATACCAGTTTGTAAAATCATAAAATTAAATATTTAAATTTTGAAAATCAAGTGGTATAAAAAATATTTACAAGCACCTATATAGACTCGTGTGTTTGGAGTATATTTGCATACATCGGATTTGGAATAATTATCATCATATCATATTGAATGTATTAACTTACTTAACTTGTCATCACTAACACTGAGACTTGTAGGTATATCTGCCATTGTTCAAACAGCTAACTTCATTTCTCTACAATCAAACTCAACAAAACTCATTTTTATAACAGATGCAATTTATAGAAAACATAACTGCTGTCCTGGATCTCTCAGACCCATGAAACCACTAAAACTCAAAATTGAATAACACAAACTGTATACCCACTCCACAAGTCACAACAGTTACTACAAAAATTCAGCTTCAGAGAGTAGCAAGAATCAGACTCGAACAATCATGGTATAGGGGAAGTAGAATGATTCACTTGGGTCTGACAAACCTACAACAGCAGTTAAGGATTAAACTTTATTTTTCATCTTTCCATCTCCTAGAGCAAAGAGAAATTCTGAATTTTTGTAAACTGTATATGAAGTTAAAAGTAGAATGCAGTAATTCAAAAACTTTTCTTAAAAACTACTGAGTCTTACCATATTGTGATGTAAGTAGATACAATAAAAAGTAACTGGATATCACATACATATCAGATAATAATCAAGAAACTAAATTTGGAGGATGTAAATGAAGTACTTATAGAAAGCACAAAAGTTTTCATGTGCTCTAAGCATTCTTTTGCAAAGTAGACTAAGAAACGAACTAAAATTTTCTTAAAATGAAAATTATTATTATTATCATTATATTGCTGTTTACACAATTTAAATAATAGGATTAAAGAATAAGAAAACTTTTACATAAATATGCAGCATTAGTGGACAAGTAAATAACCATCCCTGCCACAAACAACCCCCTAATTTTGAAGATGCATTATAAGAATTTTTTCATGTTTAACTAACTCTTTTTACTCAGTCACAATAAAATAGCCAATAGTCTTGTTGATAAGAAATAATTTTTGCCTACGCTATCTCTACCTTCTTACTAATCACCTTCACTTCCATCATTGTCTTTCCTTTCTAGATTGTTGTCTTTTTCTAGGACCCTGAAAATTTTGGAAGTTGGAAGTTGAATTTGCAATTTTTGTCTTTAATCTGATGACACTTAAGAACACTGTCTTTTTCTCAAAATATTTTGTCTGCCATACTGCTTGCAGTTTATGACCTCTTCTTCTTTGACACCAAATTACTTAAAACCATATCGTTTAATGTCTGATTGGTTGAGTTGTTAACTGCAAAGCAATAAACCCCTTCCTGAACAAAATTTCAGACATGATTTTTATGGATTGCAAAGTGTTTCTCTTACTGTCTTTTGTTTGATATTCTCTTAACTGGCTCGTACAAAAAAATTTGTTTGAACTGGCACACTATCTGCATTCACCAAGAAATGTCCATGAATAGAATTAGTCATTACACAGGATGCTCCTAAAATATATGTAATGTTTGGCAGAGCAATGTACCTTTAAAAAAATTTCTACAGTTAGTGAAAAGTTTTCATCTATCTTATATTTTGAAAACAGAGTAGTTTTGTAACATACAAAAATATCTAACATCTCCCTACAATTTCCTATTGAATCATAATAAAGTTTGTTCCTTTAAAAGAACATGTTCAGTAAAACATGCACAGAAGAAATGTGAAAAATATTTTTTGGACGATGTGTACTGCAACTAGGATGAAGTGCTTGCAAGTAACTTCTTTCATATTTTACCTTCTTTGCAGGTGCAAAGAAAAGGGTAAATAGAGAATACTCCTCACATAATGACATGCTGCATCTTTATTTTAACTTGCAATCCACGCCTGGGAGCATCAGCTCTTCTTTTGGCAATATGGCAACTGCATATATTTGCCTCCTTTTAAGAAAACCATGGCTGGCATCAGATCATATGCTGCCAGCAATTTTCTAATTTGTGTGCTTTTTCCATTCAAGAGTTCAGTCAGGCAGGTTCACAGTTCACAGGCTGAAATCTTTGCATGCTGTGGAGGGTGGGATGAGGTGGTCAGAAATATGAGTGGGCAAACAAAGTGTCTCTTTCGGTGATTCTGTCCAGTATGATTAAGAAACAAAACTGTAAAACTGAAGATGTGGAAGGAAGTTATGACTGATTTATCGATCTATTAATAGCTGTGTAATAATAATTATTAATTAATGAAAGCTGGTTCAGAAAGAAATCAGAAAGATATCACTTTAAAACATTACCAACAAGCTCTTCATTATTTATAACAATATTGTTATTATTATTATTATTATTATTATTATAACAGAACCTGTAAATTAAACAAATAAGAAAATCTTCATAAAATTAATAAAGAATTTAAAAAAACAAGTAATTAGTAAATTAAAAATTATTGAAAATAATTAATAAAATATAATAAAATACTATTTCCTTAAAATAACAATAAAATATTACCTTAGAGTAAATTTTCAAAGTGACTACCGTTTGGCAAGAGAGGCATTTACTCTTTACAATGTACAGTTTCTTTTTGTAGCTGCAACACATTGAAGAGTAACAAGGACATAATAAGTGCTTTCTCTTTCCTCCAACTAAAATTAGCCACAATCTCCCAGCCTGAAACCTGAAGTCGCCCAGCTTGGGGGTTGCTATAAGAGGCTGCTGAAGGTATTTCACGCATTGTCAAATTGCCAAAACAAGAGGGGGGTTGCCAGACATGGGTTGCAAGTTAAAATAAAGAACCAGTATACACACTAAATAACTTGGAACTAAAGCAGATGGTGAAAAACTTTTTTGACATTTTACCTCCAAAAAGTTTTGACCATATTGACCGATCTTAACTTTCAGACCACTCTGCAGATATACCCAGATCTGTATTGCTCCATTTGGATTATTGTGACATCACCATTTGAGTTTATCAACAGGAAAAGTCAATTTAAAAGCACTTGTCATCAACTAGACTTTTTGTATGGAAGTTAAATTACCACGTGTATTTCAAAAGAGCGCTTTAGGAAACACTTGCATTTCTTTGTAAATTAATATTCCTGATTTATTAAAATTTTATGTTCAGGTTTAGAAATATATTCCCTGAAAATTCTGAGCAGTATATATTAAAATATTTTGTATCTGTAGTTTTATTTATATATTTTTTTTTTTTAAATTCAGAATAGGTGTAGTGAATTACTAAATCATTGTTAAAAGAGTATTGGAATACAAAATATAGATGGCAACTATTTTGCTGTTTGTTGTGGAAGGAGTGGCAAAATTTATGAAAAACAATTGGCATACATTTTTTGAGGGAATATATTTTATATCTTTTTAATACAATAACATTTATTTATACATTAAAGAATCCTTTTCTACTTATATTAACAGGAACACTTGAATAAATGCTGACAATTATTTTTTCTTGTCATTATTTTAATTAAATTTCATTCAACTTGGGAATCGTAACAATCCTTTAAAGCAGTCATTGTATGAGAAAACATAATCAACAGCATTCGTAGAACACTTCATATGTATCGTATTTAATTAAGTTATAATTAAAATCAAAACTAACAATCTTAAAATAGCATATCACAAAATTCAATACTGATGGAACTAAGCAATAGCTGCCTCTACCAAATGCCCTCTAAACATCACAATTGTTTTATTACAGAATATAATCTACACAAAATCTTTGCTTGTAGACCACATTGTATTAAGCTGTGGTTAATTATCACATCTTTTCACTTCTGTAACAACAATTTTAAGTGCATCACAGAGTTTGGTTAGAAATCTTCACATTACACATAGTAGATCAAATCATCCACTAATTTAATAAAGATAAGTAGAAAATGATATTTTCTTCTGTTTCAGGTGCCAATAGTGACAAATGGAATCCGTGGTTGTGGATATCTCTTCAATCACCTAATGCTGGAAGGACAGCCGTTGCCTATGCCATTGCTCACACCATTTGTGAGGGTAAGTAATGCCTAAATTATGGTCAGTAGGTCTCATTATCGTGACTTGTAAGATATATTGTAAATTTGTTTACATTTTTAAAACATTAGATCATTGTGAAAGACAGGCTCATAATTAGGTATTTTTTGATAAAACATTATGAATGTAAACATTAACCATGAAATATGAAATATGTTGAGGAATTTGGTTGATATTTGTAATAAATCTCTGAATAAAAATAGATAATAAAGAATCTATGCTAAGAATTCATTGAAAAAGTAAAATAATGAGCTACATTTATGAACATCGTAGGGTATTTTATCTGTCTCAAAATAGCACATTTTAGAATTAAGCTGTAAAAATGATGGTAGATATTATTCTTTTGGTAACAGTTCTTGTTAGTTGGATGAAAATAACGTGATATGTACACATGTAAAGGATATTTTGTTTTCAGAGCATGAACCATACAAGCAACGATGTAAAGCAGTTGGTGGCTCGGGTTTGTGGCTGGTTGGGTAAGACACTGTCGCCGGAGAAACTCTCTCCTGAGTTCTTGCGAGCAGTACTTCCCATGCTGGTGAATGGAACCAAGGAGAAAAACAGTTATGTCAAAGCCAACAGCGAATATGCGCTGATTGCTGTTTTAAGGTTGCGAGATACTGTCAACACCAACACGCAAGAGGTAGGATTAAGAAGAATTTGTTGCAGTTTTAAATTCATTATAAAAATTTTTTATATTAATTAATAGTAGAATGTTTTATCTTCATTAGTGCAATATTCTTGCACTGTCTGCATCTTTCAATGAATTTCCATTCAAACTTTTTGTCTGATATCATGTTAGTTCGTTGCTTTTTGTATTGTAAACTGTGCATGTTCCTGAATTAACTTAAGAATGGCACATTATAGTTGACATCTGTAGCATTGAGTATCACTGCTACGTGTGTAATTTTCTTTTAACCAAAAAAGTACCTTTTTTTAAATTTTTTTCATGCATTTCAGCGGTGCCTGAACCTACTGGATGTTGGAGCCAGAGAATCACTAAATGATGTCATCACAAAGGTGCTCAACAAAGTGGTATTGCTGCCAGAGGGCAAAGAGGAGGAATTAGACGATACACTGCTTGCGTGATGGCATCGTACAGTCCATGGCAGGCTGTGCCATGGCACATATCACGGCATGCAGTGCTGTGGCACAGACCACATTGTCCGCTTCTGCGGGCAGTAATTGTGGTGTGTTGCAACATGATGCACAGCAGAGTATTGTGGCATGCTACATCAAATCAGCTTGCCTCATTACTGTGGTCTTCCTCATCGCTGCAGCATATCACACCGCTGTGCGGTGCCAACTGATGCATGCCCAACTCCTGTGGCCCATTGGGCTTCTGTGACGCTTCTATTGCTATTCGTTGTTTCCCCCCTTGGTTTGGTAGCGCCCGAAGGGGTGGAAAGGGCGCAGTGATTTTATATAGGTGGTGCATTGACCAACCTTGGACATTAAAGCAATTGTCTGAGAATTGTTTTCTAATTGTGGCCTATGTATTGCCAAATAAAAAGTTGTATTGCTCCATTGCTTCTTCTGACTACCCCTAATTTCATCTTTCCTATTGATTTTCAATGAATCCTGATCTGAAGAAAGTCTTTGTAGCTCAATGATTAAGCTTTTGCTGTGTTTGAGAAAGTACATTTTTAGTGTTAAAAGAGCACTACTTTCCATGTTCAAGTCATCAACTTCATTGTTTCCTTTTTGGAAGTCACAGAACACGTTGTTATTGGCACTGCACGGAAGGCAAAATGATGTTATGCAATCCAGACAACTGTATTTATGAGAAAGATGTTCTTCACGAGTCATATCCACTGAATTTTGTGGAAGACTGCTTTGTATATTCTAGATTATGAGAATGTTTACTTGGATAAAACACTTTTTAAGATACAAATTCAACTTGGTTGTCTCATCCATCTAAATAGATTTTTTTTATATATATCACAGTTCTTTCTGATGTTTGGTTCCAACCAACAGATGATGGATTTACTTTCAAAAATCAGCCTTGTTTCTGCTGAATCACAAATGGCATTCAAGAATTGAGTATTTATTAGAAACTTGTCTTAAGTTGTCATGAAAAATGGTAAGAGGAAAAATATGTTTAAAATAATGAAACAGCTACTTCACTTCATAAGCTGCATTGATAAATACCTGGTCGTTTTTAACAATTGTGTATGCTGAAATCATTTCTTTTCTTGTGCTTTACTCTCAAACTAAAATGTTAAGAGTTTCCTCAATAACACCGCTTAGGAAAGAGAAGGCAGTAGGAATTGTGTGTGGTAACTGAGTGAAGGTGCTCTGCTCTTAGGCTCCCCGCCCGCCGCCGCCTCCCCCGCCGCCGCCCGCGTGCGCGGTGCGTCAGAGGACGTCGGGGGGCGTGGGCGGGGGCGGCAGGGGCGCGGGGGCGGGCGGCAAGGGCAGCGGGAGCGGGGGCGGCGCCTGCAGCTGCTCGTGCAGGGCGCGCACCTCCAGCTTGAGGGAGTCGACGCACGCGCGCAGGTGGCGCAGGGGCTGGGCGCCGGCCGCGGGCCCGCCCGCGCCGTCGCCGCCGCCCGCCGCCCCGCCGCCCGCCCCGCAGCGCCGCAGCAGCGCGCCCAGCCGCTCCTCGTCCGCCAGCGCGCGCGGCGCCGGCGGCAGGCTGCTCGTCAGGTCCGGCAGGTCGGCCCGCGGCGCCGGCGCCCTGCGCAACGGACAAGACGCTTTTCATCGGGGCTACCACAAAATTACAGCAGACCCTCGTTAACCAGATCAACTTGGGCTGGGGCTTATCCAAGTTAACAAAAATCCTGTTTATCCCGAGAGAGAGAGAGGGGGGGAAAAGTATAGAAAAAGAACTGAAGCAAAAAAATGAGGAGAAAATGATACCAAATACTTTCTCCTAAAAACATATTGTAATATGTATTTACTCTGTATACAATACATATCAGTACAAAATATTAAGTGGCCCGAAGAATGCCTGGGGCTTTGTTAATGCAACAACCCATTTCCCCTCTGCTGATGGCCCATTAGTGAAGGCGCGGGGAGGAGAAAAAGAGATTTGGCAGGTGGAGTGAAGGCAATGAACTCTACCACTGGCAAGTTGCCTGTGCCCTCTAGTGAGGTACGTCACCAAAATGTTTGATTTGACGCAGTGAAAGCTGGATAGTATGATGGGTGTGTACTTCCATTTGTACATTTAGTTGTTTGTTGTACAGGTGTAACATATCTATTAAACAATTTTAAATGTTAAATTAAAACATATTAAGAATATATTAAATGTGTCGGTTTGGCCCATAATAATTTTGGAAACGCGAAACAGTGAACTTAAGAATTTTATGGAGGAAACTGGAAGATTTTGAAGTAAGAGTGAGTGCATAATACAAGATTTATTAGAGATGGCTTTTAACCATTGTTTGTATAATGTAAGTTGGGAAATTTTAGAAATTAAACTTTCATCTCATATGAATGTCACTAGGTATTAAAGAAAAATAATGAATTAAAAATTCATCAATTTCTCATCAAGTTTGTATAATAAATGGAACGGTTTCTGTGGTAATTCCATATTATCTTAAATATTTTGCTGCTCATGTCATCTATTTAGCAGTAAAACTAAAATGTGGTCAAAAGAATGATTTTGCAACCTCAGACTCTATTCACAAATGAAGACAGGTTTCATTGTACCTGCCTTGATTTATAAGATATGTGAATAGCTGTCTTATGCGAACCACTTAAAGTTCCAGAGAGAAGGCAGTTGCTTAATTGAGGTAATGAGAATATGGAAAAGTAGTAGAATAAGGAATATGGACATCTAGTCCAACTTTGTTTTGCGAGGAAGTGAAGTATGTTTTCTTCATTAATAAATTTTTAATTGCACCTAAATATTCAAGATATTGGGAGCATGTTCACATCAAGGCACTTAAACTCATTTACAAAATCGTTCAATTTCCAACATTCACATTGTTTTCATTTTCACGTCATGGGTTTCTTTCCACATGGAAACTTGATTCCCAACTAAATTTGAAGCTGCATTTCACCCTAAGGAAACTTCAGAACACACATGAAAATCATTTGTTGTTTTGTGAATCTGAAATTAACACCCTCATGAGGTATACAACTTGAAATATCAGCTGTAAGTACTCTGATACTGCGTCCTAACGTAGGAAGATACTGAATCAATAGTCTCAAATCCACTAGTCTCATTTTTCTTACAGTGTTAAGGATCAAAATCACCAATTCATCAGGAAATTGTTTTCTATCAAACTAAATACTCTTTAATCTACTGTGACTGCCAGATGACTGCTTAAAAGTGGGAATATGTACATTTTCTTATGGGAAAATCAATTGGTTACATGAAAAAATGGCTGTTAATTGAGGTGACCACTTAATCTAGGAGGCTCTGTAAGCCGATTTCAGTGCGTTTGAAATTTTGAAAGTCGAGAATTGATTTATAGGTAGATAAACAAGTACTTCATATTACTCAAAACAACATGCTTGTGAAAAAATTATAGAAGTTCTATTATATTTGATAAATGCCTTTCTTTGTTTTGTTGTTTTCTTTGAAAAATAAGAATGGGCATTTTGGGGCCATTTTGAAAGGGTGCAATCTGAGTACTAATGAAATTATTACTAGTATTATACTCTTAGTATACAACACACAACAGTATTTTTGCTGTGTTATTAATATACTGTGCTTTTCAATTAACTTTTGCTGTGTGTTAAACATGATTAGCAGAAAACTTAGTATCACCTTAGTCCAATGATAATGCACCATATCAGTCACACTTATCATACAAAACAATGACTAGTGTTAGAATGACAGTCAATATCAGTTTATTTGAGATAATGATTAACTATTCTCATTTAGATGTCAAAGACAAATTTTGTTCTTTATAAACTCTAGTATCCTTCAACTTCATTTTTGTTCACTCCCAGTATGTTGATACTAGGACATTTTCTTTTGAAGGTAAGTATTGGCACAATACTCAATTTACTGTTAAGAGTACTGATCTGCCATACCAATAACCTCGCTGACCATCGAAGCTGCGTTCCACCGT
The DNA here is from genome assembly GCA_031308135.1 of Acheta domesticus. Lineage (NCBI taxonomy): Eukaryota > Metazoa > Arthropoda > Insecta > Orthoptera > Gryllidae > Acheta > Acheta domesticus. Next base: position 21,865,058 of record JAHLJT010009355.1, on the reverse strand, counting down.
GCCGTGAGTATTCGCACAAACAAGCTAAATTGCGTCCACGTGCAATCGGCACGACTCGAAATGCAGAGCGTGGTTTGGAGAGGAGTGATCGCCTTTCCGAGCTGTGCAGCCTCACCTGGTGGCCCGGAGGGCGAGCAGCGCGGCGCGCGCCGCCGCCTCCGCCGCCTCGGCCTGCGCCGCCCGCGCCTCCGCCGCCCGCGCCCGCTCCGCCTGCGCCGCCGCGGCCGCCGCCTCCGCCTCCGCGCGGCCCCGCGCCGCCTCGGCCTCCGCCTGCGCAACACAGGACCTCGATGGCGCTCGCAGCCACACGTCTGGTGGAAGCTCAGGACGGTATGTTTCACAAACTTTTTTTTTTTAATGAATTTAGGTCTTTGGGTGCAACGCCTTGGGTAGATACCGGGAAAGCGTTTATGAAGTTCACTTTAAAACGCTGGTGTGAGAAGGAGTGGTGGTTATTGAGAAGTAATTTTCTGCATGGGTCATTGACATGAATGCTTCTATCAAGAATCCTGGCAGGTGTTACAGGAAGACAACTGTTTTGTGATCAAGTAGATTTATTGGGTAGATTCAATGATTTCTAACTAGTGGACAGTACTATGACATGTCTTTGTTATTCGGTGATGACTGAACCATTTTATTGCAGGAATAATTCTGCAGCAGCTAGTACACGACGAAAATCATGCAAAATTAAATTAAGAAATTCCTGCAAAAAAAAATGCTTCGATTGTCCGTAATTAGGAGAAATGGAACCCTCCTGGAGATCATCAATTTGGACATGAACAATTTGGAGATGGGACAAATCAAGGAGGCTTGTTTTGAAAAGTTAGTGTATATTTTTTTCACATTTGATAGACTATGTCAATTTATATAATTAGTATATTATGAAACTAGTATAGCGTTAAGCTTTATTGAACATACTGTTTTGAAAACAATCCATGTCAGGAGCGAGTTTTGAATTTTGGAAGAATATAAACAAGCATTATAAATGAGTCGCCGACGCTATATTCTGCATTTCAGCATAATAAATTTATACAAGAATTAAAGTTCATTTTGGAAACAATATTCATAAAAGAAGTTATGTCGTGCGCACCACATGCCTGTAACACGTCACGTGTACTTGACTTTCGTGCGAAAAAGCTGTGGTCAGCTAGGCGATTTACCCTCCCCCGCTATGCGATGACCTCTCCACGATCTTCTGAACGTGCATGACGCAATTGTTGGAGCCAAAAACGGCTACTATGTCACGTGCGGCATAAAATGTTATTTTATGAATGATTTCTTGCAACGAAACAGGTCGTTTACAATGCTGCTATACAAACAATAGTTACTTATATAACAAGTCCTCTGAATTAGCCTTTTGGGACGAGGCCCGGAGGTTAACTGCGAGGCGGAGCGATAGCGGGAAGACCGAAAGGACGAATGGAAACAAGTGGGGCAAAGCGGGGAAAGGTCGACGAACAGGGCATGGGGACAAAATAGGCAAAATTGGAAAAGAGGAAGAAAGTAAGAAAATGGGGAAAGGAAGTCTAAGGAACCAATGGGGCAAACGGAAAAGGGAGACAAGTGGGACTAATGGGAAAAGGGGGCAAATGGGACATTGGGAACGAAATAGAACAAGGGGGACAAAAGGAACATATGTATCCAGAGATTTATAACCACTGGTGAAATCCCGAGAATCCGCTAAAATATTTTTAATGGACACGAGCCTTTTAACGGCCGTTGCTATGGACGCGCTATTAAAGTGTTGTTTAGATGGTTGGTTGCCAAGGAGCTAAGCGCATGTTTACCGACGTAAATAAAAAAAAAAGGTAATATGAGCATGTTGCTGACCTGTGCCTCGGCGGCGGCGCGCAGGGCGTCGTCGCGCTCGCGGCGCGCCGCCGCCGCCTCGTCCCGCGCCGCGGCCGCCGCCGCCGCCTGCGCCTCGGCCCACGCCGCCGCCTCGGCCGCCGCCGCCGCCCGCGCCTCGGCCAGGCGCGCCGCCGCGGCCGCCGCCGCCCGCGCCGCCCCCGCGCGCCGCCGCGCCGCCGCCGCCTCCCCGCGCTCCAGCAGCAGCTGCTTGAGCAGCGCGCGCCGCTCCTGCTGCCCGTCCTCCTCCCCCTCCAGGCCCTCCGCCGGCCCCGCCCCCGCCCCCGCGCCCGCCTCCTGCCCCTGGGGAACACCACAAGAAACACATTCACACATCTGACAATCGGAAACTTGATCGTGCTTCCGTTGAACAGAGCGGACAACTATAGCGGTCGTGGGAACATAGTGCTAACACGTCTATAATTTTTGTCAGGAAGGGGAAAAACAAAGTTATAGTACAATGAGAGGTGTCTTATTTACTCTATACACCTACTGTAGTTCTATGAACACATTCGTGTGGCATTTTGATCATGTTTGTTTTTAGGAGACATAATAAGACCTTTGATTTGGATTTATGAACCGAAGGTTTGCACTATCTTCTCCCAACCCCTTGAATGTATCTTTCGCTGAAGATGACGAAGTGGCCTCTTCGGCAAGGCGAGCCCCGGTCAGTTCGGCTCATTTGACGTGGTCCTCATAACCTAGTGTCCTAAGAGCGTTCACAGTTCAGTCATGATTAAATTTTGTTTTGAGCAGAGAATCATTCTTGGTGACACATCTGTTCGATATAATTCTACTATTGATGTATTTTTAAAGTTATCGAGTGAATAATTAGTTAAGAGTTGTAGCCGCAGAGATCGCCTGATCTTGTAACTTTTTGTTGCGGATAATTGCAAGATGCGGTTATCAGCGCGGAGACTTAGTTAAGAAACCCTCATTCCGAGGGAGATCTCCGGCGCTCTATAACTGAGAATATCGTCGAATTTACTCGTGATTTGCTTCAAAAAGTACATTAAAATAAGCTTTAGCTTTGCCAAGAATGTAATTCGAGCCGCTTGGTGCCTCTTTCAGCATCGTCTCTGCAACAAGTTAAGTGCGGCTACAACTCTTAACTCTTAAGAAGTGGTCCGCGTCTCAGCGCAGAGGCTGAGTCAAGGCTTCGCCGGGTGACGCTTCCCGTTTCTTCAGCGACAGATACGTTGTCCGCGCTGTATTGCTCAGCGCATGAATGATGAATACTCTTTTACAAGATTCACTATATTAATTTGTTAAATTCTAGTGGAAAGTGCGAAGAGATGTAGACGCAAATTCATAACTGGCTTTCTGAATACGCCAAGACCAAACAAAAGTATATCAAATGCTTCAAGTGATTAATGACTGAGACATGTTGTTAAGCTGACTTGGTATTAGTTAACTGAGTGAATGTTGGATTCTGAAATGATATAAATATTCGACATCACTTTTATCGAATCTGAAAACCGGATGTACTTTGTCACATTTCTTCGTTACTTCAATTTTACTTTTTAAAAATGAGAAGAAATTACTGACTATACTTAAGTTACATTTTTTATCTCTGACATATTTCTAAAATTTTTAACCAATGCTCGCAAGTCTGTTCGTTTGTAACTGTTCAAAATACTCACGAAAGCAGTTTGTTTTGTGAACATCACAATCATTTTTACTTTGAACCCGTTCGTCATGTTTACTATTGGGATTTCTTGTTTGTATTCACAAGCTAAGTTGCTCAATAATTTCTGCTTATTTCACAATATAGCATGAAGACAATACAGAATTTATTCAGCATTGCAGGGCGTGAGATTTACAAAGGAGTTCCCGGTCCGATTGGCTACCCGCAATCCCATTAGGCGCAGACTGCCTACCTAAAATAATACTGTACTGTAAGGGGCCCAAATCGTGATTCGTAACAATTTTACCCGTCCACTTCAGTGCTTGTGTTTAACAGGATCTCGAAGGACCAAAGACGCCCAGTTTTCCGCGCCACGTGCCAGCTCAGCTGCTGCTAACAGTGTCATCCCCGCTTCCCCCCTCCCCATTATTCCCCTTGTTCTGTAGAATGCTCTCTAGATGGCCCGAAACAGAGTTATGCGCAGTCCTTAAAGATACGGTCAAGCACGTACGCATATCGAAGTTAATCATATGGAAAGTTAATCACGGATTCTGTTGATAAAAGTGTTATCCTTGAGATTGTATCCGTAGACGGTCGTGTTCGCGCAGGCGGACGGGTAAATCTGCCACGCCTCCCCGTACCTCCGCGTCGCCGTCGGCTTGGGCCGCGCGGTGCTGGGCCCGCTGCGCGGCGGCGAGCGCGCGCTCGGCCTGGCGCCGGCCGCGCATGTGCTGCTTGACGGCGCGCAGCAGCGTGCGCAGGTCGCGCTCGTGGCGGCGCCGCTGCTCCTCCATGGCCGCGCGCAGCTGCTCCGACGGCCCCGCGCAGCCGCCGCCGTTCACCGCCAGCAGCGCCGCCGCCGCCGCCTCCGCCGCCCGCGACTCCGCCTCCGACGCCTTGGCCTCGCGCAGCAGCGCTGCAACCACGCCACGCGCCCTCGCTCAGCTCGCGAGGAAGGGGAAGGAACGATCGCGCGCGGGCCGGGGCCCATTTGTTAGGGAACTGCTGTGGCATTCGCCTGGTGTTCATTGAAGACGGAACCACAGAAAACAACCGATGAGAGCAGTCAGCCGATAGAATTCGCCTCCAAAGAGCGACTGAATTCGACCTAGCTCTCTAGCTATGTAGTGTCAAAAATCCTTCCACCGTCGGGATTAGAATCCCAAGACTTGCCAGCCAGAGGCTCTGCAGAGACAGTGGTGGAACGTTCGGTGCCTCACCCTTCCCCGTCTTTCTGAAATCTTCAAACGAACTCTTAAAGGCAAAATCAACTCTTAATAATATTGCTAATAAAATGTAATTCGAACAAGGAGGCGAAATGATTGACAGAAAACCCTTTCCGTCACATTGCGGAATTCTTTTGTGTCTTTTGTGGCTGACGTCAGGTACGGCATCGGTTGTGTACCAGTCGCCAGCCACTTACGACGCTGAAGATGTACGCGACATATCTGAAAGTGCTCTCCGACAAATAAGATGCCAAAACTGCATCTCGCGTATTTCTATCTGAAAGGAACCGAAACATCAAAAGCTATATTAACATAAGGTCACGGTGCCATCTGACAGGGGGAGGGTGATGCCGGGGATTGTCTAGGGAGTTTGAAATCCTCTACTGGAAAACTAGTAATTTGCCGCTGCCAGGGACACAAATTAACCCATATCTAGATTCCTGGTTTATGATTTCCACACCAAAAAATTCAAATCTAGGAAATAGGATACACAATAGATTCTAAGAATGTTCTTGGAAACTTTTGTATTTTGTGCTGCGTAAGCGGACGTGGTATTTTGAACGTCCTCTTCTGCAGAAAATAGCAACTTCGCACCTTGCATATTGGTCACATTTCCAATTGGCACGGTGGTCACTTATTTCTCGGGACAAATGTTTCCTGACTTTTTCCAGTTTTCCAGAGTTTTTTTTTTATTTTCACTGATAAGATTTGTATACTTTATCACTCTCTTAAAAAATATTAAAGGAAGCCTGACATTAATTCGTCAGCTCTCTGATTTCACAGTAATAAAGTACAAATTTAGAAAACTCAACAAATAAAAATTGAACCACTATTTTTTTGCTGAACACATTTTTTGAAGGAATAATGTCTGGTTATATAAACGTCTCAAAATTTCCCCTGGCTTTTAACGATTCTTCTACAAACTTCCTGATTCGTCCCTGGCATGTCCAGAGCAGTGAGCGGCTTACGTGGCTTAGGGCAGCAACTGATGTTACTGCAGTGCCTCACATCGGGAGGCTCTAGAGCAATGGAGGTCCCTGATTTTTTCCGGTTTTCCATCTTTCCCCAGAAAGCGGCCACCCTGACTTGGACCGACTTACCTTCGGAGACGTCGCCGCCGCCTCCGTCATGTGCGTGGGGCGCGCCGTTGCTGAGCGGGGCCGGGGCCGGGGCCGCGGCGGCGGGGGCGCCGTTGGCGTTGGCGTGGGTGTCCGGGTCCTTGGCGTTGGCGCGGCGCGCAGCCCGGCGGGCGCGCAGCTTCTCGCGCAGGCGCTCGCCCTCGGCGCGCGCCGCGTCCAGGCGCCTGCGCAGCTCGGCCGCCTGCGCGTCGGCGGCGTCTGCGCGCGCGCGCTCCTCCTTGGCCGCGCCCTCCGCCGCCGCCAGCTGCGCGCGCAGGGCGCGGTGGCTGCGCGCCGCCGCCGCCACGTCCGCGCGCAGCGCCGCCGCCGCTGCCCCCACCTGCGCACCCGCCACACGCAGGTACTTCCTCAGCGGCTTGCCCGCTCTTTGACTCTTCCCCAAACAAGCCACTTTTTTTCTTTTCTACTTATGGTTGTTCATTTTTTTTATTAATTAAGTAGCTTCACACGCTTTAATTGAATGAAAAATGTTTCGATAAATGTCTATTTAGTGTGTACTATTTTTTTTATTTCTATTTAAACATGTTAAGGAGCAAAAATGTAAATATTGTTGGCGAAGTTTTATTTTCCTTTTTTAAAATCTTCATTCTAAAAAAGATGTATTTTTTCTCCACTCTCGGAGACCCCAAAGCTCGGAGCGCTGCCGAGGTAGTAGTTACGACCCTGATATGATCATGTGACATCCATTCGCGACCAAACACGACAAATGATGTCGTGTAGGTAATGAAGTCGTTGGTGTTTCAGCTATCTTCACTTACTGATGTAGACAGAAACAAATTTGGTTTTAACAGCTTTAAATTCTAATTCATTAAGAAATGTCATAAAATCAGCTTTTCATCTCTTTGACAATATTTTCTCTGCTTTTACAATGAAAAGGATCGTTTTGTATTCTTTGTTTTCGACTTTATGTGTGACTTAGAAACCTTTTTATTATTCCCCTGTTTAAATGGTCAAGCTATTTTAGGCTTTCCCAGTGGAGTAATTCGTTTAGCTTACAATTAGAAGTTATGCCCTCTCCCATTACTCAAACATGCTGTAGACCCTCAATCTTCTGAATTTTAATCATTTTATTATCTAACTAAATCTACCACATTCATACCCTGATTAATGTTAAGAATTTGTCTTGCGTCTCTACAGTTCGGCAACTGGATGATCTATACGTTATCGTTTTTGCTGTGAGGGACCTAAGTTTTGACCTACGAGGGAGAGGAAGCACACTTTCGAACTGAAAATATGAATGTACAGTTCGCGCAACGTATTTCTTTTTATTGTGATTAGGAATGCGACATCGACAACATAGCATCGATGTTAAAAATGAAAACATGTATGTTAATAATACATCACCCCAAAGCAATTGATGTTTTCAAAACTGGTTTAATAACATCTATCCTCTAATATTAGACGCTCTATATTTTTTTTTCAAACTAATGAACTGACAATGGTATCTTCAACCATTTCGTACATCAACATTTACAAAACGTTATTCCATTCACAGAAATATATTCCATTCACAGAAAACATCGAAAATGCAAAAACATGGATGTTTAATATGTTCGATGTTTCTGTAAAGACATGTTTTTTGATAACATCGACATGGATATCGCATCCCTAACTGTGATCCGCAGAACACAGTTTTCTCGGTCACATTGAGATGCATGGTTTGGAGGGGGGGAAGGCAAGGGAAGCGCTGACGTACCTCTGCGCGCTCGCGCGCGGCCGCCGCCTCGGCGGCGCGCGCCGCCGCCCCCTCCTGGCGCTCCCTGCGCAGGGCGCCCTCGGCCGCGGCGCGCGCCGCCTCCGCCGCCGCCGCCGCGCTCTCGGCCGCCGCGGCGCGCGCCTCGGCCGCCCCCGCGCGCGCCGCCGCCTCGGCCGCCTGCCGCCGCGCCGCCGCCGCCGCCCCCAGCTGCTCCGCCGCCAGCGCGTCCGCGCGCTCGGCCGCCGCACGCGCGCGCACCGCCTCGCCGCGCGCCTCCGCCAGGTCCTCCGCCAGCAGCTCCGCCCCCGCCGCCTGCAACCGCCACCACACACACACTCCGTCACATCACCTGGCGACATTTAGCTCTCGATTTCATGAAATTAGTGTTCGGGTTACGTGCTACAACATCTTGATGACCACGAAACGATCTCTCGTGAAATTTGAGACCATATTTCGATTCATCGCCTGTTCAAAAACTGTTGAAGCAACCCGTCAGACGCTCCTGTACGACGGAATGTAGTTCAGCCCCCTAACAGAACACTAGTGGTACGGACTTGGATAAATTCGATCTGGTGAAAAATAATTCTTATGGCAAAAAAGTTCTTAATTTACTGTTAATTGAATTGTCCTCTTTTTAAAAAAATTAACCGAACACAAAGGACAAAAATAAAAGGTTTAAAAGCTATTCATCGTCAAACAACCACAATTTATCGGTAACATATGTAGTGAAAAATAATTCTGAATCGTTTTGAATAATGAGTGGAATAATATCGTATATTATTTCAAAGATATTGGTAATAAACTAAATGCAAGTAAAGCAATTTATTCGAAACAGTACCCGTTATTCTACAGACCACAAAGTAGAGGGAAGCTGGGTGATACATCTCTTGTTAAATCAGTGTATTGCACATGAACAATCTGTAGCATGAATGTGAACGCTCTAAAGCCAATGATTGTTGCAACAGTGAATAACGTGGCCTACCTGCTGCTGCTGCTGGTCGTGTTGGGGCGAGGAGGGCTGCGCGGGGGCGGGGGCGGTGAGGCGCATCATCTCGGCCTCGATGGCCTCGAGGCGGCGCAGCAGGCGCTCCTTGTCGCGCACCGCCGCCGCCTGCGCCGCGCGCTCGCCCTCCGCCCGCGCCGCCGCCTCCTGGCGCGCGCGCGCCGCCTCCGCCGCCGCCCCCGCCGCCGCCTCGCGCGCCGCCGCCGCCTCCGCCTGCAGCCGCGCCTGCGCACGCACCACGCACCCTTAACCCCCATCCTTGCACTGAGAGAAATGTTGTAGTAGAATGGACTAAATATGTTTAGTAAATGCCGCACTGAGAGGCAAGCTGGATCCGGATGGCCTGGATCTTGTCCTCTTCCATCCTGGGTCTCGCTTCTTCTAAGTTAACGCGCGCCAATTGCCTCCCGTTCCCCAGAGGACTGGGGGTGGGTAGGTAAGGGGTGACTTTATAGAGGTTGATGGGTTATTTTATTGTTTAGTAAACGATTGTATAGTAAATACAATTATTCGTGTAGTAAGATTCACTAAACATGATTTAGTTTCGTTTAGTAAATCAAACCATTCATAATCGTGAGTGCATGAACAAAGCGAATTGTCAGTGGTACTATTCTTGTTTCGTTGATAAGATCATTGGGTGAGATGTACGTTTCATGTTGACGCACTTACAAAACACTGTTGAGTAAGCACTGTTTACTAAATACTGTTTCAGCAACCTGACCAATTTGAATGGTTATAGAACCCGTCTGAAGTGTGAGAATTCAACGCTGTATGTAGTATTAACCGCTATATAAACGGCGTGTTTAATATTTTATTGGTTTTCAATAATTACGTCATATTCTCTAAACTAATGGTAAAAATACCGTCGATAGCCTAAAGCCAGCAGCCTGCTTCTGTAACTGCTCTGGTAGGCTTGGGTCTGTCAGATAATCGACGTTAAGGAAGTACGAGGCCAAGAGACCGTAGGATGGGACACCGCTGCGGAACCCAGTTGCTACCTGTTTGAAGGGTAAAGACAGAAAGTATTCCCTTTCACGTTTCGTTTAGTTATTTTCACTGCACTGTTTAATAAATATTACTCAATGTATTAGTCAAAGCAACGATTCGTTTAGTTTTCTCCACTAGATGCCATTCGTCACGGAATACGATCTGTTTAGTGAACATTACTATACGTGCATTAGTGTGTTTAACTAAACAGCAGTTTCGTGAACGTGACTAAGCACTTTGTTCTACCAAAATATACTACACCGTTTAGTTGAATCTATAACGTGATTAATCGTATGAACTAAACATTTCTCTCCGTGTGGATTCATTACTTCGTGTTGCCGGTTGCGACAAAAGCTACGGTCACTAGTCCCCAAATTGCGGGTCATGCTATATGCCGGGCGGTGTCGGGTGTTCTCCGCCGCTATACTGCGATTTTTCTACCTGCGACCCTCAAGGCCACTCAAATCCCATCTTTGTGATGGAATATGTCACGGCATTTCGCGTCTTTCTCAGTCGTTCCGCTAGATTTCGCACGATCGCGACCGTGTGAAGCAGTGCTTGCGGTCATGCGACTTCTACCGGCAAGACCGAGAAAGACGCGAAATGCCGTGACATATTCCATCGCGAAGATGGGATTTGAGTGGCCTTGAGGGTCGCAGTTAGAAAAATCGCAGTATACAACGTGAGATCCTGCGCCCACTTACACCTCCCCTTGCTAGGGATTTCCCTCTGTAGGTGTCTCCGCCAACCGCGCGGCGTCCCTGCCAGGGCAAGCTCTAAGCTTCGTACTGGTCCCCCGGCAACATGTGAAAACCAGATTTATCGGGTTCCTTGTTCTCAGTTCGGCGGCCATCTGTCGGTTCCACACCCACCACCTCTTGCCTAATCTGAGTTTTCAACATTGTTCGGACGAGGGCGCGAGCTGCTACCAGACGACTACACTTGAAATAAAGATTCACGCATAGACCTTGAGGTCACGGACATCTATTACCACATACCGGAAACAAAAGCTTCCGGCAGCTTTCATCCGCGACAGTGCTTATCCGCACGGATAAATCTGTCACGTATTTCGAGTGTGTGGCTCCTTGGCTTGGCTGCGTAGCAGACTGGTGAGCCGCTTCCTCCATCTTACTGCGGTCCTAACGAAGACCACGACAGCATGGTCGGAAAACTATTAAGATGTGGTGACGTGTGAAGACGCCTTAACAATCGAGAACTACAAATTTAGATCACGAGTTTGAGGGAGGTGCCACACAACGAAACTGTATTTTGAAACGATTTTACAGGTCAGTAGTGAACGGATGTACTTCAAGTCGTTCCGAAATTCGTATTAATTCAGATTCTTCTCCTCGTAATTCTTATTCAATAGCAAGCTTTAATGAAAACAATCACTTTCTTTACAGAAAACAAGTTATTTCCTTTTCACGTGAAGATAAAGGTGGTTATTGCTTCTGATAAGAGTACACCGCTGGCGCTGAATCTGGAGTACATACGCAAATATTCTTTAAGCACGAGCAATGTCAGTTCTCGAGTCATTTGACTTTCGATAAAAATAATAGCATTCATGTCAGTATGATCATTAACGAATTGTTATTTCGAATCGTTATTTCAAAAATTATAGGAAAAATTCATTTGTATATCGATTTTTAATAACGTCTTTGACAATTCTGCAAACAGGCTACCGTCTGTTTCATTAATAAATACTTTAAGCACTGACATTTCGGAAGGGGAAAGGGAATTGAACCATTTACGTCAATGACAAAAGTTTCTTATTTAAAAGACGGCGCAGCGGCGCTTCCTCACCTTGGCCTCCTGCGCGGCGCGCAGCTGGTCGCGGCACCAGGCGGCGTGCTGCGCGTCGGCGTCGGCGCGCAGGCGCTCGGAGCCCAGCTGGCTCTGCGCGCGCGCGCTGGCCGCCCGCGCCGCCGCCGCCTCCGCGTGCAGCTCGGCCACCTTGCGGCGCAGCGCCTCCGTGGCCGCGTCGCGCGCCGCCGCCTCCACCGCCGCGTGCTGCGCCGCCACGCGCAGCGCCTCCGCCTCCGCCTCGGCCGACGACGCTTCCTGAAATTCATTCCGGACGTGAATTCCCAACGAGTTGCGGGAAGAGCAAGGGGCACATGGAGGAGGACGGTGTGCAAGGAGATGGAGAAGACTGATATTCGCGGAGGGAAATTAAAGGAATAGCGGCTAATCGAGTTCGATGGAAGTCTCTAATCGAGGCCATATGCTCCCCGGAGGATCGGTAGCGAGGAAGAAGAAAAGGAAGAACAAGAAGAAGAAGATGGGGTGGTGCGTACCTCCTGTCGGCGCGCGGCCGCCGCCTCCACGGCCTCGAGGCGCGCGCGCAGGTCGGCCGCCTCCTTGCGCGCGTCGGCGGCGGCGCCGGCCGCCTCGGCCCGGTCGCGCCTGGCGGCCGCGGCGTCGGCGCGCGCCTCGGCCAGGCGCCGGCGCAGCCGCTCCACCGCCGGCCCCGCCCCCTGCGGGTCCAGCGCGCCCAGCGGCAGCGACGGCGCGCTCGCCGGCCCGCTCAGCAGCTGGCGCAGGCGGTGCATCTCCTCCTCGTAGCCGCTCACGTCCGACACGGTGGACGCCGTCTCGGCGCCGTCCAGCGCGTCCTCCTCCGCCTCGTCCTCGCCCGCCGTCGACGACGCCGACGACGACGCCGTCGACGCCAGCGACGCCGCCCCCGGGGAGAAGCTGCGCGCGGGCGCGTCGGCGGCGCCGAAGAAGCTGCGCCGCGCCACCATGGGCGTGCCGCACGCGCCGTGCACCCCCGGCACCGCCTCCTTGCCCGGCCCAGGCCCAGCCCCGGGCCCAGCCCCGGGCCCCGCCCCTGCGGCAGGTACCACTGCTTTAGCATCATTCGTGAAATTGGGCAATGCCCGGTGGCGGTAAAATGGACAATTATACATCTTAATCTAATATCTTGATACTGACTGTGAATAATCCCCAAACCATGACCACAGGTGACCGAGGGCTTGACTGAAAGCTTGGGGAACGTGTCTTCAAGGATATTTTAATTCCCTATAAAAATCTGTCAAGTGTTAGAAAACGTAAAATCTAAATTCCCATTGTACCTTCTCACCTACTACTTACGAAGTAAAGAGAAAGAATGGTATTGCTGCAGTGAAAAACAGCGGATACCTTATACCGAGAAAATGCATAATTCTTGCTTCCATACTAATAATATACAAATTTGTATATTGCGATGTATGTCAGAATCCACGTTTCGTGAGCCCTTGATACCCAAAAATTGGTTTACTGGAAAACGTCTGTCCGTCCGTGCACAACCCCAGCGCCTAAACCGTTCACACAACTTTCTCCAAAATTGACATCCCCGCTCCTTAACCCTCCCCCTCCCCATCGAACATCGAACTCGCTACACTCGAAGCCCTGTGAATTTCAAATGGATATTTTGATTTTTAGGGGCACTTTACATGAAGCCTGAACATTTTCAAAATTTTCTCAACAATGGCACCATTTTTTTTCTGAATAGAACTATGTATACTTACACAAATATCACAGATCATTTTCATTGCACCATTTTTTTTCTGAATAGAACTATGTATACTTACACAAATAGCACAGATCATTTTCATTGAAATCTCTAAAAAAGTTGCAAAAATTTAATTTTTGGGGGGTTCTTCCTACAACTACAAAATTGAAGATAGATTTCCTCAATGAAATCAGTTCTTCAAGAACTTTAAATAAGATCATGTACAATTTTTTTCCAAAACATGAATTGTTTTCAAATAATTAAGAGTGAAACCGTGACAACTTTTAACACGTTATATAAAAAAATTTTCTCAAATCTGCAAACTTTTTTTACGTGAATTCTTTCATTTTTCATTAAAGACACTAAATTTTCGAAAATCTTATTGGGAAGGTTGTTTTGCCAACCAGGTGTTCAGTCTAGAAGTTATGGTCATAGCTTGCTAAACGTAAGTACCCAAGTTTGATTCCCAATGCAAGCAAAAATGCAGGCATGTTCACAAATTAACATACACATTGTCAAAATGTACATACTGTTGAAGCCCTACTAACTTGCTTTTCTATTTTAATTTTCCATTCAATTAAAAGTTCAATGTAAATATCCTGCCTTTAATAGTTGTTATACGTCAATTTTGTTTTCATTGAGTAAGTGTATAAATAACTAAAATAATCCCAAAAGTCAAAATACTAAAAAAAAAAAAAAGACAACATAATACACTATAATTCAATATTTTATCAAAGCAAATACATAGACAATATAATTTTTTAACATTACCCACAACTACATAAACAATATGATCTTCCTCTAAAGCACATTCATCCTTGATGGAAATTTAAGTCCTGATATTTGTCAAATTTTCTAGTGGTTTCAATGTAATTCTTCTGTGAATTCTTTTTCTCTCTCTCTCTCTCTTTCTTTCTTTATTTTCTAATAAAACTTATAATTCAGTCAATTCATTTCATAATCAAAACTTTTTAAATTGTGGAATGATACATTATCATAAATGAGTTCTATGAATGATTTAATGTGCATTTATTTGGATAGTATGTGAACCTCTAATTGATAGTCAAGACAAAACTAAGTAACAAAAATTCCTAAAAGTTCCTCAATGTATCATTTATCTACAGTATTTAATGAATGCCAATGTATTAACTTACAATATTTACACATAAAGGTCTCCATGAATCAAAGCTCTGCAATGAAAGTAATGTCTTATAGGTACTATATGATTTTTAATTTCAAGAAACACTGTGTTCTCCACTCGATGTGCATGTGTTTATTATGATAACATTTTTGTGGAATTACTTTCAGTAATATTCAATCTCCCTTAATATAGTACATTTATCCATAAAACCCTTCTTTTCTTTTAGATACCAAAAATAAGACATGAGGTTAATATACAGCAAGTCAACACATACAAAATTTGAATATTTTGAACAATTGGTTCACTAAATTTTGAACAAATTCCATTTTCCTTTATATTTTTTAAAATGTTTTTTACTTCTTCTCGTATAATTGTTTTTATGAACAGAATAACATTGTAAACTTTCTATGTTATAATGTGTTTTATACTTCTGTTTTTAAATTTAATTACCTTAATTAATTTTTGTTTTAATTACCTTGCTATATATTAACATTATGTCTGATTTTTGCTTCTGAAAGTTTGTAACATTTTAATGAATCATTTTTGCAATATTTTCTTTATAATTGATTTTTACAAACTTTAAGATATTAGTTTCATGTATAACACATCAGAAAAGCTGAATTAAACATAATGGAACTATTTACAAGTCTGAACAAAGTAAAGAACTCATTGGCAATTGCAAGATAAAATAGTGCACATTCAGAGAATTAATGGCTTATTTATATTGTCAGTAAATTAGATAGATTTACAGTAAAAAGTTTTAGATTTCAGAAGTCACAATTTTCAAACTGAATCTAATATACAACAGAATACCTTGCTAAAAGGTATATTTTTGAATTTCTGATCTTATTAATAACAATAATGTTCCTTTAAAAAAATTTTTAGAAAGTTGGAAGTGAAAGCAATGGCATTCCAAAATCACCAAAACTGACAAACATAAATTTTTAATTGTTTTGCTGTTGGTATAAAACTTAGATAAAACCCAAATATATGAATCAATCAAATTTTGGAAATAGTTAGGGAAAAATTATCTGATCATTAATAATTATTCAATTATGTGGATTTTTCATGGTTATGGATATAACATGAAAGAAGAATAATTTGCTACATTGCTTGAAGAAATTCACAATTTTTTAGTGCACAATTTCATTGCAGAAAAGTAAAAATACTTTGAATTAAATCAGATTCTCATTCCCTTCTATTATACATGTAACGTTTGACATGAATTTCAGTGTAATAAATTTAAAGAAAATGTGAGTTGACAAAATTCTTGAAAATTGTAAATAAGAGCATATACAATCCAGTTATTTGTTTCTTACCACCAGTCAAAGCAGCTTCCATTTCTTGTAGAAGGTAACTGGTGTGAGGATCAAGAGTCTGGCCAGGAACTGGTGTCTGTATTGGTGTTTTGTGAAGTGGGAGCCGAAAACTGCTCACTGGAGATGTAATTTCATTGCTAGATTCTTGATGTGCTATCTGCAAAACAAAAATAATTGAGAGAGTAATTTACTAAACAAATTTATAAATAATGAATTTAATATTAATAATAACATTTTTAAAATAAAAAAATAGAAGTTGGTTATTTCAACTTCTGAAGTGTCAAAAGGATCACAAGTATTCATTTTCTTGGGATATTTTAAATCAGGCAAAGAATATGAAGATATATGAATATGAAATTATATTTACAAACCTTAATACAATTTTTAGGGAAAATATTAGAAAATATGTTTTCAATTCATTCACTGGAAAAAGATAATAAATCTTTTCCAGATCGTTTAACATTTTTATTTAGTCCTCTAAAATGACAATATTTGTAAATATCAACCATACAAGCCTTAATAATGTTTATCTTTTCAACTGTAAGCCAAAATAATTAAAAGCAAAAGCAATATTTGAAGTTGGAATCAGATTTGTTTGCAAGATTTTCTATTTTGATCAGTTTATACACAAATTAATTTGAGGGTTAAAAGTTTCTTTTATTAAACATTATTATATCAAATCATTGGAAAGTAATAAATTACATGTACAATTATTGTTTCATACACTTAAAATATAATGGTCTATGAGTAGTGTTTGAAGAGCTTATTTTAAAACAAAGGATGACAGAAATGGAATAATTTCTTTTATGAAATTATATTTTACTGGACATTACATCAATTCTTTTTCACAAAGTAAGAAACATTTTCTTTCAAGGCATGAATTTCAATATTCATAATATTCTAGATCTCAGATTTGCATGCTCTGAGATTTAACATTATACTCCTTTTCAGCCCATGCTAGATCCTGGAAGCCATTAATGTCAGGAAATGGTTTTATTTCTGTGTCAATAAATGGTGCATTAACACACAGATTCTAGTATCTTATTTGAAGGTAAAAAATGTTTAAGGAAATTCAGTAATTTTTGGAAATGTTATACAGAAATTTTATTTCTAATAAGTTTTGTTCTTCAGATGCTTCTAAAACAATGACAACTTGTTTATTTTTATATTTTGATTGAAGAATGTACATGAAATAATTCAACTGCACAGAAGCAATATCCTGATTAATTACATTTTTTATCTTCATTTCTTATATAATTCAAGTAGTGCATAGTGTCTATGTAATGTACATGCTACCTTTCTCACTTTGGAATTTAAGGATTTCATAAAGTTAAAATTCATTGAATGAGCTTCTTCATAGCTGTGGATAAATTGCACTACTAAATAAATTTTCTATCATCATATAATCTTCTCAGTGGGTTTTTCTTTCATAAATATATAACAAATTTGTATTAATTGTGGAATATCTAAATGAAATATAATCCACAGTATTTTTATACTTAAATAAATTCAACCCGTAAATTATAATTATTTGTTTGTTTTTTATTGCCTGGAAATAGATTTTAAAAGAGTATTAAATTCCAAAATGAATTTATTTGTTTATTTTTCCTTTCTTGACGATTGTGGCAAGATAGAATTGTTTCAGAAAATTCACTTTCCATTTGCATCTGCTTCACTGAGACCCTACAAGAAATGAAATTTGAGGAAACTGATGTAGAATCCACTTTCAAAAGGTACTAGCTCTGTGTATAAAAAAGTTTGTTATTTTAAGATTACAAAATAAAGATTTCAAATTAAAATATTATCAGTAATGTATAAATTTCATGACAGAGATGAATTTACCTCACAACTGAACATCCTGTAGAATTCATATTAATTAATATTGAATTAAACTGGGTGGGGGGAAAGAATCAGTGAACAATTGAGATATCTTTCTGAAATATTAAGCATAAGCTCATCATAGAATCCTTACCAATTAAAATTATTAATTTAAGTCAAAATTAAAAGAAGCACTTCAGAATGATCAATACACTTATCATTGTTTATTATTTCAATATCAAATCATTACTTATTTTTTCTTGGAAATTATCTTAATAATTCTAACACTTAAGACTTTTGGCATCCTAAACACTAAAAAGAAATCACAAATTTGCTATTAAATGTAGAAATTAAAGTTGTTATTACTCTATAATTTTGTTCAATGAAACCTTAAAAAAAATACATAGCACTACTCAAAAATATTTACCCCAATCACAGTATAATAATAATAATATTTGTTAATGGTTTCAACAAACTGCAATGAAATATGTGATTACTGTCAGCAAGAGAGCTATGTATCATTTTACAAAAAAGGACTGAATGAAAGATTAAGAGTCATAATCACAATAAATATTACAGGATTCTGAATTTAGAAGGCATCTTGTCAAGGTTGAATTAATGAACATATGTTTTGCCTTTTGTACTCATATACAAAGAAAATAAATGCACAAATACATCACAATCTTTCATGCAAAGCAATCTTAGATGATGAATGTTAAAACATATATACACCTAGAGAAGCAGGCCAAAGAATTCTTAAGATGTATCTGTCACATTGATTTGTAGTCCTATATGTTTCTGGCTTCCAATGTTTTACAGAACAAAGCAGAAAGTCACAACAGTCAAAATCTGTAAGTTAGTGCATGGATTGAGACATTAGTGCAAGCAGTGACCAACAACCCATCACACATTGGATGCCAGGAAGTACCTGAAACTCGGTGTTTGCATCCACCACCGTTGCCAGAGCTGCAACTTCCTCCGCCTCCACAGAGGTCTTGGAAGCAGCAGGGTCATAGGAGCCTAACTCCAACCGAAATTGGTAACTGGGATTATCCATGATTTAAAGGGGGATTCTCTCATAATGGCCCCTGACTCCACAAGTTTTTCTTTTGCCTTTTTTCTACGATAATAAACTCTCCTTCTGGAAGATTAAAGTAAATCACTAGCAGAAAAAGTTAATTGATTGTATACATATCAGTACAATTCAGTTTGGAAATAAAATGTGGATTATGGAAGGAAACCACTATGCATAAATTAAAAATATAGAACAAAGAGAAGAAATAGGTTAGTCCTTTTTTATGTGCTTTTGGAAACTAATAATAGATTATTATTATTATATTTTTAACTATCTACAAAAGTATGTTTTTTCCATTATTACTCTTATTAATTATTTTCAAGGTAATTTTTAAGAGCTATTGATCTGCCTAATAATGTGTTATAAAAATGCCTACTGTATTAAATTATGGTTTTAAAGACAGTGAATATAAAGAATAGTTTCAGACTTATTTATTTTAATCAGTATGAAGATGTTTAAGTAATATTGCCAATTGAAGAAGTTAAGCCTAAAAATTAATTTCTAACTGAAATACAAAATAAGGTCCACAATTTTTCTAATCAATCTAAATTTATTTAAGCTGCATAGGTAAATAACATAGATGTTCAACAATGAGAAGGACACAATGAAGTTGTTGGTTATTAAAAATAGGAATAATTAATGGTGCTGAAGCTGAAAGAACATCGATATTGTTAGTTACAACCCCACAATGTGAGTTCTAACACCCCTTCATTGAGTCACGATACCCGTTTCCCCCACCACTTTAATCCCTCAGCCGCCCCAACTCCAACCTCGTGTGCTCTCGCAGACTACGCTGCCCCTCCAGAACCTTAGGGGGCGGTACAGCAGGCGGCCTGTCGTCACGTCCCACTTTAAGTTTAAAGCACATAACCTCTAGTGCGGGAGGCAGTTTCGGTATTGAGCTCCTGCGCCCGTGAAGTGTGTCAGCCAGTCAGTCAAACATGTCAACAGAGCAATCAGTGATCTCACAGAGTACGACTGTCCCACCTTATCTTCGAGAACTGTGAGCCAATCTGGCAGACAGGTGGTCTCTCGAGATGACAGAGCAGATGGACCACAGATCCCCGATGCCCTGCCGGAGAACATTACCGGAAAAAGTGTACACCCACGCAGCCGGACAGGGACAGAGAAAAAAAAGGGGGCGGCGGCCCCGCGGGGACTGTCACTCTCACGGTCCAGCTGACACGAATCGCCCAACCACTTACGTGCCTCGCAGAGCAGCTCTCCCGTCCGGAGCCAGGAGCCTGGAGCCCTCCGCCCGTGAAAGCGTGCGAGTCCCAGAGGATCCGGCTCCCGGCCTCACCCGGATCGCTCACGTCACAAAAAAAATATTCGCGAAGCTGCACCACACACGCTTACTCACTTCCCTACGTGGCTGAAACCCCTCCCCCTCCCCTGGGCGCCCGACACGCAGCAGCCGCCTGCCCCGCTCCGCCGAGCGGTGACGTCAGCGGAGTTGCGTCACGCGAGCCGGCAGCTAGGGCTCGCCCCGCGCAGCGGCCGCGCCGCGCCGTCAGTACGCCGGAGCGGAGCGCAGCGCAGCGATCGTTGGCGCTCTCGCATGATGAGGTCGGGTTGTACCTCTGCTTCCGCACGAGCTTTCACCGAACGCCGATGGATAGCGCTGGTCGCCTCGGTGCTGGCGTGGGGCACGGGCGTGAGTGCTGCGCCGCGCGGTTTCCCGTGCAACGAGAGCTGGGACGTGCGCCCCAACGACGAAGTGCAGGTGGAACTTCGCGTGCCGCGGGTGCGGGAGGCGTGGGACCCGTGCGACGCGGCGTGCGTGTGGCGCGTGAGGGCCACCGAGGAGTGGGCGTGGCTGTCGCTGCGGTTCGCGCGACCCTTCGAGGGCCCCGACATCGACTTCGTCCCCGAGGGTGACGCTTCGAACGATGGAAGCAGGGTACGGTCGCGAAAACTGAAGAGATCAATTTCCCCCTTGATCACCTTATTGCTCACAAATATATTACGTTAAAAATGTCCCGTTTAGAAATACTGATTCTGGAACCCAAAAACACTTAAAAGTTGCGAAGGTGAAGCTTGAAATTGTAGCGCAGGCGCGTACATCCGAAACTCCAGAGCACTTTTCTTATACTTTGAGATAATGTACTGAGGACGATAAAATACCGAAATATTGCTTGAATGAATTTTAGGAATATATTGGCGAATGCATGTACAGGCTGTTGACAACCCGCTAATATTTTGAAAGTACCGTAAATCCATACCTCATCTAAAATTTAATTTAAACCACCTCCGATCACTGGTACCTACAATTTTCTGCATCAGAACATTCCTCTCGAAGCAAGGTCTAGAAAACGTCTGAAGGAACAGAAGTGTTGATACAATGTAGTGGCATTTATCGGAATATTTTGGGGGACTGAACCTCGGTCACCAATATAATTCCTCCAGACTGTTACAAATGGGAACATTTTGACAGTCGGTGCACGATGTTCATTGCGTCTTCTGATGCACTTATTTTAATTGTTGAATGATGTGAGTTCGTATTCGCCCAATTGGGGTCTTTCGGAAAAGTCTATGTGAAATGTAGCTTGAATGATATGCGTACTTTATTTTTAACCAGACAATTTAATTTAACTGATGTTTTCAATGGGTTTTCATAACTTTTCACTTCTGGCAAGTCAAAATTTTATTCAATATTTAAAATGTACTAATCTATATAAAATTTAGTACGGAAAATTATGCTAATCTCTCTCGAGGATCCGCCTATTGGTAAAATGCTTTGCGTAAAATGCTTTGATGAAATGTGTTTAGTATTAAAATAGTCATGCTATCCATCATGACATTCACAAATTACCCTACTCCAGACTTGTACGTGACCGAGTTATGAACTAGATCCAGATATTGCTTTTCCACTATTTCTGTGAGATTTGTTAACTTTTACTTGCAAAGTAATACAGCAAAGTAGCAATTGCGGGTCGCGTATGGAATACTAGGCATAACAAAGAAAATTGGAGCGACACGAGTCAACATGGTTGTCTGGTTTATTATGAATGACCCTCAAAACTATGAACTTGCAAGTTTCCAATAATTTGTTCAAAAAATAGGGTACGCGGCTCGTACAAAACGTTCTTTGGAACAATCATTTCAAAATGCCGGCTGGAAGGACACTGCTCTTAAACGTCGTCTCGTCTGTCAACATGTTATTCGTACGTGGGATTCTCTCTTTCGACATTAGTTACGTAAATAGCTTTGACTCCACTGAAGTAAAACTTAAGCTTTGAACTTTAACTTTGCTATAAAACTCATTTTGTAAACTTGTATTGATTTCACCGTGGGCGTATATTGTGAAGGTTAGTTAGATTCATTATTTTGTTTCAAACTCAAAGTGAAAATATTTCACTTTAAGGTTCAAAAAGGTTTTCATCAAAATGGATGCCAAGGCAAAGTAGGACCCTAAACGATAAAGAAGTCCAAACATCAAAATATATAGAATTGAAAATGCAAATGCTACTTACTTCGTCCTTCTAAGCATCCGAATTGTTGCTTCACGTATAGTCTCGCGTAATTTCTTACACCTCGTAAAATGGACCAGCGCAAAACGAAATTGTGCCGATGTAAACTTCATTGGCAATGAACAGTTAGTGAAAATAATTCATAAAGTGTACTAGTTAAAAACACTATTTAGTTCCATTGTTTGGAATAAAACTTTTTTTTTAAGAAGAACATGAAAAAGCAGTTTTCAGGACGGTTGAAAAATAAAGTAATAGATGTTCCAAGACAGAATGAACATATCAGAGAGTTCGTAAATTGAGATGCTATTTTGCAATGTTTGTTTATTCAAGAGTATCCATGGAAATGCTTTTGGGATACTGTATTATCGTTTTATCATTTCTTATTTTAAAGGAAGGATGCATGATGTGCTTATCAACGACTTTTTTGTTTAAAGCAAATGTGCTGTAATTCGTTGTCTTAACTTAATTTCATTGTTGTTTTAAACATATGAATGCGGTAATCTGTCGGGTGGAAATACACAATACATGTAATTGCTATAAGACGTTGAGGACAAAAATAAAGCACAACATTGCCTAAATATAATAGGTTTCAATAAAAGACGCTGAAAACTACAGAATGCAATGTTTTTTCTCTTAAGTTGGCGAACTTAATCATGAAAAGAAATTAAATGAAAGAATAAATGAATAACACTTTAAAAAAATTTGCAATGTTATAACCATGACTATAATTTGAACGTATAAAGTATGTTACATTAAAATACAAGTTCAATCTATAGAGATTTGGAACGGTTTAAAATGGTCTCTGGTCCGCGTCTTTCCGATTTGGTGGCTAACATTATTTGGATACATTTGGGGAAATATATACCTCATTAAAACGTCTTATTTGCGTCAATCAACGTATCAACATATCCATGTGTTAGTGTTTGAATTGAATGGTTTTGGAATTATTCACAACAGCTAATAGTTTCCCCAGCAGTTAACTTTGTAGTAACTTCTTTGTATGGCAATAGGTAGATTCGGCTAGGCTGACAGCTGTTATCGTGAACTCCTTCCGCTGCGATGAACGAGCGTCTCTCCCTGCAGGTCAACTCCAACAACAGCAGGAGCAGCGAGGACAAGGCCGAAGGGGGCGGGCCCTTGCACTTGGAGCTGGAGGTTCGTTGGCCGCGGCCCGACGGCTCCTGGCTCAGCACGCAGCTGCGAGACTACTCTCTGGAAAGTGTATCGCGCATGCGGGTATGTTGCACGCACTTTCTCGTATTACGCTTATCTTACTGCTATTGTTAGACTGGTTTACGTACAATTCCGGCAACACAAACAGCAGTTTGGCATCGACACGTCCCTGTAGCAGATAAAATAAATAATAGACTGATTTATTTTTTCATTGTTCATATTATATATTTCATTGTTTATTAATTTTTGACTTTTATTGCTTTAAGACATTAATCAACCTGTTGCCAAGTGAATTGAGGTGAAGTTTTCTTTGAAGATATTCCGTGTGTTCTAGCAAGTGCAAAGTGACCTCGTGTAATATTATTGCAGCAGTTTGTTTTAAGGCATGTTCATGGCAGAAACGATACCTTTTTAAACTGCGTTCCTTCCCTATCGTCGATGCATAAGAAACGCCTAGTTCCAAAAATTATTTTCCAGGAGAACTATTTTAAACTGAGCGGAGTCATTTATTTGACCGCCAAAAAGATGGTTCTATTCTATGTAGGTACTCATATTGTGAATTGTATTTCACATTTCCTCTAGTAAAAATATTCATTTAACTCCAAAATGACTGTTTTTGAGATGTCACTTCTTTTGTGCCCTCGTAACTTTAACTTTTCGTTGTTCTAATTTTCCTCTTTTTTAAAATTTGTTGAATGCTGGATAATTACAGTTCAGTATCATAAAACGTTTTCATACGTTGTGTTAACATGAATACACTGCATTATAACTCGTACATTTGTCGAGATATAGACAAATTCAAGAACTCCTACTATCAACAGTGGGGTGGGGGGAAGTAAGCTTCGAAAAATAATCTGTTTTCAGCTCATTTTGTTCGAAAATAATTTAATGAGACCAGATGGTAGTGGACAGTTTGGTTTATTGTATTTAGGTTAGAGTAAAAATTATTAGGGTGGAGGGAGGTACGTATGATGATCTGTGTTATATTTAATTATTTATAAAGTTGCAATGAACCGCAGGGCATTTGTTGCTAATCTGAGGAATGTATCTTGTACAATTTGAAGTTTATTAATGTTGAAAATTGATGCGTTGGTCTCGATGGGACATGCGTACAGTATGAAGGGTTCCTTTTTCTTTGACTGGGACCGGCTTTGGTAGCTCAGGGCATCAATTGACGTCTCTGCGGTGTCTCTGACCGGGAGGTCCTAGGGTTCGAGCTCCGGCGGTGACAGGATTTTCGACACTAGATAGCTGGATCGAATTCAGCCGCTGTATGGGGGAGAATTCTAGAGGCCGGCTGCAATGATCAATAATTTCCGTGGTTTCTCCAATCATTACCAGGGGAGTGCCGGAGTTGTACCTTGTTAAATGGGCCACGAACCGCGAGCGACCTTTTCCTCCCTTTCCTTGTCTGATATTCACCCCTTACTTACACACACTAACATACAAATACACTGCACTCCGACACATGACGGTAGCTTAGAACTTGTATCTGCGTTTTGCGGTGGCCCGCTAAGGAGGGAGATTCTTGGTTGGGGAAAACCGACGTGAATGTCGGTGCCGGATCTCGCCATTCAGCGGGGGGAGATCACAACATACCGCGATAAAAACGTGCACTGCACTTACGAGACTAATGACCTTAGCAGTCAATGCGCCCGGAAACATCAATTAGAGTGAAGGGCGATATGCTTGATCGGTGTTACACTTAATTCTTTATAAAGTTGGGCGATTGAAATGAACCACAAGACACGTGTTGCTAATCCGAGGGATTTATTTTGTAGAACTTGGAGTTTATTCATGTTTGAAATTACCGGTAGAAATAGCTCAGTGCATCAACCTGATGTCACTGCAGTTTCTCTGACCGGGAGGTCGTAGTTTCGAGTCCCGACGGCGGGAGGATTTTCGACATTAGCTCGTCAGCTAGTTCGAATTCAATAAATGTCTGGAGGACAATTCTAGCGGCCGGCTGCTCTGATAGGTAGTTTTCCGTGGTTTCTCCGATCAACACCAGGCGAATGCCGGAGCAGTACCCTAACAAACAGGCCACGGACCGCGCACGATTTTTCCTTCTTCTTCCTTGTCCTATCGTCACCCCTTACACACAATAACTCTAACATGCACTATCCTACCACACATGCCGGGAGACTAGTCGGAAGCTTAGAGATTGTCCCGGCAGGGTCGGTGCCCTGCTGGTGGGAGATACCTGGTTTGGGAGAACCCCGCTAGTCGACGGTATGTCGGCGCCGGATCTCGCTATCCAGCGGGAAAAGATCATTGCCGCCACCCGAGGAAGCACGCACTGCACTTACGGGACTAATGACTTCAGTAGTTGACGCGCCTGGAATCACGAATCAATCATGTTTGAAATTGATTGTCCATGCTTTTTCCTTTGACCTGTTGTGCGTGTGTGCCAGGTGCCTGCGTCGCGCGCGGTGCTGAGCCTGCGCGAGCCCTCGTGCGCCGAGGTGCCCCGCGCCTCGGGTCCCGCCCCCTCCCCGTCGCCCCGCGTGCGGCGCCTGGCGGTGGGCGTGGTGGCCCGCGCGCAGGACGCCGCCTCCGCCGCCGCCTCCGCCTCCGCCGCGGCCTCCGCCGTGCTGCACCTCGCGCCGCCGCCCGCCGCCCTCCAGGTGTTCGCCGCCGTCCTGGGCGGCTGCTTCGCCGTCGCCTGCGTCGTCTTGCTCGCCTCCTGCATCTGGTAAGAGGCGGAAAGGGATTAGCAACAGGAAATCGCCTCACCACAGGAGGGAAAGAAAGGTTTTCCTAAGCACGTGGCAAAGGGTGAACAAAACATCGGGGCCGTGTGCAAGCAGAAGCGAGCGGGGGAGGCAGCGTGACGTAGGTCACGCGAGGCACAGGTGTATAAGGGAGTGTACAGAGCCAGTGGGTGGGTTCTGGGGAAAGTGTGAGAACCTCGTGCTGATGCACCAATTTGCGTCAGGGCGGTGCAGCGGCGGGCAGTGTTCGCGAGGCAGGTCACGTGTTGACGCGCCTGGGGGTCTTGGTGTCCCAGGTGTGACTGCGGTCACGTGGGAGTGACGCTGTGTGCGAGCTCCGACTGAGGTGTGGTTGAGATCCACGATTGGCTTTGTGCGCGCTTCGAAGGTAGGAGTGGCGAGTGTCACAAATTAAACAGATTCTCAATCGGATTTGGATCGCTCCCGCGATCAGAGAATAGTAGGTCTATCAGAGCTAGTGTATAAAGTGTAAATATTTCAATCTACATATTTGTTTTATAAATATAACTGTATATATGAAAGCTCGTGACTGTGTTCCCTGTGAATACCCATGACGTCACACTATCCAACTTAGAAGGGCTTATGGGCAACATATAAAGTTCTAATTAAGCCGCGGGCCGCATCGTAATTTGAGATGTTTTTTACACTAACTACTGATATTACACTGAAACAAATATATTATATTAGAACGACTTTCATTCAACATACTTAATGATTAATGTACGTACGAGAACATTAATATATCATTAAATAAAAATAAGATGAATTGTGTAATTGTATTTGGTTGGTATAATATAATTTTTCAATGCAATCGCGGACCACACGAAAAGATCCGGCGGACTACATGCGGCCCGCGGGCCGACAGTTGGAAAGCACTTTCCTAAGCCATAGAAAAGCGACATCACAACAAAATCAGAGCTTTAGTGTTTATACTACCATTAAACAGAGCGAATTTCAATTAAAAATGTGGAATCGGGGGGAAAACATTTGGGTACATAAAAAACATCCACCTAAGTA
Organism: Acheta domesticus; assembly: GCA_031308135.1. Classification (NCBI taxonomy): domain Eukaryota; kingdom Metazoa; phylum Arthropoda; class Insecta; order Orthoptera; family Gryllidae; genus Acheta; species Acheta domesticus. The sequence continues at coordinate 21,838,285 of JAHLJT010009355.1, read as the reverse complement.
ATGGGTTTTGTATCACATCATTGTAAGCATTGTGAGCTATCATTTTTCTATGTGATGGTCCCTAGGTTTTTAAGTGAAGGTTTTTCATTTTCTATTCGTATAGAAAAATAGATGTTTAAAAATAGTGATCACGAAATAAAAGTTGTCAATTCGTTCAATCTGTGATAGTTAACAACACATGGAACCATTCTCGCTTCCTGTTATACCATGACATATTAGTCATAATAACTAACCTGTACCAAGCATATGAGAATATTTCAATGTACAATCGTAATCTACAAGAATTAGCAAACATTATCAAACTACTTATCTAGAGTTTCCTGTATTACTCTGCAAAAGGAAATCTGCTGCGACGCAATTGTGTTAAAGCATTCAATTCAAAATTTTTAAATTATATCGGTGGCTCGTTACAGTTCTGAATTAAATCTGATTTTCATTTGAGGGACAATGATTTGAATGCACCTGATTTCCATAAAGTCAGTGAAGGGCTTTGTGATTCATCCATAATATATTTAATTTTCATAAACGAGGCTCTCGCGTGTAAATGATGGCATCTGACATTTACTCATACTTATTTACTTGTTAATGACTCGTATAGTGAAAGGGTGGGGAGGGTGGGAGTAGGAATTCTTGAGCCCGAGGAAACGCAGGCAAATAATACAATTCCCCTACACGTCGTACAGTCCTGTTTGACGAAAATAAGTAATGAAGAAAGGAAATGAATGGTGTGCCTTCGCGTTGCAGCTGCAACTGGCGCCGGCGCGCGCTGGAGGAGGGCTGCCCGGCCGGCGCGCCGCGCCGCCTCCTCCACCGCCCGCGGCGCCGCCGCCGCTCCGTCGGCCGCGCCTGCCTGCTGCGCGCCTTCCACGGTGAGTGAGCCCCCGATCGCCGCGCAGAGTCCCTAGATACTGCAGAGTATACTGCGATTTTCGTAACTTGACGGTTTCATCCAATCGGGAGCTTGAACGTCACCATAGTGACGTCACTGTAGCGAAATACAAGCTCCTGATTTGATGGCATCGAAACAGCTGATTTCTGTGAGAGGCAAAGTTACAAAAATCGCAGTATAGCGCAACCGCCGCCATTTAATATCCACTCACTCGACAACCCCATCGGGCACCAAGCAGGAACTGAAGGGAAATTATAGCACTTGGTGACAATGAAGGTTTTCAAGAATATTAATATTGGTTTGGTATAGATTCGTGGTTCTCAACATACGGAATACTACACAGTTCCAAATTTACTGACAACTGGACATAAAATGGCGGGATAGGTGGAACAGTGGAATGCGCTACACTCTGTATCTAGGGACTCTAGGCGCGCCCACGCCCGGGCATTTGCGGAAAAGTCGTGTGTGGTGGGAAAGTCTCTATAAAATTCAATTATCTTCAGAACTGTCAATGCTATTTCGATCTTTAGATTTTTTTGTTCAGAATAATTTTAGACAGTGAGTTTGTGTTAAACACATTGAAACAAGAAACATATTAATCAGAAACGATAATTTAGATTAAAAAGTTTTATTCAAATATTAATTTTTGAAGTTTTACATCTCAATGTTTCATGGATTTCTTTTTCTCTTCTTCAGGAGTTAAAATTTAAGATACACAAATCAATAGTTACAAAATTGGAAATAGGTCGGAATGGACAGGAGAGAAATTAGAGAAGTACTTCTTTTATAATTCGAATATGAAGAGGGTTTTTTTTTTGAGGGGAGGGCCTACAAACTTTTGTAATACATTAAAGGGTAACTTGACTACTTGAATTGCTTGATCAGCTGGAAGTGCTAAATGGTTAATTCAGTTTTTCAATTGATATCCTAAATAATTTACACCATTAATTTATTGTAATTAATTACAATAACTTAGTAACAATTTATAACACAAATATTAATAGAATAAAAATGTAATGTGTTTAAACAAAAATTACAATAGTACATTAGATTGGATAAACTGACATTTATCACACGTTAGGTATGCGTGACTAAAAAAACGAATAAAGATAATCCCTGGTCTTCACTTCTACATACTCATCGCAATCGCTTACCCTCATTCATTCAATATTACATCCAATACTAAAGTCCGAATAAAATAAGAAAGTGGATGATGGGCATGAACGGGTCGGCATTTCCACATAATTAACAACATGGCTTGTCACCATATCCAATCATGCTACTGATTTTATCCTAATTATCCTCACTTTCGACACTTGTAACAAAGCTCACTTCACTAACTACGATAATCGAGCAATATGCGATTCATTTATTCTCTAGTTTGACGTGACAACACTGTGAAAAAGGCCGGAACTTCCGAGTCTCTGACGCTTAGGAACTAGCCTTACCCCACGGCGTTGAACTGTCAACCACGTTCTAATTTCCATCGCAGAGTAGTTTCGGCGCATGCTTCTGCTTGTGTTGAGTTCGTGTGACGCGATGCGCCTCAAGTCCTACGCGGTTCAAGTCCGCGTCTGATGAAATTGGTTGGCTGGCTTGCTTACGTGACTGACGTGCTGTGGCTGTGCTCTAATATTTTACTAATATTCAGCTACTTTACATTTTTTAAAAAATATTTAATACTCCTGTAAAAGGTAATGTACTTCAGCTTCCGGGTCAATGACCCCCATCTCGATCAGGTTTTTGTCCAGTTTCCTTATCCATTGAGCAAATGCTGAGATGACCCCTTGTTTTGCTTCTGGACGTAAATGTAGCTTCACTGTGCGCACGTTTTGTTGAGCATTCCTTTTGCTTGTAGTTCATTTACCGTTGAAATTGATTTTCTATAACTCGGGAACAAATATTTTTCAAATATTTTTATTTTTCTAAAATAATTATTTTCTAAATTAATTTTTTTTTAATTTTTTTTTTATTCTGGCCCTCAAGAAAATGTGCGCAGATAAATCTTTCCCCACACGTCATATACAGTTTTTACTGTTTTTTGACAAATAAATAAATAAAAGGATCGAAAACAAGACAAAACTGACCCGGAAAGTTGGTCTCTTGGCCTGTGCTCACTTGGTCAACGACCAGTGGATGTAGAAGAGGGGTATTGCTTTCAAATGCTCTCATCTTTTCTCATTCGAGAAAAAGGGTATAGCGGCGTGAAGCTGTATCCACGTACTGCACAAGTGTGCGTGCACGGTGACCCTAGCGCAGAGGCGCAAAGGATGAGCAGTTCGGGTAGCAAAAGCGTTTCGTCCTAGTTCAGGACTCGTCAGACAGGCTTTCAGCCTGGGACGCTGTAAGAGCGATGCGCCTGTTGCAGCCTTCATGCGCACGTCGCGGCGCAACCTGGAGCTGGAGGAGCGGCTGCCGGACGAGAAGGACTGCGAGACGCCCAGCGACTTCAAGTGGGCGCGTGGCGGCCGCGCCTACAACGTCGCCTGGTCCACGCACGACTCCGGCGGCGGCGGCGGCGGCACCACCGTAAGTCACCGCCCGGGAGGGCCTTTCGCAAGCAAAATGTTCACGCAGACATAATGGTTGTTTCCGCTGATATGGCCAATAGTCCCGTAAATGTTGAATTGAATTGCCTTATGACCTGAGTCTCGCCACGTGAAATGAGGCCTGCTCTTCCGTCTGACCACGCAAATTTCGCTACGCTCCTTTCACCAACTAGCGGAGAAAGAAGGTGGTTGGGCGTCGAAACTGGCGATTTTGAATTTTGCTCAGAGGCTTCATTTAGGCTTGAGGATCTTTTATATGCAGTAAATCTACTAAAATGGGACAATCGGCTTTACTTCCCCTCCGAAGGAAGGCGTACGAAGGATTTTTTCGCCCCTAAAAATCCATGGCTTCGATCGGGTTTGAACTCGCGAACAGTCCGATACGCTAACCGTTACACCATCGCCGCCACATGTGTATCCCGTGAGTTGTATCCCGTGCCGTTGCCGTATGTTGTATCCCGTGAGCTAGCAGTGCCCCTCCCCCGATGTTTTGAGAGTTCCAGCGCCGACATGATGTTCACGCAGACATAATGATTAGTTACTGTTTCCGCGCCCGCCATTTGATATGGTCAATGGTCCCATACATGTAGAGTATGTTGTATCCCGTGAGCTAGGTGTACCCCTCTCACGATATTTCGTGAGTTCCAGCGCCGACATAAGGTTCTCGCAGACATGATAATGATTAGCTACATTGTTTCCGCGCCCGCCAACTAATGTGGTCAATAATCCCATTAATGTAGAGTATGTTGTACCTCTGAGGTACCTGTGTCCCTTATATGATATTTCGTGTGGTCCCAGCGCCGACATAACGTTCACACAGACATGATAATGATTAGATATATTGTTTCCGCACCCGTCAACTGATGTGGTCAATAGTCCCATAAATGTATAGTCCCGTGAGCTACCTCTTGTCCCTTACACGATATTCGTGACATAACGTTCACGCAGACATCATAATGTTTAGTAATGTTTCCGTGCCCGTCAACTGATATGGTCAATAGTTCCATAAATGTAGGGTGTGTTATATCTCGTGAGGAATCCGCGTCCCTCTCCCGATATTCAAGCGTCGTCCTAAAAGTCGATTTCAGGAGTTTCTCCCTCTCGCGGTATCTCCGCAAGTCCAAGCTCATGACTGGTCTCCCGGCAAGCGTGATAGTGTTTTACATGTAAGTGGTTGGTGTATTTTAGAAGAGCGGAAGAGACAAGGATGAAGAAGAACGGATCACGCGCGGTTCGCGATTCGTTTGTTTAGGTATTTCTTTGGCATTCGTTTGGTATTGATCAGAGAAATCATGGAAAACTACCGATAAGGGCAGCCGGCCGCTGAAATCGTCCTCTACACAGTTCCTGATTTCGACCTAGCATGTGTCGAAAATCCTCCACTGCGAAATGACCTCGGACTCTGAACCTAGGACCCCTCGGTCAGAGACACTACCGCGGCAAAAGTTGTTGCCCTGAGCCATCTGGAGTAGATTAAATCATTTTATCGGTCACATGCGTCTTTAACCCCCTGTTAACAAGCAAACCCTACTGGTTTGTTAAGTACACTTGAACCTACCTGTGTGTTAAGAAATTTAACATCCTTAGCAACGCATTTTAATATACTTGGCAACGTAAAAAAAACCTCGATTCTTTGCAAGTCAAATTTTTATTAAGAAAAAGCATGGCGATGTACAAAACAAATCAAAATTAAACAATTCAGAATAAAAGTAACGCATATTAGTTTTGGGGATAGTTATTGTAAATTGTAATATTAATAGTGCAATTAAAAAAATGTGTATTAGGTAAATTAATCTCATTTTCCTCGTAGTCTCGGAACTTCTGAGGTACTTCTTGAACGTGGGGATGATTCTAAAGAGGAATAAAATCGACGGTTTGAAGCAGCCGATTTCTACAATTTTCATCCTCGTAGTGGCATCTCCCAACGCATATTCGCGACCGCCTGGTCTGAAATCGAGGACTTCTTGATCTAAGCAGCTTCACTTGCAACTCGCAACATTAGCCAAAGCACTTTCATCCTCTTTTCAACGTTTATTTTGATTTCTATTACACTGCAAATAAGCCTTACACATTTTTTCGAAATACCTGATTCATTTCACTGGTGGAACTAGTGACATGGTCGCTGGCTTCATGCCCACCCACCCCACGTACTACTGGGTGCTACCTCACCTTCGGGTGCTTTCTTCAGGCCAGTAGACTATATTTGTGACCTATTTTAAACAGTGGAGCATAGTCGAATTCGGCATCGTTCTGCAAAAACGTTTTCTTCCGGCAGCCGGATGCGCCGAGCCCCACCTGTTACTGCCTCGATGTCAGTTCGGTGCGTGCCGTTAGACGTTAAGGATAGTTTTGCGGAGTGATTTGCATTTTTCCAAAATCGCCTCTGAAAAGAATATTGTAACAATTGACAAAAATAATGTCGAAAACAAGCTGAGAATATGTCTACGTGTGAATTAAGTTATCAAACGGATGTAAAAAATGGGACAAAAATACCAAATTTTAAAGACGGGCGTTGTTTACTTTTATCAGACCTTCAAGTAAATTCATAATAGACTCAATTGTAATGACTTAAGTATGCATGTAAATAATATTTCTTAAATAAGGAAATTTTAAAGTGGTCTTTTCTTGCAATGTAGCTCCATATTTCTAAGCCCTTGACCTCCGCCTCCGAAAAGGCACAGCCCGATAGCATCGCGTGGGCAGTGATTTCTAAGCACTTGACCTCCGCCTCCGAAAAAGCACCGCCCGATTGCATCGCGTGGGCAGTGATTTCTAAGCCCTTGACTTCTGCCTCCGAAAAGGCACAGCCTGATTTCGTCGAGTGGGTAGTGTTTCTAAGCCCTTGACCTCTGCCTCCGAAAAGGCACAGCCCGATTCCGTCGAGTGGGTAGTGGTTTCTAAGCCCTTGACCTCCACTTCCGAAAAGGCGCAGCCCGATTTCGTCGCGTGAGCAGTGATTTCTAAGCCCTTGACCTCCACTTCCGAAAAGGCACAGCCCGATTTAGTCGCGTGGGCAGTGGTTTCTAAGCCCTTGACCTCCGCCTCCGAAAAGGCACAGCCCGTTTGCATAGCGTGGACAGTGATTTCTGAGCCCTTGACCTCCGCCTCCGAAAAGGCACAGCCCGATTGCATCGCGTGGGCAGTGATTTCTAAGCCCTTGACCTCCGCCTCCGAAAAGGCACAGCCCGATTACATAGCGTGGACAGTGATTTCTGAGCCCTTGACCTCCGCCTCCGAAAAGGCACAGCCCGATTGCATCGCGTGGGCAGTGATTTTCTGAGCCCTTGACCTCCGCCTCCGAAAAGGCACAGCCCGATTTGCATAGCGTGGACAGTGATTTCTAAGCACTTGACCTCCGCCTCCGAAAAGGCACAGCCCGATTGCATCGCGTGGGCAGTGATTTCTGAGCCCTTGACCTCCGCCTCCGAAAAGGCACAGCCCGATTGCATCGCGTGGGCAGTGATTTCTGAGCCCTTGACCTCCGCCTCCGAAAAGGCACAGCCCGATTGTATCACGCGTTGTTGACTTGCGAGTGAGAAAAATTAAGAGCAAATGTGTTCTCGTCATCACTTAGAACATGAAATTTGCCTCCAAGCACAATGAAAAGGGCCTCTCATTATTTCAACCCATCATACAAGCAACATATACAAGCAGTTCAAAATCTGCGATTAGAAGGCAGGTCGAAAGTCAATTTCCTTCTGACATTCTATTAGGATCTTTGAAAAAAGTATTTATTTGCCTTGTTACTCTTTGTTCACCAAGAGAAGGCAAATTTACTGTAATTCCCCCCCTCCCTCTCCACAGACGGGAAAAATACGAAGAAAATATTTTGCATTTTATTCGATTGTTAAATCTAAAACCTTCATAGTTCAAACAGTGTGCGTAAACTAGTGACATGCAACACCAAAAATGATCCTAAACAAACGACATAAAATGGATTTCCAAAAAGTAGTACTGATCAAGAAACAACAAATAAAATACTCTCATGTAACTGCAATAAATGAAATATTTTAACGAAAGCACTTCACGACTACTGCAATAACATAGCGGAAGACAGAAATAAAATACAGCGGTTCTCTATATACCTAGAATATAAAAAATGTTGTTCCGTACCCCATCACGTGGATATAGAAATATGTAATGGTGGTTATCTTCTTTGGTGGCTTGCTGACTCATGACGTAAGTTGTGAAGTAAACGGTGACCCACTTATGAGAATTCAGTGATTACGAGCAGAGATAAAATAAGCGGAATAACACAATCGAGTATTTGCATTTTTCAGACAAAATTGCAACGGTTCATTGTTATGCATTTTTTTCAGAGTTCCTGGATACATAACGAAACAATACTCTTCTCGCACGACCAGAGGCGGAAAAGTTTTCTTTCAGTTTATTTATTATCAGGAAAAAGTAACATAGATAGTTTCTTACAGATAAATCTTGTTGTTTCTGCTGTGTTTGGACATGAAAAGCTCTCCGCTGCATGTAATCTCCTTTCCCATAGGGAGGGCGAAGAGTGACCGGGAAAGACCATCAAGCGAGTGGGTTGGATACAGCCGGATTGTACCTTGCATGGAGACGAGGAGTGACCGGAGATGAAGGGAGCGTTTGGGTGGGATGCAATCGCATTGTGCCTTTTGTGGGTGGTGGAGAGTAATGGGGAGTGATGGGGGATTACTTGGAAAGTTAGTGGGCGGGATGCAATCAAACTAGGCTTCGTGGGGAAGGAGGTGAAGAGTGAGAGGGGATGACCCTGAAAGCGCGTGGGCGGGATGCAATCGGACTGTGCCCTGCCGGGAGGCTGGGAGTGACAGACGGACCTGAGAAGCTGGTGTGCGGGGTGCAATCGGACTGTGCCTTTTGGGGAGTGACTGACGATGAACTAGGAAGCGTGGGGGCGGGATACAATTGGACTGTACCTACGGGGAAGCGGAGAACGGACGACGATGACTAGGGAAGCGGGTGGGTGGGATGCAGTCGGACCGTGCCTTGTGGGGAGTGTCAGAGAATGACCAGGGAAGCATGGGGGCGGGATGCAATCGGACTGTGCCCTACGGGGAAGCGGAGTGTGTCAGACAATGACCTGTAGAGCGGATGGGTGGGATGCGTGCGTCTGTGCCTTGTGGGGAGGCAGGGAGTGACCTAGGAAGCAGGTGATCGCGATGCAATCATACTGTGCCTTGTGGGGAGGCGGGGAGTGGCCGAGGATGACCTGGGAAGCGGATGGGCGGGATTCAATCGGACTGTGTCTTGTGGGGAGTGTCAGGGGATGACCAGGGAAGCGAGTGGGTGGGATGCAATGTGACTGTGCCTTGTGGGGAGTGTCAGAGGATGACCTGGGATGCGGGATGCAATCGGACTCTGCCTTGTGGGGGGGGGGGGCTGAATCTGAGCTCGCTCGCGCGCGCATGCGTGCGGCCGGCCGCGCAGGAAGCGGCGGCGGTGGCGACGGCGCTGGCGGCGGCGCGCGCCGGGGCGGAGCTGGAGGTGCTGGCGGAGGCGGAGGCGGCGCTGGAGGAGGACGCGCTGCTGCAGTGGGTGCAGGCGCGCCTCGACCGCCTCGTGCTGGCCTTCCGCGGCAGCGACGCCTCCAGCGACACGGAGTGCGCGCGCCCGCTGTGCCCGCCGCGCCGCCCGCAGGTACCGCCTACTGGCGATTAGGGGCGCCACATCCCCACCAGGTCTTCACAACATCCATGCTTATATAAAAATATAGATGTTTTAAACAGATGTATTGATTGATGTATAGAATTGTATGTTTTTTGAACATCGACTGGGAGAGATGGCTCAGTGCATCAACCTGATGTCACTGCAGTTCCTCTGACCGGGAGGTTCTAGTTTCGAGTCCGACGGCGGCAGGATTTTCGACACTAGCTTGTCAGCTAGGTCGAATTCAGTTGCTGTCTGGAGGGGAATTCTAGCGGCCGGCTGTTCTGATCGGTAGTTTTCCGTGGTTTCTCCGATCAACACCAGGCGAATGCCGGAGCAGTACCCTAACAAACGGGCCACGGACCGCGCGCGATCTTTCCTCCCTCTTCCTTGTCCTAACTTCTCCTCTTACACTTACACTAACATGCACTGCACTACCACACATATCAGGAGACCGGTCGGGAGCTTGCAACTTGTCCCGGCTGGGGCGGTGCCCCGCTGGTGGGAGATACCCGGTTGAGGGGAAAACCCCCCGCTAGTCGACGGTAGGTCGGCGCCAGATCTGGTCATCCAGTGGGGAAAAGATCATTGCCACCTCCCGAGAAAAAAACATGCACTACACTTACGGGACCAATGACCTGAGTAGTTGACGCGCCTGGAAACACAAATCAATCAATCAATTGAACATTGATGTTTTGGGTTTGAGGTTTTTACAATTCCAATGTATTGTTCGTGGATGAAAGATGCCCATAATCACAATTTCGTAAAAGTTAAAATAAGAAACAATGACTGATGGTAGCAATATCTGTTTGTATGCGATGGAAACGAACGCGATGTGTTCTATCTTCAACGGCAGACTACCATCCCTTGCTCGAGATGATCCTGATGGCCTGGTATTTCCTTCGTCGTCCCGTATTTTGCACATGCAGAGACTTTTATAAGTTTGTTTTCAGTTAAATTTGAATGACAAATTAATAAGCTCGGCCAGGTCAAATTAAATTTCGTGGCGCATGAATTTAATGTTAGATTACTAAACAAACTGTAAAACATCGATGGTTTTTGGTCGATGTATTATTAATATCGATATTTTGATTTTCAACACCCATATTTGGCAACGTAATGTTTTTCAACATCAATGATTTTTGGTGAAAAATGTTCATAATTACACTTTTGTATAAGTGTTAAAAAAAGAAATATCTGATGTTACCACTGTCAATTTGTGTTCGATCCAAACAAACGCTGTTTCTGTTACCTTCATCGAACAACTTCTCTCTCGCTCGTGATGACTCCTTAAACGTCTTTCCTCGTATTTTGCTCTGGAGAGGCTTTTTTAATTTTGTTTTCACATAAATCTTAATTATAAATTAGTAACCTAAACCACTGTCAAATTAAATTTTGTTGCGCACGAATTCAATCGTAGAAGTTAATAAGTAAACTTTAAAACGTCTATGTTTAAAAAACGACCATGGTTTTTGGTCGAAGAATTATTACTTTCGATGCTTTAATTTTGAACATTGATGATTTGTTATCGGTGTCGCATCACTACCTACATTCCACACCACACCACATCACCTAACGCCTTAACCTGTCCCTGTTATGTCCAACGTGAAGGAATTGACTGGATTCCTTGAGATCATAATCGACAACTTTGCGAACTTGCCAACGAAATCGCGCCTTAAAATTTAATATTTTGTTCCGCCACTGGGCATGTCCGTTTGATGACAAGGCTGCGATCTTTGGCTTCCGCAAATAAGAATAAAAATTTTCAGTATACGTAACATACTTGTTCATTGTCCAACATTTTGTGCCAAAACACTTCGTGAAATGTACTTCACTATTTTTGCACATTATTTATGAATAAAATAAATATTAGGATTCATTTTGTAAAGAAGTCTGTTATCGAGCAAATGTCACTCGTAATATCATTCTCTGGAAATCCGAGCATCGCAAATTCTTCACTCCTCCAAACTATATTCATCCCATGATTATTCTCACACTTTTCATTTTTATGTACAAAATATTGGTTCTTGAAGAAATTTCAAAGCTTTTTGGTCAGTGAAACAAATTTACCATAAACGTTCAAAATTGCAACTCCTCATTAATACGATATTAAATACCGAAATTAAAACTACGGAATTGCTGAGTTCGCGGGTCCCCATCTGTTGTTTTCTGCTTTTTCTCATTTCTCTCGCGGCGTCGGGAGTCCTTAATGAGTAAGGCTCACAATCACCTTCCTCACTTTTGTGGCAAGGAAGTTCCTTATAGTATACGTGGTGGAACGATGAATGGGGATGTAATGACAAGGTCAAAAAATTCAAGGAATTAGTTTCGGTTTTTAGTGCAAAGTCTATGCAAATTAATAGATAAATGTTTCTCCATACATTCCAGCTCAATTAGTATGTCATTCTAAAACGCAGTGTTTTGCCTTCCCCTGGCACTCATAGTGGCAGTGCGTTCGACCTCGACCTAATCACTGAACGTTTCCAAATGCTACGAAATAAAAACGACAAAGCCTGCATCCTTGGAAAATAAATTCTATCTTAACAATTTTGTGCCCTATGAAGCGAATGTAAGTGCACGACGAAGCCTTAGAAACTTACGGGAATGGAGGGTGGGGCGTGAAAGGAGAGGCCACAGGGCCAAGGAAATTGCAATGTCGTGGAACGCAGCACTGCTATACGTTGGACTCACGTCGAATTCTTGCCATGCAGACTTGTGGCTACGAGACGGGGAAACAAAGCTCACCGCGCGATGTCTTAGCTGACTGCCAGGTGAAGTGAATTCAATATTCCACGGCCGCAAAAGGTTGCAGACAGGCTGCCGTTCGTTTCAGGATCTTTCCCTCAATCAGCGACGCGTTCACCGCATGCCATTGTACTTCCTTTGTAGTATACGATAGGCGGCCGAAACCTGAAGTATCGCAAGGGGCACAAAAAAGATAGTCAATACCTTCATATCAACTTACTTCTGGACATCGAAACAAATTTCTTGAAGCTTCCATCAAGGTTTTTTATCAACAAAATTTGGTCGATGTTCATCAAATCTTCGTATTCGAAACGCTACGAGTTATTCCAAAATAACTAGTACTCTTCGTGAAAGTTTAAATTTTACACAATTAAAATCAATAATATGGAGTTATTTCGTTAAATAAAATTGTTTAATGAAAGAAGCGATCTCGGAGTGTTTTGCATTGATTTTCAATAAAATATATTACCAAGCAAATTTCAATCAAGATTCTCCTGGTAGAATGAACTAGTTGCTTTGCAAATAACGTTTGATATTTCAATTAACATTGATAATCACTTGACGTCTGAAAGTATAGAAACTTAAGTAGTAACATGCAAAATCTTCGATTTAGAACCCACGAACTCCTTGTAACTTTAGTTTTAAAATCTATTAATAGTTTTAAATGGTTTGAAATCGGTGAAGGTTGAAGAAAAATTGATTGGGTATGTAAAGTGCTGAAATAACTATATTTTAATTATTGAAATTTGATTTATTAAAATGTTATTCCCAATCGGTTAAGGCGTCGGCTCTGTCAGCGTCGATTTTAAGATCGTTTAGTGTTGAATAAAAAATCGGTTACGTGATATTGGTGGTGATACTCTTCAAACATATTCGATTTTGTATTCAAGAGCTCGTAGTATTGTTCGAAAATCCGCATATTCATTTCTAATTTGACAGGTTTAGATTAATTTCGTAGAATTTTAACACGATAAACCCTTTATATCCAGTCTCTTCATCAAAGTTACGATTTCTTTAACTTTCATGAGACAGTTTGCCCTATATGTTAAATTTTTCCTCATCACACAATATCATTTAATTTGTATTTGAAGTGTTAGAGATCCATAAGACTCGATAGATAGTGATTATTCATACTCGCTGGACAGATCTAGGAGTCAGTCTGCATTTGAACGGTTTGGAGCAGAAACAAAATAAGTCACATTTGCCGTAGCAAGACTCGTGCTATTCGTAAATGTTAGTAATGTCGATTTTAGCCGAAGTGCGTTCTATCTTGATGTTCCAAGCCCTTCAAAAACAATAACATGGTATTGCATTAACAAGATTAACCACACTTTTACAAAGATAGATAAATATTTACGAATTACGGAAGGCTTTCTTTGGCTGGTGTATGTAATTTCTGCCCGAGGCTTTCATTTTTACTCAGATTCGCAATGCGCACACGATGTTAATTTCGCATCCGAAGGATCATGTAATAACAGAATGACAAACTTATCGAAGTTGTACTTGACACGCACGAATTACACAATTGAAAATAGGTCGAAGCGCTCTTGCAAAATATTCCTCTCGCTTCACAATAGGCAGAGAGCGTCTGCATAAAAAATACAATTCGGACGTTGTAGAACAATTCTTGGTCGAGTTGATGTCGGAGCAGGGGGTTGAACAATAGGCCCTGAACTGCTCGCGCCTCCGTCCCCATCCTGCCTGGTCTTTAGGAGATCTGATCCACTTTCGACTTTCGTCCATTTGGAAAGAACCCCACTCTACTTCGCGGTCACGCGAGTCCAGATGTCAGACCAGGTCTTGAATGAGGGAGGGCGGCTCAATCTAGGTCTCTAAAAAGTACTTCCGATGTATCACGCTCCACTCAGGACACACAGCATTTCACATTCTCTCCTTGCTTCCGGACTCGCGCCTCTCTTGATATCTGGGTTGACGTCAGAACAAGAACTATGAGTGTTTCCTCGATCTGGGTATGGCGTTTCCCCAACTAGAATCTACTGCTGAGGTTGGTCGAGCGAAAAGATATACCAACTGTAGCGAGACAAATCAATAAATTTCTCCTGAGTGGAGAAGGGGAGGGAGCCATGAATCGGATCCTGACAGGAACCGCTGAATAAAACCTGGGACTCGGAGTCTCCTCTCCTCCGAGCACCTTCTTTAGCGCAAAGAACGTGCATATCGCCGAGAAATTGGGGAACGAAGTGGGCTTTTAAATCCTTCATTAGGGTTAGTAAACGAGTTGTAAATCCCTTGCGGGAGAGCGTTTAATTATCGGCAGATCAAGTACCCTTTTGGTCATATCAGAGTTCATTGCTTTGAAGAGCAATGACATTTGAATGATGAAGCAAAGGTAGAATGAGAAGCAGGAGTTACGGTAGCATCCCGAGAAAATCTACAGCTTACCTGCTTTGTCCACCAAAAATGCCTCCTGGAAGAACTGGAATTTGGTGCCTCGTACAGACGGGTATGGTGAACGGTCTCCCCTGAAGCGTCGTTCGAAGGAGGACGAAGGGAGCAATTCGTCCTGGAATAGTTTCTAGATGGAGACAGTAGAGCAAGCGCATCCACAGTCATTTAATATAATCTCACCCGTAGCCTCATCCGGCAGCATTCGATTGTTTAATAGAAAAGAGAAGTGAAGGTATAATATTAATACAGTAAACCAGACCTGCACAGCATTTTGCACTTTCACTGGCCTCAGGAGCTGCGTGCGGGCAACTCGGGTGCAAATGAGAAAATCGATGAAGGGTGGGGATGAGACCCAATCTAGAAGTGGGGACCATCAATCAGAATGCGCAATTCTAAAGATAGCGCGTAAATTTAAAGAACAATCGGCAAGAACATGACGGTCATATACAGTTCAAGTAATATTGTCTTTTGTATTATATTGCAAATGTTTGTTCTCGGTATATGATAGGGCGAAATATGAAACTACTCGTACAACGAATTATACACATTAGATTTCGACACCAAGTATTATAGTTGCTTGTAGGGCTTATAATGTAATTCTCTTTGCTACGATGTAATCACAAATTTAGTGTTGTGCTAAACACAAAATTTTGATACTGAATTGTTTTTGTTTGATGATGGCAGCAATAAACAATTTTTTATTAACTATGTTTAATTGAATAAGACGGTTGTCTCAAAGCAAAAACATATTGTTCTTAAAAAAATCACGATTATTTTCTGTTCTAATTTCTGACAAGAGAGTAGAGTCGTTTACGAGATCGTATAAAAATAGAAAGCCCTTTGCATTCTATTTAACCAATACCCATGATTATCTTGTGATTGTCCGTAACATATTGTCACAGAAGTTTGCTCGTTGATCTCTTGTATTCAGTTTCATAATGGGAGAAAATGGTCACAAATGTGCTATTAAACATTACCCTTCTTGGAATTGCCACATATTCTATTTTTATGTCAATTTTGATGTGAGAGATTGCTCTCATGAATTTGTTCATTTTTCTATGATTTGGAGATTATAACATTCCTGGTGAACAATCAATTATTAAATTGCAATTTTGTGTTAGAATTAAATAATATTTTTTTCTTATATATAAATATACATTTTAAAGCTATTGCTTTAAAATAATGCTTAAGCGTCGCAATGAGCGTGTTATTTTCTTTTAAAAAAATTAGAAAATGAAAATACATAGAGTGGTGGATACAGAGGTGGATATACAGTAGTGCACAGAACGTAAACAGTGAATTATGACCCTGGTAACTTGAAATACTAGACATAATCCATTTAAACAAATATCCATTTAAACAAATATGCATTTAATTTTGAATCATGGATTATTATTAGACGCCCAGGCATTCAATCTATTCGCCGCGTCGTGCTACGTCAGACTTCCCCCTCCCCGCAAAGCTTCCTACTCCCCACTACTTGCACTTTCGGCGCTGCCACGGGCAGGCGATCGGCTCGCAAGTGCAGAATGCCCGCGGGAGCAGGCTTTGTGCAGGTCTGCAGTAAACCCTTATTAACACGAATTCCAAGGAACCGAAATAATCGGAGTTCGCGTTATAAAAATTCGCGTTATCAGAGTATTATAAATGTCCGTACAAACCGTAATCCCGTACGGGAAACTAAGTTTTGTTCGTGTTACGGGGAAGTTCCTGTTAAGCAAGTTCTTGTTAAGGAGGGTTTACTGCAATGTTGTCAGATAGATTTGTTTCTCATGATGCAATGACATGGTGGGCTGCTCCGTCGCATAGATTTTTGGTAGTTCCTGCGCAGCACAAGATACATCACGAGCCATGTGACCACTATTCGGACACTTCGTTTGAAAAGCCAGGCCAGATGTCGCAGGCCACCATGCTACAGGGAAGAAATCAGTGACAGTGAGAAACATTTTGAAATAGCATAGTCAATTTAACAGTTACCAACCAAAAAAAAAAACACGAAAGGGTGGTTGAAATAAAAGAAGGCAATTTTAAAAAAATGCTCCATCTGTTTCAATGACCTGTAACAAGATGATAATTTTAGTATCGTTCTAAATTAAAAATTCCCGTTAATAGTGTGACACAAAATGGTGCATCAAGTTCATTGGCTGAAACCGGATAGGTTGCGCAACAGCATCACATGTCATTGCACTGAGGGAGGTTCCCAACACTCTCAATTCCGCGGAGTTCGAAATCTGTAAAAATGGGTAAAACATAGCGGAAGAAACGCGCTGCTCTGTGTCTAGGAACTCTAAATGGTGTCTGATAAGTAACTCCCTATTTTCGGATAGTTGTAATTTTTTAACTTCCGAGCCAATTTATTTTGCAATTAGTTTTGTTAGGAACAGTGATTCTTGAGGTTTAGTTTAATACCTTTTTTTATATTTCCACTTGAGCTCCAGAATTTTCATTGCACTTTTTAAACGAACTGTAGTATTCAATGCTGCTGCCCGCAGCATGTTTTGTGGAGCATTGGTTAACACATAAGATTTGGTTGCATCAAATTCATCCAAGTTCTTTGGTTTTGTTCTGTCAACCTCCTCCTTAGCCCACCCCCAGAGAAAAAAAATCGCAAGGTGTTAAGTCAGGGCTGCGGACAGGCCATTCATGTGCACCACGTCTGCCTATCCAACAACCTGGTATATGATCATGCACCCATTCGCTGGCATCATTTGCAAAACGTGTAGGTTCTCCGTTGTGCATGAAGTAAAGCTGTGGATTGTTGTACTGCGAAATTACAGGCCAAACTGTGATTTCTTAGGGCTCCTTAAAAATATTTCAGGAACTCTAACATTCACTTCTTTCCTCGAAGTTGGTCTTCCTGATCTCCTTGCATCGGCAGTACTCCCTGTTAGTAATTTGGAATGACAGTTTTTAACTGTTTTTGCATCCAGTGTTTGATGGATCCTTCTATCACCTTCGTACTTGCACCATAGGTACCTCCGCCACCTTTGTACTTGCACCATAGATCCCCAAGCCTCAAAACAAGCTTCTATTCTGGCCCACACTTCGACGCTCAATTCAGGCGGCATTTTTCAACTTAAATAAGACTAAACATGTTAAACAAAACATCAAGCACTACTCTTTCTAAAATATTTTGTTGTAAAAAATGTCGATTCATAAATGAAGAAATTGTAGCTATCCAAAAATAGGGAATGAAGTATCAGACACTATACGTAGTTGTCACCCTTATAGAAATAGATATGAGGCGTTGTTCTGCCGTATGTGTTGATTTTGCCAGGAAGCTTTTTCGGTGGCATTGCGGCCATCTTCAGAGAGATTCTGAGGCGGCTGGGGACCTCTGTTGAGACAAGACAGATGATGGTCGATGATACTGAAGATGGCCGCGATGCGACCGAAAAATCTTTCTGGCAAAATAAACACCTTCCGACAAAACAACGCCTCGTATCTATTTCTATAATGATGCGAATGTCGGTAAAACACGACGCCATTCCCAACCAGTTGTCCCGCTGTTGCAGCGCATCCTGAAGGCGTCGTCCTTCGACACGGCGGCGGCGGCGGCGGCCGCGCGGCCGTCCACGCCGCACTCGCCCGAGGTGTGGTGGACGCCGCGCAATTCGTGGGCCCTGTCGCGCAGCAGCTCCTCCAACAGCTCGCTCTTCTCCTGCATCTCCGAGTCCCCGTGCGCCACGCCCAGGCCCCCGCCCCTGCCGCCGCAGCCCCCTGCCTCGACTCCACCACCACCCACGCCGCCCCCTGCCTCGCCCCCGCCTCAAGCGCAGCCACTGCCAGATCACTCGAAAGGAGACGAGGTCGATTCATGCGCGGGAGGAACGGGACATTCCGACCTCCGTTGACCTGATTCTCATTTCAATTATGCGAGCACATGTTCAGTTTCGAATATAAACAAAATGTGTTCCACAGTACAAAAATGTATTAATACAAAATAATTGAAACAAAATATATGGAGAATGATTTTCAAAGGTGAATGTATGAGCAAAACTGAACATATTTTCGCATAACATAATCTTTCTATTAAAAAACGGTACGGTATTTTGTAACGATGTACAAGATCAAAGTACAAATTAGCATATTTACATTTTCTAGGTATGTATATGTAAAGTAATATGTATACCCAAGATAAAATCTGGTCCTTATTTATATGATATTTTGAAATAAATTTATATTTGTTATTTTCGTTGAATTTTGTAGTATTTCCTTACATTTTCATCTGCTGTTCATGAAGAAAAGCTAGAGCCAAACTTTCCAACACTGAAAGAAAAATTCAATTGAACTGAAAGCATAATTGAAAGTCTGAAATCAATCATAAGACAAAGCAACATCAATAACCAACAGTTGTCTCCTGATTGCTTTGGAATAATCATTTAAACATTGGTAAAAAGAACCATGACTGATATTGGGGAAGGGGAGTAGTGCAACTGACCATACAACTCTCTCTAAAATCACAAACTCACCCTTTGTTCTCTTTGCTGCCCTACTGTTAAAGCTGAACTGCCATCTCATAGTTCAAATATAAAAGTGCCTGTTTATCGGAAATGTGATTTGAATTATATCTAATAAACAAATTTTATATAAACTAGTGGTGCTAAAAAGGCACATATTTTTTCATTATGTAGTACAGCAGTATTTTAATTTTAACTGTAAAGGTTAGGTAAAATAACATTGCTATCGTAACTAATACTTTACTTTTCTCTTGAGACACTCTACACGAAACCATAGTCGAAGAAAGTCTTTAATTTTTAAAACGCAAATGTTTAATGAAACTTTTTCATTTGAATTCAGTATATTCTTCTCTACACTTACAAAATGTTCAAGAAACAATACAAACACACACACACGCACGCGCACACACGCGCGCACACACACGCGCACACATGCGCACGCGCACACACACACATGCGCACACGTGCGCACACACCTTCTGCTGGACAAGATTTGAACAACTCTAGCACTTCAAACAAACATTAGCGACTGAGCTGCAGAGCCATACTGCAAGGTAAAGCTTAGAAATTATGTTCAATGTTCTGCTCATTGATTCTTCAGAAAATTCGCAAAAACTACTCATGTTTAAGAAAATAAATAAAATGTACACAAAATTATTTAAATATCCAATATCGAGGTATATACTGAAATAAAAAGAAATATACAGCTTCAATATTGAAGTTGTAGGACAGATTGCTTGCAATTTTCTTATTCCAGAGGGTTTAATGAAAATCGAACCTATCGCATAACTTTTATATGCACCCTCGGGTGGCATTTTAAACTTTAGTCCTTTTTCATATAGCTTTGAAATGTATGTGCATACGACAGATAAGGAGTGATCATGACAAATGATGTAAGTCCAAAATTTTACTTTTTTCAGAAACTTGTAAAAACATAGTAGAATGCAAATTATTTATTGAATGTGAAAATAATAGAAATTTTCCAATAACATAATATCTTATATTTATAACAAAGTAACGGATACAAGAGTTTCTACCCATTCACAGACATAAGATATAATCAATGTTTACATTTCACTGATAATTTCACTGAAAATTGTACAAGTTCCATGGATAGACATTACAAATAAAATGAACACACTTTTCACTTTCAGAATTTATGGTAGAACACTTACGTTAATGTTGACAATGTTGTGATTCTCTGACAATATTTTGGGTTTTTTTATTGTGTTCTGCCCACCACTGGGCTCCGCCACTTTTGTTTTCTTAAAACTATGGTATTTACAAAAATAAAAATCCTCCCCTTTCCTCCGGATATATCGGAGACTGAGAGAGGATGCCAGGGGAGGAGTGACAATATGTATTTATTTGATGGGGGGCTATTGCTTGTCTTTATTGGTTTTTATTTTAGGTTGGCAGATGTAAATTTTATTTTATTAGGGTGCTCATTGAGGTGATGATCGGAGATTTGCTCTGTTGAGTGGAGATTGCTATATGTTTTTGGGCTATGCATTGTTCTGTTACTAGTGTTTTGAATTTGGGGATGGGATTGGGAGGGTTACAATGTCTAGTGGATGCTTTTTCTATTGTGGGGAATTGATCTATTGCGGAAGGAAAGGTGAGGTTTGAGGAAGTTTCTGAAGGCGGGGTTGGCTATTGCTTTTTCAATTCTGGTTTTAGCTGCTGCGTGCACTTCAGTCGTTACTGGTGTCATGTCATTGACTTTTTTAATTCTTAGGTAGCATTCATCTGGTCTTGGTTTGAAGATGAGTCGAATTACCCTGTCTAGTCTTGTTAGTCATTTATAGTTGGTCTGGAAAGTCGTTGCCCAGGTTTCACAGGAGTATGTCACTATTGGCTTAACATTCGTGTTGCAGATGTACAGTTCTGTCAATGTTTTTATGAGCAAAAAGTGGCATCAGTGCATTAATAAGTTGTTGTGCTTTTTTAATCTTTAAAATAACGTGCATTATCCATAATAGTTTCTGGTCAATTGTCAGTCCTAAGTATTTTACATCTTTAGTCCATAGGATGTGGATATTGATGTGTGCAGGTGGTTTGTTGATGGGGAAGCGTCTATTTTGCTATGTAAATATCATTGCCTGGCATTTTGTTGGGTTCATTGCAATATTGTTGTCAGTGGCCCAGTCCATCAGTTGTTGTGCAGTGCGTCGTAGTCTGTCGTAATCCCATCCTTTGTCTTTGCCAGTCTTTATCACATAAGCAAGGTCGTCTGCACAGAGGTATTCGTCGACTTGGGTGGGACAGGAATGTCATTGATAAAGAGCGAGAAGAGTGTCTGGGAGAGGACAGCTCCTTGGGGGACACCGACAGGGATTGGGTATGGAGACAAGATGCTTGGAACCGGACTTGGAGGAAATGTTGTGAGAGGTAGCTTTCGAGAGAATATGTTTGTATAATTATATTCAACTTGGTCCAATATATTCTTGAAACAGACTTATTTGTAATAAACAGAAACTTTAATATAAAATATAGCAACAAGTTTCAAGGTTTTATTTTACCTCATCATCAGGCTAGAAGAATTAATGAAATTCAATTAATTAAAAACATTTTTAACAATTTTGATATTTTTTTCCTTCAAAATAAACATATGGAGCTTACCTTTAAGTCATTTAAAATCATAAAACTTGACAATGTCAAGACAAAATAATTTAATACATAAATAATTAGTAACCAAGGAAAGGAACCATGGTATCAAAATAAAATGGGTATGTTTTTAGGTATGTGGATATAAACAATTTTAATAATCTAATCTATACAAAAATTTCTGAGAAGTGAATCATATAAATTTGTGAAATTATTAGATTCTACCTGAGTATTTAAGCTATTATGTGTTTTAATAAATAAGGTCTCTAGAGTCAATCTCGAAAATTGTTTAGGTTCTATTCTTAATATATCAACATTTAGTATAAGTATTCCCTTTTCGATAAATTACTATTATCGAAATTACTATTATCGAATTACTATTACTATTTATCGAAAAGGGAATACTTTAATTACTAATTGGTATAGAAAACCAGTATATGCTGGAATGACATTAAATTTTTTATCATGCCATCCCTTAGCAATGAAGAGGGCTGTTATTTGTAATTTAGTGGACAGAGCAATAAAACTTTCTTCACCAATTTTTCATAAAACTAATTTATCAATAGTTAAAGAAATTTTAAGTTTAAATAATTTTCCTTTAAAATATATTCATAAACATATCCAGAAAAGGTTAAAATGAATTTTTTCTAAAATCATTTTGAATTCTAATAGGAATAATACAGAAAAAAATTTCATATGTCTGCCTTTTATTCCAAAAATTAATAGTGTCTTAAGGAAAGAATTAAAAACAAAATTTAATATAAAACTGTATAATAGTGTAAATAATACAAAGCATATTGTTTTGAATTTAAAAGATAAAATAGAATTATTTGATTTCCAAAATTTAATTTATAAAATCAAATGTCAAAATTGTCCTAAAGTTTATATTGGACAAACAAAAAGGAAATTAAAATTAAGAATATCTGAACATATCAGAAACATTAATGAAATTTCACAAAAACTGAATTCTATTTCAACACATAGAATTGAAATGGGTCACTTGATAGATTTTAAAAATGTTGATATATTAAGAATAGAACCTAAACAATTTTCGAGATTGACTCTAGAGACCTTATTTATTAAAACACATAATAGCTTAAATACTCAGGTAGAATCTAATAATTTCACAAATTTATATGATTCACTTCTCAGAAATTTTTGTATAGATTAGATTATTAAAATTGTTTATATCCACATACCTAAAAACATACCCATTTTATTTTGATACCATGGTTCCTTTCCTTGGTTACTAATTATTTATGTATTAAATTATTTTGTCTTGACATTGTCAAGTTTTATGATTTTAAATGACTTAAAGGTAAGCTCCATATGTTTATTTTGAAGGAAAAAAATATCAAAATTGTTAAAAATGTTTTTAATTAATTGAATTTCATTAATTCTTCTAGCCTGATGATGAGGTAAAATAAAACCTTGAAACTTGTTGCTATATTTTACATTAAAGTTTCTGTTTATTACAAATAAGTCTGTTTCAAGAATATATTGGACCAAGTTGAATATAATTATATGATTTAATACATACAGACTTAATATAAAATAATAAAAGAATATGTTTGTAATATTTTTTTCATGAAAGGAGGCGTAGTTAGGAACTCATGTTTCTTTTATGATGTAATTGTATGAGAACACTGCACTTTTTGTACTTCCTGTATTTCCCCAATACTGTGCAGATTTTTACCTTTACTGAACATGTTACAGAAATTCCATACTTCAAGATTATTAAATGGTTTTTTAGTTTTTATCCCTTGAGGACAAGATGCATTTCTTTGAATACATGAAAGGGCCAATATTGAGATTTTAGGTATTAATGTATGAAAGCTTCTGCAGCTGGATCAAAATTTCTTAAGTAGATATCAAAATTAGGAAACCATGGATGTTGTTCTTTTTTGTTGCTTCCTACATTTTCACTGGTACACTATCATATGCTTTTCTTAGGTCTACAAAAACTAGATTAATGGGCATCTGTAAGCTACGGACTTTTCCATCAGCTGTTTCAGGCAAAAGAGATTATCTGTACAGGATAGACCAGATCTAAATCCTTTCTCTTCTTCTAGTTCCATCATATCCCTTTCAATGCGACCTCTCAAAACCTGTCAAAACAGCCTTCCATCCTATTGATGGAATGACACTAGCCCCTGTAATTGAAGCAATCAGATTTATTTCCTTTCTTATAATGTGATGAAATATATACTTTACCAATCTTTTGGTACAGCTTTTCTTTTCAGGTATTTAATAAATATTTCTGACAGATATTCCAAGGCAACATCCAGGGCATGTTTCAACAATTCAACAGGAACTCCTCCAGGACCAAGAGTCCATTCTGGACCTCCAGGACTGGTTGTCCTTCATAGGCATTAGCTCTTTTCTTATTTTGTGCACACTTATATCTTCACATGAAATATTTACACAATCTAAGGAATAATCTATACATTGAAAATCAGTCTGCATTTCTATGAAAAGAGTTTCATATTATTTTTCCCATTACTCTTCAGTTATCAGGGAATATGTCAGTTTCTCTATATTACCTTTTTTAAAAACATTAATTGTTTTCCAAGCCACCCTTGATTTTGGACCACCAACTAATAGATCTATTTCACACATTTCTTTTCCCACAATGCATCTTTTAATTTGGCTACTTCCTTTTTAATAACGTAAAAGTATTTTCTGTAGATATTTCTTTCTAAAAGTTCTTTAGAATTCAACCATTTACAAAAATAAAATGTTTTATTACAGGGCTTCCTTGCTCCCACACACCTACGAGCAGGACCCATTTCAGAGGTCAAGACATTGTGTACAATGCCGAGTACCAGCTGAGCTGATTCAGCGCATAATGTTTTTAAATGTACGTTGGTGAATAATGTATTACCTGACTTAAAAAGTGTTTAATTCAATAGATTTCTTTTATTTACAAGTAATTGAAATCTGTGAGCTGATGCTCATAGAGAAAGCTCATATTTTGAAAATGGCAAATGATGCATGTCACAACAAAGCAAACGTGTAATGCGATTCAGCATAAAGCTCTTAAATATTAAATCTTCACACATCAAGAATTGTTTGTCTAACATTAATATATTTTGTTATGTTATAACAATAAAAATACAGATATTTAAGAAGAGAAACAAAATATCAGTAATTGTATTCACTGAAAGGAGTTACTGAACCTAGAATGATGGCTCAAACCAGCCAAAAAGCATTCTATACACATTTTTGAAAACAAAAAACTTTCTAATTTTTGTACAGCAAATTCGGTTCTAGGCTTTTATTTGTGTCAACACATTTTCTTTTCTTTTGATTTTATTCCCTTTTCTGCATTTTTTAATAGATAAAAAAAAGATCATTCAGTGTATAAGACACTAGAAACACAATTCAACTGTCAAAATGTGCAATTTTCAGGATAAGTAGACTAATAAAATAGAAGAACATTAAAATTATTTATTCCTTTTACAGTTTTCTAGCACTTTCAGACCTTTTCTTCCACATTTTTTGGCCTAAAATTGTTGTGTGTGACCTGACCATGAAACAAAACTTCAATAATACATACACATTTTTCCTTTATTTTACACTCGAACAACAACAATTTCTGTTACATCTAAAGGAGAGTGAAAAAGTTGAAATTCTGTTGAACTATATAATTACAAAAATTATTTTAGAAACCAGTCTCCTACTACCCATCATTCTTTTCAAAATAATAACATTTATGTCTTCATTGTACCTAATGAGAAACACAGGGGGAAAAAATGAAATTTTCCATTCTGAGTGAACTCAGCAGTTGCTCTTTAGATTTACCAGATGGATGTTTTCATGCCCAATCTACAAATATATTATTATATCATATTTGTATTATATAAGTTCCAAGCTCTGTAATCCACATTGGTAAAAACAACCCTCGTTTACCATACTATCTAAAAGGATCGAGAATGAAGTTGTAAAACTATATCAAAGATCTCGGGATAATGATTTATGATGAATTGAAAGGGGAGAAACATTAATTATATTATTAAAAAAGCAAATAAAAACTTTATCTCCTGAGGAAAACTTTTAAACATTTAGATAGAGAATCATTTATACTTCTCTTCCAAACCTTTATCCTTCCAATCCTTGAATATGGCAGCACTGTTTGGAACCCTTATTTGAACAATAACATCTTAACTTTGGGAAAGCCACCAAAATTGGAACATGTCTGAGAAATCTTCCATACAATGCTTATCTTAGAGAATTGAATCTGTCTCCTCTCAGTGAGAGATGTCTTTGTGCAGACCTTACCAAAACCTTGAAGATTGTGAGAGGGTTTTACTGATATCACGAATTAGAAGACATCTTTATCCAATCTCAAATTATGCACTGAAGAGGTCAGTTTCAAACTAACCAAAGCCAAATTTAAATGACTTAAAAAACAAAACTTCTTATCAAATCGCATTGTAGTTTTGGAATCGTCTACCACAAGAAATTGTTACCTCGCCAAGTGTTCGAGCTTTCAAAGTAGCTTATGATAGAATGACAAACCAAGATTGAACCCCTTGACGTAACTTATATTCTATTTTCTTCAATCTATATTTTATCTTTTTATTTTTACATTATTTCAAACTCTGTCCTTAAGTAGCCAACAAAGTATTCTATTTTTCTACATACATTTTTCAATATTCATGTAACCAATTACAATAACTATGTGTGAGATTTATTATATATATATATTTTTTTTGTATGATAGTTAATATATATATATATATATATATATATATATATATATATATATATATATATATATATATATATATATATAAACTATCATACAAAATGTCATTAGCCTGATTCAGGCATTTATTAGTTTTTACTGCTGCCTGTCAATCAATCAATAAATAATTTAAATATTAAATTAAAACATACCACTTACTATTTTCCCTTTGCTATTTAGAATTTGTCATCAATGGCTTCATACCAAGGTAAATTAACAAAAACAATTATTTTTAACTTTTTTATGTACATTTTTTTATTTCATAGAGACATTTCAGAAACAATATAAAATATATACAATTCACAAGGAAACAAATTGAAAATAACTTTTCCAGTGGAACAGTTTTGTTTATTAGAGTATATTTTAACACTTGTACATAGGTCAATAAACTAACTGTCTAAATTGTAAGAAATTTGTTTTCAATTTTCTTTTTTAATGTTCATTATTGCTTAAGAAATCACATTATTATTTATATGAAATATAGGTACCTACTTACACAGGTAGGTACCTATATTTCATAATGACATATTTCTTGTCATTTAAACAAATTTCATTTCAATTTAACAATTAAAGCCTCATAACACATTTAGTTAGATGAGAAGGTTAAGGTTATTACACTTAGGAGTAATTAAGACAACATGCCTTCCTTAATATGTGTCATTTTGGTTTGTTCAAAATTTGTAACCATACACGACAAGGGCTTTTTTGCTGCCATTTTTCAAATGATTAATTCTACCACTAAAAAACTGATTAAAGTATTACCTACATTAATAAACATTAACATTCCTAACAAGTAAGTAACTTATTATTCAATCGTTATGAATAATAAAACACATTAATAATTATATAAGATTGTTATAAAATGGTAACAAAAGATTACAATACAAGTTAGAAAGAAGTAAGCAAAAGATGATCAAAACATTGATGTAGGATCATTCACCAACTCGTACACTACATCAGTGTTAAATCTAAACATTTTCCATGTCAGAGCAATTTTATCTTGAAAATACTTTTCAAAAGAAACATTGGTAGGAACTGTGAAAAGTGATTGAAATTTATTATATAAATCTCTTGCTTTAGATTGAACTTCATTGACTTTTGAGGTGATATCCCTATCTGACTGATCAATCGTTCCTGCATAATTACATAAACAATATATGGTATTCATAGTGAAGGGATTTTTGGTTAACATTAGAGGAGTAACATCCAATTTGAAACTTCTTCCAAGAGACTCAAGCCTTCTTCAATTTGATGTTTTCCAGAGAAGCTTTCCCGAATATTTAACATCAGCCCCACAAATTCCAGTTCTTTTTCCAAAGTAGTAATTTTTTTCACATGTCGATTGGTCACATTTTCTTGCCGTTGCTCTTCAGTTTCCATTCTTTCTGAAAAATAAGCAGTTCTGGAACTTGGCGCTTTCAGTGGATTGGGATCTACATCAACTATAGCATTGTCTGGAAGATATTCTCCTGTTTGAATTTGGTGTTTAAGGCGGCTCAAATTTATTTCAGTTGCTACATTCCACATCATTTCTGCTCTCTCAGTTTCAAAATTATCTGGACGGTCTCTATCAGGCTGCACTGCAAGTGTCACAATATAACCTGTGTACGTTCTTATAACCCATTTCCCATCAGGGCCAATTTCTTCCATGACACGTTTTCGTTGCCTCTTCAAAGTACTTTTTTTTTTATCTTCAGTTTCACCATCATTACAATCACTGCATTCAGAACTCTTTTTACCACATTCATCAGAATCCCCCATATTATCATTTGTTACATTTTCTCTATCGGTTCTATTGGTATTCTTTTTTTGAGTAGTTTCTGATTCATTTTCCTTTTGAACAGAGCTATTTAATATTGGAACTTCTCTGTAAGAATCTTTCTCACTTTTACCAATGGCAACCTCCTCTTTGTAATTTCCTTCAGTCTTCATATTTTACCCTTACAATTACTTAAATTGGCCACAATATTAGCAGATATTTAGCTCCCTAACTTTGGTTTTGTTAAGCAACGTTTCTAAATGCAAGGCGAAAACATTTAAATAACTAATTTTCGGTTCTGTTCTTACTGAAAACAAACGAGAAAAACTATTGCGGTATGTACACAAAACAATGTCTTCTGCTAAGCATACAAAAATGGAACTTCTTCCATAAGTATTCGAACAACAATTAGTTCTCCACACTTTCTGTTAGTGCGAAATTTCTAAATGCGCGGCAAATCCGAAGATTTCCACTGACTAACAAGGTCAACTTCTCGATTTATTTTAGAACTTTCCTTAAATCATGGTCATTAATCGTGTAAGAAATGCTTTGTAATAATACAAAGAAATAGTACAATATTTTATCAAAGATTCTTATGAATGATATTTGTACTCTTTAAGAACATTTGACTTCATCAGTTACCACAACAATAGTTAAGAGTTCCATACAAAACACAAACTTTGTAACTTGCAAGAAACGTTTTAATAATAAAAATTATGTAGTATTTCATAATGGACTCTTCTGAATAATAACATGACTATTAAATTTGTCTTTGGGAATCTCGGCAATAACGGGAGCGTCATACAAAACGAACGAGTGGTGCTACAAGAGCACATACTTTTTTGCTGTTATTTCTAACTTGTCCAATTTTCGAAAATTCTTAAAATTCAGAATTTCAACCAAAATGAGACCTAAAACAATTTTAAGCGTCCTTTGCTCTACCCATGAGGGGAAAAATTGGTGCTGTTTTCGAAAAAAAAAATGTTTATATTTTCTCGTATACGTACGTAGTATAAAGTTATGTAATCCTGCAAAAAATTATATTTCGAGATTTCAAAGAAAAATACATGTTTTGGGGCCTCTGATACCGTTTTTTTTCCTCCCACAACGTCCGCCCGTCTTTCTGTCCGTGTGTCTATCCGTCAGTAAACACTTAACGCCTGATTCGTACATTTATCCCAAAATAAATATTCCCTGGTCAATGTGGCCCGACTAGAATCTCTGCAATTTTGAAAAACTGTCTGTAAATGTTGAGGGTTCTTCAAACGAAGCCCCTTCCATATTTTCAAAAGTTTTTCAAAAATGGCTTTTATTTTATTTTATTTTGTAAAAATGTAGTGAAACACACTTGTAATGATAGCATAGGTCAGTTTTTCGCTGGTAACTAAGTTTCGGAAATTTTAAAACTTTGATTTTTTCGGCGTCTTCCCACAAAATTTTCTTTTTTCTTCTTTTTGTCTTATTTATTCTTAAATTGGTTTTAATCCTTACGTGAAAAAAATGAAATATAAGCTTACAATATTGAAAGAAAATATTTACAGGTTTGAACTATTAAGTACTAAAACTGCAAAATACAAGGGCATAAAATACCAAAAAGACATAAAAGGCAGTTATTAAATAATATTGTGGAATAAAAACTAAAATGCTACAATTTTTTAACAGTAAAAGTACAAAATACAAAGAAATAAAACTAATAAAATTAAAACAGTAAGACACAAATAAGAAAAAATAATAAAACAGTAAGACACAACATGGAAGACAGATTTCTTCTTCAAATTATTTTTTTTCTTCGTAGTTCTTTCATTTACATCGTGTTCATTTTTTTGAAAGTTGTAGTACAGTTTTGGTGCAATATTAAAAAAAATATGAACAATATTTAAAAAATATAAAAAACAAGAATTTTTCAAAACGGCCCCAATTTTTTCTTTAAACTCTTGGCAAAAAAGCAACATTGAGAGCACGTTGGCGATGGGATTATTTATCGTGGACAGGCTAGAAAAGGTAGAAAGGACATCTGTTCCGAGAAATTCGATGAATTTGTAACCAAGTTTCACACCTGGGTGTAAGGTCCAACGTGAATCGCGCGAGCAGACTCGTGTTGATGAGTTCAGCTAAATCCGCCAAAGAGTATAACACGATCCCATTGCTGATATCGGGGAAGACAGACCCTGAACAATATCGCACGTAGGAGGGAATGTTTCCATCATTACTAATTGCTTACAGCAAGTTTAACTGGCTACCAAACTATTGAGTCACCTCTTCGTTGAGCACGTTTTCGGTGCAAGGAGAGTTTTCGTGAACCACAGTCTCGTGTAACCTTTCTTGCACACGAGAAAAGAGATATAATATGTGGCATTTGACCCTCATTTGATTTTTTTGATTTGATTTATTCAAAAACACAGTAAAAACTGAATATGACATATGGGGGAGATGATCATTTGCTCTCGTTTTCTTGAGTTCTAGAATCCCTTCCCAACAATTTAACTATAAATAGTATAAGAATGAATAAAAGTTAAAATAAAATAATATAAAATTAATGATAGTAAAATTTAAAAAGAGCGCGAGATTAGCAACATTTGAAAAAACAGACATGTTCGTTCCCTTATTGTAGAAAACTTATTTGCATCGGTAAACGAAATGCAGATGCGATTTTTCTGCATTGCTAACAAAATAGTAACTCATCCTCAGCTCTACTTCTACCCCTACTAGCAAAAAGAGAGTTCAACGTGCGCAAAGTGAAGCTACATTTGTGTCCAGAATAAAAACAAGGGGCCATCTCAGTATGTGCTCAATGCATCAGGGACATTGGACAAAAATCTGACCGAGATGTGGTTCATTGACCCGGAAGCTCAAGTACATTTCTTGTTTCAGGAATATTAAACCTTTTTTTTTTTTTTTGAATTATACAATACAAATGTAAACGAATGCATTATATATCATTGTATTGTTAAAATAAATATATATTTTTCCATTGCTTTCAGTTCCACTGCTTTTCCCTTTTATCTGCTTTTCCCTTTCTTTCTATTTTTTGTCTAGTTTTTTAGGGCTACCTTTGTGTTTTTATGGAATTTGCGGGGAGCACCGCAGGGGCTGCTTCGTCCGCTCCGTGCTTAAAACGGCCTCGATGTAAGTGCTTTGTAACGAACTCCTTTATAATGAAAATCCCTCTATAGCATAGATATTACTCGGGATTACTTGAAAGAAAAAAGGGTTCAAAAATAAAATTGGCCACCTCTCGTTTTAGGCTGCGTCTGGTTTTGATGCCGCAGGCTTTGTTCTTGAGATGGTCGCGTGTTAGATGTTTGTGGTGGAGATGGAGGTGACCGCGACACTGGTGTGTAAAAACAGATTTTCAAGTTTCGTTTGTGTTGAGACTGAAGTTTAAGAGGCTTGTGGTTGTGTTGCAAAAGGCCGCAGCTACGATGTGTGAAACGGAACCTGCAAGTTCAATTCAAGTTTAGATGAAAGAGTGTCAGAGGTTTGTGGTGGAGATGGAGGTGACCGCGACACTGCTGTGTAAAAACAGATTTTCAAGTTTCGTTTGTGTTGAGACTGAAGTTTATTAGAAGTTTGTGGTGATGTTGCAGAAGGTCGCAGCTACGATGTGTGAAACGGAGCCTGCAAGTTTAATTCATGTTTAGATGAAAGAGTGTCAGAGGTTTGTGGTGGAGATGGAGGTGACCGCGACACTGGTGTGTAAAAACAGATTTTCAAGTTTCGTTTGTGTTGAGACTGAAGTTTATTAGAAGTTTGTGGTGATGTTGCAGAAGGTCGCAGCTACGATGTATGAAACTGTATCTCCAAGTTTAATTCGTGTTTAGATGAAAGAGTGTTAGAGGTTTGTGATGGCGATGGAGGTGACTGTGACAGTGGTGTGTGAAAACGGATTTGCAAGTTTCGTTTGTGTTGAGACTGAAGTTTATTAGAGGTTTGTGGTGATGTTGCAGAAGGTCGCAGCTACGATGTGTGAAACGGAGCCTGCAAGTTTAATTCATGTTTAGATGAAAGAGTGTCAGAGGTTTGTGGTGGAGATGGAGGTGACCGCGACACTGGTGTGTAAAAACAGATTTTCAAGTTTCGTTTGTGTTGAGACTGAAGTTTATTAGAAGTTTGTGGTGATGTTGCAGAAGGTCGCAGCTACGATGTATGAAACTGTATCTCCAAGTTTAATTCGTGTTTAGATGAAAGAGTGTTAGAGGTTTGTGATGGCGATGGAGGTGACTGTGACAGTGGTGTGTGAAAACGGATTTGCAAGTTTCGTTTGTGTTGAGACTGAAGTTTATTAGAGGTTTGTGGTGATGTTGCAGAAGGTCGCAGCTACGATGTGTGAAACGGAGCCTGCAAGTTTAATTCATGTTTAGATGAAAGAGTGTCAGAGGTTTGTGGTGGAGATGGAGGTGACCGCGACACTGGTGTGTAAAAACAGATTTTCAAGTTTCGTTTGTGTTGAGACTGAAGTTTATTAGAAGTTTGTGGTGATGTTGCAGAAGGTCGCAGCTACGATGTATGAAACTGTATCTCCAAGTTTAATTCGTGTTTAGATGAAAGAGTGTTAGAGGTTTGTGATGGCGATGGAGGTGACTGTGACAGTGGTGTGTGAAAACGGATTTGCAAGTTTCGTTTGTGTTGAGACTGAAGTTTATTAGAGGTTTGTGGTGATGTTGCAGAAGGTCGCAGCTACGATGTGTGAAACGGAGCCTGCAAGTTTAATTCATGTTTAGATGAAAGAGTGTCAGAGGTTTGTGGTGGGATAGATGGTAGTTATGGGAATTGCTACTGTCGTGTGTCGTGTCGAATGGCAGTATTCCGGGAGAGACCAGAAAGATCATCGTATTTTGCCATACGCTTGGAAGTCTTTGGAACACTACTCGTAATTTCCTAAAAAAATTGTCTTTATTTCATAATATAAATTATTGACGCATGCTATATTACATAATCTCTACCAGCTTAGGGCATGAATTGGCCCTGCAGTGTCTCAGACCAGGAGGTCTTAGGGTTCAAGTCCAGATGGTGACATGATTTTCGACATTAAGTAGGTAGCTAGGTCAACTTCAGTCGCTATCTCGAGGATAATTCTGTGGCCAGCTGCTTTGACCGGTAGTTTTCCGTGGTTTCTCCTGCCAACACCAGGCGATTGCCGGAGCAGTACCCTAACGAACGGGCCACAGACTTTGCGTGCGCTCTTTCCTTCATCTTCCTTGACCTACCCTCTCCCCTTGCACACACACACTTACACTTACATGCACTACACCACCGCACGTTGGGAGCTTAGAGCTTGTCCAGCTGGGTCGGTACCCCGCTGATGGGAGATACCTGATTAGGAAATAACCTGCTAACCGACGCGAAGTTCGGCGCCAAAACTCCACCATCCAGCGATGGAAGACCACCGCCATCTCCCGAGAAAATTATGCAATACACTTACGGGATTAATGAGCCTAGAAGTTAACGTTGAAAAAAGTGACATCGCTAAAGATTGATCGTATTATTTGATATATTTTAAGCGTTTTTACTGCATAGAAATCCGGACTCTAGTCATTAGTGTATATCCGGCACATTGTATGCTGCGAAAGGATATTTCTATTTATTGCTCTGTACAAGAATAATTATTGTAATCGTATACTACCGGCTGGCATAGGCTTGGGGTTGACACTCAGGTAGACTGTAGCAAAACACTAAGTAGTGATTTCTATTGTATTAAATTTGTCAGAATCCTCTCGATGTCCCACTTTGAAACTTACTATACTTATGTAGAATATTTCACAGTATTCAATGGTATTTTTTTCAAATTTTTATATTGTCGGATTGAGGAAGCAATATAAAAAATTAAAATAAAATATGTAAAAAATGCATTTTAAAAATTTTATTAATTTAATATATATCTAAAATGAAAAATCATATTTTGTTCCATAACACTGAGAAATATTAAAGTTCTGTCACAAGTATTACGCGAGTTACAAACGATTGACTTCAGGGATACGAGCGTTTTTTTTTCTTTCGAAAATTTAATATCGACAAAAATCCTTTGGAAAAAATGAAAAACACATGTTTCATATTTTTGATTATTCTCTTCATAAAATTATGAAAAGTCTGGGACATCAAGGTCAAATTTTCCTTAAATTAGTGCGATTTGACGTGGAATGGCTCATATTCGTTAATGACTTTCCATAATTATTCCATTCACAAATAGCTTTTTTTGCCACTGATGCCACTGCTTTCCTTAAACATAATTGACATTTACGAAGGAATTGAAAGACTCAAGGAGGATATTTCCTTTTTCATAGATTGGTTATAAAAATGAAAACTAAAAATGAATCCATCGAAATCCAGTTTCAATTTTTTTCACTCAGAAAAATACCCAATCTTCCTTCGTTAAATGTTAGAGGTGGAACTACCCCGTGGGTTGATCCAAAACAACCCATCACCCCTTTAGGCGTCTTCATCGACATTAAACTGGAGATCTCACATACAGAAGATCTCGGTAACAGCAAAAAAGAAACTTTCCAATTTATATTCACTGTTAAACCATAAATCTTAATTATAAACGAAAACTTCACTCTCCATTTAAAAATTTGTTAAAAGACCTATGCTGTACGCCTCCCCCCATATGGGAGGGGTTGTTGCCAAACCCAACATTAAAAATTCAAACCATTCAAAGTAAAACTCTTTGGAGTATCTTATTGAGAAGTTGTCAACTTCGCGTAAAAAGGAAAATAACTACATTACCTTCTTTCTACTCCTCACAACTAGGAGTCATAAGCCCTCGTCTACAAGCTTGAAGCCTCAGATTTTTATAAAAAAAAGTATGCTTGAAGTTTCCTTTACTGGTTGCTTTACCCTACACTGAGCATTCATGCTGAATACAGTGCGCACGGTCAAGCCCGATTACACTTACTTTCTTGCCAGGGGAATTTTACTCACTCAAAGGGGAACTCCCGTCGTTTAGACCTAACCTCACATCCTTTGGATTGCACTAAGTCCCCGACAAGCTGGCACACGGTTTTGGCCGGAACACAACGCTCCCCTGGCACGTCCACCCAATTAAGCCTGAGTACTCTCTGAATTTGAATCAGTGAAATTGTCCCTGATTCAATCAGTAGGAGTCGAAGTCACTGATACTTCAGTCGAAATGGGTAGTTTCGCTCACAATCAGCGAATATGCGTACCTTTTCGTAATGACCGCCAGCATTTCACTTGTCGTCAATGGTAACCACCATCTCTCACTGATCGTTCAGTCGTCACGTTCAATTAATTGTCACAGATTTCACTGATTCAAACAGTAAAGTTTCACCGATTCAAAAAGTGGACCCAATTTTCACTGATTTGTTCAGTTCAATTCACTGATTGTCAGTGGCAGGGCTATAACTGACACCATCAGTGAATAGTAACTGTCAATCGGTAGTTTTTCACTGATTCAGACTGAGAGATTATGGACCCCCTGTCATCTCAGAGCTAACAGCTTTCCAGGACGGTACCGGAATCGAATTAAATCCCATAGAAAGTGCTGAAAATTGAGAAGGCTTCTCAATTTTCTCAATTTTCCTTGAGTAGTGAGTCCTGCCCATCAGGTGAAAAAACCAGGAAGCTCGGGGCCCCCAACCCGACTACTCCTTGCGTCGACCTCAGCACTAACGACGTATCGCCGAAAATCTGGGCATCCGGGCTGGAGATTTCAAACCTCTGTCAGGATTGTGAGTCGGACAACGCCGCAAGGCGCAGCCCAAATCCCGCCCCAACCCGTCTACTCCCTGCGCTCATCTTTGCACTAACGACGTGAGTATTGCCGGAAATACATGCATCCGGATGGAAGATTCCAATACTCCATCGTATTATATGCGAGACTACGCCACAAGGCCACAGCCCCAATCCGTCTACTCTCTGCGCTCGCCTTCGCACTAACGACGTATCACCGGAAATCTGGGCATCCGGACGGAAGATTTCAATCCCCTGTCAGGACTGTGTGTGGGACAACACTGCAAGGCAAGGCCGCAGCCCGCCCCGGAGATTGCCCAGCCTGCCCGGGCAGAGAGCGCGAGGCCGGGCCGCGATTCCGCGAACGACTGACCGCGGCGGCGGTGGCGGCGGCGCTGGGTTGGCGCGGGGCGGCGCCGGCCGCGGTTGAAAGTGACAGTGGCGGCCGCCGCCTCCCTCCCGCGCTGACCCACATGGCGGCGTCGCCCGCGCGCGCGGGCGGGCAGTGGTTTCTCCGTCCACGCGCCGTCCCAGGCGCCGCCTCCGCCGCAGTCGCCCGCCGCCCGCGCCCCGTGCTGCAGCAGCCCCGCCTCCGCCATGCCTCCGGCCACTGCCTCAGGTGGGTGCACGTGCGCGATGCGCTGCGGGCAGAACGAGGGTAGAGTAGCGCAACCGCCGACATTTAATATTCACTCACCCGGCAATCCCGTCAGGCACCAAACAGCAACTGAAGGGAAATTAAACTAATTGGTGACATTGTGATGATTTTCAAGAATATTAATATTGGTTTGGGGTAAATTCATGGTTCTCTACATATAGAATACGACACAGTTTCCATTTCTCTGACAGCTGGACATAAAATGAAGGGATCGGTGGAACAATGGAATGCGTTACTCTCTGTATCTAGGGACTCTAAACGAGGGGAGTGTGCGTGGCCGAAAAGGCCAAGGAGTGTAGTGGAAAAGATTTGTAGGGCTTGCCCCGAGGTTGTACGTTTTCGCGATCGTGTGCTGAATTAAAAGGCCTCGAACGTGTAGTTATCAACATTTTTTGTTGTTGTTTTTCTTTTTAGAATTTTGGTTTTCAGCGTTTAAAAAGAAATTAACTCGTGGTTTCGAAATATCCGTTTTCATTATTTGCATTAATACATTTTTAAATTATTTTAGTAGCAAATTCATGCAGGGTGGAGAAATGCTACAATATTGGTCTACGGTGTAAAGACCTGTAACTATTTTACTTTGACTTTTGGCATGCCATTACAATGATTTATTGAACAATGTTTTGAGAGATTAATTGGTGTTTTGGTGTGGGAGAGTTCAATTTCTTTGTTGCCCTGCTGACTGGTAAGATGTCGTTCGATTGTATCTTGTATTTTTTAATGTGGTATCCACTATGTCTATCTACCAATATCATTTTTACCGAAGTCACAATAATTTTAAAAAACAAAAAATAGGTTCATAAAAAGACATATGTAGTGTCATTCGTTGAAACTTTGGTTTCTACTGTCAAATTCTGGATTTTGTGAGTTTATCTCAGTATTGCACAAAGTTGCAATAGTTTCGTAAGTGAATTATATACGTGTCATTTTCATTCCCTTCATAAATCCACTTGTTATTGGTATGATGAGCTTTCATGTTGTTATAACATGAAGTTCCATGGCGTTAAAAACGAGTATTTTCCCTACGTGTGACAACTAACAACCACTATATGCATAGAAAAACTCCTAGAAACATTTTTGTTGCTACTGGTGACAATCTAGGACATTGAAAACTTAATTAGAATAAATATAATTTACGTGTTCAATTTTTTTAAATTTACATTGCATATATCCAACTGCTATAGCGTTGGTTCGCAATCACCAAAAAATGTAATTTAAAAATAAAAAAGAAAGTTCATCACATCCATGAATTAATCTTCATTGAATATTGGATTGTTTCAGTAAAACACGGAAGCATTTTAAAAGGAAATATTACTAATACCCGGAGACAATGGTGAAGTTCAGTAATTTTCTAATAAGTAATTTCTAGTCATTCTAATTAGTAGAGTTATACAAAATTAGAGAAGAATTAAATAAAAGTTCGGAAACATAACTTACATAATTATGTGACGCCGTTCTCGACTAGCCACATGCATAATTTCCGATTTTGATGGCAATCGATATCTAAAACTCGTTTTCAAAGTTAAAGCAAGATGGTTTGCTCTCAATACGTTTTACAACACGTTTATTAAAGTTAGGCAACAAACATTATTAACTGCACAAGCATTATTCAGGTAGTGCAAAATACAACGTGCGTAGAAATGTTAGGAAATGACATAATTTGGTTGTAAAACGTCCTTGAGTTTAGTGAAAGGTCACTAGTATATTTTGGTTATTTGCGGCACGATTTCTGCACAAGATTTCTAAAATCCTGACTGTTGTTCTGCCAGAATGTTCGTGATCGTATATTGGCACGTGCGCGTGTGTATCGTATGCATAACCTTGCAAGGGCGGAACTTCCCAATAGTCTTTGCAAATAATGAAAACGGTACGTAATTAAATAATTATTTTAAAATGATTATTTGAAGTTCTTTTAAATGTATTTATTAAGTTTGAAATAAAAGTATAAGACTCGTAATATCTTCCTTACTACCTTGTCGATTAATCACATACGAGTAATTTTCGTTATTTATATTCATATTTAAATTAAAATGTATTAAAAATGGGATACCCGTGTATGAATTTTATCTTTTTGAACAAAGACATAAGAAAATTTGATAAATGTTTTTGTGGCAGTAAAATATCTTTCAGATGCCGTTCTATGAGCTAAACCTTGAAAATTATGTTTTGTCGGTTTGGAATGAATATGCTAGCCATTTAACGTTTCATATAATGTTTTGCCACATTGTGTAACTATTTCGTTTTTCAATTGTTAGCGGCACATTAGTTTTACTGCAGTGTCGGTTTCAGAGTATAGGGAAAATGTTTTAGTTTGAAAACTATGCGACAATGTAGAGCGAGGTTTTCGAAACACAATTAAAAGTCCCCAGAAAAGTTGATAATGGTAAAGGAAGACGATCTTCACTTCCCAGTTTCTGAGGTTTTAAAAAAGTTTAATTAAATTACTCTTTACTCAACTGCGCTAATCAATACACACAGCCAGATTTCAATTTACATGGACCCCTCGATTCACTCATTCGCAGATGCCCCAAATGATTTGTCTAAAATTGTAATAAAACTTTTTGTCCTTGCATGAGAATAAGTAGGACCAACCAACACCGCCTTGAGTATTCCTGGCGGTGTTGGTCCAACATTTTCGGTTGCATTGCCCCCTCTTAAATACCCGTAAGAGCGATGGGTATTGTTGGCTTCGGTTAGATTTTAGTGATAGGGTGATCCACAAATACCCATTTATTTCTTCCATTAATAAACTAGATCACCTATTTTCCTTTTCCAATTGTTTAGAACACTGAATCTTAAACACAGGTTTATGCCATTACCAGCGTGTTAAAACTTTCAGTTGCATTCTTCAGTATTACAGATGAAATTGAAAGATGAATTCAATAAAGTTTATTGATCCCTAGGGCAGTTAGTTACATCCAAGCAAATTGAAGGGCACAGTTTAGATAGAGTCTAGTTAAAAGCCAAAAGAATATTTGGAAATATATTTAATTCAATTTTATTTCGAAGAACTACAACTCAATTCAAATACTTGGTACTCAAAATAGGAGTAGAACTAACTATTCGTAATGTTTTGTTTTTCCCTTTCACTCTTATCCCAGTTTTCTCTTGCTTTCTCCAGTGTATTCCCAGTGATTATTTTTGTTGTATTGAGACAAATCTGTATTGTTTAACCAAGTTTTAACTGTTGCGCTGCTTTCTTCAAGTTTTTTTATAACAAGGTACGCCTTTCAATACAACAGTCGGTGATCCAGATATCATCTGAGATTATGACCGTTAGGAAAGGGACTTTCATACTGCCAGGAAATCGTATCTCATCAAAGACCGGTCGTGTTTCGTGCTATCTCTTTGGCATCTATTCTTCAAGGCGGGATTCATTCTTGCCTCCCGCACATACAGGAAGTTGGTGCAAGAGGAGAAACTGAAGGGGTCATGAAGAGCGGTGAGACCTTCACAAAAACCTTTCGAGAAATGACGTGCCATCATTTCTGGGGAAATGCAATGAATACTTTTTGCCCCTCTGGCTTTCGCAAGACAGCTTGTTAGATAAAAAAAGAAGGGCGTGTCGTCTTTAAATGAATCTCATCACATAAATTTCATGTAGAGATGTATCTTTTCTTAATTGCAGATTTCTACAAAGAATAAATTACTTTAGGAACTCTGACCATGGGATACCAAATTTAGTAGTGGATGATAATAGTCGAATGACAATAAACTTACGTGAATAAATTATTATTTGAATCAAGGCCTTTGTGCGAGATTATTACAAACGATGTGTTAATATACTCTGCAAATATTTTTTAGGACATCGTTGTGTTTGAAGATATAGAGAGTTTTCGAATATTTGAAAGAGAGAAATTTCTACTTCAAAGTGCTAAGTGTTAGTTGCGCAGATGTAGAAAACCTAGAAGTGAAAGAAGAAGAAGAAAGGGTTTGCAAAGAAAGTGTTGAAGGTCAAACTCATTTGCCTGACCAGCAATAAGCCACATTTATAACTTACGTTGAAAGAAATCTTGAAATTATGTTACGCACTTGATTGTATTCATTTATAGGTTTTTAAAGTCTTTATAAGACTGCCTCTATTAATTATTTAAATAGTTTAAACTAAGATATGTAAATGTTTGAATTATACATTATTGTGTCTGAAATTGTTGGGGTACATATATAAATACACAATGTATTAATTTGTCATGTAGATGACATTCATAAGACTTGCTATTCACTTTCATTTGCGAATATCGATCCGAATATACCTTTTTCAGGCAACCTATTCCTCAGAGTAGGTCATCAGTAACGAAACAAGCAAATTGCAATGCTCATCAGTAAACTCGTTTTACCAACAGTCCTATTGTGGAAATGTGCGCTGTAATGTGCGTACGATTACTTGATGCAGCTTACGATATCTCCCGTAGTCATGCACCTTTTTGTTATCCAATAGCGTTTCATCACTCAACTCCGTTCAGAGCAATTTTTACACGAATTATCTGCACACGTAAGCTCTATTGTGGAATAGCTGAGGCTTTGGCCCGACTACTTACGACGGATTCGAAAATATTACGATCTTCTGCATTTATTTAGTACTACCAACGCGAATTTCACATTCACTAATTGTAAAAAAAAGTGTATTATTTCATATGAGTTGTTCCTTGCGACAAGGAAATGCATTCAATTCCAGAATAATTAGAACCAGAAAGCTCATTATAATTTTTCATTGACATTGATAGTTTCATTATTGTTTTATACTCTTGTCCAGAACACAGTGCTCACTTCCTGTTTGTTTCAAAGGCATTATAAATTAACAATTTAAGTAAATGACAAAATATAAGTATAAATTAATTGCTCTCGGGGTTGCAACAGCATGTAGCATGTATATTTTTGTAAATTATAATCCTGATTCAAATGTAGAAAAATTGAGAAAAATGTTATATAGCAAAACATTTTATATTTATTTATTTGAATATCATAGTAACAAAAATTGGAATTGCAAAATGTTTGTTTTGTTACTGTACGCAATATAAGAATTGTTTCTAAACATTGATACTGAAATTGACAAGAGCAACTTAGATAACCCTTACTAAGCTTGTGTTCTTAAAGAAGTGCAGTAAGTAGAAGTGCACCTTTTTCTACGAGAATCATGCCCAATAAAAGTAGAGGAGGGCACACTTAAGTTGTTAAAATGTGTTCATAATCGCTTATAGATCGTTTTGTTAACATCCGAATCAAGCGTTGATTGTCAAATGCAGTTGCGCTGAAAGTTATAATAGTTGAAAAAATTGAGTAACACAATGTTATGCAATACATAAATAAAGAGTATATAAACAGGTTGACAAGAAAAGTTTGCAATTATCTCATGAACATTTCGAGCCCATATTGTAGCTACAGAACACTCCATGGAAAATGAAGTACTTGTTTATCGTGGGTTTACGTCGTGTTGTTCAGTTTTGCGAATTTTGACGTTGGTTAGTATTTCGTTTTATTCGCGTCATCATTGTACGCATTTACACTTTTCTATGCTTCTAGCAAACGTTTCAAGATGACTTTGCGACGTACACAAGTTCATATCAACATTTCAGCGTTATGTCTTTCTCTAGAATCCATGAAACCAACAAGTTGCAACATTTCATCAATGATATTTTTCTCGTCTCTCCAGCCTTCTCGGAAGTCGTGAAGTCTAGAAACAGGGAGAACGCTATGTAGATGCTAGTATTTTGGGGCCCATAAACCTATTGCTAAATGAGCAGTTGACTTCACAGTTACCGCGATATTGGGGTTCACTTATCGACAATCAAAGCACTGAATAGAATGTACATTTTACTTTCGTATTGTATGTGATATTCTGTACTAACGTTTTCCATGAAAAGAATCATTCCAGGCCATTGCAAATAGCATCAGCTTTCTTCGCACGGGTATGCTTCTATCGGACTATAATATATTATAAAGTTATGTTGTTGGATACCCCATTTTAACAATTTAATTATTCTTTTGTTTGTAGACTTCACATGCGTAAGCCAAGAAAATCTAGAGAGAACACTTGTTATTAAAACGATTCGCTGTACCTTGTGAGATTGTTGTTCCTCTACTGTCACATCGAAGCCTTGAATTCGAAAAATAGGTAGGCATAAGAAAAGTAGCAGGCATAAAAGTATCAAGTTTTAAAATATAATTCTACAACTTGCAAAACATCACGCATTTAGCGACGCGATTTATAAGATCCCAAAAAGGTCTTTTTTTATATTATGTGTTTGGCAGAAAAACCAAATCAAGAATGTTGACAAAACATTTGTCATTCCAGACAGTTAAGGGATTGAAATGAATATTGAATGATTTGAACAGGACTTCGCTTATTTCTTGTTGTTATTATTATTATTAATAATAATAATAATAATAATAATAATAATAATAATAATAATAATAATAATAATAATTTATATTAATTGAAAGGACTAAAAGTTTTTTCCCTTGAGATTCTTTAAAAATATAATTTTGAATTACGTGCTGAATTTGGTAGTTCCCTCCCGTCCCTTTATAGACGTCGCAATCGCAATAAGAGTATTACACGTTCAACTGTTCCTCGAGTGACGTCACATCATTGTTGTGTGCGGTGCGGCGCCGGTGGCGCTGCTGCTGCAGGAAGAGTCGTGAAGCCGGAAGCGGGGCCGGGAAGGGGCGCGAGAGGGCAGTGCCCGCGGGGCAGCGGCGCCGCGTCATGGGCCCAAAGGGTCTCCTGCGAATCCCTCCCCCCCCTCCTGCCCCCTCCCGCTCCGCCTCTGCCACTCGACTCGCTCGCCCGAGGCGACGGCGGGAGAAAGCTCCCGGGGCTCACTTAGCTCGGGATGATTTTGCGTTACGTAACGCGCGCGCGCAGCCGGTTAGCGTGACTCTGGGATTGTGAGGGTCACGGGTTCGTGGTTTTAAGCGCTGCGGGGGTCAGACTAGGCGCGTCTTTTCAGAAGAGGTTTTGTCTCAGGAGAACGTAACTCAAGCTCTTTCTTCCTCCATGCGTTTCGCCTTTTATCTTCACTAATTGAAATTATGAAACGTTGTAAAAGCGAATTTTTGCACAACTGCCTACGTGTCTCGTACGTTTAGTTTTATATAATTTAAGTTTTATAATTATAATTCCAAAAGCGAAACTAATAATTTGTGTTTAACTAAATAATTTGTGTTTATGTCGCACAGTAATTAATAAGGGGAACTAATTTATCTTTATGGATATAAATAAATACGATTTAATATGTTTATGCTTTTCTCTAGTGGGGGATCAGAGGTTCGGAGGAGAATAATGCATGCGCTAGAACAGACGAGAACGGACATTTCGTATGTCCGAGTTCTGACAATGAATAAGGCCTCCAACAGAAAGAAGTATCGCGAACACTGTTTCCCTCTTATTGTTCTAGTTCAGGGCAAGTTTTTGTCCTAATTTATCTAGAAACACATAAAAATAGGTGCCAAAGAAATATTCTGTTATAAGTTGAATGAACTCTAGTACAAACCAAAAGGAAAGATGAATTATGGAAATATAAAGAACGAGAACTCTATGAATATTGATCGAACGAAGCCCCACGGGAACTTATGAAAGAGTAAATAAAATCCTAGAACAAATGACTGCCCAAGCACATCGCGTGCTCTCGACAAGGAAAACTAATGATATGAAAACTTGTTATAAAGGCTGATGAGAGAATGAAGAAATTTGTATTGGCTTGACAGATGTGCATTGCAAATTGCGACGCAGATGCTGTGATGAAAACAGTCCGAAACTGAATTCTAGTAATGGGCGGCACAAAGAGGGTGTGAACTTCCACAAAAACGGTCTGCCGTGTTGGCACACCGCGCCCACTCGCGCGTTACTTAACTGAATTGCGTGTCGAG
Source organism: Acheta domesticus (assembly GCA_031308135.1). Lineage (NCBI taxonomy): Eukaryota > Metazoa > Arthropoda > Insecta > Orthoptera > Gryllidae > Acheta > Acheta domesticus. The sequence goes on along the minus strand of JAHLJT010009355.1, from coordinate 21,794,255 downwards.
AGCTCGACTAGTCTGTCTTGTGGCTGTAAAGGTAAGTAGAGGCTTTTCAGTGTGATGTCAGCGAACGAGATTTTCTCGCGTCCGCCGCCGAGGGCGACCCTGGGGCGTGAGAAGGCAGTCGAAGACTAAAGGAAGTTGTGAGACTTTCGGGCGTTCGGTGGAGAGTTCAAAGTAACTACAGTTGGTAACAGTCTTGTTTGCACAGTCCATAATTTGCTCGAAAACTATTAGTTTTAAGTGGAAAATTGAGACTGATTCAAAATATATTACAAAATAATTGGATAATTCCAATTGAATGAAATGTAACTTTATACACGTAGACGAAATGGTCTTGGATGAGACACTGGTGTTGTCTGGTATCAATGTTTTTATTAGAGCTAAAAGATCTTTTTCGATAGCTTAGCTATCATCATCAGAGCTATCTGAAAAAAATTGTCTTGAAATGGTCTTGAATTTCAAATTCACCAGCACGTTTAGTTGCTCGGGAACCTTTCTAGAGCGACCAAATGTGCTAGTGAATTTCAAATTCAAGGCCATTTCGTCCAGGTGTATAAAGTTACATTTCATTCAACTGGAATTATCCAATTATTTTGTAACATATTTTGCATCAGTCTCAATTTTCCACTTAAAACTAATAATTATCGAGCAAGAGATACAAGTTATGGACTGTACAAACAAGACTGTTACTAACTCGCACAGCTCCAATTGTGTGACTTGGGGCGGGCTTTAGATATCGGAAATGAGTTTACCCAGGATGTAGATTTAATTGCTCATAGAAGTGACATGTACCATATGATAAAATCTTCAGTGTGTCATTGCTTGGAGAAAAACTGTGTAGAGCAAATCCGTAACTTCGATTTCCGGCTTCTGGAGACTTTGTTTTCATAATTCTTGAACGATTTCTTTCGATCCAAAATGTAAACTCTAGTTAATTAATAATGAAGAAAATTTCCACTCATTTAATAAAGAAAAGTCGCTGATGCCTTCGCGCTATCATGAAGTAAGAATATTGAGAAGAGAATAAATATGGTTGTGAAGCACTTGAAATGTTGAACAGATACTATCGTGAGGAAAACGTGAGGGTTAATAAAGACCTGTCTCATCTGCACACAAACCGCTAGTAGTCGGCTAGACAGATGAAAAGGCTGTATATACGAAGTCCCCTCTTGTCTAGAAACAAAAAAAGTGATTTGAAAGTTTTAGTCTGATTCTCTGGCTCAATACGAACTTATTTAATAATTTTATAATAGCTGTCAAAATTATAATAGTGCATTTTACAACTTCGTATCATACGTTATGTAGGCAGAAAAAAACTGCTCATCATGCAGCATTAAAGCTAATCTCCCGAGCATATGTGCCACGTTCTACTGCATTCAGTCCCCTTTGACCGTTACATTCGCCTTTCGCTCGATGGGCTTGCATATTCATCACTATCATACGGAAAATCGTACCTGTGAAAACCACTGACAGCGCTAGTAATATCGTGTAATTCAGAGAAAGTTGATACTCGCCGCGAGACTTGACCCCGTTTTCGTGTCCCCGAGAGATTAGAGGGGAATGCCGGGAGAACGATGCGCGCCTGCGGAAGGAGCCTGCGAAACCATCCGCCGCCCGAGGCAGCGCGCAGGTAGCTGCGCTTGAGGCCTCATTCACAATGCAAACTTAAACGTAACGTAATGCTGTGAACTTAGCCGCAAAATTTACACGTAAAAACAAGCGTTCACAATGACGCACGTAAGTTTCGCGTGAACCAATCAGAATTCAATGTACTGAAACTTGATCGATTCGTCTCTCACTTGATGAACAGATCTTTCCACCATGGTTTCTAGCTTTTTCTTCGAGATTCCTTCGATTTGTCTCTATATACATGCGAGTAGATGTTGTAATAATGCTCACATTTCCTTCATCTTATAAACAAGGATTCTCGTGAACCAAATTCACGAGTAATTTGTCCGACATAATTAGTTTATTCGCCATCTCAGGTTAAAGTCACAATAGAAATTGTCCAAATTCTTACATTGAATTCACTAAACCCATCAAAAACGTTCGTAAACTAGTTCTCTACATAACGAAAACAATGACATAACCACAAACTACCTGAACACAATCTGAAATCGAACTTCCATATGCTCTCTGATTGGTCTTCGGAAGAATTCCGATGTAAACTTAACGTAAAAGCTTGGAGCTTGCGAACTCTTAAGTTTACGGTCAACGGTTACGTCAAGGCATTGTGAATAGTCTCCCTTAGTAACACATTTCTAGGTTTTGCGGCTACGTTACGTTTACGTTTAAGTTTGCATCGTGAATGAGGCCTGATGGACGCGCCACTGGGTGCGACCAGCGGAATAGCGTACCCCACGAGAAAGAACCGACTCCCGAAGAGGCAGGGGCGCATGGCGGGGGTGGGGCAACTCTGCTGGCGAGGGTGGGGGTGCTGAGTCGAGGGCTCGAAAATACAGTTAGTATTTTCTTGTCTTGTTTGTACAGTTCATAATTTGCTCACAAATCGTTAATTTTAAGTGGAAAATTAATACTAATGAAAAATATATTCCAAGATAATTAAGTAATTTCAGTTAAATAAAATGCAACTTTGTACTCCTAGACGAAACGGACTTTAATTTGAGGTTCACCAGCACATTTTGTTGCTTGGAAACCTTCCTAGTGGCCAGTTCCCGAGCGATTAAATGTGTTGGTGAATTTCAAATTCAAGGCCATTTCTTCTTGGTGTATAAAGTTACATTTTATTTAACTGTAATTATTCAATTATCTTGTAAATTTTTTTAAAATTAGTATTAATTTTTCACTTAAAATTAATGTTTTTCGAGCAAATTATGTACTGTAGAAACAAGACTGTTACCAACTGTACACATAAAATTTATTTTCTTCAAGAAAAAATCGAAGAAAAAATTATTTGTTGTTAAATTATAAATAGCTTTAAATATTTTTTCTATTGCTTGTACCCAGCCGATAACCGGTTATCCTTTACGTCCCGATGGAACGCGTATTCAACCACACACTCGACACAAACGCACTTGCGGGCTCCTCTGTTTGGGATGATCAGAACGCGAGGCCCTCCGCGACAACACATCCATAGATAAGGTACAAACAACCATGCCCAAGGCGGAATTCGAACTCGCGACCCTTCGAACCGGAGCACTGAGTCGGGACACGCTCTTACCATCTCCACCATCCAGGTCGGCGCTTTAAATAATATTTATAGTAATATATAAATGGAAGGCAACTTTTGTTTGAAATATAAGGCCTCCGTGGACCTTCTGCCTCACGCCTTTTGTTTCTCTGGGAAGCTCTGCCGCGCGAATGTAGCGAACGAGAACTCTGCTCTGCGAGCGGAAAGAAGTTTCGTAACAAGCGTTAATGACGTACTTGATGCATTGCTACGCAGGTCCGAGTTCACGATGAGCCTCCTGACAGCTTCCTTCACGATTAGTATTAAACACAGAGTTAAACTATAGAAGAATTAAACATTGAATCAAGAGAGACTTTTGACACTCATCCTCGTGCACGTCGAACACTTAAGATGACGATGTACGGATGATAAAGTACCAAAAAGAGACCTGTAAAGATGTTGACTACGAAGTCAATATTCGTCTTTCTGGGTTAAGGTTAAATGTTATGTATTTTCTGTCTGCAAAAGGTTACAAAAATCTCCGAAACGTCATACATGATATAGTTAAAACAAATATTGATTTGAACATTGTCGTATGTTAAATAAAAATAATATTTTCGTTATACTGTTCTATTGTATCGATTTCACGAAACCAAACATAGTAAAGAAAAATCACTCTTAACGGACGGCGTCAGTTTAGGATTGTATGCCGTCCGTTTAGTTAGTTTTAGCTAAAGGTGGCGGATGTGTACTATTACTCCGACACAAAGGTTTATCTTATTTATATTTTTTTCTATGAGAAGGTAGTATTACAAAAAGTGTTCAACAACACACGGCTGACATCACCGCTAGTGAGCTTGGTTGTTTATTTGTTCAGATTGTTCGTATAGCAGACTAATGGTGTTGATAGGTGAAGGACCGGGAGAGACCGGCATCAACCTGATGTCACTGCAGTCCCTCTGACCGGGAGGTCCTAGGTTCGAGTCCCGACGGTGGCAGAATTTTCGACACTAGCTTGTCAGCTACATCCAATTCAGTCGTTGTCTGGAGGAGAATTCTAGCGGCTGGCTGCTCTGATCGGTAGTTTTCCGTGGTTTCTCCGATCAACAGCAGGCGAATGCCGGAGCAGTACCCTAACAAACGGGCCCCGGACCGCGCGCGATCTTTCCTTCCTCTTCCTTGTCCTAGCCTCTTCTCTTACACACACACTTACACTAACATGCACTACACATGCCGGGAGACCGGTCGGGAGCTTACAGCTTGTCCCGGCTGGGGTGGTGGCCTGCTGGTGGGAGATACCTGGTTGAGGGGAATACCCCGCCAGTCGACGGCAGGTCGGCGCCAGATCTCGCCATTTAGCGGGGAAAAGAGCATCAGGGAAAACACGCACTACACGTACGGGACTAATGACCCAAGTAGTTGACGCGCCCGGAAACACGAATCAATCAATCAAATGGGAGAAGCGAGCCGGTCTTAACGGCTCAGTGGCTTGGAGCGGGGGCCATGAGCACATGGCTGAAGTGTGCGGATACGAACCGCATGTGCGCCTTGAGCAGTGACGTCTCGTGATCAGAAAAGTAGGGGAACTGCTTCCGTATCGTCCCAATAAAAATCAATTTGAGAGTTCTCACACAAATGTTGTAGGGCTTTCCATTAAATTATCGCAAGATATTGTACAAAAAATCAAATAGTCAATGCTCTTCGCTTTTAATTTATTAATGTGTTGCAGCTTCACTCGGTTGTTTTATTGCACTTCATTACTCTTGCGTGTAATTTTCTACTTTGACGCACGTGTTATTGATCTATTATTTGAAATAACATCATTTGTGGCATTTCATTCATATTAACTGGATTTAGTGAGGACTTTGATGCTTCCTTTGCCCTGTATTTTCTCATGGGTAAAATATCGTTTAAATCTAGGAAACTAAGATATTCATCGCAGCCTTGAAACAGACTCTTGATAAGCAATGTCCAGGCAATTCATACGTCCTGTTTTCACGGCAACTATCCGCTTACAGTAAATATTTTGATCAGATGGAGCTTCAGTTTGACGAGAGCTGGACATGAAGTTCAGGAGACAAGGAATTTGACTGCATTGTTTTGGCCAAATATGAAAACCAAAATAAATTAAAAAAAGTACAAATGAACGCGCAACGTTGAAAATAAGCGAAGTGGCACGGCATCGTCTTCATCTGCCGAACTACCACTGGATTAACACGTGGTTGGCGTGGTTGATTTGATATACCACCAAATATCCAAGCCACCTATCTTGTTTATCATTTATCTCTTATGAGTACCCTGCTGCGGAAGTAGCTAATGCAAATCACCACTGTGATCACCTACCAAGGGGTGGACATTAACTATTAAATCTCCTCCACCTCGCTCAGAAATGAGTATGGCACACATCGTTTCATCATCATCGACGAATTACGTATCTCATCTGAGAATGAAACATAGCTCTAAAAAACTCGGAGGGCTGTAATTATACATTACGGTAATTATCTGGAATTCTTCTTACTTTCCCAGTTTTAAAGGTCGTGTGTTTACTTACTTCGATACGTGTTTGTGTTCATTCATCTTGCAATCATTTATCTATCATAACAACATTTCATATCTCATCCACTTCTACTACTTTCAACTAGTTTCAGCCACATACTACGGGTCGTTTTCTTCCTCTCGAATATTCACAAGTTCCCACTGTGTGAGTCTGGGAAGAATATGTTCGGGATTGGCGTCATGAATGCTAACGTGCATCATAATCCCAGGTTAGCCGAAAGAAGTACTTTTTTATTTACAACTAAATGAATGTTTGCCTAAATTGATAGGATATATGCAAATATTTGCGTTGTTACTCGATTTTTGAATCAAGGATTTTTCATCACTCTTTTCATTAAGTGAATATAAATTGCATGCACTTGTAGTGAGCAATACATTGCGTGCATTTGTTGACTATACCGTGCGTAGACTTTCTAAGAAATTATCCCTTTCTTGGAGCTCCGATCAATTTTCAAGTAACCGAACATGTTTTTGTATTTATTATTAAAAACAGGCAAAATTTACGGTTCACACGAACTATTTCGGATGCTACTAAAGAGCTGGGGCACTTTTTATCGTTTCTATAATAAAAATTCTGAATGACTGCTAGAAAGCTTTTTTATTTAAAATCAAAAACAGATTAAACTGTAAGACGTTTGGTCGGAGAAAAGCTACATTTACAGCTTCTAGTATTAAATATATTATTTGTTCCTTTCAGTCCAATAACATCAATTGACATCGTTCACATTTATTTTGCATTGTTCAAAACCCAAAGGTTCAGAAAAACAAAAAAAATGCATATTTAACATAAATGAGTCACCCATGCGTCATTCGGATAGTGTGATCAGTGAAAGTTCTCGACGCACTGAGTTCATGCCAACAGTAAAGACCGCCATTGTTTTTTTAGGTGTCAGGCAAGTGCCCGGCAAAATCACAGGGCACGAAGTACGCAACCACCCGGAACAATGGCGGAGAAAGCATGGAAATCTCCTGCAGGGATTGCATCTGGTCCTTCATCAGCCTTTCTCGGCCCAGTGCCGCTGAAGTAGTGAACGGGAAATATCTTTTAGTGTTTACAGAATTTATAGGGGATGAAAGTATGCTAATTTTGTTTTCGGCCATAAGTAGTAATTTAGACTGTGATTGGTAATGCTACCTAGCTGGTATCATTATTGACAAGGTCTGAAAATCGGAGAATTATTCTTCGATCATCCACGAATTGTCTTGGCAGTTGCACTTTTGTGAGGTGATAAAATTGAAATATGCGTGTAGGCCAGTTCGCTTTCTTTTAGTTCTGAAATATAGCACATTCTTACCCAAAAAAATATTAGAAATATTTTCTTAACGTTCTGTAAGAAAAGATATGAAGCTAAAGAGATGTAGATTAACTGAAAATATTTTATTATCATGGAGAAAGATTCTTCATTAACATATGATAAGAATATTTAAATTATATGGCCCATGAAAGCATTCAGCGTCATATACTCTATTGCGCTATGCTTCTTTTTCTACGAGTATTATACACGTATAACGTGATTGTTAACTATTTTAACGAATCGTATCTGTGCACGCTTAACAGCTTCTTAAATAAATGAGTGTTTTTAAAGAAATATCTACAACAGAATAATCGTCAATGTTGTTGTCATACCTATTTTAAATTTTATATAATTTAAAAGACGATTGATTAAACATTAAAATAATTATTTATGATACGAGTGGTAAAAGTGGCATTTTATTTTGCGATTAGGAAAGGTTGCGACACGAGTCGGATTGACCGAACCGGATGAAGATGACTATTTATTGGTATATACCACTTTTCTCACTTCCAGAGAGACACACACAGGAGAAATCGCAAAATGAGAAGGGAAAAGTGGCCAAACTGAAACTCGAACTCGAGTGAAGGTATTGGGTCCTCGAACCCGGATATCAAAGGAAGAGGCGGTCACACTCCTTTCATAGTCTTCACTAATAATATACGAATCATCGAATAAATGTGTTGTTGCTTGTTAAAAATATCGGTTTCAGAAGTATTCGGTATTCAGAATGATCTTTTATTGAAAGGTAACAGCAGTCTGAGTTTTCTTATTGCATCCATAATAAATCCCACATGTGATGACGTATTGGGATGTGGTGATGGATTGAGTGATGATTCCATCATCACATCCACATGAAATGTGGATTGAGTGATGATTCCATCACCACATCCACATGAAATGTGGATTGAGTGATGATTCCATCACCACATCCACATGAAATGTGGATTGAGTGATGATTCCATTGCTCTTGCGCCTTAGAAGAGAGGCAATATGCTTTAAAATTGTAGGTTTATTATATCATATTTTCAGGTTGTTGATTAATTAATTTTTTAAAGAAATTTATTGCAGCAGTAAAAATCAGGGGGTGATTAAATGTAATGAATGTTGAATGATATTCACTTAACAAAACTGAATGGCGAACAGTATCACTTAAAGCGTTGAAAAAGTTGATTTCTCTCATTGATAGGAAAGTTGCATTATTATGTTAATAAAAGATTCAAGTTCCTTCTTGTAACTATGGAGATGCTAAACCGTTACACATTACGTAAGTGGTTGTTTTGTTGACCGTTACGTGGAAGTTGTAAATCAGGCAGTGTACGTTCACACATCTCTTAGGCAAGATAGGTTGGAGCTGCTTTCTTCTCTTGTAATAATGAACAAGCTTACTTGCATAAGCACGCTTAATACTTGCATAAGTAAGCAAATAAACTGCGTTCACACATTCTTAAACTACAATTAAAATGTATTACATATTTTAGCATTCGCAAATAAATTCTTTTAATCTGGTAAAAAGAGCAAAAAAGGGGGATGAAGCAAAAAAGTGGGGTGAAATATAATAAACTTTCTTACAAATAATTTCAACACTTTTCACTCTTTTCAATCTACTTATTAATATTGTTTAGTTATTTCAATATTTAGGTTTGCTGTGGACACAGTTAAGTCGTAACAAGTTTGGTTAGGAAGCAGAGTGCTTTTGAAGCACTATCCACGCAAAGGAAATTTATTATTTGCTTTCATCCCAGGAAACACATTCACTGCGTGAAGAAGTTACGCACAAGATAGCAGATTTAATATTCATAGAACGTCATCTAATTCGTGAAAGAAGCGTTGCATTTTCCGCCTCATTAAACGCACAGTTTCTCTCATAAATAACGCAGGTCGCGCAACGAGTTGGAAACCGGTGTCGCAGAGACAGTCTTCGCCAGACCAAAGGATTTCCGTCGAGGAGACACTCCCGGGCCCCGCTTCGCAGAGCGCCTCTCGCTCATCTGGAACTGTTTGGAACGGGTCCAAACACACGCACAGGCAACACGCACAGGCAAAAACTGGTAATTAATCATTACTGGAAGCTTCAAATAACAAAAACAAAATAAATACACAAAATATTTCATTTTAAAAATATCTAGAAAGTGTAACTTTTTGACCGAATGAAACTTCTTGCTTACCAGCAGTGAAAATACTCCAAAGCAGGCGTGCCAATCCCCGCCCGCACCACCAACTTCTCGGCCTGGGAATCCCGGCGCTCCTGCGAGCTTAGGCAACTTCCCCAACTCCGCTCTCTTTTCCCCTCCTAATCCATTGGTTGATTGGTGTTTCCGGGCGCGTCAACTACTTTGGTCATTAGTCCCGTAAGTGTAGTGCGTGTTTTTATTGGGAGGTGGCGATGATCTTTTTCCCGCTGGATGGCGAGATCTGAGATCTGGCGTCGACCCACCGTCGACTAGCGGGGTTTCCCCTCAACCAGGTATCTCCCACCAGCGGTGCACCGCTCCAGCCGGGACAAGCTGTAAGCTCCCGACCGGTCTCCCGGCATGTGTGGTAGTGCAGTGCATGTTCGTGTGTGTGTGTAAGAGGAGAGGCTAGGACAAGGAAGAGGAAGGAAAGATCGCGCGCGGTCCATGGCCCGTTTGTTAGGGTACTGCTCCGGCATTCGCCTGGTGTTGATCGGAGAAACCACGGAAAACTACCGATCAGAGTAGCCGTCCTCTAGAATTCTCCTCCAGACAGCGACTGAATTCGACCTAGTTGACAAGCTAGTGTTGAAAATCCTGCCCTCGGGACTCGAACTTAGGACCTCCCGATCAGAGGGACTGCAGTGACATCAGGTTGATGCACTCCCGGTCCTCCTAATCCAAAAGGGATATACTCGCCCAAGATGAAGCGGCGCGAGGTATGGAATAGTCGCTACACAAATGCCCTGCGCTGCGAAAATAAAATGTTTGCATAATTTGTTTTATCAAACATCTATGATTTGTATTGTGTTCGTATTTTTACAACTTGTTACTATTTCATGTTTATTTTCTTCTCAAAATCAGTTCCGTTTATAAACATTTTTTGGCAAGATGCACGAATATGTTTGAATGGCGAATTCCTTCCTCGTTTTTGTATTGGGTTACTTTTATTAAATCATTAGGTTATTTGTTGTTCACAGCTTTAATGTGGAATAAATTAAAAAGGTTCTATAAGTTAACAATTCTCGCTTATGGACAAACAGCTTTTTTGACAGATAAAAATCGTTTCTTTTAAACGTACTGATTTGAAAGTAGGAAGTCAATGCAATTATTGAACTCTTAAGTAAAGACAAATTACAAAATCAATATAATTTCGATTCAAAATGTTTAATTTCCCTCTCAATAGGCAATTTGAAATCAGATTGACATAATATCAAATTTAAATGGATCATTTATTTGCTTTAGTGGAGGAAATGGGAATTAATATACTTAAATGAAGGGCAATTACTGTGAACGGGCTTTTCGAAAAGACTGTCATGGGCCAGGTATCTAGAGACAGACACTCCGGTGTTTTGTACAACTTTACTTTTAAATCTCGCGCCACTTGCACCGTATGAAAGAAACCTCGCGCCTCTTGCAAAGCCCGCGAACTCTAGTAAGTGAGCTATCTTGTCCGCGACCTTGACGTGGCTGCTCTAAAGTGTGATTGTTTTCTTTGGGGTTTGAAGAAATTTTCGATTTTCATATACGATATGTGGTGTTGCAAAATGTTTAAAGTTACGACTAATGGCAATCCGCCAAAATTTGACGGGAGACTAATTGTGAGGCAAAGCAAATGCTTAAATAGGAAGAAGAAGCAAACTTCTCTTATTTAATACTTATTTTTGTATCTCGGCAGACATTCACTTTTATGGGCAGGATGATTAGATATTATACAGCACAAAATCAATTATGTTTGATTAATTAACACTCTCACAATTGAACACTTGTAACTCATGGCCAGCTGGCAATGCAATATCAGCACCGAATGACACAAAAGACAGAGAACTATTATATTGGCGGACATTATTTCTAACGTTTCTTGATGTGTCATCATCTCCTATGAACAGCTGTTTAATTTCTTATGGCATATTGCTTGAAGGCATACTTATTTTTCCATTTAAGCAACACAGAGTAACTGGTTTGCAGAATTTCTCTCGCATGGGAAGTTCAAAGTAGAACAAAACCGATATTTCATAGACAAAAACCCAACAGAAAACGGAATTACTTCCCTATCACGACATCTGCGCTGATTTTTCTCTTTCCGTACGTACAGATAATGTCCGATTGCATCTTTTGGGGCGTGTGAGTAACGATTCGGAATGTGGCATAACATCTGAACAAACCTTTGTAGAATTGTAAACAAATCACATCAATCAAAACATTAAGCGGCGTTGTCTTACATCTATCAATATTGAAACACATACTTTGGAAGAAAACAATTGACTACTGATAATAGTATTATTAAAGAATGATTTATTTAATTAATTGCACCGTGAATACTGGTGAATCCACACAAACAATATCTGATAACACATCTAGGGATCACATTCTTACATTTAAAGGAAAAATAAATTCAGTCGTTCAGTAGAGGCTCTAAACGAAACCATGGCAGAATACCTTATTTTTTTTAATATATAGGTTTCAATTTTCATGGGAGGTTTAATGTTCTTGATTTAATTGAGCCAAATGCAATTTGTCTGCAAAAACGGTTAAGTGTTTTAACAAAATAAACTCCGATGCCCTTTTTAGGAAGATCATCAAAAACCTTCAGGAAATGATTGTGTGTTATAAAATAAATAATAAATTTCCGTAATACTACGAATAAAATGATGTAGCAAAAATATTGCGATAAAGTGCCGTAACTTAGCGTGGGCATCAACTGATTTGACTGCAGTGCCTTTGACCGGAAGGTCCTAGATTCGAGTCCCGACGGTGACACGATTCAACGCTGGTCGAATTCAGTCGCTGTCTGGAGGAAAATTCTAGGGGCTGGCTGCTCTGACTGGGAATTTTCTGTGGTTTCTTCGGTCAACCCCATGCGAATGCTGGAGTGCCCTACCAAACGGGGCATGGACCGCGTGCGATCTTTCCTTTCTCTTCCTTGTCCTCTCCTCACTCCTTACTTACAAACACTTGTACTCACATGCACTACAATACAACATAAGCCGAGAGACCGATCGGAAGCTTAAGGCTTGTCCCGGCTGGGGTGGTGACTTGGTGGGGGAGATACCTAGTTGAGGAAAAACGCCGCTAGCCGATGTAGGTCGACGCCGGATCTCACCATCCAGCTGGGGAAGATCACTGCCACCTCCCGATTAAAAAGATCGTGAACTACACTTACGGTACAAATTAACCTTGCCGTTGACGCGCCCGGAATCACGAGCAATCAATCTATCGTTTAACGCTTACATTACTCGTACGTAGTACAAAAATATCCATATTCCACATCCACTAATGTAATTTTGACATTAAATAAAAAATTTTTAAAACTTAAATTATCGTAAAAATGCTAAATGTATTAGCATACAAAATATTTTATACAAAATTATTGTGGTGTTAATTTTTAATGGACGCTTTCGGGCCCTTTCCCAGCCCACTGTGCACCGTTGCGGCATCGCTCGCTTTCTTTCATTGAATGCTCCGCCGTTCCGGGGCAGAACCGCCACTCCTGCGACATGGAACGGGTTCTGGCGACGACCTGCCTTTATTGTTTTGTTTTTATTGGCTCCCTCCGGCGGCAGATGAAGCAACTAAGTCCCAAGGCATCGCAGACGTTATTTGCGCAACGCTTTGCGACGCTGGGAGCGTGCGAGTCACGAACACTTGCGCTACATAATGCTCGCGTTAAAGGAAGAATGTGGTTGACCCTTGGTTACACGGTTTGCCATAGGTTGTACGGTTGCAATGAAGAAAATTATGTGCGTTTCACATCCCTGACTTCGTTGCGTTCACGAGCTAATAAGCTATTAACTATCATCTCGAAAGGCATTTTTTAACTTTACAAGTGAAACAAAAAGCGACCGTTACAGTGAAAGTAGAAAAGGACAAAAAGAGTTTGTCTTAATTAAAATTACCTCAGCTATTACCAGGAGAGTTATTAACTAGAAGAGACCATTGAGACGAAAACGGTAATGCTCAATGGCTGTAATTCTCCTGGACCTAAAACGTTTCACAAATAATACAAATCATTTTTCATATAAAAGTATTTGAGTACTTTATTTACATTATTGATATAATATATAATAAAATATACCATTGAATAACAATATTTGTAAGTATTTTCCCAATGAATTCAATATTTAAACAACATTTATTTTCGTAATATTGGTTTACGTTTCTACTGATGCTTTAAATAGAATATTTTCTTAAAATCGTATACTATCATCATAAAGTCATATTATCAATCATTAGTTACAGCGTACAAAGATTATAATATAAGTAATTATTGAAACAAATTTAAAATAAAACATACTGTCATGGAAGGAGGGAGGAATGATCTTCTACTTCATGCTTAGAATATAATTTTAAAAATACTCACTTGGAATTTGTTACAACCAAACGTATCATGATTCTCGAAACCACGCATTCATGTCTTTCAAATCATTTATTGCCTGCTTAAATAACACACTTTTTGGAAATGAGATTCTCAAGCAGGAGCGAATCCAGACAATATTTCAAAAGGGGAATCAATTTCAGTTCCCCCTTAAATGTTTTTAAAATAGTAATTGTTTTAATGGTTAGCTAGAAATTAAAAATGTACGAGTATGTTGATAATGGAAATTCCGTTCACATACGATGAGATATATTATTGTAATTATTTTGATTTTAATTATTTGGAATAAATTTACAAAACAGATGCTGGTTGCGGGGGGGAGTGTTCATGGCCTCTGGGGATACCCCTCGGATCCGCCATACTTCTCAGCAGATCAGTTAGTACGTGTGTTTGAGTTTCTTGTTGGAATCTGTCTGTGTTGTCCTCTTTTTCGAATCAGCGAGGTTTTTATTTTCTAAAAGGTCCGGCGGAGATCATTGAATACCTTCAGCTCTTCTGAAGTTGAGGTTGCTTACGAGCGTCAGTCACGCTCTTTCGCTAATGCAAAAATAAATCGGTGTCATCGTTGCGTCAGTCCCGATGCTAGACCCGGGGAACGATCTCTCGTCCAGAAAGGTCGATGCCGGAGAGCGGAGAGGGATTTTTATTGGAGATGGCTCGGAGCTCTACGAGGTCAGTCATTTTGCTAATACGGAGTTTCTCGGTGAAGCAAGCAAGCGTTGTCATGAATCGATAATCATTTGTAGGACCTGTTCAAAGCAAATTGTAATGTAACTTTCATAATACCAAAGGAACTTCAATTCAATGAATGTATGACGTGATACGTACTTATGGTGTATAAAGATCTACTGAAGGCTGGTGAGTCACCGAACGTAATTTCCAAATCGGATCTAAGAGCACATATCTCTTAGTTTAGAAGCTTAGCAACATCTCTTCTAAGTGTAAGTGTTAGATTTTATATTTTGATTCGTAAAAATTCATATATACTTTCGGAGCCCAAGAAAAGTATATCTCAAAGTTAGTCATTTTTTAGTCAAGTGAAGGAATGTACTACTTAGAAAAGTTAACCTTTTCATACACAATTTTCATGAAGATGGTACATGGGACAGCCGGTGTATCGAGTAACACAATTTTTGGCTGCGAAATAAACGGTCGCGCTCAAGATAAAACTGTTCTTTTGTAAAATGACACTTTTATTTGTAACTCTTTCCTTGTGCGTAGAGGATTTATTCCATTTATTAATTTATTTTCGATGAAAGCGTGTGTGGATATTTCAGTGACAGTGAAGAGCCATTTGTAAGCGTGAAAGTTGAAGAAGGCTAAGGAATTACAGGTTCACGAGCGGTTGATACGCTTCGTTGTTTTAAGTGCTGCGTTGACTCTTCATTAATTCCTGTTATTACAGAATAATTTCGCGGACACGTTTCGCTGTCGCTGGTATTTCTCTTGTGGAGTGACTCGACTTTGAAGTCAGTTTTCCATTACATATTGCCGATATAGAACATTCTAGTTGAGGTACATTTCTTATTTCCTATATAATTTTCATAGCGAGTAAAATAAAGATATTCTTGATCATTAATGTAAAATGAGCCAAAGAGCCGTGATCACAAGTTCTTTTGAACAAATAGAGTTAAAAATAAGTTCCAAAAGTTAAAATAATTTGTAGATCTTAAAATCAATTTGACGTCGGTACCTTTTAGAGAACAATGACTTATTTCTTTAGAATGTGTTTATTAAATAAGAAGATTAGGAGTCTACCAAACCTGATCTTTACTTTGTAGCAGAAAAATTGATAAAAGAGTATGAATCTGTATAACTAATTTCCAGTCAAAGCAGAAAATGAAAGACAACTTTGCAGTCTGCGATCATGTGAGAGGTTTCTGTGGAGGAGTCCGCCTGCAATCCGCATTTGCTATTCACGTGGTGTTTATGAAACAGCAATTCTTTTGATGTTCGTGGTCCATAAAGATCTGTTGTCCTGAGTCTAACACTACACGACGATATTCCAGTATTTGTGAATGTTGTTTTTCTTAAAATATTTAATTTAATGCAGTGCTATAAGGAATTATTTCATTTGCTGTTCTTGAGTAGCCCGTGATACTTTTTGGAAAGAAATTTTGTAAGGTTTATTCAGTAGCATTTTTTCTGCTGTAGATCACTAATATTTATTTATTTACGATCAGCTCTACCTGATTGCGCGGGTCTTTATGAATAAAGAATATATTAATGACGACAACGACGACGATGATGATGATGATGATGGTTCAGTGGGCATGTAATGGGAAAAGAGAGTGTGTAATTAAATTTTGAAAAGGTTATCACTTACTAACTGGTACAAGATCAATTCCTTAGCATGTTCGCAAAGGTAATCCATCCGTCTCTTCTCTCTCCAATGCGGTCTCGCATTCCGATCATATCCATAAAATTGTGAGGTGTTAGGACACGACCTCCCCTTTATTCATTAAATTGGTTACATCTCTTTAATTTCACTAAGTATACCCAATCTTTTGCCCTCTAGTATGTATTAGCAAGTAGGCAAAAACTGATATATATTTTTGTAAGCTTCGGCGCTATTTACTCTTTTAGACAAATTATAATATCGTTAATCCCACCATAAATGTGCATGGTTTAAGTTCAGTATGTAGCGCCCAGTCATTGAGAGATCTCGTCATTTTATCTCGTGAATGGTTTACGTGAATATCGCGTGTGAGGAAAGTTCGCATAAAACTAGTTTCTATACTTTATTTAAACGTGTTTACATTACCATTTCCTTTACAACGAGAGCTATAAGCGTTCCATCACCGCAGTAAATAAACATCAGCCCCATGCTTTCTCAAAACTGAAGTTGTTGCCAAACAGAGCAATTGACCGTTAGAAACCTCTCTCTTCAGCATCATACAAAGCAGTAATGGAGCTGAGTAACAACACAAATCTGGGAAAGAACGTTCTCCGGATCGTTTATCCACTCGCTCCATTCCGCCCCGCCCCATCCTACGCCGCCCCGCCGCATCCCAAGCCGCCCCGCCCCATCCCACGCCGCCCCGCCCCATCCCACCCCGCCCCGGCCAGCCCCGGCCAGCCCCGCTCTGCCCATCCCCGCCACGCCCATCCCCGCCATACCCACCCCCACCATACACATCCCCGCCATGCCCATCCCCGCCATGCACGTCCCCGCCATGCCCATCCCCGCCATACCCATCCCCGCCATGCCCATCCCCGCCATGCCCATCCCCGCCACGCCCAGCCCAGCCATGCTCAGCCACGCCTAGCAACGTCGACCCTCCCCAGCCCTCCCCGCCCAGCTCCTCCCAGCCCCATCCCACGCCGCTTCAACCCGCCCCGCCCCAACCCGCCCCGCCCCTCCCCGCCCCGCCCGGCTCTGCTCCAACCGTTCCGCCCCGCTTCTCCTCGCCCCACCACGCTCTGCACTCCACGCACCCCTCCTCCCCGCCCCACACCACACCACACCGCATCACACCACACCGCACCACACCGCCCCGCTCCGGTCCGCCCCACACTACACCTCCCCGCCGCGTCCTGCCCCGCACCACATCGCTCGCCCTCTCCCTTCCCCGCCTCACCCCGTCCGCGAGGGGAAGTGGCTTGTGAGTGGCATTTTCTTGCTGTTCCTGGAGAGCGTCTCGAGCGCGACGCAGAGCCTCGACGACTCCTGTTCTTCTCCTAGGGGAAAGGCTTCGAAACGAAAGGCTCTCGTCCTTTCACCGTCCGCCGGAGTCGAGCCGAGCCGCGCCGCGCCGCCCGCATCGGCGTCAGTGGCCGCGGCGCTTCTTCTGGGCACTGGGCAGGGAAAGCGTGCAGAATAAACCTTGTTCCATTGCGAACGGTAAACAGCCAAGTTTCACGGTTGTGACGAGCACTCGGGGAACAGCTACCGGCAGTAAATTTTACGCTGATTGTTCGTAGCCGCTGTTAATTGTTTTTTGTAGTAGTGTGGTTGAGGAAGTGGTGAGAGCTTAGAGGAAGATGCTAGCAATTTTTAATGGATTCTCAACAATTAGGAACAAATGAACGTATCGGAGAACTAATGACGTAACTATATACGTTTACACTTGCTACATCGATACGACATAAAAAAATTCTCTACCTCCGCATTTGTAAATTCAAGGGGTTCCATTCTCATGTAGTTTTACAGAAAACTTTACCATTGAAAAATCTATTTTATTTCCTTAATTTTCTTTACCTAATTTATTTTCTTTTGTTAAATAATGTTTATTCCCTTAATAATTTTCTTACCTTAATTTTGTTTCTTTAATTAATTTCCTTTTAATTTGAACATGCGAGTGAGTATTGATTCTGGACGCGTCACCTACTTAGGCCATTAGTCCAGTAAGTGTAGTGCATACTATATCCAGGGAATTGACAGTGTTCCTCCCTTGCTGGTCATGAGATTCCTCCCTTGCTGGTACTCGGCAGCTTGAGAGGTTCCGCTTCTTACCCAAAGGCCCATCGTCCCAGTCGGTTCAAGCTCTAAGCTCCCGTTTGATATCTCGTCACGTTTGGTAGTGTAGTGAATGTAAGTGTAAGTGTGGACAAGTAAGGGAAAAGGAGAGGATAATGATGAGGAAAAACTCGCGCGGTCCTTGACCCGTTAATGTGCTGCTCCGGCTCTTGCCAGGTGTTGATCGGAGAAACCGCGAAAACCGATCAGTGAGCCGGTCGCTAGAATTCTCCTTCACATAGCGGTTGAAGTCGACCTAGCTATGTAGCTAGTGTCAAAGTCCACCACTGTTCGACCTGGAACCTTATAACATTCCAATCAGGGCAATAGTGTTGCCGTTTCACTATCTCTGGCGGAATTTGCTCGTGAGTAATTCGTTTGTTACTCTTTATTCAAGTAATTATAATAGAGAATAAAGAGTAACAAACTAATAAAGAGTAGCTAATGCCAGTCCTATGTCTTTTTATTACTAAAAAGCTTCTCAAATTCCAATTTCATTTTGAATGGAAAATAATGCCTTTTTCACCTTACAATTTTCGAAATTATTTTGCCAATGATGTTATATTTTTTAACCGTAGTGCAAGGAATAAACATTTTTATGACATTTTATTTTATCGTGCTTTCTAAAAACTTTGAATTGATAAATGATGAAAATACTTCGTTTCTGAGATATTGACATTATTTAGTATTTTCTTGGTGCTATATGTTGTTCAAATTTGAGAGGACCATTTATTGATCAACTTGTTGACTTGACCGAAAGCTTGCTTAATTAAATACATACATAATAGTGTGTGCTTTACAGCGGGGCGCCCATGTATCCTCTCATTGCTGAAGTCACCACTGGTGCTGCTGCTCGTGGTAACATTGGCAACGCCAACGCTACAAGACGTCCAAAGCGCCGTGCAGGCAGTTACCACCTTCAGCAACAGCCTCGTGCCTAAGCTCTACCAGGTAACGCTTCCCACTTATTTCCTGGGCTTCATTTACTTTTCCCAACTTAAACATCATGGAGACTTCAATTATTGATTAAGCGAGTAACTCACTTTACAGGTAGGTCTGAACGAAGAATGTAAGTAATGGGGGCAATAGCAATTAATAAAGCTAATTATTAGATTAGTTCTCAAAAGTTATCATACTTCCTTAATGACATTTTTTTAATTTATAAGCTGTGATGAATGCCGGGTAAATATGACTTGTATTAATACAGGATGGCTCATTAAACTTGACAAACCAAAGTAACTCGGAAAATATGCAACGTGCTAAAATGTCAAAGGCAAAAGAACAATATCTGCAAGAGGCACATTTCTCAGACCTAAAATCAAACTTTCCCGCTCGCCCCTTGAGGGTGAGGCAGGAGCTAACTTTGAAATCTTAAATAGGGAACCCCCACTTTTTATTGCAAATTTGAATTTTACACTAAAAAACACATAAGTTTGTTCTAAAAATTCTTTGATCGAGAGACGATCCAGACACTTTCCAGACAAAAAAATGATATCTGCACTGGGAAAATTTGCTCGACCTAAAATCAAATCACCCTCCCCCGCCCCCTTGGAGTGGGGGAACTTTGAATCCTTAAATGGAAACCCCCATTTTTTCATTAAAGTATTTGATTTAACGTGGTTAAATCAGCGCGGGTGATTTGAAGCCGGCGGACGTACATTATTACAAATAATCTCGATTAAAAAATGTTTTAAACCAAACATGTATTTTTATTGTAGAATCGGAATCTGCGAAAAAAAAGTTGGGGTTCCCATTTAAGATTTCAAAGTTGGCTCCCTCTCAAGGGGCGAGCCTCACTCTCAAGGGGCGAACGGGGAAGTTTAATTTTATTTCCGACAGATATTCCCCTTGGAGATATTAATTTTTTGCCTTTGACCTTTTTTTGTGCGTTACTTTTTTTCTAGTTATTTTTATTTGTCAAGTTAAAAAATTTTAAACTAAGTTTCCGATTTTCTAAGTAGTATAAAAATCTCTCTATAGATTGTTATTGTTAGTTGTTTCCGAATGAAGATGCAGTAAATAGAAATGTCACTCAAATATCACCTATTTCAAAATTCCTACAGTTAAAAGAAAAGTACTTAAAATTCACATATTTGGAGTTTCATTTGTATCTTTGTCAACTGAAGTGAATTTGTTTATGTTAAGTCTGCCCAACGAAGTGAATTCAAAGCACCGTTGCTCGTTAACTATCCAGGGCTTTACCGGGGTCACTCCCCCCTTTCGCCACCTTGTCTTGAATCGTAGCAAGTTTTCGTTGTCATTTATGTCATTTTCCTTCACTTAGTGACGGTGTATCATGTTAGAAGACCGTAGATAAGCCAGCAGAATATTTCGAGAAGTGGTGGAGTTGGAAGGCTTCTCTGTTCAACTACTTTTGGGTGTATGCAATGTTGTGAATTTGCTAATGATAGTAGCAACATAACTTCTTAGTGTTTGAAGAAGGTAATACGTCTAGTGAACCTCTAAGACGGAAGAATTGTGATTAAATTGTTATTCTTGTTGTCGAGAAACACTTTCATTTTTCACAAAAAGAAGCGATCGGCAGGAAGTCGCTGACGGACTAAGTCTCTGACGACCGAGACATTACATCTTTTTGCTTTTCCACTCCGTGAGCGTCTCGCCACACCTCTTCCATCCGCAAGAGATTTGCCTGCGGCAGCTCTAGGGTTACTGTTTCAAGCAGACCTGTCTACGCTTTTGTTGGTGCATGTGCTTCACATGGTAAAAAAATTAGCTATTAATTTAGAAAAATTCAAGTTGAAAATTAAATTGAGGCGAAATTGAAATGGTAGTGTTCGTAGTAGCGTCTCAGAAGAGAAGTATTTTTTTTTATTTTAAGACGTTTTGTTTCTATTTGTATCGTGTTAGTTATCCCCTCATTTGTGTTATCGTGAACATATTGTAATTGTATTCCTAACTAGATGATTATCTAGCGTTGTCCGGAATTTTATGTATTGCTCCACCTGGTTACAACACACAGGATGTTCCATTGTTCTAGTATATTTCATTGTTTATAGTATCTTAAATTCTGAAATATAACAAAATTTTAGGCAATATTTTGGCATCGCGAACCCTTCTAAAAATTTTTTGACTTGATACATAAATACATACACTTACGTAGATACATATATATATACATATATATATATATATATATATATATATATATACTAAGAATAATGTTAATTTGCAGGCGTTGGCGCCTGGAAGAGAAAATGTGGTGTTCGCCCCCTTCGGGCTGGCGACGAACATCGCCATGTTGCTGGAGGCGGCGGAGGGCGAAACGGCGGAGGAGATTCTTCGAACGTTCAGCATCGCCCCAGACGCCCGCGACGAGCTCAGGCAGGGCTTCAAAGCCTACTTCGACACCTTCGAGGTACAGCGTTTGAGAATACTGAAGTAACACACTTAAGGATATTGAGGTACAAGTGTAAACGTAAGCTTCCGCCGCTCGAGTCCATGACATCTTGGCTGTCCGGGTAACGCCGCATCGTTGGCTGGGAAGCTGATGTTTTGTCTGACATGTCGCAGGCTTCCTTGTTCAGTAACCAACTCTTTCGTCACTGCCCTGAGGAAGCCTACGACATGTCAGGCGAAACGTTGGCCTGTCAGCCAAAGACGCGGCGTTACCCGGACAGCCAAGAAGCCATATTGAGGTACAACACTGGAGTTACTGGGGTACAATAGTACCTCAAGTAACGCGAAAATACCGAGGTACAACACTTAAGAATACTAAGATGTACACCAATTTAGATGACTGTGATACAACACGATTTTTGACGTATTACACGACACAGTTCTGATATTCAACATCATTAAATTCTGGGGTACAACATAATTTAATACTGAGGTACAATATAATTTAATACTGAGGTACAACAATTGAATACTAAGGTACAACATAATTAAATACTGAGGTAGTACATCACTGTAGAATACGGAGGTACAGCTAACACAATTAAGACCCAAGACCAAGAGAAAACTAAGGTAAAACCTCAAAAGGGATATTTAACATGATTTGGAGATATCACACAATGTACATGAGATATATAAAACAATGATCTGGGAGTTAAATGAGCACCTAATACAGTAAATTTATAATACTTGTGTTAACAAATGAATCATATTTTATTACACGTTCTGCTTGAATGCTATTGAACATCGTTTAAGGGAGTGATAGCGCATTCTTCAAAGAAAGAAACACAAGTTTCTCACTTAATGAATTCAAGCTTCATGGTCGCTGCCATAAGTGAGCAAATTACTTTCTCGAGCTGTAAGAGCACGGTGGCATTCGAGTGGCTAACGGTGTTTGTCAAGCAGCAATGAACAGTCTTGTAGAATATACGGAAATTATTTATATTGCCTCTTCATCTTTCATGTATTTTCGGCGTATATAATTCACTAATGTAGGAAGTTAATTATGCTGCAAGAAATCAACGTCGAGATTCTGAAACAAATACACATTTTGAAAGGCCATAATATCTAAAAAGTGTTTTTAACATCTCTTTTCGACCGTCCGTACGTTTATCCGTCTGTGAAAAACACCACCACTTAAATTGTAAAAAGAATTTTCTCGAGACTGTTTAGCACACGAGCAATATCGCCTCACACAAGATCTTGCAAATTGAAAATGGAACTTTACATTAAATTTCTGGAACATTTTCTCCAAAATGTCTCCAAATTATTTCTTTAAACTTTCTCGAATAGAGCGTAGTAGGCGTTAAATATCGTTGAAATAAAGATTCGTTACAAATAGCCGTTCAATATAACGTCAGTCGACCTCGTGGTACGTCTTCCTTTCTCTGCAATCCCACAGCATTTCACTATCACTCTTTGACGAGGAGAAAGTTGAATTTGTCATCAACACAACCATTGTAATGTCGACACCAAGAAACTTTTAACTCCTTGAACATCACTCAATTCGAAATAGTAGCTGAAAACTTTCTACGCCAATGCAAAATTCATTTCTAAAGAGAGTTCTCTTTCAAAACTAAATTCCGTGTTCGAACACTCAACGCATTGCATATTTCGAACTTCTAGAATATAACTAAAATGTGGAAATAGAACTGTTGTGTGGCATTTGCGAACTCGTAACTACATGAGAATTGTTCGCGGCAGGCCACCTTTAGGACGTCGAATCGATTTCGAGACTGGTGAACTATCAGTGAATAAAATTACTTGCAAAACATATTGATTTTGTAAAATGTGAATATGAAGTATCCATATAATTAATACAGTAAAATGGTAATCTGAGATCTAGATAACCACTGGATGGATTCGTATGATCAAGGTGTTTATCGGTGTAAAAAAATTTGCTATTCCCGCCATTGTAATCAGTTTTACATTTTCGTAATTCTTAAAAAGTTATTTACAAAAAAATAATTAAAACAATAACAGGACGTTCTGCGAAAATATGAGTTGGGGAACCTGCGGCATATCTATATTATACCACCATGTCTCCGAGCGCATGGCCAAATATAAACAAATTGAACAATGAAAGTTGTGAATGTAAAAAAAGTTTACTGAGTTACAGACTAACAACAAAGTATAATAAGGTATTCACAAAAAAGCACAAGAACTCAACGTTCTTCGCAAAATTGGAGTTGGCGAACCTGTAACTGCTGAAAGCGAATTTTGAAACCGTGTACGCGTGCACCAATACATTTATCTGGGTGCAGCGTGCTGTTCAGTGCGGTTCAACAGCGAATTTAGTTACAGTGAAGTGGTAGCGGATTTGGCTAACAGGGAAGGTTAGTATATTGTATCCGATTACATCGCTCGCAGAGATAAGTTCTGAGCAATTTTTATATTAATGTCTTATATTTAATATTTTGAAGTAAAGGACCAATTCAATGGAAGTGGTAAGTTATATTCACTTGCGAGCAAGAGAGGCTTTATTTATTTATTGTGGCAATTTTTTCTTTGTTGGTTTTTATAGTTTATTATTAGTGATGGATTTTTGAACATGGATTGTAATTTTCAACAATAAGTATTATTGATATTTTGTCCTGTTATTGATCGTGTTGGTCAATATTATCATGAATGTTATTGATATTTTGAATTTATTTATTCTTAAATTATTGTTTTGGGGAAGAATTAATTATATCAAGCCCCATTATTCATACATTTTGATTTGTCAGTGACCTACAGAGATTGTGAGTTAAAGAAAATTGGAACATTCTGCTGTGATAAAACTCTTAAATTACAATGTTGAATTAGATGCAGTGGCTAAAAATTGTATACATAAAAAAAATGAACTCCCAGTATATATAAAAGAAAATTGTAATTAAGGGAATTTTAAAAATATTGAACTCCGTGCTAATTATTCGCACGGGCACTACTAGTGACTTTAAATTCTGTAGTGGCAACAGAGATCTTGTGGTACTCCATGATTAAAATTTTAGGATATCAGAGGTATCAATCACAATTAAAAGGCTATATAAATTAACTATGTAGAAAATTCAGCCAAACACATCTTTCGGGAATTTTTTCCCATCATCAGTGGCTCCAAGTAACATAGATTAAATACTACATTAAGTAAACATAGTTATCAGTCCTAGAATGCCGCGATTTTATGATTCGTTCGAGGTACAGTGACAGACTTTTTAAGGTATAATTTTACTTTTAACACTTATTTAGAAGTCATCAAATTTCTTTAAAAATTAACCAGGCAAGAGAACTTATTATGACTTAAAAAATCAATATTAAATACATTTTAACTTTTTGTAAACATACTAAGAAAACAATATTACCCGTTTTCATTGTCATATTGGCATATCCATGATAAAATGATAGTTTTTAAATGGAATTAACGTAATTGTTAATTTAAAAATTTGCCTAAATAAATAAGCAAGTTTTCCACAACCAACGGTTCTGTAGGTAGCAGTGACTATGACCAAGGTACTCCTAAAATAGCTTTTTCCTTGCATTTAGGTGTAGAGGCTGTAGAAATCACTCCTTCTATCCATGCATTCTCATGCTTTTCCACTGTAAGACGCTCTAAGAAGAATGGCGCAACCTTGATCCAACTATGGCTACTAGGGTTATTCACAATGTAAGCGTTAACATAGATGCAAGGACATAAACATTTACTTTAAACATATATTCGTACTCGGGTGTACCATTCATAATGAACGTGGATGTAAACACATGCACCGCCACTCGTAGACATCGAACAAGAAATACTCTTTAACGAAATTCTATACACGACTGAAATACATTAAATAAAATAAGCGCGGCCATGATAGGATGTTATTTCGAATTTCATTAGCACGACTACTAATTTTGTAGATGATTTAAGAGCATAAATGATGATGACGATAATTATGATGAATGAAAAGTTATTTTCTTCACAAACTTCATTAGTTTATGTCAATTGGAAATGCTAGGATATGTATCACACGGTAATGTATTTTTCTTCGATCATTTTCACGTAAACCTGAAAGCTAGAGATTAACGAATTTTAAATGGTTTATGAGCATGTTTACGCTCACCACTCTTAATTGCTCGAATTCATGACGCCAAGCTTTTGCATAAAACGTGCACTTTTGCGTACGGTCACTTTAAATTTCATTTGCGAATGAGCCTTTGGACTCTAGATTCTAAATATGTGTTGCCGTCCGCAAAATGTTCGTTCGCTGGCCATAGGCGGCATGCAGTTCACCAATTTCACATTGTGCCCCCCTCTGTTCCTCCCTAGCTGCTGCGATTACACTGTTGTCTTTCTGTGCGCACAGCACGCGGCAGCGGCGTCGGCGGAGAGTGGCGAAGCAGCCGGGGCCTTCAACATGGCGATGCTGCGCACGGCCGCTATCCTGTCTCCAGAATACAAAACTCTGCTCGCCAAATACTACCGTGCCAACATTACTGAAGTTCACCAGTTCGACAATTTTACTGGTATTATTTTATTTTTTAACTTATCGTATTCTTTCATTGAGTTTCTGTTTTACTTGACCCTTAATGTTAGAAGTACTGATATTTTAACAACTGAATTTGGAATTTCGAATTTAAAAATAAGTCCGAATGCATAGTTTCGAACAGTTTTTGGGATAACAAATGTCTCACCAAATGCGCAGTGACAATTTTAAAGACACATTGCTTATGACTATAACTACGGTTGAGGCCAGTGGACATAACAACACCAAGATATACGTGATTTGAGATCCCTGGCATAAACAAATGTTCCACATTTTCGAACCTATGTATGTTAAACTCGGGATTAATTTCGGTATCCTAATATCCACAATATTTAGGAAGAACATTGTGTTTCTAAGCAAATCTGAGATTCAAATTGATTGTCCAAGTCATGCTCGTTGGAATAAGTATTACGTCTAAATGATTCCAAATTATTTTCTTCATAGAATCGGGTTCAGAAGTTAAAAGGCCGCATTATTAGGCGATGTGGGCCGCAACACAATCACAAGTGACGAGATTAATCGAGGTTTATCTGCAATAATGCGTGTAAAGGTGTAGATTCCAGCGACTGAAATCTAGAATCTTGTCTTTCAAGGAAACGTTATATTTTGGGTTTGGATGGCAACGTTTCAGTTCTCAGAATGTGACCTCCTTTAGAAATAAAAATATCACTTACCATCTCATTAGGCCTGAAAAATATGCAGTATGACAATCATGACATGGAGAGCCATGTCAAAGAATACAATGATGGCAAATAAAATTATATTTAGCCCTGAAGAAGGTCGCAGTATGACGACCAAAATGTTCCTGGAACTTTGGACTGAAACTGGAACTTTGCCACCCATGCCTAGGAATTCAATGACAAATGAAATTTCATTTAGCCCTAGAGGAGGTTGCAGAATGGCGACGGGAACGTTGCCAGCCACGCCTAGGAATAAAATGATGGCAAATAAAATCGCATTTAGCTCTGAAGAGGATCGCAGTATGACGACCAAAACGTTCCCAGCCATGTCTAGAAATACACTTCATTAGTGTATGTCAAATAGAGATGGTAGGATATATTCGTATCACACGTTAGTGTATTTTTCTTCGATCATTTTCACGAAAACCTGAAAGCTAGAGATTAACGAATTTTAAACGGTTTCTGAGCATGTTCACGTTCCCCGCTCTTAATTGCTCGAATTCATGGCGACAATCTTTTGCATAAAACGTGCACTTTTGCGTACGGTCACTTTGGTCAATGAGCCTTTGGACTCTAGATTCTAAATATTTGTTGCCGTTCGCAAAAGCCGTAAGCAAATGAAATAAATTCAGCCCTGAAGAAGGTGGCAGTATGACGATCGGAACGTCAGCGTGCAGCGTCCCCGCCAGCGGAGCGTCCAAGTGAGTGCGTGCGCGTGCGCGTGCGCAGGGTCGCAGCCGTCGGCGCTGGCGCTGGAGCTGCGCACGGACTCGGGCGTGATGAGCCACTGGCGCGACTACCAGCGCCTGGGCGTGTTCACGTTCCTGTCGCACCGCGGCGCCGCGCCCTTCCACCGCGCGCCGGGCGACGCCGTCGCCGTGCCCATGATCCCGCAGGTGGGCGTCTTCCGCTCGGGCCGCCTCGACCACCTCGCCTGCAGCGCCGTCGAGCTGCAGCTCGAGGTCAGTGCTCGCCAACGGGCTTGCTTTGCTAGTTATTTATCTTCCTCCTCTTCCTCCTCCACCTCCTCTTCCTTCTCCTCGTCTTCCTCCTTCTCTTCCTCCTCCTCCGCATCTTGCTCCACCTCTTCCTCCCTCGTCCCTCCTCCTCTTCTTCTTCCTTCTCCTCCTCTTCCTCCTCTTCCTTCTCCTCCTCCACCTCCTCCTCTTCCTCCTCTTCCTCCTCTCTTCCTTCTCCACCTCTTCCTCCTCCACTTCCTCCTCCCTCTTCCTCCTCCTCTTCCTCCTCCTCTTCCTCCTCCACCTTTTCTTCCTCTTCCTCTTCCACCTTTTCTTCCTTTTCCTCCTCCTCCTCCACCTCCTCTTCCTCGTCCTCTATCTTCTTCTCATCTTCTTCTTAGACCTCCGCCTATGATTGTTTTATATGATGCAATTGAAGGGTTTCTTACAATAACCAAACAAGTTCTAATTCGATACTTTTCAGGTGACACCAAAATGTTATAGCATAGACGTTCATAGTAATGAATTTATGACTTTTCCATTATTATATCTTACAATGTGTTTGGCACTTGCCGGAAGGAAATGTCCCAGGAGATAGCGCCAATTTTAGGTAATAACTTGATTAAATATCTCAAAATATGGAATTTTGGACTTGTTTGGTTCTTGTAAAAAACCATTTAATTGCAACGTGCAGCAATAGCCTGCTTTTCTTGCAATAAAGGTTTGATTGTCTTAACTTGATTTCGGTTTCTTTAATTTCTTAATGCTATACAGAATGTTTTATAATACAAACTGTTATGGCATGTAGGAGATACGAAAATGATTTTACCAATAAACATGTGTTGGAAAATATCATTCAACAAAGTTCCGAAGGTAACAGCTGCCCCTGATTATAGGCAACACATCTTGCACTAGTGTTTGGCAGTACACATACTGCGCTGTGGAAAGTTGTATTGAATGCTACCCACACGCCATTGCAAATTGGTTTGCATATCAATCCGGAGCAAATTCCATACATGAAACTTTTATATGAAATTTCTCAGCACATAACTATTGCAAAAAAGAATAATCTTAGACTCTGCTACAAGCCGAAGAAGTATTGCAGTATGCAAAGCAGTATTGCAGTATGCAGTGCAGAAGTTTGCAGTATTGAAACTGAAGCCCCCTGCACGCGTGGTGTGTCGCTGGCAGGTGGGCGCGGTGAACCTGCTGCTGCTGGTGCCGGACGCGGCGGACTCGATGGACGAGCTGCTGGTGAAGCTGTCGGGCGTGCAGTTCGCGCACCTGCCGGCGTGGCTGGCGTGGGGCGAGCGCGAGGTGGCGCTGCCGCAGCTGGCGGTGCTGTCGTCGGCGCTGGACCTGGCGCCGTTCCTGCGCCAGCTGGGGCTGCGGCGCGCGCTCAACGCGTCCGCCGCCGACCTGGGCCGCGCGCGCGCGCGCTCGCCCGCCGCGCCCGCCGCCGGGCCCTCGCGCCTCGTGGCCGACGCGCCGCGCCTCTACCTCAAGTCCGTCACGCAGGACGCCTACTTCTCCACCTCCTTCGTCGCCGTCAACTCGGTCGGATCCGTCTCGGCCAACCTCAGTAAGTGATTGGGATGAGGTAGCTCAGGCTAAAATCTGTTGGCACTGCAGTGTCTGATCGGAAGACCAGGTGGAAGAGTTTTGAAACTATCTACATCGTTAGGTTCGAATTAGATTAGATTTATTACTGTTTCTGCAATTAAGTTTGAGGACTTGGTGGCAGAATACACTAATTTAACATTACTTAACGTAACAACTTTACAAAATTTACAAACTTTACAAATTAACGTGAACATTTCACGGTGCGAACTTTCGTAGCACTCTACTTCATCAAACTTCACTTCACTGCACGTTACTGCGCATAAATAATAATAATAATAATAATAATAACAATAATAAATAGTAATACAACTTACTTTATATAACAAATACATTAACATAAATTAATAATATTAAACATCTTTGTAATACATATATCAACATCGAGAAATTCAGCCGCTGTCTGAAGGAGAATTATAGTGACAGGCAGCTCTGATTAGTAGTTTTCTGTGGTTTCTCCGATCAACACTATGCAAATGCCAGAGCAGAACGCTAACAAACGAGCCACAGATCGCACGCGATCTTTGCTTCCTCTTCCTTGTCCTATCCTCACTCCTTACTTACAATTACACATACATGCATTATACTACCACTCTGCCGGGAGGTTACAGTTTGTCCCGGCTTCGTCTGAGCCCCGCTGGTTGGAGGTAATACCTGGTTGAGGAAAATCCCGCAAGACGACGTACGTCGGCGTCAGATCTCGTGATCCAGCGGGGCAAGATCACCGCCACCTCCCGCTATAAAAGCATGCACTAAACTTATGGGACTAATGACCGTAGCAGTTGACACGCCCGGAATCACTTATGAATCAATGAGCTGCTGGTGAAGCTGTCAGGTATGCAGTTCGCGCACCTGCTGCTGTTCAACAAGTGGTGGAAGGCCACAGACTCTGAGGCCGGTTGAGATAGCACAGGGCAAAATCCGTTAGTACTGACTGCAGTATTTGATCGGAAGGACCGAGGGGCAGTTTCGACACCAGCTATACATTGTTCGATTCTAGCTCTCGGCTGTTATGATGGGTAGTTTTTCTAGGTTTCTCTTATCAACACCAAGCAAAATCCGCTGCAGTATCTTAAAAGCTGGTCACGTGCCATACGCGATCTTCCCTTCCTCATCTTTCTCCCTCAATTTTGCTTCACACACACACTCATTATAGTTCCAGTCCTGACAGTGAGGAGCTTAGAACTTGTCCCAGCTATGTCGGTACCGGATCTCACGCTCTAACGGGGGTGAAACACCACCTTTCGGGATTAAAATAACCCATACTTTATGGGCTAATAGCCATAGCAGCTGACGCGCTTGAAAACACGAAATAGTAAATCTTTGGCTCTCCGCAACATTAGGTTATGTTTAACATGTTACAACCTTCAAAGTCCGAACTATTCCTTTGAGTCCTTAGATTCAGAAAGAGGAGCTCATTTCTTTGTACCACACATTCTAGTACTTTATAACCAGCTTTCGAGGAAGTTTGATCTATGAGCGTTGAGAATTACCAATCTACCCAGTGCCCATTACTATTTAAAATAGTAATCAAAACTCTCTATAAAGTCTTCATTTGTTATTATTTATCCTGATATAAAATAATAATTCTGGCATTTCAAAGACTAATAATGTCATTATAAAATTATGAGTGGTAGACATTAATGCTTCCAGCACTTCCAGGAAAAGACAAAATGAAAATATAATTTCAATCAAACCCTTTATATGAAAACTGGCAAAGTCATTGACTCAATGAAATTTAAACTTTGGCTGCATATTAAATTTTTTAATAATAAAGTTTCGATTAAAAATCGACAAAATACAACCCTCCTAAATGTAAAATCCGTTTTCTTCGGTATACGTATGTAACAATCTTATTCTAGTTTTGAAGGTTTTTCATTTAGAAACTCTCACAAGAAACAAATTCGTCGAAATTGCTTCTAAAGTTTCTGTATGCAGCAGGCATCTACGGTTGCCGGCGTCGGTGAATATAATGAATGTGTTACATCATGAAGTGTTGGTCACGCTTTCATGTTAAGAAAAGGCCATTGTGCTCAGTGAATCAGTACTAAAATGAACAAAGTGTGTTTACCAAGCATTTGTTCCTTCATACTAGACTATTGCAAACTCACTTACCTTCAAAACGAGCCTAAAAGTAGCGGCTCCGATACTTACACAATTTCACATTGCATTTTTAAGACAACATTAATAATGATGTGGTTTCGTAGTCTTTATTAAGAACGTTTCTGATATAATCGTTCCACATTTACTCAGTTAATATTCTTCACAACTGAAAGAATATTTTTGTAAATGTCTCAACAACTGTTAATCTTTCTTCAGGCACAGCTTGAAATAACTAATTTGTATCCGATTTTTTTAAATACACTAACTCTTGAAGGTACGGTATATTGGTAAAGACAACGCGATTTGTCTCGCATATAATTTCGAGCTTCAAAGTACGAAATATTCGCTGTTGTTTTAAGACAGAAGTTGCAACTTAATGCTTAAACTAGACATGCTTCAAATTAATATACTTTCTGGCATAGTTTCTAAATTTTCACTTTTCGAAAAATTAGAGAGATAAGCGAAAATAAGATCATAATTTGTCGTCAATCGATTTTTAAATATTAGGACCTACAAAACATGTAATCCGGCTACACCACATGTTAGAGGAGGTAATTTACTAGTAGTAAATATAATTTATAAACTTTCCGTTACCAGGGCCCGGCAATAAGAGTTTTTCTGTCAAAATTAGCCGTTTTCCGCCGGACAATACTTTCTCTTCTTACGAATTAAGTGCGAGAAAGTAAAAATCACGCTCCTGACATTGCAGTCTTAGTGCTGAAAACATTTCTTATCCTTCAACTAAGTTCACAGAGGAAATAATTACAGGATACACTTCTCAAAAACGTGAAAAATCAAGTATCAAATGATGTCAATCAATTAATATAAAACTCTTTGGTCATTTTCTACGAACAGATTCAGAAATCAGATACTTAGAAAACACGCTTTTCAGGTTGCTGCCTTAGGATTGAAAACATATTTTATGATTCAACTAAATTTTCAGACCAAATAATTATAGGAGTCACTTCCTTTCACTTGAAGTGGATCCTGTTATTCTGTGGTCTGTGGCTTTTATTGAAAGATAGAAAATGTTTTCAATCCGAAGGCAGCTACCTGAGGACCTGGTTTTTTAAGTAATCTTCTCACATGTTCCGCTTTTTCATCTGATAATGGGCATTTGTCCTCGAAACTTCGTTATTTATCAAATTTAATAAATAATTATTAACTTTCAAATGTGCAAGATCTAATTCCTAAACACTTTCTTCAAATAATGGCCAAATAGTTATACATTAATTGAGAGTGAACGTCAATATAGTTTATGGAGCATTTACTTTATAGTATCTTGGCTACCTTGGGAACTACTTTAATGAAATTTTTACCAGTAAAAAATACTATTTTGTAAGCTTGTTTTCTCACGCCCTCATTTATCTGTATATTATCTTTATAGTTATATTTTTAATAATAACACAGTCATAGCATTAGAAAATAAATTTCTGAGACGTGCCATTTATGTTACGTATGACGTCAACGTGTGTTGCAGCTGGATTTTTCGTAGCATGATCAAAAAGATCCTTCATTTTTTGTCTTCAGTCGGCTTGTTGAACCCCTGAGTGGTAATTTCCTATTAAGCAGTAGCATATTTACGTGGTTTTGTGTGGATGCTGTCATAAACCGAACATGATTGTTAAATTTTCTTAGAGTGTCGTATATACAGTGCTTTGCATAAATTCAAGAACCTTAGTAAAATCATTATTCACCTACTGCAGTCTTAAAGTCTGTGAACATGACTAATATGTGATTCGCCGATAATGAAACTTTAAAGCAGGTTTTAGTCAATGAAACCGCAGTCTCCCTATTTTTATTACAATTTTATTGTGAATTTTCATTTTTCTAGAAACGCTAAAAAGTTGTATTGCCATAATTTTAATTTCCCTCCAAAACTAAATTTACGAGACCGACACGCGGTAGGTAGGGCAAGCACCGAATGTTTGTTACCCGGCAAATAGCAAGCAACTCATCCACACCACCCGGGATTCGGCGAGCGGTCTCTCGCTGTTTGCCGAATAGCGAATGTGTGTAGCCGCCTTTGACGTGTGGCCTTCCGTTGCAGTCCCCAAGCGGCTGCGGCGCGAGGCCAACGCGCTGGTCATCGACCGGCCCTTCCTCTTCCTGCTGATGCACCGCGACACACAGTTGGTGCTCCTGGCCGGCAAGGTGGCCAACCCCACGCAGGTGCCCTGACAGGCGGCGAGTGCAAATCCGAATCTACCCGACATCACAACTGAACAAATTGAGTCCGAGTTTGTGAGAGAAGGTTTGGATTTTTTAAAGTTTTGTTTCATGGTTGGAATCGAAATAATGTACAACTGGCTGTTAGTTAATTTAACATTGAATGAATATTCATTACCATTCTAGCTTACAAAAACATGATTGGCAAAAGAAAGAAATGTCCGCTCTTTTGTAAATAAGTGTTTTACTCAAGCTTCAATTGTTTGTTCAGTGATGATTTGTTTGTGTATCTTCCAAACGTGCTGACAAGACGTAAGAGTATAGTAGCACTTAAAATCATACGTGTAATTTCTTTTGTTTAATGTTTGCTGCATGTTTGGGCAGTTCTCACATATATGAAAGACAGACACATCACAGTATATTTACTTTGTTCTCCTTCATCTAATTTAATTTTTTGCATCAATTTGAGTATCATAATGTGAATATTATCATGTTTCATCATACTTTGATTTTTAGTGAACTACGAAATGAAATTTCAAAAAGGGTATAAAATGTTTTTACTTCTTTCTAAACCAAAGAATTGTGAAAGAGTTTTGAAATATTGAATATGATTCTGATCTTACAGCCTTAATCCCGGTATTTCCACAAATCTATTCAATAGGGAACCTTCATAAATGTAGCTTTATATTCATATTCATTATTTATAATATTTGAAGTAAAGTAGAGATGAGATTGTTAAATCTTCCAAGCGATTTTATGGTGCTGATGTGAGATAGTATAATGTACTTATAATAAAGAAATGTGTAAGTTGGATCATTAAAAATTTATAATTTAATAACATTTCTATGTTTTAAATATTTTATAAACAATACGATTGAGCACATATACCTCAGACAGTTCCATCTTTACAATAAGACAAGAAATCATCTTGAAATGAATAAAAAGAAAAATTCAATGATTTGATGTCGGGATATTGCTTTCAAAACAGTTTAAAATGAATTTCAGCAGAGCATTACTGGTATGAATCATTAAAACAATGTTTTTGTAAAAAATATTAAAAAAATTCTAGTTAGCATAAAAATAACTTAGAAAATAACAAATATCATGTGAGAAGTGTCTCATAAATATGAGAACTGATCATTGGAACGGAATACATAACACAACATTTCCATGCTGTATTCGCATGTTTATAAGTGATTCTCACAGTGCTCACAATAGAAAACATCTGTCATCACAACTTTTCTTCAAGGCTAATCACTGGGAACAAGGGGAGCACGGCATTGGCCGTGCCGAAAGAGCACACACTCAAAGACCAGCGTTCAGAGGACGGCTGAATCGCGAAACAGCGACGCAGCGGACAGCCGAGCAGCGCCACGCGCTGCAGCCGACGCCTTCGTTACGCCAGGGGGTTGGACACCCGCCCCGCGAACAGCGGAAGGGAGTTCACCCTGTCCAAAATGATGGCGAGGAAGGGATGGTCCGCCATGAAGGGCAAGTCGTCCATATACGAGTTGAGGCTGAGCGTGTTCACTAGCACAGCTGAAAAATGAAAAAAATGTATTAGACTTGACCGTTAAATGATAGGAAATTAAATTAATTTTACTTTCAATTTGCGTGTCATTTACTGCAACAAGAGTCGCAAATCTCAAAATCTCACGTATGATGTAAATAAACAAAACAAACAAATTTTAAAAATTTGAAGAGAAGTAAGAACGCGTTCGAACAAATGCCTAATGAATTTTGAAAAATAATGTAAGACTGCGACTGAACAACGGGACAAGAGCGTACTTTAGGAAAGTGGGTATTTTTAGTAGAACTTAAATATTCAGGAATCATCTATAGTGTTTGAAGATTGTTTTACCAAGTGGCTGGATAGCGCGAACTGAATGAGCTGTGCTTTTGTTTCCAGAGCAAGAACGGGACATGAGTGTCAACAGTCAAGGTCTCGTTTCTTCTCCCGCGTCAAACAAGTTTGTCTTTGGTTATTAAATTTTAATTTCTGTGAAAAATGCGTTTTTTCTTGAAATATTTGGGATAAAGTCACCAGTAGTTGCCAATGCCTCAGTAGTTGTCCCTTCAAGCACAATAATTTAAAAATAACAATTGTAGGATTTTCATTTCCTTCAAACGTTGAGATAATGCCTTCCAGTGGAGGAAGATTAGAAAGAAAATAATTCATTTGTTTTCATTACTTTTGTACTGAAAGAATAAGTAGAAAACATTTTATTAATACATGCACTGCAATATTGTAACTTAATAGTACTTTTATGGACTTTCGTGTCTCGAAAATGTTCAGAGTTGTTCAATATCGAGTGGTCATTACTGAATCGTATGTCTGGCCATTTTCAAAATGTTGTAATTTTCACATGACCACTACTGGATCCAAGTCGAAATTTGGGAACAAATTAATAACAAAGATGCCATAAATTGAAAATTGGTAATTTTCAGGCAAGAGATCTATTTAAAAAGAGGTATGCTAATCACTCGTTCATTTTCACAAAACGATACTGTAGCACAAGAATTTTAAGAAAATTACGAAAATGTTCTTAACTGTCGTCACTACTGGTACATTTTCTTTAGTTTTGTATCATAAGTTGTGAAAAAAAATATATTCTCTGTTTAGTAATGGGACATTTCCTGTTACGGAAAGTTGAGAGGAACAATGGGACGCATTCAGTCCGTCGTAGGGAATAAAGTGGATACAACATTATCTAAATATGTTTGTCTCTTCACAATTTCTTGAATGGTACCTGTCTCGTTTAGGGCCACTCGCTTCCATTGTTCTCAATATTTCTCCTTTTTTTAAATGTTAAAACTATTGATTCATGAAAATCTTATACTGCAAGTATTAACTCACAATAACATACACTCATGTACTCAGGAGGGTGCATTTATGATCAATTACATATTATACACGTTACCTAGATGTGCTTTATAGATATATTACCTATATTTGTTTTAAAGTGTATTTTTATAAATTCATAATACATTTTTACCAAGAAATTAGTTGTTTAAAATAAACATGTCTAGCTCACACAATGCCTCGTTCTAAATATTATAAAATCTATAATAAATATCACTGTCATAAAAATGTGCCGGTAATTGTTGTAAAGGTTAAATGATAATAGTGTGGTGTAGCGAAATGAAAATCGTATGAAGAGCTCTTCACACGAGGCTCTGACGTCACCGCCACGCACCTGATGCCGCCGACGCTGAGCTTCCCTCTTCGTTCACTTCGATTTGCGCCTTGTGGATGATGTCTGACACGAGGAGAGTCTGACTGTTAGTCGTGATGCCCGATAAATCAGACTTCGCGTTGAAGATGTCCGTGATCCCCATCTGAAATGGAACAGAAATAGAATCAAATAGTAAAAATTGGGTAGGTACATATATACAAAGTGTATCATTATTGATATTGCTTACCATGCCGAGGTTCTGTTAAATTACTTCAAACTACTAACTCCTAAATTCTTACAAACGTCTAGTAGAAATATGAGTAATTTGCCTCGACTAGCAGACTATCAATCTATCGGCCTACTAAGTTATATCAATACTGACGTCGACTGAAAAGGTTACATTGTTTTATGTATTGACCTTGGTTCGTATTATGTTATTAAAATTTAAAACAATCAGATTCCCATCAGGCTGACATGTAATGTATTCATCAGGCCTGATAATGAAGAATAATATACAACTGGAATTCATTTGTCAAAGTTATGATTCAATGGTGCCTTTTTTATTCAATTTGATAAGCTATTTCCGTTAGATAAATTGTGTCATTCGGTGTGCGTACAGGAACCTTGAGAGTATGTTCAAAACCATTACGGAAGACAAAAGCACTTTAATTTTTAAATTAAATACTCTAGGTGTTGTATTTTCAAAATAAAATAATTGAAATACAATTTTTTTTGTATGTGGTGTACCGAGATGTATGTGGTGTGGCGTCTATTACAATAAGTAACGATACTTTTTCTAATTTATGGAAATAATCAATGAAAACGCCATATCATTCTTTACTCCAGTAAATACTGATATGAGCTGTTCAATTAAAAGATTGTTCCAAAAGGAATCAACTCGACTAATAATGTACACAACAGATTTTAGTCAAGGAAATCTTTAATTTAATGCAAGCTAACATATCAAGTATATTTTGCTTAAGATGTGGCTCTAAATAGCAGTGAAAGCAAGTTTCATTCCTTGATGAAATTACTCAACAATTTGAAATAATATATTATTTTTATTACAGTCATCGTGGTTTCCGTAAACAAACGATAACTTTCACTCTGGACTCCGAAAATATCATAATGTAAACACCATCTAGAAATTCGTTACCCAATAGAAGCAAGTTGCGTAACATCAAATTAAGATTATTTTTGAAACGGCAATATTAGAAACCATTCATTGAAATCGCCGACTGATCTGATCGATAGTTTTCCGTGGTTTCTCCGATCAACATCAGACGAACGCCGGAACAGTGCCGTAACAAACGGACACGACCCTCGCAGGATCTTTTCGTTCGGGCCTTTGCTCCCTCCTCCCATTACATAATCACACTTCACGTCCATGCAACATGCCATCACAGATGTGACATTTGATATGTACAGTACATTTCGAAATGTGACATACTTCTTGTACTCTGACGAAGTACAGCGCACCAGGAATATCTCTCCCGTACCGAGCCGAATCAGGGGCTCGTATTAAAACTTACATTTATCTTCGTAGCAACAGTACTTTCCACATCTGTGATCTGTCATCATGATTGTAGTGAGTACGCAATTTACATTTTCATCTTACAAGTTGCAGTTCGTGCTACCAACATCATTTTTGTTGCTAGCACTCTCTCCAGCCGTTGATACCACTGCGGAGAAATTTTACTGGCGCACTGTATTGTGATGAAAATAGACTCACCGCCTGCAGCGCGGACACCAGCGAGATGGCGGAGACGAGGCGGAAGCGCGGCAGGTTGAGGATGACCTGCTTGGAGGTGCGCGTGTTGAGCATGTTGGTGAGGTGCTGCGCCGTCATGCGCGCCAGCAGCGCGTCCAGCCCGTGCCGCTCGCTCGGCAGCACCAGCACCATCGAGAACTCTTCGCCCTGCGGAACACGCACCAAGGCATGGAGATTTAGATGATGATGATGAAACAGTTTAGAAGGTATGAAGATTTAGATGATGATGAAACCGTTTAGAAGGCATGAAGATTTAGATGATGATGATGAAACCGTTTACAAGGCATGAAGATTTAGATGATGATGATGATGATGATGATGATGAAACCGTTTAGAAGGCATGGAAATATCGGCTTTCGCGGCCGGAATCAACAGTTTCGTGGCTGTCGGGAAACGCCGCGACCTTTCAGACGATTGAAATGTTGGCAACTATAATAGTTTCCAACGTTTGAATCGTTTGAAAACTTCCTTAGGACGGCATGCCTCTGACTGAAAAATTCTTTCATCCTGTCGCAGAATGACGATCGAAACATTGTCAAGTTAGCCTGGAGCGCGTCGTCTACCGTGCCTGCAAGATTATACCAATGTAGAAGGGTAGAACTAGCAGAATTCATACAAGATATGTTTGCTATATTCGTTTCTATTCGTTCCTAAGCGGGGATTACTTGTGCCTTGGGAGTCTCTGAAATTGTTCAATGAGAGGAAGCAGACGTCAATGAAATAATACCGAAGACGTTTAGGAAACTATGCTTTAATTGGTATTTGTTCGATATTGTTAAAAAATGAGGATGATTGTTCGTATCGTACGTAATTTGAAGAACGCCTTGGGTTCTGTGCGATTTTTCCTCCCTCATCATAGTCACACACAATCACACACACACACACACACACACACACACACACTTGCATGTAATACACTACCAACAAGATAGGTCCACCGCCACATCCCGGGGTGTAAGATGCACTATACTTAATTGACTGTAGACCAAAGTTCTTAACGTATCCGGAATCACTCACTCTCACATTCCTTTCTCCTTTCGCTTTTTTGTCGCAGTTGTGAGAACCCTATTCCCCTAAAAAAGAACGATTTTTTTAAATGATGGCAAAGAGGAGAAAAGATTTTGATGGTACGTACGTCGAAAGGCAGCTCCACCCACTTGGCGCCCAACGTGGGGTCCTCGCCGCCGCGGAAGCGCCCGATCTGGTGCATGAAGGGCGCCTTGACGCGCGCGCTGGGCGTGGTGCTGAAGGGCGCGCTGTACGTCTTATTCACGTTGAAGGTGCGCAGCCACACGCCGCGGAAGAAGATTGCGTTCGCCAACACCATCTCCGTGTGCGGTCGGATGGCGGCTGCAAGCAAGCACGGAATTGAGTAGATTTAATAATGCATTCAGAGGTCTGGCGTATGTGTTGCATTTTTATGTAAGGAAATAATGTTTGTGTTGTTTTCACCACTTCTATATTCCTATCAATACCTTGTCGTATTTCGCATTACCTCCATCAAGATCAGTGAAATTGGACAGTCCTATATGTCCCATTTGCCAGAAAATAGACAATAGGGTGGTATGAATAAAAACATGGTATTTACTTCAAGTCTGAAGTAAATAGTAAAATAATTTACTTAATTGATGTAACTTTATACTTTTACTAAAAAATAAATTCTGGGAAACTAATAAAATAAATGTTGGATCATGCTGGGAAAAAACGGTCATACTTGTCTCATGCACAGGGCAAGTAAGTGTCTCGTGTGATGTTAAGTTTGTTGTATGTTGTTTCGCGTCAATCTTTTTAGACGGAAGAAATTAATTTCTTTAATAAAACTGCTCGGAAAGACGCAGAAATCTTTTCACAAATGCAGGCTGAGAACATTTTGAAAATCACAATGACATTAAACAAGTCGCAACTTCCAAGTATGAAGTCCGGAAAGGAAACTGCATTCTCAAGTTCTATTTTCCAAAAATTCGCTCGTATTAAGCTGTGTATGCAGTTTCCTTCCCGAGCTTTGATAATGAAAAGTTGCGTCGTGTTTAATACTAAATTGCAATTTGAATGCTTTTCACGATCCATGTATATAATAATTAAAAATAAATTATGAACTTTTATTAAAAATTACTTGTTTTATTTATTCTCTCCAGTGCCCGTGATTGTTTTTGATAGCCACTTCACGTCCTTACGAAATTAAAAACATCCTGTAATCAGATTCAGTTGTAATAATGCGAGTGGAATAATTTTTTGGAACACGTGAATTTAAAAATACAGTAGCAATATTATCAAACGATTATAATTTTTTATTCGCCCATTCAATCATAAGTATGCAATTTCTGTTATCGCGATCACAACCACACTCGCTGGTCTTGACAGCAAAAACTCATGCAAATACGGTCATTAGCATGCTTAAAATATTCGCAGTATTTACTTATGAAACGAAGAACAAGCTCAGATTTTTTCACATCAGTTTAACTACATGCAGGAAAAATAAGTTATACACAACAAGTGAAAGCTAGTACTTAAGTTTTATTCATAAGTATTTACTTCAAAAACTTATAGTACTAGTATTTACTTACTTTTATTCACATGACCCAAAGTATTCTATGCTTCAAGAACACCCATACGGTTGTGTCGATGTTCATGTTGTCCGTGTGTGCGTGCATGTGTGCTTAAGTACTAGCTTTTACTTGTTGTGTATAACTTATTTTTCCTGCATGTACTTAAACTGTGTACGTGTGTGCAGAGGCAGACGGTGGGTTCAAAACATTCAGAGGCCCAGACAAATTCAGGGCCGCCGGAATCATATTGTGAAATTGGAAGTCAATGACCTTTGGTTTACTGGAAAACTTTATTGGCGACATTCCAAATAAAAGAATTAGATTTAATATTTCTCTTCTTTTAGGATCACTTCTCCGCGAAAATGGCATTTCCAATAAATATTTTATTGTGTCCACTGAAATGCTGGGTCTACCACACGATGGTAACCACTATCTATGACCGCAACACGCCTTAACTGGAGGAGGCCAGGCGCTCGAGAGCATCCGTGCGAAACCAACTCCTAAAATGCACAAAACGAAACTACACTTTCCTTATTGGTTGAGGGACTTTGTCATGGCAACATGGGAGGCGCACGTCAGCTTGGGCCGCCGGTATCCTGCAGGCCCAAGCAGTGTTAGAACTTGATGGTGCTACCTATATGTAACGCATAGAACTGCTTGGCTCCATCTTGAATTTTAACGCTATGTTTGCAGCGAGAGAAACGATTTCTTTCACATGTTTATTCGCCATCAGTAAAAATGTAAGTCAATTTTAGACACAGTTGAATCTAGCAATTTTTTAATAAAAAAATATCTATTTTAGTGTTGTTAATTTTGTGGGGATACCTGGCGTCCCTTGCCTATGAAAATCCGCCACTGCAAGTGTCAGAGTAAGAGTTTGGCGAGTGTAAGAAAACATGGGAAGAGTAGAGGAAAGGAAACAACTCTTATAAATAAGTTCTAGAACGTAAGAATGATGATAATATTTTATTATGGCAAAATGGGTAATTACTCTCGAGGGAAGCTTCATAGTAAGAATACAACGATACATGAAACAATCATTATTTTTATGGGATTGATCATTAAATCGTCGGAAAAAACGAACAATTGTAAGCAAAATTATATGAGTAGAGAACAAGTTACTGTTATTATTTGTGTTTGGGTACTTTCTATTTCTAATCAAAAATGCTAAGAGTAATTATTTAAAATATTGGTACGAAACATCAATAGTACTAGTCGACAACTCTACTGCGTCAAGTAAATAGGCTGGAAATGAGCACGCCAGAGACTGTACACAATAATAAGTCAAGTCTGTAAAAAGTATCAATAAAAAATATAATAATTTAAATTAAAAACTGCCAAAGAAGTTAATTCATTAAGTTACTTGACGAAGTTGATTGAGTGAATTATTCAAAAGTTTAAAAAAAGTTATCGACATTGTTCTAAATGAACATTAGCTAATAACTGTTTTAATAGAGTGAAATCTTCTCATTTGTGTAAGGTTTGTAATTGCAATATACATTACAATAATGATTATCGTGAACTTTTATAAATCTTTCTTAGATGAATAGTAGAAATATATTGTTTCCCTTAAAATAAGAGTTCAGAAGCACGTAGTTCGAATGTGCTGCTCTGAATGTCCAGTATATTCAATTTTCCCTCGCCGGTGACGTTTTCGTTCTCAAAAGAACGAATTCCCAAAAGAACGAATCTGAATGGGTCAGACTCGACGTAAAATTGGAACAGTTGGTGCAGATACGCGGAAGACGTCGGTCAACAACTACGGGGTATGTCAGCGCTGCTGCTGGAAGCGCTGCTGCTCTTCGTCAATTGGACGGAAGGTGTGGGAATTGAGAAGAAAGGTAAGAGATTTTACTTAGAATTGGATTGAAATTTTTGCTTGTTCAAATATTTTCATGTGTTCACATGTTGCTGTGTATTTGAAATCTTCAAGGAGATCTTTGATAATTATTTATTAATAGTATTGCATATGTATGATATAATTTATTAATAGTATATGCATTCCAGATTTATTACGCCAAACACGTGTCACTTCTTAGTAGTTGACTTGTCATTAGTTGAACTCCATCAACGAAAAGCAGTGAATAATTTCAAAGAAATGCAATAGCGTTACTGCAAATGTATCATAACATATTCCCCGTTGTCGCAAAAGGCTTTAAAATACGTTTGTGCCATAAGAATGCATTTTTTATGTAGTTTAGTTGGGAAGAAATAAAATACTCAATGAAATGTTGCAAAGTAGATTACTTATTAGAATATTATAAAAAATATGCATTCGATGAGGAATTTGTTTAACGTGCAGCAACAGATAAAAAGTATTAATATCCCAATTCTTTTGGATTGAATTTTAGGAAAGAATTTTTTAAATCTAATTTAACTGTTCGGAACATGCACCAAATGTATGTCCCACCTAAGAATATTAAGTGTATTTAAATATTAAAGTAAGTACAGATATCATACGCAAAATGTTAAGTGGTAATACTTGTACATTTTAAAAGTTTCTTTTAATTGTAGTTTTGGAGTTAAAACATTTTGGTGTGTTTCTACTCAAATACGAAATATAATTTTTTTGAAATATAATTTTTGGGTTGATCCCGACTGTACGGTATCCCTCGCAGGCATTTCCTCCTTAAAACGTTCGTAAGTATTGTTTACTGCGCAGTGTGAATACTAGAGGCTTACTTATAATGTGCTAACTGAAGTTATTTCTTATAAAAATGAATTGGTAATTATGCGATGGATAGACTCAAAGTTGTTTATAGTGAACGCGAGGACCGAAGGCCCGAGCCTCGCCCTGACTTGGATCCGGGCGAGCGAAGCGAGAAAACCTACCATTGAAAGTAATTTGACATTATAATGCGGCGGGACAAAGCGTATGACGGCGTCTCAAAACTTTACAGGCTAAAGGCTAAAAATCCCCTATCGGTACGAAACTCACGAACGTGTTAAGGAGGCCGTGAGAGCGAGGGGTACCGTACAGCCAGGATCAACGTAATTTTTGTTTGACCTTCATATTTTTGTTAAATAATTTGTGTGTCTCTGTAGCCATTCTTTCCACACGTGGACGAACGTGGTTTCTACTTAATAAGGGAAAAAATGAGCACACTCGAAGGTCGTATACATTTGTTTTTTCCAAAAACCGCTAATCATGGAAATGCGTACGTAACCTTGATGTTATCTTCTACTTCTACCACATGTTATACTACTTATTTTGAATACAAGGTTTTTGAGAGAAACAAGATTTACTACATGAAAATCCGTGATAAAATTTGTTACAAAGGCTACATGAACGACTCGTTAATCTGGTCTTCCATCCTCTACAAATTATGTGAACAAATACCTGAAAAATCAGTCGCAAAATCCAAACATGCATTGTTTTGAGATGTTTAAATGACACATGTGTAATACAGTAATTTAGCCGAAAGACTATTATTTTAAGACAAATGATACAAATCATTTGTATTAAATGATTGAATGATGACTAAAAAATACATCCTGATTTGCTCTGGTTTTCGAATATATTTTGCTTAATACGTATATTTTTTAATATATTTAATATACGTAGCAGAATCGGGTGTAATAAATGTAGTGAATACCATAATAAATATTTTTA
Organism: Acheta domesticus; assembly: GCA_031308135.1. NCBI lineage: Eukaryota > Metazoa > Arthropoda > Insecta > Orthoptera > Gryllidae > Acheta > Acheta domesticus. The sequence continues at coordinate 21,749,719 of JAHLJT010009355.1, read as the reverse complement.
GCGATAATTTTTGTTTGATAAAATAATTGCTAGTAAAAGTAACAACTCTGTTATCAGCACATTATGCGTCGAGGGTCTGCTCATCAAAGTTTTTGAAGGTTCAGACAAATCAAAGATTGCTTTGGCCGTGACTGCCTAACATCTAAATTCACTGGCAGCCGAAAAGCCGAAAGGTCGAGTTCCGTTTGGATAAATTATCAAAAAAGCCTCGGAAGAGATTCAAAGGATAAAAATCCTAACAAATATGTAATTTTAAGGTTTTCAAGTAAAATTCATGCCAAATTGGAAGAACATCGAAAAAAGTGGTTGATAATGACCGCGTTATGAATATACAGACAGAACGATCGTGTTCGGACGGTTGAGGATATCACTTTGCTCCGCCACGTCTTTATAAATATATTTCATCACTTAACTCAAAAATTATATTCTATGTCGAATTCAATTGCTGCCTGGAGGAGCACTTTATAGTGTCCGACTGCTAGGATGAGTGATGTTCTGTGGGTTCGGTCAATACCAAGTGAATGCCGGAGCCGTATCTTAATAAACGGGCCATTGACCTCGCGCGATCTTTTCTTCCTATTTCTTGTCCTATTACTCTCCGTAAACGCATTTACGTACACCACACTACCACATATAAAGGAAGACTAGTCGGGAGCTGAGAGATTGCCTTGGCCGGAGCGGTGCCCCCTGGCAGATATTCCTGGAAGGACACCCCTGTGTAGGTCGGCACCGAACCTCACGATTTTGGTGAGAACCTCACGTTTCGCACCTCCCGGGATATAACTCGCACTAAACGTACGGAACTAATGAGTAAAGCAGTTGGTGGGCCCAAGCGTACATGGAGGTCGGCGCCACGAGACTATCTCACGATTTGTTTTTTCCCAGAATATAACATGCACTAAACCTGCGGAACTACGGTGAACAAAGCAGTTGATGTTCACAATCCTACGTGTAGGTCGGCACCAGTTTTCACGGTCCAGGAGAGGAAATCACGTTTCACCACCTCCTGGGATGCATAGGGAACTAATGATTAGTGATTCCAGGTGCGTCAACTGCTAAAATTATTAGTCCCGTAAGTGTATTGCATGCATTACCGGGAAGCGGCGATGATATTCCAGACTAGATGGTGAGATCCGGTGCTGACCTACACGTCGGCTTATAGAGGTTTCCGAACTAGGTATCTCCCCCAGCGGGTCACCGCTCCAGCTAAGACAAGCTGTACGCTGCCGGTCTCCCGACAAGTGTGGTAGCCTAATGCGTGTAAATGTGTGGAAATAAGGGGTGAGGATAGGACAAGGAAGAGGAAGGAATGATCATGCTCGGTCCATGGCCCGCTTGTTAGGATATCGTTCCGGTATTCGCCTTGTGTTGATCGGTGAAACTACGGAAAACAACCGAACACAGCAGCCGACCGCTAGAATTCTCCTCCAGTCAACGGCTGAATTCGACCTAGCTGACAAGCTAGTGTCGAGAATTCTGCCACCGTCGGGACTCGAATCCGAAGACCTCCCGGTCAGAGCCACTGCAGTCACTCAATTGATGCCCTGAGCAATCTAAACCGGTACGGAACTATATTCCGATTTAAATACAGCTTCACTTCAAGTTCACGGGCTGAACGGAGAAGGGGGCACACTCTGCCAATCGGGAGCTTCATTATGACTTACATTTTTGGTATTGGAGCTCCCGGTTTGTATGACAGTCCCTCGCTTCAAACAGTATTTACGAGATGCAACATATGTTTACCAGACAATTCCTGAGTAGCCTATTGGATTTATTCATTCAGAAATTGTAATGTCAGCCGTTGTGAGTTCAATGTGTAATCTAAGGTTCTTGTGACATCTATCGGCGCCATTGTCTGTTCAGCCGATTTCAGGAAAACTAAATTGACAGATTTCCCGATAAAGAAGAATCCAAACCAAACGTTTGAAAGCTGAGTTCACTTGAACGAATATAAGCAGCCTCGATTACATCAGTAACGTATTCAACAGGTTGAGTTGTTCATCCAAACTTGTTTTGATCACATTTTTACGTCATTTTTCTTTGGTTGGAGGGCATTTTAAAAACATTTTAAGAACATTTTATTGATCATTTTGACGATGTTTTAAGTCATCAAAATCCGATCCCTAATCATAACACAAAATGAAATTCTATACTAACCGGCATTTTTCTAAAGTGAAAAAAATCATTAAAATACGTCCCCTAATAATGACCAAAACTGTCCATGCGGCCAAAAACGTCAATCAAATGATGTCCGCGCGCTGCCTCTAACCGGGAGGTCCTAGGTTCGAGTCCCGACGGCGGCAGGATATTAAACACTAGTTTGTAGTTGGTCGAATTTATTCGCTGTCTGGAGGAGAATTCTAGCGGCCGGCTACTCTGATCGGTAGTTTTCCGTGGTTTCTCCCAATAATACCAGGCGAATAATGACCAGTACCTTAACATATAGGCCACGGACCGCGCGCGATCTTTCCTTCCTCTTCCTTGTCCTATCCTCTCCTCTTACACAGACACACACACTAACATGTACTACATTACCACACATGCTGGGAGACCGGGCGGGAGCTTACAGCTTGTCCCGGATGGGGCGGTGCCCCGCTGGTGGGAGATACCTGGTTGAGGGGAAAACCCCGCTAGTCGACGGCAGGTCGGGGCCAGATCTCGCCATCCAGCGGAGAAAAAGATCATCGCCACCTCTCATAAAACACGCACTATACTTACGGGACTAACGACCTAAGTCGTTGAAGCGCCCGGAAACACGAATCAATCAATAAATCAATCAATCAACAAACCGCGCGCCGCGCGGGCTGGGCCGGCTGGGCTGGCTCACCTGGGTGGATGAGGTCGGGGATGCGATCGCGCGTGGCCTGCGCCACCCAGCGGTTGATGCGGCGCGCCGCCTGCTCCGGCGCCTTGAAGTTGGTGGGCTCGATGCTCGCCAGGAAGCTCTTGTACAGCTCCTCCTTGAACTTCGGCATCACCTGCAGCTCGTTGCTCACGAACACCGAGTTGCCGAACTCCAGCGCGGATTTCGTCTTGCGATTCTGAGGCAAAACGAACGCGTCAAATACAAATCACCTCCAGACGGAATGTAATATTAAGTTGCTAGCATGTACTTACTATACTCAACCCAGTGGTAAGACATGAATGCGTTTAATAATTTGCATCCGAAATAGTTTTAACAGGATATTTAAAAACCACTTGAGCAAAGAGAATTTTAACGCTTTTTTAAAATATGAAATTGTATTTTGAAATAATAGATTTTGTTTTTAAGTTAAGTTAGACAGTAGAACACTGGGTCTTTTAACAACTCTTTTCAAGATAAAACTGTTTTCTTTGCAAATGACATTTTTAAGATGTCACTTTCCGTGTGCAATGACAAAATAATATCAATTTAACTCTGTATACTTGATGAGTTGAACCATTATTGTCATGTTGGTTCAAATTCCAAGAATTTTCAGCAAATGTTTGAACAACAATTTTTCGGAAAAAATAAATTTGCAATTAAGAAATGTGCAATAAATTTGAAATCAAGAAATAATAAACGAGATACAAGCGATGAACAGGCTAAGGATGAGCATTTCAGAAGTGTCGCCGATAATGGTGACAGCGTGTGTATGTTAAGCGACGCAGAATGTCGTCAGAGTGTCGGCAATCACGACGCAGAACACATGAGAATCGCGCAGCAAAACAAATGAGTCAACAAGCTTAATAAATTCTATGTGTCTTAATGGATTCTGTTAGTGAGTAAACGTGTAAGTTTACCTTTGAAAGCTAAACGTAAAATATTGCCTACATGCGACATCATTTATAAGGCATGAAAAAATATTTCTAAAGCATCTACTCTGCATCTAAAGCATCTATAACATCTGCGTCGATAGTTGAGAACGTGAGAATGTGTGAAGTTATCTACTCTGTAACAGACAGGGTATTTAAAAGGAAAAAGATATTTACACTATATGTTTCAGGATATTTTCATTAAAACTGACAATGTATATTCGTAAAAACTGACAGCACTCCTACCACTTTATATAATGCACGATAAATACATTGCAACAGCCAGAATACCAGCACCACACCCAACAGGATTTTTACTAATCAGAGGATGTTGATGTTACTATGACACAAACCTGTAAAGAAAATGGGCTAAGAACCATAAGTAAATTTACTGATGGGTAACTGACTGGTAACAAGGTAGTTTACTGATAACATTTGCAATCCTCAAAACACGTTGTTTCACCTAAAGCTCTCTGAGGTTGTACTCTTGACAAAAATTTCTTTGAACTATTGTCTCTGGCCATTTTCTAAAGACAATTTTTTTTCTTCTTTTTCTTTTCTTATAAATAAAAATTGTTGTAATAAAATATTAAGAGAAGAAAATTTTAGAATTTATAGAATATATTACAAGTCATAAATCAAATTAATATAAATCAAATTTAAAATTTGTTTTTAATTAATTGAAAAAGAAAGAAAGCAATAGAGACGGATACAAGGGCGGGGCGACAGGGCGGGGCGACAGGGCGGGGCGACAGGGCGGGGCGACGGGGCGGGGCGACGGGGCGGGGCGACGGGGCGGGGCGACAGGGCGGGGCGACAGGGCGGGGCGACAGGGCGGGGCGACAGGGCGGGGCGACAGGGCGGGGCCTCACCTTGAGGCTGTGCACGATGACGTTGTAGCCGTCGCGCAGCTCCTCGGCCGAGGCGCGCAGGGCCTGCTCCAGCTGCGCGCTCGAGTTGCCGCCGGCGCCCTGCGCCACCATGGCCAGCATGGCCGATACGCTCAGCGGCGACACCACCGTGTTGCCCGCCGACTGCCGCAGCACCGTCTGCAACACACCGCACGCCCTTAGGCGCCTTCTCGGCAGTGGCGTCGGGAGTTGGGCTCGTTTTGCGAGCGCCAGAATGTGAGAGGTTATCTACTCTCTGAAGGACAGGATATTTAAAAGCAAACAGTTATATCACACTGTATATTTCATGATACTTTCTTTCAAACTGGCAGGGTACATTCTGCCTCTTTACATAATGCATGGTAAATGCATTGCTATAACCAGAATATCTGTACTACACCTGGCCGGATTTTTAGAACATTTATACCAGTAGAGAACAATTATAAGTATAACAGTAGAGAACATTTAGAACATTTATACCAGTAGAAAAGCAGACGTTTTACAAAATAATTTTTACAGTTGTCGTTTCCAATTCTCGGAAAATGTTGTTCAACTTAAATCTCTCTGAAACTGTATTCTGCCTTGCAAGAAAACCCTACAGTCAAAATATATCTTCAATTGCCTTTAGGAAGGCGCATCTTTCAGGAGCTGTAATACTGGCGTAACTCGAAAAATTAAGTCTTAAGATATTCACTTTTGAAGTGATTTCACTGCCGTCTAAAGTACAGGTAGCATACGCTTAATTAATAACATAAAGAGTAAACATTCTAAAAGTTTCGTAGAATTTCTATAAGATATAAAATAACTGTCATAACTCATTCGTATTATTTAAGTTGCACCAGTGCTGAAGCCCGTGGACGACATAAGAAAGCATAACACAAGGTTGTGAATTGCGAGGAAATAAAAATAATCTTGGTATTTGCAAAACACGAAAATTACGTATGAAATAGAAAGAATAAAGAAAAATAAAATTTAATATTGTGATGGCTGTGTTTACAAGTTATGAACATCATAAACGAAAAATTAAAGTATAAATTGAATTTATCAATAATACAAAAGGTTTTAAAACGCAAACGACTCAGTCTTCAACACAATTAAATGCTTAATCAAAACATATTACAAGATTTGTTCGAAATAGTCGTGAACCTTTAATTCTTGGGCAAGATTTCTTCTCATTATTTAAAGAGTGAATTGGGTTGACAGGTACAATTCATCAAATTTTCTTAGTAATATCTCAAGTTATACATAGTCATCTAAATATCGAAACAAACTTTTAAACAGTTAAAAACTGCCATTTGGGGGCAATGATTCGTATCTAAGAGTCTGAAAACTAAATTTTAGGAATAACTTTTTCATTAGTGTTATACATCTCAAAAATGAACACGGACAGTGCAAGATAGTCTCAAAATATATGATAATAATGTAAAAAATACAGGGTATGAGCAACAAAGCTAATCTGAGCGTGAGAGATTAATCACCATATATTCATGGCTTGGATTTTGAGTTGATGAGAGCCGAAAAATAAGCCATTGTAATACAATTCAATCTTCAAAGTGATGGGAATGCAGATTGTAATGTTGCCTAAATTACACATTAAAATTAACATTTACTGGCTATCAATATATTAAAGTTCTTCTAGATATATCCCTAACTAATAACTCTTATTCTCATATTTTTCTGCATCGGAATACATTGTCGAAGTTTTTTAGAATACACTGTAATGAAACAAAAAAGGTGATGATGTGTTAAGCACTAATATGGAGGAATTGAATTTTGAAGGACTAGAATTCATTCATAATAAAAATTCTTCATAGAAATATGTATTTGTGCTAGAATGTGCCATATACTTCCAGATGTAGGGATATCTTTGACACTAATACTGAAATTAAGCCAATATTTTCAGACAAAAGCCGTCTATCCTTAGTACGAATAAGATAGTACATTCAATAAGTTTTCAAAGATGATTTTTCTCAAAATTTAGTAATACAAAGACAGTGCTACATTTTGGCATTTAAATACGCTGAGAAGATGTATCATATTCCTATTCCTTCTCAGTAGTTTCTCTCACGTGAGATCTGGTATGTTTCTTGAACCCAAAATAACCCTTTCTTGGTAGGAAAATCGTGTCGACGTTTCTCGCGATACGTGACTCTTGATGTGGCTGACAAATACGCCTTTCCTCCTGGTAGCAGGTTGACAACGGGCCTTGGTCCAGAACGTGCGTCAGACTGGTGGAGCGAGGCGAACAGTTTACACGTCGTTGGGAAAACCGGACATAGTTCCGGCTACAAAGTCGTCTTTCTGTGCATCTGCCAGAGTTGAAGGTAAAAACGTCCGCAGGAAAACGTCCACAAAAGGAAACATCCATAAACAAATGTTTTGTGTATCCCAAGTTTACTAGATTTAAATGTTCACAACCAATATGTTCCCCTGCGTGTACGTCTAAAAATTGTAAAAATAGTAAAGAAAACTCAATTTTTCACATTCAACACAATTTTTGAGATTGCCAATATTCTGGAAATCGCAAGGTGATAAGTCCAAGTTGTACGAGGAATGGTCGAGGAACTCCTAGTGCAGGTATACTTTCATACGGTAAAGAATCTCAAATAGTGCGACGCCGTCAGCGGCTAGAAACTGTACCACACCAGAAGACCAAGAGCACTTGGATGCACCGTAACGGTGAACGTTTTATTTGCCTAGCCACTACACATCACTCCCGGAACATGCGGGATGGCCAAGTCGAAAATCGCAGCTCACATCAGAAATGAAAAATTCAAAAATGTCTCCCATGGTGCCGCGTTATCTGATTTTTAGTAGACCATTTCTATTTTCCATTTGATTGACCTATGTAATATACATGTTTTTTATTTTTTTTTAGTTTCAAGGAATCTAACAAGACCGTAGAAACCTCTAACATACCGAGAAGATGCGTAGTTTTCTTTTAGTTTCTGCGTTTATTAAAAATTAGTAAAATAGATAGGTAGGTAGATAGATAGAAATATAGTTAAATAGCTAGCTAAGATAGATTAGCAGCATCAATGAAGAAATAATTTAAATTTTACTATCTTTGAAGTGTATTTATTTTGTTTCTGATCGATTCTATTTTGTTTCTGATAAACTTTAGGGTTCGTTTTTATCATTGAACATGTAATTAGTGGAATTTTTAATATGCATTGTAATTGAACAATTTTATTTGTATACTTTGTCCTTACATCTTTACAAACGGGCATTCTTACTTCCAAGGATCAGAGATGCTTAGATGCTAGCCTAGACCTCCGACATTGCCTCGACACTAAGATTAAGCTACACAACGATTCCCTGCGAGATACAAGGAATCAAGAAACGACGGTGTATTCCATCACAAACAAGAAATCAACTTATTAACGCAAGAGGAAAGTATTCAGGAGCTCATTTCAGACGCTTGAAAGGAGCCGCTGTGACGTACGTCTTACGTAGCTTTCCTCGTTTCCTCAGGTGTACAACGTTTGCTGCACGACCTGGGGGCAGCGCGGGGTAGGGCAAAACATCCGGGAGGAGGCAAGAGTTCAACATCGGAAATTCTGTGAAAGTATCTCCTCGTGAATTTTGGCCTAGCAAAAAATCTTTATAAGAAACTAAGTTGACGTTTGGTACGGTTGTGAAGCCCCCAGACTATCTTCAGAGGTCGTTGAGGCTCATTTCACAGCTGGGGGAGATGTATCATTTCTTCACAGAATATCCACCATGGTAGACTTATTTTTCGACTGGAGAGAAATGTATTATTCAAGAAATATACGTTCGTTAGAAGAAAATGAAATTTCAGCTACAAGCTGCAACGTGTAAAGACTAGCATTTTTTAAAAAAATGTAATTGAAATTAAGGAAAAACACAAGAATCTCGTCACCCCAATTCAGAAATGCATAGCGAAGCGTCAACTGCGGTTTTGTTTTCTCAAAATTTACAAATATAACTTTTTTGACTTGTCTCTCACGTCGTTAATATTTACATTAGCGGCAAATTGTTCACATTATTACATTTATGAGTACATGTGCTTTAAATAATGTCATATAAAGTTTCTCGAAAGCTCAACCGTTTTCTATGAAAACTAGCTCAAAATTCCGCATTTTCAGAAACGCACTAACGCCATTTTCTCATAAATGGATCCAATATTTTTCTTCGAACTTTGCACCCATTAATATAACGTCAAGTTTATTTTGTGGTATTTTTTCGTTTTTTCAAAAATTACACAAACGTAATTTTTTTGAAAGATCTCTCACACGGTTAATATCCACGTTTCCCTCAATTTGTAAACACTATTTTATTTGTGAGTCTAAGTGCTTTAAATGGCTTGAAATAAGGTTTTTCGGAAATACAAAATTTTCCTGTGGAAAAGAGCTTCAAATTTCGCATTTATAGTAGCGCTTAAACCGCATTCTCTTAAAAACTGCTCCAAATTTGTCAATGAAAATTGCCATTTAGGAGGAGGTTTCACTGTTTTTTATTATTCTTAAAATTATATTTCCTGTTTTACTATTAGGAAACCGAAAAATTAAGAAAAACGAAAATTTGGGCGATGATAGATAGCAGCTTGCAAGAGTAAATGGCTCGTGCGAGTAGCCGAGACCAAAGGAAATAGAAAACTAATACGGGAAAGTCTGTGCCATTCTGTAGAACCACTAGTTTCATCTACACTTGCTATCTCAAGTTGGCTAATATGCATTGACGTATGAACACGGCTTAAGTCCGAAGTATTCTTCGAAGCTGTTTTTACTTAGGAATTTATCTACTTATTTTGTATAATATGATCATTCACCAGATAATTCACAAGTTACCCTGATTTGGGCACTGACCGTACATTTACAAAATACCATCAAACAATTTCTCCGTATCTCATGCCATTTTGCGAAAGAAACGTACGTTTTGAATTCTGCATAAAACGAATGTAAAACGTAGAGCGAACTCGCATGTAAGGATTACCTTCGCCTGGATTCACACAACAGTGGGGATTTCCTTGTGATTCTAGGTTCGAATCCTAGCGTGGCGTATTTCCGGCCTGAGACAATTAGCAGCCCCACGAGGAGGCTTTGCATGAGCCAAGGTCACCGGGCCAAGACCATCTTCGCCATTTGCTGTTCCGGTCAGGATAAAACACCTCTAAGGCGTAATATTTCCCCCTCTTAATCGCCCTTCATCTTTGTAACGCATACAGGGAATCTTGCTTCGAATGTGTCCGGCCACAAATTATTAAGATACCAATTTTTCAGGAGCTCATGAATACACACTGAATGTGGTTGTCAGTAAATGCGTTGACTGTCGTGGAAATTCTTACAAATTGTTTCGAAATTTATCACAAAATTAAACTGTGAAAAACTTGTGAGCATATTTCCTGCACTATTGCTGCATTTTTGCGATCATAGTATGTAATTATTTTATGTGTTAATACAGTATTTCCTCAAATTGTTAATTTTAACAGAATTGGTGTGATCTCTCAATGCAATGAATTAATTACATCCTTGTGTGCATCTATTATTTCATTTTAACTATTTTTTCTTCCCAGAGCTGTACAAATATGGGAACTAAGTAAACCTCTAAATTGAGGAAAAGAAATATCCCCAGCAAAAATAAGATATCAGTGCATTCCTAGCAACAGTAACGTAGTACTTAATAATATAGACCCTGTGACGTTTGTTTTCAGTGTGTCATAATGTGACAAGTCTCATAACGTGAAAATAAGTCATATTAAGTGTTACTGAAAATAACTAACACATGAGAATGAGCATTTCATCTAATCGAAGTATGTGTCCAATTATAGTTATTCTAACTTCAGTGCACCGGATTTGCATTACGCAAGGTGATAATTTTACTCTGAAAAAAAATGCAGGTGAATATAGAAACACAGGAAATTACATAAAACATTTAGTTCGAATTCAAGAAGGAGCACTCTTCAGAACGTTTTGCAATAAGATTGATGAACAGCGTTTGCATTTTGCGATGAACGTTCTGTAAAGGAAAATTTTAATTCTGACTGCATTATCTTTGACCTATTAAAACCTCGATTTTTCTCGCGGTGATAAATAATAAATTGCATCCTTCCTCAAAGTAAAATGCTCTCAAATTGTTCATCGAAATAAACATATCTTTGATATTTTTGACATTCATCCGTAGAATTAAAAGGCTAGTAATGATGAAGAAACTTATCTTTTTTTTCACCTCTAGGTATAAAAATGAACTTCCTCTTCTACGCATTATCGAGTAATTATGCAACAATTTTATTCATGCAATGCAGAAGTGCAACATGTGTTAATGTCAGTAGTACGCAGCTCTACAGGTCTATATAGGGGACACATCACTATGAGTGGTAATAGCTTATAGTGAATGAATGTTAATAATAATAATAATAATAATAATAATAATAATAATAATAATAATTAAGACTTGATGAAGGATCCAAAAAGAATTGAAACGTCGGTTTTAAAGAAATGTGTTAATTCTTGACCTTGCCTACATTCAACATCATTTATAAATTGCAAATGACTGTATATTGAAATCATTGCTAGATAAGCGAGGTATTTGCCGAGAGTCATACGTACCCGAATGAGGTCGACGGAGAAGACGCTGGAGGATTCTGCGATGCGCTTGCTGGCTCGCTCCTGCGTCACAATGCTCCGCGAACTGGGCAGCGCCACCGTCACCGCCACCGCCGCCGCCACCCACACCCCCAGCGCCGCCGCGCACCGCCCTGCTCCTGTGCACACACAGCACACATAGTACACATCACACATTAACATAGCACACACATCATACATAGCACACATCACACATAGCATACGCATCATACATAGCACACATCACACATAGCATACACATCACACATAGCACACACACAACACACAGCACACACATAACACATAGTACACACATCACTCATAGCACACACATCACACATAGCGCACACATCACACATAGCGCACACATCACACATAGCGCACACATCACACATAGCGCACACATCACACATAGCGCACACATCACACATAGCGCACACATCACACATAGCGCACACATCACACATAGCGCACACATCACACATAGCGCACACATCACACATAGCGCACTCATCACACATAGCGCACTCATCACACATAGCACACTCATCACACATAGCACACTCATCACACATAGCACACTCATCACACATAGCACACTCATCACACATAGCACACTCATCACACATAGCACACTCATCACACATAGCACACTCATCACACATAGCACACTCATCACACATAGCACACTCATCACACATAGCACACTCATCACACATAGCACACTCATCACACATAGCACACTCATCACACATAGCACACTCATCACACACATAGCATGCACAGCACTCACAGCACGTATGGCACACATAGCACACACAGCACATATCACGTCTTCTGCTGGGCTTAGGCTGTCTGGAATCAGCAAAGAGTTCGTTACCCGGTTTCAACAGTAATCACAGTTGTTGTGGTGACTCACGATATTGGTCACCATTTCCAGGTTCTATGGGAAGCTGATGCTTCACATATGTTACACGCAGTATCAGTTTATAAATGTCTATTAATTGCGAGAATAAATCATTAACAATGCGAAAAACAATATATAGTATGTACATCAGAAATTCAATTATTGAGCAAGTTTCCTTTTTGGTTTAACAAATACACAAATATGTTTCGTATTCTCTATTTTATCCAATACCTCGTGGATATCAAAATATTGATAACGTTAAATATTAACTCTCTCTACCTTGTAGAAGCCAGGAAAATTAGCTTTATCAAGTTTTTAGCTTGTTTCATTCTATAGAATATCAATCCCTTTATAATCAGTATCCTCGTTTCTTAGCCGTAATAAACAATTGACATCGTGACTTCGTTACATTACAAAGCAGCAGCATCTCGCACCGTACCACCCCACTTCTGCTTTAGTATACTCGATTATGGCTGAAAAAGTATAACGATAGGAAAAGTATAACGGTGAATATATTTATTTTCTTAATAGGTGAAATCGTGCAAGCACTGCTCCCAATTTTCGAAAATTCTTCCCCAACATATTTCTCCATTCCTTATGCTCTTTTAAACCAAAAATCCAAATACTTAAAGTATTCAACCTGCATTATCACCCTACATTCTGAATGCATTCAAAACATTTCATATGAACTTGAAGCAAAACATATCTTTATGGTACCTTTATGGTCATCTCTAAACTCCAGGGGACTCTAAAAATGATTTATACTCCGTGCAGATATGGCATTACCTCTTTGCGTTTGGGTCATTAATTCAAATGGTCTATTATGAGTATATATTATTTTTGGAATCAGTCGCGGCTCGTGGTTTTCTAAATGGGGGAAGGCTGCAAATACATTTCATATCATATATTGCATTTTATGTCACATATAACTTGTGGGGCTACAGAATGGCACAGACTTTCCCGTATTAGTTTTCTATTTCCTTTGGTCTCGGCTAGCTATTTGGACTTGCCAAATAGTCTTGCCCGCTGCATAGTAACGCTATTTAGTAAGCATGTCCTTCTTTAGACCTCAGGCCCAATCCAGGCCCCACCCTTGAAGGCTGCCTGGCTGCATCCTTCGTCCGCCGCTAACCCCTCTGCAGTGGATGCATGACGTCACGCCTCCTCGTTTAACGCAAGCCTTATAGGAGAATGAAGTGGGAGCCTAAAAGGCATTCCTCTTTCCTATCAACAGCTTCAAATGCGTTACGGACGCAGTTATCGAACTGACAAAGAAAAATATTGATATATTTTTACACAATCTAACTCAGAAAACCATTATTAACATATAGTTTATAAATATATTTTTAAATTTCTATTGGGGGACGATTTATAGGTGAGGCTCCGTCTTACAGCCTTTAATGACGAGCCGCGCCACGCCTGTTTTGGATTAAAATAAATTATTTTGATTGAATTTTGAAAGACTTGGACTGAGCTTATTTTGATAAAATTCAGTATACTCAAACGAAGTGCAACTCAAACTAAATCTCTTTAAAAATGAAACAAGAGATTTTTTCTATCGCATCAAAACTTCACTTAAAAAAGTGTTATTGTCAGCGTTATCAATGTGTGTGTCTAAATTGCATCTCTTTCAGTTGAATGGTGCAGTTTTCACTTAGTGTTCCGAAATTCCTCTTTTCAAGTGCCTAACTTCTATAATATTTTTAAACCTATGATATCTTGCATCTGGTTGAGGTGTTTCTTGATTTTTACATGAGCTAATAAAATTTGATTTTCTTCCTGGTTTCTGCGCTTTGATAAAATGTGCCTTAACCTTCTTTCCTGAGAGATATCTAAGAAACTCATTTCGCTTGTAAAAGTAAATACTAGCTCGTTCTATCTGATGAACAAATATTTCTTGTGCCATTGTGTTTAGAAACGCTTCATTACTGCTCAGCAGTAGCAGTGAACTTTTTAGTCTATGTATTCATTATTCGAGGTTGAATCAATATTACTTTAAGTGTTACTCCGTTTGCAATATAAAATATCTACAGTAACACTTACTTGCCGAACCAGAGTTACGACTTTGAGTAGAAGCAAAATAATAGGAATACATTTGGGCTGAAGGTTCAGTTCTTGAGCCGGAAATAGATGATTCAAACCCACGTGGGAGTAATCCATCAGTGACTTCTCAACCAGCTTAAAAATGTTATAAATAAAGCTTTCTTTCTCATTTCATTTAGCAATAATCGCCTGAGATAATTACGTTCTCTTTTTCCTCCTGCGTGTTTTTTTAAGGCAATAAAACTACAAGGAAGTTTAACTGCTTCATAAGGCTATCCTGTGAAAATAGGTTGTATTTAGATATCCGCGTTGAGAACAACAGTTTCCGACGACTCATCACTGTTCTTCCTGCAGCCCAGAAGAATGCGCTCAGTGCAACAAAACATTTGCGAGTCATCACCATCTGTTTAGAGCTCAACTTCATGTTACGGTAAGGAAAGACGCGAAAGTAGCGCGGCAATTACTTCTCTTCGCAGTATCATAGTTCTCGCCGGCCAGTATATTCATAGTTGTAGTTGGATTTACTTTCAAAGAAAGTAACCTCCTTGTTTTGCATGGGCAAGATTTTCTGACCTGCTTATGACAAACACTACGTTTAAAGTGAATTATTTAAAAAACACGATAAAGAGAATAAATGTTGATCTTGTTTCGTACTTCCTTCAAACTAATTCTTTATTTTATCTTTAAAACAATCTTGAAGGTGAAGAAATCCCAAATAGTTTTACAGACAGGCAATTGCATAAACTTCCTTTATTTTAGGGGTCTTATGATAAATCATAAAATAAAGAAAGTTATGCAGTTTTCTGTCTATAAAAGTATTTGAGGACTCTTCAGCTTCAAGATTGTTTTAAAAATATTCAAAAAAAACAAGCTGATTTCAATGTTTTAAGTTTTTATTTGATCTCTTGATTTCTCAATATTTTCAAGCACTTCCAATGATACCTCGTAAACATGTATCAGGGCAATTCTCCATAAGCCTTACGAGCCTTATGGAGCGCGAAGGTCCCGGTGCTTCCTCATCGGAAGAATGAGTGAGCCCGACCTCCTGTCTGCAAAGGTCTGAGGACAACATTTATGGTAACGCTTTCCTCCAACCGTCCGTTTACACTACGAATAAAATTAGAAAACGCCAGACCCTTCGACGTCACGTGGTAATGCCAGTGCCGTAACCTAAGCAAAAGCGAATCAGAACCATCAGCATTTCCATTTCAAATTATAGAACAAATGATCGCATGGCTCTAATGTCGCTGTTAATCAACTGGCCGTCATTACACTTGCCGAGGGTGAGGTTCATTAATTGTGATAAAATATGTTGAATGAGCGAGAGTTATGAGAAGAGAGAGATGTTAGTTTCGTTGATAATGTTAATCGCATATCGTATCTTGCAGCTGTCTCGTAACATTAAAGAGAGCATAGTACGCGACATCGATTACGAAATAGATTACGAAAAGACCGATTCAAACAACTTTTAGGCATCCCTTTCTTACTGATCCCTCCCTCCAACTACCTTCTCAAGTTTTTCTGGAGACGTTTTCCATCATTCAAGGGATGTTGATTTCGGCTGTCCACGCTGGGTACCCTCTATGTCCCTCCTGGGGACACATATTAACCTTGTACACTAGATACACATACGAGCTCCTCGATCCCCGGTCAGCAGACTCACAAGGCCTTCCGCGACAACACACAAACATGAAAGACAAGGGACAAATAACCATGCCCACGGCGGGACTCGAACCTGCGACCCTTCAGAACGAAGCGCTGAGTCGGCACAGGCTCTGGCCACCTCGGCAATCCAGTTCGGCTCCTTCTTACTTAGCTCAGTACTAGTTAAAATTCGAAATTCAGAGAAGAAAACCGATCTAGACTCAAGGAGGGACATATCCTAAAAGCTGTGTATAGTATAATGTACCTTAAAGTGCTGGAAATACTCAAGTATTGAACGCGAAATATAATTCAAAATAAAACAAAATTAAAATTAAAAAACGCGGTATCACCGTATCTCTCCACAAACAATTGTCAACGTTGTTACTTTATTAGGATCTTAGGAGGTTATCCTTCTAATCGTAAATATCCTTAAAAACGTAATTATTCGTGAATTGCGCAAAGCATAGAACTTACTAGCACTAAATGTTAAAATTATTCTGAGTTCGATGTTTCCTTACATTAAGCAGTTCCGGAATGTTGGTAAAGAGAATAGGGCGAAATTGTCTGTGTTTTCTTCATGTTGTATTTCCTCCGATGTGTAACTCAATATTTTACTTTTGTTGGGAAGACAAGTTAGGCTAAACAATTTCGAACGCAAGTAGTCCAGATTCCAAACAAAAAACCAATCAACAAAATGAAGTGTTCACCTGGCATAGTACACCCATTCAAACAATACCGGGAACAAAACTGTTCCGTATATTCAAATATCTGCGCCCTCGTTTCGTGGCATCGCGAGGCGTTTTCCATGGCGTCAGCAGTCGCAGTTACGTCGCACGGTCGTGTTGTTGCCGGGGCAACGGCGGTAGTAATGGCCGGACTCTTCCGCGAACGCGAGGCGGCGGCGGTGGCGGCGGCGGTGGCGGCGGCGGTGGCGGCGGTGGCGGCGGCGGCGGTGGCGGCGGCGGTGGCGGCGGCTAACGGGAATCCCTGGTCGTCGCGGAGACAGCGACGGCGCCGCGACGCCGAGCACGCCGCCGCCGCCGCCGACCTCACGCAGCGCCGCGACTCTCGCTGTGTTTACGAACGCTCAATTCCAATGTCAGGAAATGGCTGTCGCACAACACGTCTGTCTAAAAGTTGTCATAAAGTGCACGAAGTCAGACCTGGTATGATCAGGTGTAGGTCAGGGCCTGCTAATGGTCCCACTGGGAAGGGATACCCTAAATTCTTTAAACTACCCTTTAAACTAAACGTTAAATCACGAAAACATATTTTAATATTTAATAATTGATAATAATTAAAAATTAATAATACATTGATAATTATAAGTGTTTTCGCATATATTTTAATATTCACTGAGATTACTTAGTATATCTTCGATATTTCAATGTTATGTGGGAGACTCATTGGTCTAGTGATGTGATTTAAAACAGATTTTTGCTGTACTTCCACATACTGAAAAATTGTCGTCACGTATTCAGACTGATCAAGCATTCTCAACTCTCAAGTGAAATTGAATGACTGTGCGACCGAGCAACATTAAAAACAACAGACATAAAATCAATTCGAGGAACAATTCAAACCTAAAATCAATAAAATATGTCTTAAAAAATCACAGAAATGAAATTTTAAAGTAAATTGATAGATCAGTTAGTAAGTTAAATTCGCTTCTGAGTTGGGTACATAGAAAAAATTACATTTTTTTATATAATTTCATAAAATCAAATGCCAAGCACCATGCAATATCTATTATTTTGTATCTCTGTTAACTCGTGTGCAAAAACCACGAGGCTACTTTCGAATACATAGGCTAATAATTCAACATAATATCTTTATTTACTCAATACTATAAAACATCATGCTTTTATACAACAAATTGCACAAAAAATTCATAATTCTTTCAGTTAATTGGAACATGTTCAACGTTTATTCAGTATATTCAATAGAATATCTTGCATCGAATTAAATTCAGATTGTTTAAGAAAAGTTAGATTGTATAATAATATTTTAGCCGCTGAGAGCAAAAGTGATGTAAGTAAAAAAACATACTTTCTGGAAAGTGACGTGTAAATGAAAAACGCTATAAAACTATAATTCTTAGAAATAAATTACCTAAAGTGTTATAAACATGTTAAGGAGGTATTCTTTTAAATTACTACAGATATTTTGGAATGCATCATTGCTTATTAATTAAGTAATTAACTATTTTCTTGACTTTCACACTGTTGCACACACCGTTTCTGAAAGCTAAGACTTACATTCAAATAATTGGCATGCACAACTTTCGTCTGAGATAGTAATGTGATGGGAAAATAGGAAAAAATAGGGCTTTTTCACGATTTTCAACCAAGTGAGAGAAATTCTGAAGTCGCGATTTTGACCTGTACACGTATCACTAAAAGTGATTAAATTTTTTTTTTGTTTTTTTTTCTCGAGAAGCTTCTGTGATGGATGCAGATAAACAAGAAGCTATTTCTTGGTAGCCCCTGGAAGCTGTTGTTTTGTCCCACCTGTGACTTACACCACAATCACATGCAGCGATGTGAGCAACTTGTTGGTTATTTCTGCACTGTGCTGGCCTCTAGCTAAGAAAAGTTTGGCTCACACCATTTTAGCCCGGGGTGGAACAATGTTTAAACCATCTACCAGTGCTTCTAACTCAAATCTTCCAAAATTTGACTTACACCACTTTTGCTCTCAACGGCTCATTTGTGTGTAATTTATTGAGTTTGCTATAGTCTTACGTTACAGGGAGGCACAGTGCCATAACATTCATACTATTTTAGGTGAGATTATTTCTAATTCAATGAAAAAGAGCCGGAATCAACGTCAGAGGTAATACATCCTTCCTTCTAAACAAAATTAGGGAAATCTGGACGGAACCAAAGTTTGCAATAAAATTTATCTTTGACACAATTGGGTAATTACCACAAGGATTGGTAATATACACTTTTAGTTTTATTCTATTAAAATTTACTGCACTGTCGTTTATTTAAAAAATTAACATTATTTCGATTATTTTGCTATTTTGTTATTTCGTTTTACACAAAGGTCACGCATATATCATGATAAGAGCAACATTTTCGAGTAAATACTCGTACGTATGTATGTATAATTATGTAGAATTTTCGAGACCATTACTCTCATGAAATTAAGACTAAAGTGTTTAAGAATGTGTACGGTATTAATATATCAGAGTAGTGATTCAGAACAAAATTATCAATATTCTTTATCGATTGTAATTACCATCATCTCCTTAGTGCCCAATCATATGCTGATATTCATCCACTTTAGGAGGCTGTGTGTATCGATCCCAGTGTCGATGTGCAATAAAGCTTGCTTTTCCATTGTTTCATTCAGTTATTAAATAAAGGAAATAGTGAAAAGATTTGATGAGGCGTTAGAGAAAGAAACAGGCGATATTATTCGACAAGCTACTCTAGAGAACACTGATAAAAGTAGAAAATATGTTTGTAAATAGTTTGAATTTTTTTACGGACTCAAAATATATTAGGAAAAGATAGGTGAACATTGTTAAGGAAATGAAATCAAACAAACCCACATATTTCGTGTTTTCGTTACGTTCTTTCAATTTTGATAGTTGAGTGTTTAATCTAATATAATGTTTAATATAATGTTAATAATGAAATGAAATATACCCATATATTACGTGTTTTCGTTACGTGCATTTTCTATTTGTTCATCTTTGAACTGTATTTTTCCTTGCAGAACATAAACAAGGAGGTTACACTACGTGTAACCTAACCTTCGGGTCAATCCAATTTAAGTGGTACAGCACTGGTCGCTCGACCATCTCGAAAAAATTTCATATTTTGTACATAAATTTCCTTATGTTTTGGCTGTTCAAAACCATCTTTAACTTTTTTTATTGTACCTGGTATACAAATGGCGGCCATTTTTGTTTCGCGCCGTGCGCCATTTTTTCCGTTCGCAGACATTTACTCATTCCTAAATTGCTCAGCTCTAAGTTGCTCTAGCATTCTAGAATAAAAAGCAATCAATTCAGCATACTCTGGCCTGCAAATAGAAATATTATTTACCTATTTTCTATGTTTTTATGTGGGAAATATTTGCAACCAAATCTATGGAACGCGAATGAACGAAATTCGATTTTCAGAGAGTAATTTTTCAAAGAAGTAGTAGAATCTAAGCCTTAATTTTTTCTGTGCTTTTACACACAACAGTATAGTTACTTTTCGTAAAATATCATTGCTATATAACGTACCCCTTCAAAATTACATCCTCTTGAAAATTGGAATTTTGAATTTTTTCCCAATTTTGAAGTGTAATATCTCTGTTGGGGGATCAGATAAAAATCCGAAAATTGCACACATGCTAGACCGCTATCATACCAAACTTCAATAAAAATTACAACTTTAGATTTAACTCGAAGTATATTTTTAAAAATTGAAAACTTACGAAAAAAAAGGCTTTATTTCCCCATTGAGGATACTTTGTGCCAAGTAGTAATCACATTATATTGAAGCTATTTTAAACTAAAATCTACATTGATATAAAATAATTAATTATACTTAATAATTAATATACATAAAAGTGGCCTAATATATAATTTTCAATATTACGTATACTTTACTCTAAAACAAACTTACAATTTGACATCTACGTCCGTAATTGAAAATATGGTTATCTTGATTTTGAAAGCTGAACCTCTTAAAACAAAAATTATTTATAAAATACAACAAATAAATAAATTCAGCGTTTTGTTTATGTTTTTTGCGTTTAAATTTGCCATTCTGCTTACTATATACAAACATAGAAAACATAGAAAACTAGTGGTGCTACAGAATGGCACAGACTTTCCCGTATTAGTTTTCTATTTTCCTGGGTCTTCGCTAGCTATTCGGAATTGCCACATACTCTTTCTTGCCAGCTACCATCTATCATCGCCAAAAGTACATTTTTTTTGTCATTTTCTTAATTTTTCGGTTTCCTATTGGTAGAACGAAACATTAATTTTAGAATATTAAAGAACACAAAAACCTAGCCGTAAATGGCAATTTTCTTTTAAAAATTATGTGCCGTTTAAGAGAAAATGACGTTTTAGCACTACTAAAAATGCGAAATTTGAAGCTCATTTTCACAGAAAATTTTTAAGTTTTCAAAATACTTTATTTGAAGTTATTTGAAGCACTTACACTCACAAATATAATCATCTTTACAAATTGCGGATAATGTGCATATTAAAGATGTGAGAGATCTTTCAAAAAATTTACATTTATATAATTTTTGAAAATAACAAAAAAACTCAAAATAAACTTCATGCTATACTAATGAGTGTAATTAGCACTATCCGTTACAAAAGTTTCAAGAAAAAAATTGCAGCCATATACGAGAAAATGACGTTTGAGCATTTCTGAAAATGCCGAAATTTGAGCTACTTTTCACAGAAAACGGTAGTGTTTTCGAGAAACTTTACTTGACATTATTTAAAGCATATATACTCGTAAATATAATAATGTAAAAAAATCGCCGATAATGTAAATATTAACGACGTGAGAGACAAGTAAAAAAATTTACATTTTTGTAATTTTTGAAAAAAAGCAACCGATAGACCAAAATGGCTTTTATGTCATTGATAGAGTACATTTACCACTATCCCTACCAAAAGTTTAAAGAAAAAATTTGGAGCCGTTTTTGAGAAAATTTTGTTTTTGTAATTTTTTAAAATTGCACATATTGCACGCAATATTGCACGAAAACTACCAAAATTGTGAAAAACATTTACATGACCTTTATTAAAGAACTCAATATGCAGAACAAATTTTAGTTGAAGAAAAAATCTCTATCTTCAATTTTGTAGTTGGAGAAAGACGCCGAAAAAAAATTCAAACTTTCACAATTTTCGAAAATTCAGAGCTGTACGTGAAAATCGGACCTATGTCATGTTAAAAAGTGTATTTTCCTCTATTCATACAAGAAATTTAAAGAAAAAATTTGGAGCCGTTTTTGAGAAAATATTGAAAATCCCCGGGGGACTTCATATAAAGTACCCCCAAATTTTAAAGAATCTTTTTCAAAATGTCAAAGCTTCGACTAGAATCAGATCGACTGGGGAATATCAATTTTGAAGAAAATCGACCGAACTGTTTAGGCGCTAGCGTTGACCACAGACGGACAGACGGACAGACGGACGGAATACCGTCAATCGATTTTTAAGTATAAAGAAGCAACAAATCATGGATTTTGACCACACCACGTGTTAGGGGATTTTTTTTCTTAATTTAGCAACTGGTTTTATACACTTATTCGTTTTCACGGCTCGGCAATTAATTTTTTTCCGCCGAAAATTGGCCATTTTTTCGCGCAGCATTACATAACTTTCCCTATACTACGTATATCACTCCGTGTATACGTACGTATACGGGAAAGTAAAAACATAGAAAATAGGTAATTAATATTTCGATTTGCAGGCCAGAGTATGCTGAATTGATTGCTTTTTATTCTAGAATGCTAGAGCAACTTAGAGCTGAGCAATTTAGGAAAGAGTAAATGTCTGCAAACGGGAAAAATGGCGCACGGCGCGAAACAAAAATGGCCGCCATTTGTATACCAGATACAATAAACAAAAGTTAAAGATGGTTTTGAACAACCAAAACATAAGGAAATTTATGTACAAAATATGAAATTTTTTTGAGATGATCGAGCGACCAATTTATTAAATTCTGGACCACTTAAAATGGATTGACCCCTTCTTGATTTAACATTGCAGACGGCCTTGCATTAGTAAACAGAGAATGGGGCTTGAAGCATGTATGTAATAATAACTGAAATCAATTAAATTACATAAACATACAGATTAACGTCTATAATTATTATATAATTTTCTCTGGAATTACCTACGATAATGATACGACCTTAAATTAATTTCAATATCTTGGTTTTTAATTAACAGTGTGTAATTTTCTGAGTGGAGGACATTGTTTTCAGAACTTTTTATTGCTTTGAACCACGAACTTTTTTCTGAAACTTTCTAGAAAATAAAGAATATTATTTTTTCTTGGAATTGCCAAGATCTTCGTCTGACAAGGAGAAGGATCTTCGTCTGAACTGACAAGGAGTCATCCTGAGTTGGAGAATGTAGTATTAAAAGAAACTCGGAGTAAAAGTAGATCTTGCCGCGTTTACATTCGAAAATTGCCACGCGTTTAAAAGAAAAAATATAAATAGACTTCACTGAACGGCAACCGAGCTTGTGATCTGAATGAGCAGGCACAATCATAGTGACTGGCGTGGGAGTGGATAGCAATCCCACCACAATGTTTGTTTAATACTCGTCTGAGTTATTTCATTAAACCCACACATTAAAAGCATTCAAAAATTTATTTTGATTCTTTATCTACAATAATGCATTTGTCCTTCTTGGAAAACTAACAAAGTGAAACTAAGGAAGGGACAAAAAAGCAAAGTAAAATATGAATAAAATTATTTTCGAAATATTAAAATCAAAAACAAGAAAATAACAAACGACAGAAATGATTTGAACAAAAAACATTCCTCGTTCGAGTCACGCTTGATGTCCATTGATCTATCAGATATCTTGAATACAGAATAACACATATTTAAATGAATCGCACATTTCGATTCAATGACGTACACGTTATCTTGAAGTGCACCATCACGACAATCGTCTTTCCCTTTCGCTCCCATTGTCTTCAGAGGAGAGGACTCATCGTGATCCAGTGCCACATTGAAGCAGCACTTACTCGGAATCCCCAGACTGAGGGAGGGGGAGAGGATTTCCCGGCCATCAGGGGTTTGCAGCCGAGCGTCTGCTCACGGGGTATTCCCGGCGATAACAGCTACCTGCCCTTCCGTCGGCAGAAGCCCCGCCTCAGCTTCTGCTATATTTAGGGGTGCCAGGTCCAAACACAATCTGGAGCGCAGATTGTAGGTTCACGATGGGTAGGAAATTCCAACAACTAAACAGGTTGACAATGCTTCATTAAGTGGATGCTACTACAGGCTTACAAATTGCTTTGCGTAGGAAAACTACAAAATGCCTTAAATACGGTATTACCATGATTAAGTGTAGAAAGTTACATGATGTAGGCATCATATTTTCTATTAGAGAATTCAACTATTTTTCTTGAAAAATAATTTTATATATATGCAGTTGGTAACAGTCTTGTTTGTACAGTCCATAATTTGCTCGAAAATCGTTAATTTTAAGTGAAAAATTAATACTAATGAAAAATATATTACAAGATAATTGAATAATTCCAGTTGAATAAAATGTAACTTTATACACCTAGAAGAAATGGCCTTGAATTTGAAATTCGCCAACACATTTAATCGTTCGGGAACTGGCCACTAGGAAGGTTTCCAAGCAACATAATGTGCTGGTGAATCTCAAATTCAAGGCCGTTTCGTCTAGGAGTACAAAGTTACATTTTATTTAACTGGAATTATTCAATTATCTTGGAATATATTTTTCATTAGTATTAATTTTTCACTTAAAATTAAATTAGTAAAAGATAACTCGTAGTAGGCTAGATAAAAGCTCTAGAAGAAAAATTAAGTATCCAACGCACAACTCCCGTATTCCTTGCAAAGAGTACAACGCACTAGTCTGGTTTTGGTTAGTTAGACACTGAGTAAATCAGAAGGTGAGAAATGCATATGAATATCTTTCCTGCTCATTTATTTATAGTTTTTTAAGAACACATTTCTTATCTACTTCAAAACTTATCTACTTAAGAACTTTTACCCCGTAACCACATATTTAATATAGTACCGTCGTAATATTTCATATGTTTTAATATGAATTGAGATGATTTCATGAATACGGTAAGCCATCGGTCAGCGATTTTGTAAATGTGGGAAATCCCTTATCATTATGGGAGGGAAATGGAACAAAACCTATTATTCCGTTCTGCATCGGCCGCGCATGACGTTCTTCAGTTGTTGTCTTCTCGGCGCCCAAGGGGAATCCCCGGCTGCCCTGAGAAGCGATTTGGAATCCCTGGGTCTTCGTAATCCTCGGCGGCCGTGTTTTCCTAACCGTCACTGTGCACCCAATGTTAAAAAATTGCTTAGACAACTACGCTTTGTAGAACGAATCTGTGTAATTAATCGTGTAAATGTAGAACTACATAATAATCCGAGTTACGAGTGATTATGAAGCTGCATAACATTATAATTATTAGGGTTATTTTTTAAATAAGGTCCATTTGTTAATAAGTAGGAAAATATTGAACATACCATAAAAATATTTTTTTCAATAATCGACACACTTTCATCTTCATTTCTACATACTTTCATTTTTGTTCAAAAGTTTGTTATACCGTGCAACAAATGTTTGAACTCAGACGTCAATGAAATCTGCCACATGTGAGGAAGTCCAATCCCTGATTGCTGTTCTCATTTATTTTTTGTCACTGAACCGTTGACAACCAAGAAAATCCTTTAAACATCTAAACATGTGATAGCAAGGTCTGGCGAGGATAGCAAGGTCTGCAAGGTCTGGACAGTAAGGTGGATGTTCCAGTTATTTCCATCCAAAGACCTTTTTAGCCTTTGGTTATGCAGACACATGGGAGCATTGGCAGGCGACATAATTTTCTTAAACATTTTAAAGTTCTGCAGCTCGACTCACAGACATACCATACGGCCGGGAAAAGCATCAAAACGCGGGCAAAATATGTTGGAATCAGAAATTCGTGCACACTACGGCGATCGCACGACAAGCTTACTCTCATCCACAAACGGATCATATTTCAAAAATAACCAATGTATATTAATAATCCATACCAATTCCTATAATTTTAATACTAAACCAAAGCCTTATACAATTTCTTTCGAGGAAAGATAATAAACCAAAGCTATCCTATGAACTTCATGTTTCCATCCATTCTACTAAGACTTTTTCTACCATCCAAATTCGCTGCACAAT
This sequence comes from Acheta domesticus, assembly GCA_031308135.1. Lineage (NCBI taxonomy): Eukaryota > Metazoa > Arthropoda > Insecta > Orthoptera > Gryllidae > Acheta > Acheta domesticus. Next base: position 21,723,943 of record JAHLJT010009355.1, on the reverse strand, counting down.
GGGAAAGTAACGTGTGGCATCCATTTTTGGTAAAAACGATAATTGCATTACCAAATTAAAACGCAATTTCTAGAACAGAAATATTAAATTAATATATTAGCATATTATAATTTAGAAATAAAGAATCATAATTTGAAGATCTTGGTGACTGATTACAAAATTTGTTTTGGAATCTGCCACATAAATCGATGATATTTCCTCAAGCACTTGCATTACATTTTTAAGAAACAAAACTACTTTCTGCTTTCAGGATAATAATGGGGTTTTCCTTAGGGGCTGGTTTGCCCACAGCCCTCTTTTTCTTGGAAGCACAAATAGGAGCGGAAATTCCCTTGTCTGCTCCTGAGGTTGAAATCGGTCTTCTGAGACTCCGTCACACTCTTTAGACCCCATTGTTTGCAGGATCATCTTCACCATAGGACGTGCTATATGTGCTAGAATGGGCTTGACAGAGGATGCACAAACAATGAGAGGCAGTTGAAAACACTCTAAGTGCACTTAGTAACATACGTATGTTAACATACTCATGATGTATAATCTACACATGTTTTCTTGAGTTTCCCAATCCCTACACCACCTTTTTACTACATACAGATCGAGGATGAATAACAACAAAGCCTGGTTTTCAACATTTTAAAACATGGAATTTTCGCTGCCAAATAGTAATATAAAACTTAGTTTTAATGGCAAACTATCTACATATTTGCTTTTAAAGTGTTGCTAATAAAACAGCACCTCACACCTCCGGTTCTACTACTACCATCAGAACAACAGCTCAACAAAACGTTCGCGTAGTGAAGCTACTTTTCTTTCCAGAAGCAAAAAAATGGGCAGTTTCAGCATTTGCTCAATGATTCGTAGAAACTGATTGAAAAACTCACCGAGATGTTGTCATTGACCTAGAGTTGGAAGTACATAACTTCTTTTGGGCATATTCACTATTTCGGAATTATACAGTACAAATAGTAACTAATGCCTTTAATATCATTGTTAAAATAAATATTATATTCCTTTAATTTTCTGGCATACTACCTGGGAAAACAGCAATTTTCAGTACGAATCGTCGTATTGTAGGTCCCTGTTACCGAAATAGTGCATCGTACATGCTGTTATTTCAAGAAAATTACTTTCTCTAGCACGTAAAGAAAGAATCCAGGTTTTCTGGGTCCTCGATACTGAAAAATTGGTTTACAGTAAACCATCTGTTTGCCCGCCCGTATGTGAACAACCGCTTCTAACAGCAAAACCGGAGGCAATATTTTCACCAAAACTGACATTCTTCGATCGATCTGGCTGATGCCATGGCCTGTGGACTTTGAAACTTATATTTTGTTGGTTTTTTTCGTATACTTTACATGAAGTCCCAACGATATTTTCAATAAAAAAATGTCTTCAATCCTTTCCTCTATTTTTTTCTGTGATAGCAATAGCAATAGCAAAAGACATTAATTAAAATGCTGATGATTTAATTTTGATTAAACTATTAACATTTTTGTAAACTGAAAACGTTAGTTTTTTTGAAGCCTTCCTACTACAATATTTAAAATAGTGATCTTTCATATTAATTAAATTTATTCTTCATAATTAGATACACAAATAAGGTCATGTACCTTTTTTCTAAATGCGAATTTTTCGAAATGCGAAATGCGAATTTTTCGTGAAATTCAAGCTATTTTAAAAATACGGTTCTCTAAAAAACGGTACCAAATTGTTTATTTGAACTCTTCAAATGTATGGAACTAAACGAACTGAATAACATGAAAAACACATTATTTTGAGTTATCTTTTAATTTATAAAATTAAAGAAATGCATGCCCAAGAAGAATTGTAATATTACAAAACTGTTACAAATAAAGGGAGAAAGTACGTGGACCACTAGTTTTCTGTTAAGATATTCCCATAAAACCATAATATTTTAATCCAGAAAGATGGTAAGGCCTTTTATTCATACTGCTCATTTTGACTCATTCTTCCAGAATCATAAACCTGCAAGAATTGGGGTTGCATGAAATTTAAACTTTTTCAGCAATTGTGAGTGGTACTTGCAAATGTTCGCTAATTAATAAATCTAAAATATTTGCCTTTCTTTATGTCTGTCTAACCAAATGCAAATAGGACTAAAGTCATGGAGTTCTTTGAGTCACATTCCATTGTATAATTCCCAAATATGATGCGTAACTTATTCTCTATTAATTAATCATTTTATAAAAGAAGTCAGAGAAGAAACCCTAAACATTCAACAAAATATACATTTGTTTCATATTTCGTAGATTACTGAATCTACAACTTGATGGAATAACAAATTATTTTGTCTTTGGCTTACTTTCTACACTTCTTCAAATTTCAACCAATATATTACCTTAATATGTACAAAAACCTGATGTAAACATTGAGACAATATTATGTACTTTCATTCAAAATTTAGTGGAAATTAAAATCATTTCCATTGGAGGCGAATAAGATGAAAAATTTCTGTTAGGAATGTTGCTATTACAGGGAAAAGTCTATATTTAGGTCAGAAAGTTAGAACTTCCCCTGTCTCTGTAAGGAGGAAAGATTACGCAGCTAAAGTATGAATTCTGTCTCACTCTGGTGAGTTCTATTTTGGAGTTTGCTTTGTGTTTTAGATAGAAGATTGTACTGAATGATCTTTAGCAAGTCAATGGCATGGACGTTTCGACTAATAGATAATGCGTTAAAGTTATTGTCAAATTCAGTGTCCGTTAGTTATTTGACGGTTAAATTGTTCCCTAGGAGCTTGTAATAGCTAAACAAACATTTTTATTACAATTACCTTCATTGCTTAAAATATTTTACATCGCAACATAACTAACACTTGTGATTGTTATAAATTTAAGAAGAGTGTGCAATTTAATTTTTTTGAAGTTCTTTTCCACAAAGTTTGGCAATATATCCATCTACAACAGATCAAACATAATTCCAAATCAGTTAGTAAAACATACATTATTTAAAAAAGTAATTACTGGGGCAAGCGCATGTCGGTTTCCGAGTTGACCTACTTTCGGTCGCTCTCAGTTTCACACCGCAGCAACGGACGCTTCTGTCACACGACTCGCAGCGAAGAAAGTACTCGGCTCTTGCATTTCCAGTCAACGCTGTGCTACTCTGCATCGGTAGCATTGATGAAGGACCACGCACGTCAACCGACCAAATGAGCAGAGGCGAGAGTTGTAGGATGGCCCACTTTCCAGGCCCGCGCCTCTGTGCGTCAGCTCCAGGCGGAAAGGAGAGCGCCGGGCCGCTTCTTGATGGATCATCTCTAAGCGAAGTGGTTAACCCAGTTAATACTACGTTACTGCATTGCGATGTCACCAGAAAGATACCTCTCACTGTCGCCTTTCGATGATACTTTTAAAGCAGCATAATTGCTTTCTTTTATTATCACGAGAATTGAGGCGTTTGGTATCAAAACCAGTTCATTCCACTGTTAACCAAAGTTCACCTTTTTGCATTTTTGTTACGTTGGAGTGCTCCTTCATAACATCGCGGAGATATGTAGTTCAACTCAGATTATTCCACCTAAAATATTGCAAAAATATATCCCGTTCGTATTAAACAGCACGTAGAAACAATTTTTTTGCTTGTAAAATTTTCATATACTTAATTAACAGGATTCGATAGCAAACGTCTCAATTATTAATAGTTATAAACCTTTTCTTTCTTCGCTAGTTGTTGGTTTCAATCAACCAAAAAGAAATGCATTTTTTAAATTATTTCTATTTCTTACTAATAGCATAACTTGAATCTTCGAATGTTCTTAATATTTTCTGCATCACTTTAACTACCCCAGTCACATAATCACTACAGCCATTGCTTTTCAATATTAGGAATGTTTTCTATTAAAGAATTAACTTGAAACACCACTTACTCTTTTGGTGAGTGGTTCCTAAATCGTGTTTGATTTGCGACACAAATAGAAACTAATTTTGAGCATAAGATAAACCGCACGTGTGATTTAGACTCCACCCATTGTATTGACCTCAGTCTGACAACTAGTTTTGTTAATGTAATGTATGAGTATATGTTTCCTTTAGAAAATATTATAATACATTAAGAAGATTAAAGATACTTGTAGGAAATAATAAGCTACAGTAATAGTTGATTGATTTCTATAGCAATTGTTTTCCAAATAATCAAACGTATAGCTAAATTGACACCGATTCAACGAATGAAATAGGTATTTCTAGAAAGGGAAGTAATGAAATTGGGTAGCATAAACAAAACCGCACATATGATTCAGACTCCGCCCATAACATTGATGTTGGTCAGCAAATTATTTTTAATGTAATTTCTGTGTATTACCAATGTTTCCGTTAAAAATATTATAAAACATTAATAAGATTAAAGAATATTAGCATTTTTAAGCCAAGGTGCACTACATTTTTGATTCAAGAGTTTTATTTAATTCGTCATTCTGTTCACTTTTCTACAAACAGGCAAACATACGTGTATTTTTAGTAAAAGGAAACTAAATGTGTACTCAACGCACCTCAGCAAATATTTTTGTTCTCCGGCAGGTATTTTCAATTCACCGTCAATCCCAGCGCTTTCATTACCTCTCTCCACATTTAATCCTCGCTTCCTCGCCTTCACCTGCGTTTCCTTCCCGGGTCTACTGCTCCCCTTGGCATTGAAGCGGTGTGGAAACTGTTTGCCTCAAGGATGTGCGTTCGGAGTCTGTGACGACACACGGCAGGAGACAGACCTTGTAACCGGCGAGACGTTTCGGTAGCGAAGCGCCACACGGCTTGGCCCGAGATCCGCCCGTGTGTTTACGATTCGAGGTGCACAAACTGAATCCTGGATTCAACAGAAAAATACTTTTTCTTCCGGAGAATACTATTTATGCCTTTAATAAATGTAATTTATGAGTTGCCAATGTTTCCGTTAAAAAAGATTATAAGCCATTAACAAGACTAAAGATTATTAGCATTTATATAGCAATAATATCACTCAGTTAATTTATTTATTTTAATCATTCAATTTTATATTAAAAAGAAAATGGTACTTTTTTCAGAGCGAATTGATTTGTTGAATTTTATTTTCTGCAGAAATCTATATCACAGGAAATAAAAAACACTTATGTATAAATTAAAGGGTCGTGCTTCCTTGTCTTGCGGCTGTCACAAGTCATTAGTTTCGTTGTTTCTTTCAAAAACCCACAGAACAATCAAACGTTTAATGAGAATTTGTTATAGAAATTTTCACAAGTACAATGAATAAATTAATAGATCCAACTACTGCACAAAAATTTAATGTATTCCTTTTGAAATGATACAAAATAGCAGACGAAAAATAACGACTGTTCTTTAAGTTATAATTGCTTCTTTATCACCCATTTTTATTGGACGAGAATTAGACGGTATTATCTGTGTATGGAAATATATAGAGCAAGTTCGGCAAAATATCTTTTCGTTATGGTTCATCCATTTCTCAATTGTTCGCAAATTCCTTATTTCTGCTGTAGCCTGAATAATGTTCTGTCGCAATAATATGCGATAATGAATCACGGGAATGTACCACTTATCACAGACGCTTCCCCCGTACATTAAAAAGGCAGTTAGTGCAAAGTGCTCTTCCGGAATATGAAGAAATTGCAGTAGTCTGAGTGGTGAGATTATATTGGCTGCATCATGGAAGACATTAACTTTGCGGATCATATTTCTGACGAAATTGCCGATCCAAAAAGGTAATAGAGTGGACAATTGAATAAAATAACAATATTTAATGAGTGTACGAATTACAAAATGTCTAAGAATAAATTCCTATTATTGGAGATAGTAAAGGGCTGCATAAATTGCGTACAATCTCAATACATTTTTGAACATTTCGCAGCAAGGTGATTGAAGCTGTTGCATCAAGCTATTTTGGATTAGATACATTAAATAATGAAGACAATGAAACACATTGGTAAAACATTTACCATAAACTACTGAACTCTGTAAGAAGTTTAGAACAATTTTTCATTTCTCAATTGAAATATTCTTGAAATTTCTACATAACAATGACGCCCCTCTACGACTTAGGTGGCCCAGGTCATCAGCTGATGTCACTGCAGTGCATGATCAAGAGTTCCTAGTCCCGAAGGGGGCAGGATATTCTACACTAGCACACAGAATTTTCAATAGCTAGGTCGAATTCAGCCGTTGTAAAGAGGAAAATTCTAGAGGCTGGCTGCCATGATCGGTTGGTTTACGTGGTTTCTCCGATCAACACCAGGCGAATGCCGGAGCAGTACCCTAACAAATGGGCCACGGACCGCGCGCGATCTTTCCTTCCTCTTCCTTGTCCTATACTCGCCCCCTTTCTTACACACATCTTCACTTACATGCACTTCACTATCACACTTGCCGGGAGAGCAGTCGGGAGCATAGAGCTTGTCTCGGCTGGAGCGGTGCCCCGCTGGTGGGAGATACCTGACTGCGGAAATTCACGCTAGCCGATGTGTAAGTCGACGCTGAATATCACCATCCAACGGAGGAACGGGAGTAATTACTTTAGCAGTTGACGCGTCTGAAACCACCAATCGATACATAAATAAATAAACGAAGCCCGTCGTCCATCTGTCAAGAGGCCTCTCGGATTCAGAAGACAAGAACAACAAAGAGGCAACTTATGTAAGAGTCCGCTTCTCTGTCAGAAAAAGCGAAGAGGCCTCTGGTATTGCAAGAAGGCGAACAGCACTCCGTTGCTGAAAGTTAACTACGGTGACAACTGCAAACGATTTTCTGCTTTGCAAGCTGGAAATGCAGGCAAATTCGGAAATCCCCGTTGTCAGTAGCTCGCGATATTTAGTCGTTTCATTCATGTCACCACATTTTAAAAAAATATTTCATTGGTTTCGGTTTATGGTAAACTCAAGATGCGAGAGAGATCTTGAGTCGAAATATGCAGGTAGTGAAGTGAATTCAAGGATGCCTACTTGATTATTCGGACAACGCCATGGGAACATGGCAACAGGTCGTGACCTTCATCTATATGTTGTGAAGGAAGTTTACATCTGCATTCCAAAGAAACCATTTGCAAAAAAAATTTATGTGTACTCATAATGACCGAAAATATATATACGAAAAAAAAGAAAAAAAAATCAGATAAAAATTATATTAGCTCTGTACGAGAGACGATCTGTTCACGTGTGTGTACTCATTGATTGCTTTAGTGCGCCTATTTTTAATTTTTTTAAAACAGTAAAATAATTTCATAATGCTTTATGGTAATAAAATTTTGCCCTAAAATAAAACATATAGGTATGGCACAAGTTCCAACATTCTGATTACACTGTTTTGGTTTTATGCCATTCAAAAAGTATAAGTTAAATCCATAGAATACTGACCTCTTAGCAAATTTTATTTTAATTTTTGTACAAATTACTTCAATTATTTAAATTGGAAATCAATTATCTGTCAAATTTCAAAGCCAAAAAAGTTAATTACGATTTCCAGGCAAAGCTTATGCCATTAGATGGGATGTTGTGGCCTTTTGTGAGTACAAGAGATTGTAGGGAAATTTGCAATATATTCTCTCAAAATTTGGCTCAAGTCATTTTGCTAACGCAGATCTCACTGGGAACGTATTTTGTCTTGGAGGTAATCGAATGTATTGAAATAATTTTCTAAGTTGCTCTTCATGAGCCGTTTCGAAGAAAATGTATGTTGTTTATTTCACCTTCAGTATGTAATTCAATTAGCCAGTAAGGGCTAATGATAAAAAAAACTTTTACTCTCCGATCAAGAATCGGGGCATGTATTCTTTAAAAAATGATTCAAGTACAACTTTTTCACTACATACAGTCAAGAAATAAAAATTATGATTCGCTTTCTACCCCCTCTCAGTTATTTTTGTAAATCATATGATTTTTTACAACTGAGATGTATTCAATTTGTAAGTTTTGTTTTCCTTCAAATAATCCCTACGAAACCTAGCTCTTTGGAAGTAAGTGTATACATACTATCTTCTTAATCACATTTTATAAAAAATGATTGATTAGTGTTTCCATGCGAGCAATTGGTAAGTTAATTAGACCCATGCGTGTAGTGCATGTTTTTTTATCGCGTGAGGTGACTGTGATCTTCCCCTGCTGGATGGCGAGATCCGGTGCCGACCTACAAATCGGCTTGCCGGGTTTTCTCTAATCAGGAATCACCTACCAGCGCGGCACCGCTCCAACCGGGACAAGCTCTATGCTCCCCACTAGTCTCTCAACACGTGGGGTAGTAACGTAAGTGTGTGTAAACGTCAGTGTGTGTAAATAAAGAGTTAAGACAGGAGATGGAAGTGGAAGGAAAGATCGCGCGCGATCCGTGGTCCGTTTGTTAGAGTGCTGCTCGGGCACTCGCCAGGCGTCGTTCGAATAAACCACGTAAAACTACTGATCTACCGGTAAACTAGAATTCTCCCCCGGACAGCAGCTGAATTCGACCCATGTAGATAGTGTCGACAATCCTGCCTCCGATGGCACTCTCACTCTAGGACCTCCGGTTCGGAGGCGCTGCAGTGATATCAATTGATGCTCTGAGCCAAAAAACTCGTGTTTGTGAAGAAAACTAACACTTGCAGTAAGTAGAGATTTCAATTGAAAAGAAAAACAACTCATGATGATACCATATGTTACGCGTACATTCAATTTCTCTTTAAAAGCAATTGGGAGATAAAAGAGAGTGCCTCGAGACTTCTCATTAGTATGAAACTAGAGGTGCTAAAACTGCGCATACTTTCTCGCTTTATTAGTAACTTTTTAATTTTCCAAAACTCGGGAAGATCTACAAAAAGGAGACTGGCGCAATATTTTAAGTGCCCTTCGCTCTCTCCAAGGAACAAATTAAGTACAAATATTTGCAGCCATTTTTGAGGAAATTTGGACAATGTTGATGTCATAATAGTAACATAGCCACATCTGTTCGAATTCGCAGAGCCTTGAGTTCCCTCATATTGATCAGTGAATATCAATTTTGAAGAAAAGTATCTGAACGGCTTAGGCACTAGTGTTGACCATAGAAGGGACAGTCCGACTTTCTGCCGTGAATAAATTATTCGGTATCAAGGACTGACTCACGAACCATGAATTCTGACTCAGAACGTATTCTAGAAAGTAATTTGCTACATATAGGAACATGATTTGCCCATTTTGTTCGATCAGAACACCAGAATATGAATTTTTCGGTCAAATGTAGTACTCGCTACTACTAGCAGAAGTAAGAGAGAAACTAAAAATCGGAGGCTTTTGAAATAAATAAAAATAATAAATAGGAAATAATATAAATAAACATTTAAGTTAATAATGTAAATTAAAAACACAAATTGCAAGTTTAAATTAAAATATACCTTTATTTCCAGTTACGAGCTGTATCTTCAGTATTTCAATTCTGCCAAAACTGCATTACTAATAAAATAGTGTAATATTTCGTTTTTGTTGAATTTTCTTCCACAACTACTCATCAATCCCTGTTTTTCTGGCTATTAATTTTAGATAAAACAATTCAATGTGCAATTATTGTGTATTGATACATTCATGCCTATGGAAAGTGACGTATGTACTCGTATTATATGTAATTCATTAATTCAAAAATATTATTCCTTTCGAAAGACAGATATTATTTTAAATTTTTTTAAACATTCTGTAAAAAATTATTAAATTGAATTGTAATATAATTTTAATTATCGAATATAATAGAAAATAATGCACACAGCCAAAACATATTATTTAATTTGTATTCACAATCATAATTTAACCATTCTTTGGCCCCCCTATTATTAAAAACCTACACACGATAGGCTTTAAAGTGTCAATCAAGCTCTTTTTCCAAATTATTTAATGACAATATGATGACTGAAATAAACCGATTCTTACTTTTTTATTTTTGCTTCACTTCTCTACCGAAAATATTATAAATATTAATAATTTTTAATTGATTTTATAATAATGTATTTTGAAGAATAGTAAATTTAATTCATAATTTGAAAAAAACATTTTAAAGCGTTTTTTTACTCGTACATCTCGTTGTCATGTTCAAACAATCCCTTATAAATGTTGAATATTTTTCGTTGAACGTTTTCTACAGGTAATTAATGAATGAATAAAATTTCACTTGATACAGTAAAATAGGATTTCCGAAATGCAACTCTAATTGAAAAGAAAATATAAAAAAAATTGTACAAGAAAAAATATAGCCACATTCACCAAAGCGATGAAATTGCTTGGCAACAAACGAGGCTAATCACTGCAAATACCTGACAACCTTGAAAGCGGTAAAATGCATAAAAACTGTCAAAAATATTCCCACAATATTCAACCATCACCAGGTTTAATAGCTTTGGCGGTAACTGTTATTGCGGAAGCTGTTTCAGAGGTCATGTAGTAAAATTAGAAACAAATTGTTGTGTTCGGTGTACAAAAACTCGATCAACACATTCTTTTATTTATTCGCTACATATTTTATCATTTGTCAGAAAGTTTGCGTAATCACAGATAAATACTTTAATGTTTGGTGCCTAGTGTGTGTTGCACTTTTTTTGCCAAGATTTTTGCACATAACTTGCCAAGAAAATAATGGATAAAAATCTCACAATTTGATACCAATTATCTTTGAACCAAACGGAATTTGATGTTCTGCTTATTCAACCAAAGTGTTTGGTTCGAAGATTCGACATACTTCTAACTTGTTTACAAGAATTAAGAATCTTCATTTTGCAGAAGAATATCAGAAGAACAAAAGCGTAACCAAAGAGGCCTATTCAAGTGATATCGCTTGTTGATTCCGAAATTTGACATTCTTGTGTTATTGAAGTCACATAAAAAACTGATAGATAATATACACATTTCTCTGACGAATATGCGTAATGTAGTTACACAAAAACAGTTGTGACAACGCGGAACCAATGAAAAACAAGAAACCTAAAATTTTAAAAAGTAAATCACAGGTATAAAAATCCAATTTACCATGTCCAGATCCTGGAAAACAGTTCTATTCGTACGTCAACTGATCTACCATCTTTGTATCAAATTAAAACACATCGAATAAAAAACCTCCAATCAAGGAAATCAGAAAAATTACATTTTTAATGGTGGCAGAAGCGATATTCCCGTGATATTTTGGCTGAGTAGACAGTTTCAAACAAAGATAAAGCAAATAGAAATACTCCACGTATAGCAAACGCGCAATCCCTCCTAAAACCCGGGAATGCCGTCCAGGGAGAACGAGTTCCGCAGCGCAGAGAAGCACGTCCCGTCGCGTCGCGTGGCGGGGGCAGGCGCGCCGCCGGCCGCACTCACCCGGAGTCCTCATGTCGGCGCCGTGTCCTCGCGGCGCGGCAGCTGCACGCCGACTGACGGCACCCGCTGCCGCCGCCCACCACTCAACCCACTGAACCGCCGCCGCCGCCGCCACCGCCGCCGCCGCCGCCGTCGCCGCCACCGCCGCCGCCGCCGCCGCCGCCGCCGCCGCCGCCGCCGCCGCCGCCGCCGCCGCCGCCGCCGTCGCCACCGCCACCGCCACCGCCACCGCCACCGCCACCGCCACCGCCACCGCCACCGCCACCGCCACCACCGCCGTCACCGCCGTCATCGCCGCCGCCGCAACCGTCACCGCAACCGTCACTGGCGCCAACGCCAATGCCGCCGCCAACGCCACCGCGAACGCCATCGCTATCGCTGTCATCGCTGTCATCGCCCCCTCCATCGCCTTCACCACCGCCATCGCCACCGCCAACCCCCCCGCCATCGGCATCGCCACCACCCTTACCAACGCCAATGCCAATGACATCGCCACCACCCTTACCAACGCCAATGCCAATGACATCGCCACCGCCACCGATGCCGCCACCGTCTCCTTCACTGTTACCTTCTCCTTCACTGTTACCTTCTCCTTCACTGTCACCTTCTCCCTCACCGTCACCCTCTCCCTCATCGTCACCCTCTCCCTCACCGTCACCCTCTCCCTCACCGTCACTCTCTCCCTCACCGTCACCCTCTCCCTCACCGTCACTCTCTCCCTCACCGTCATCCTCTCCCTCACCGTCACCCTCTCCCTCACCGTCACCCTCTCCCTCACCGTCACCCTCTCCCTCACCGTCACCCTCTCCCCCACAATCACCCTCTCCCTCACCGTCACCCACTCCCTCACCGTCACCGTCTCCCTCACCGTCAATGTCACCGTCTCCCTCACCGTCAATGTCACCGTCTCCCTCACCGTCAATGTCACCGTCTCCCTCACCGTCAATGTCACCGTCTCCCTCACCGTCAATGTCACCGTCTCCCTCACCGTCAATGTCACCGTCTCCCTCACCGTCAATGTCATCGTCTCCTTCGCCGTCACCGTCATCGTCTCCTTCGCCGTCACTGTCATCGTCTCCTTCGCCGTCACCGTCATCGTCTCCTTCGCCGTCACCGTCATCGTCTCCTTCGCCGTCACCGTCATCGTCTCCTTCGCCGTCACCGTCATCGTCTCCTTCGCCGTCACCGTCATCGTCTCCTTCGCCGTCACCGTCATCGTCTCCTTCGCCGTCACCGTCATCGTCTCCTTCGCCGTCACCGTCATCGTCTCCTTCGCCGTTACCGTCATCGTCTCCTTCGCCGTCACCGTCATCGTCTCCTTCGCCGTCACCGTCTCCTTTTCTGTCACCGTTTCCTTAGCCGTCACCATCCCCTTAACTGTCAGCGTTACCGCCACTGTCTCACCGTTACGTCACCGTCACCATCGCCATCACCATCACCGTGACTTTCACCGTCACCGTGACCATCGCCATCGCCATCACCATCACCATCACCATCACCATCACCATCACCGCCACTACCACTACCACTAGCGCCACCGCCTGTCACGTGACCGCCGGACATTGACCTTGAACGAGAAAATGAAGGTCATCTACTTCCCACAGCCCGGTAGTCCCCAGTGGACAGCAGCGCCTCGAGGCGAGGGAGAGGGGGGAGGCGGGCCGTGCCGGTGCAGAGGGTGCTCTTCACGGAGGGGGAGCCGAAAGAGCCACGCCCACCTGTTGAATGACTGTGGGGGTGCCGTCAAGAAGCAGGAGTGGCCTAGGTCCGATGCGTGGGAGGACGTAGGGATGGGAAGAGGGTAGACACGAGGGAAGCAACTGCGGGTTGGATGGGCTTGACTCGAGACAATTAAATGGTGGACAATACTCACGATGACAGGAGAGACAAGGGGTTGAAGGAAGAAGTGACGATGGGTGGAGACGTTTGAAGTAGACTGCCCTTTACTTTCTAGCAGAATAAGCCTCTACAGGGGGTACATTAGCAGACCTCTCCTATAAGATGAGGAATGTTACAGGCAAAATAATGTCTAACGCGTCAAAGATGGCAATAATGATGACGCTAGTGATTTTGATCTTGGTGATAATAAAGAAATGTTTGGAGTCTAAAGGGTGATGTTGAGTATGTTCTTTTCTGTGTATTCCATGTCAGTTACCCTGTATTTTAGATCTCAAAGGAATTTCCTTTTCTTACATTCGATGTCGTAACGAATGATTATTTTCTACTTATACCTCTTACGCTCGATTTTCTTGGACATCTATGACGAATTTCCAAAATGTTTAAGGTAGTTAAAATATTCCGCCTACCTTGCCTTTTGTTTCAGACGAAGTACTCCGAAATTTATTAGTATTAATTTTGATATGATAAATGAAATGAAGGGCTGATGTGACTAATGTTACTGCCTATACGTCCCACCAGTCATAGGACGCCTCACGTTATTCGTGAATGTATCGATTTTGGTGAATGTGTGGCTTACATTGTTACTATGTATGTCTTTTTCATATTTATGTAGGGCTTGGAGCAGTAACAAGATGAGACACTTCCACCAAAATCGAGATATTAACGTATACAAATAACGAGAAACTTGCTGAGGTTAGTGTGGTTTATTTTGTGACTGGTCCTCTTTTTTAGTCTTTTTCATTAAAATTATATTTTATACAAGTGAACGAATTTATATATTAAGTAGTTGTGAGGAAGTATTCTACGAACTGTTACGTTTTTTATGAATTAGATAGATAGATTTATTTAAACTGCAATTGGGCATAACCCGGTGGCAGCTATTACAAAAAACATAAATATACACAGTCTCTCAGTAACATAGAACTAATACCAATAATAATAATAATAATAATAATAATAATAATAAAACTAATAATAACAATAACAACAACAACCGTGTGTGTTAGTGTTTGTATCAGTTGTTACGTCTTACTTTGTGTATACTTCTTTTCTCTCTGCTGAAGTTCACAAATAGCCATGAACTTTAAAAGGTATTTCGACAGTTGTTGTTCCAATTTTCGGATCTTTACATCATAAAAAATGGTTTTATCTGCCATAAAATATTATTTTATCTTAAAACCATTTTAAAACACTTTAAACAAGTCAAAACGTTTCTGGGTCGAAATCTGTTGTGCCTCTCAGTGAATCTGTTTTTTTATCTACCTTCAACAATTCGATGGAGCTGTTTAATAAAAAATCGTAGAAAATAAATAGTTAACCAAATTATTTCTTTACTGCAACGGAACTTGAAGTAAAGTCACTGAATTCTTCTTGTTTATTTGAAATGAAATATCAGTAGTTTCTAGAGGCAAATAAAATATTCTAAATGACACTTAATTTCCTAAGAAATTTAAATGTAAGGATTTAAAAAATTTGATTATGTAGCCGCAGGCTTAATTTTTTGTTAAGAACATATAATTGATGGAGATACTCCTACAATACCCTAGGCTAGTGAGGAGGAAAAAGACACACCACCATTGACATTTGTAGAAATCGAGAGGCTCAAAAAACAGGAAAAGGTTGTAAGATCTGGAAAATACATTTGTATAAATATTCATTTAATTGTGTAGTTAATGAGGAGTATGCTTTTCTCAGCTATGCCTATCAGGTGACAAACGAAATATGACAATTCAAGAGTTCAACAATTAGACAAGCCAGCATTTAATAGTCACGTAATCTAATAAAACCACTCTTTTAACTCTAATACTTACTTCAAAATACTCCACTTCGAAATTAAAGTCAATAAAATGAATATTTAAAAAATGGAAGTTTTAAAATTATTCAAAACCAGAAAAATGTTTGGATAATTATTTTAAAATGTTAACTTTAAAACATTTGTGGTTGATATCTTTTTTTATCTTTAATAAATAATAAATACTAGTTGATCTTCATTACCACCACGGAATATATAAATAAGAGCGATTCTCTTATTGTCTCCTAGGCGAGAAACAATTCTCCTGACATATCAACACTTGGAAAGTGGCAGGTCATTCTCAATACCATGAGAATAACAATAATCCGATAAGGACTTTAAAAAAACAATAAAATATGGTTTTAAAGTGAAAACACGTCATACACATTACGACTGATGGGTTTCTTGATGACGAAATATTTAGTGAATACGTCAAAATCTCAATAGCCAAATAAAGCTTCAGCATTGTTTTAAGATCGTACTTTATTTTTTTTAAATGCAAATAAAAATCTTAAATAAATTTCTTTTATCATATGAAATTTAATCCAATGTGCAAAACCACCACACCTAGCAAAAGGAAACCTCAACAAAACGTGCCCGAAGTGAAGCTACAGTTATGTCCAGGAGCAAAACAAGAGGCCATCGCAGCGTTTGCCCCGTGGATCAGGGAAACTAGAAAAAACCTGATCGAAATGGACTCAGGAGGAGAAGTACATTAATTTTACATGAATGTTAAGTCTTTTTCAAATTACGCAATATTAAGGTTAACTGAAGTTTTGATGGTTTCTATCGTTTCTCATTGTACAGGCAGTAATGCAGCAGAAACGATGGGTTGTAAAGTAACGAGCATGTGTAAGATGTAGAATAGTGCTCTGTTGATACAAAGAATATGCTTTCTGGAGCGTGTTATCATTATAAATATTGCATTCAAATTGCATAAAATTGCATTAAAATATGTCCCACTGTTATGTAAGTTTCGACAAATTACAGATTGGTAAATACATTTTCAAGGCAATGGTAATATTCCAAACTCAATAGAGGTTTGCAGGAATAACGTGTATGGCATTTTTTTCATTATTCGAAAAACTTTTGTTTACAATCTAAATGTCTGTGCACGATACGAAGAGCTACCTCATAATATTATGCCATATCCCAGGTGAGAATGTAATGCATTTGCAAAATACACCCATATAATTGCATGAAGGCTGACCAAATTTGAAAAAATTCTGAATGCATAACGTAGTCTCAATCGATTTTTAAAACATAATATAATATTTAATTTACACAATAAATTGCTTCCATTATGTGTAATATTTGACCGGTCAGTATGTTTATAGGGTAAATCCAGCCCTTTAATTTCCCACCTGCCTGACTGGCGTGCACGATTGACAGCGTCTTGTTTGCAGATGTATGAGCGCCAGTCATGTCGTCTATTATCTGCGCCGCGCCAACGACGACATGTCTCGAGAAATTTTGAAATAAAACGCAGAACCAAATATTAGTGCATTAAGGCGTCTCTAACGCTACCGATATAGCTGCCGCCACCACCACCACCACCACCACCACCAGCACCACCACCACCACCACCACCACCGCCATCGCCACCACCACCAGCACCAGCACCACCACCACCACCACCACCACCACCACCACCACCACCACCACCACCGCCATCGCCACCATCTCCTCCACCGTTGCCAACACCGTCGCCACAGCATGTAACTCCATTACTATCAGATTCTATCACCTTCACCATCATTTTCGACCCCAGCCCGCCACCGCGACCTCCACAACCGCAACCACCACCACCACCACCATCACCACCATCACCATCACCACCACCACTATTACCACCACCCATTACCGCGACCACCACCACCACAACCACCACCACAACAACCAACACCACCACCACAACCACCACCACCACAACCACCACCACCACAACAACCACCACCACAACAACCACCACCACAACAACCACCACCACAACAACCACCACCACAACAACCACCACCACAACAACCACCACCACAACCACCACCACAATCACCACCACAGCAACAACCACCACAACAACAACAACCACCACCACCATCACAGCAACAACCACCACCACCACCACAACCACCACCACAACCACCACCACCACCACCACAACCACCACCACAACCACAACCACAACCACCACCACCACCACCACCACTGCCGCCACCGCCACTATCACCACCACCACCACGACCACCACTGCCGCCACCATCGCCACCGCCACTACCACAACCACCACGACCACCACTGCCGCCACCATCGCCACCGCCACCACTACCACCACCACCACTACCACAACCACCACGACCACCACTGCCGCCACCATCGCCACCGCCACCACTACCACCACCACCACCACCACCACCACCACTACCACCACCACTACCTCCACCACCACTACTACCACCGCCGCCACCGCCACCGCCACCGCCACCGCCACCACGACCACGACCACGACCACGACCACGACCACGACCACGACTACGACCACGACTACGACCACCATCACCACCACCACCACCGCCGCCGGGTGAAAGGCCGGTGATCTTTGCTCTGGTTCTCTACAAACCATTAAGGTGGGGAAGCCCCACCCTATCTTAGAGGCGCACGCGGCTGGGGTGGATACGTACCTCCCAGCGACAAGCATTGCCGGCCACGTGCTGAAACAGAACGTTGCTCGAAAACAAGTTGCAATAGGAATATAGGAAGGTGTATTGCCGTACGTTAGGAGAGGACAAAATAAACTGTGAGCTGAAGTAATTTTTTCTTATTTTGCTTCTTATTAATCTGCTTTTTCGGCTTCTGCTTCTACTGCTTCTTCTTCAGGTCCTAGAGCAGCCAGACATTTGCAACAAATCTAAGATCACTGTCTCCGGAGTCGATAAAGATTTAGACAATGTAAAAGCAACTCAAAGCCAATTCATTGTGAAGGTATAATATTTCCAGGAAAACGAAACATGATAACTTATCTCTGGAGAAAGTACCTTCTTTGGATCTATATTCTTACAGTGTTAAATGTTTTAACCAATCAATGTGTAATATTACACACCCATATTATGCAAACGTTTTACTCTACTATACCCTATCTTATTAGCGTGTACAGACATACCTGAGAACAATTTGGGAGCGTCCAACATGTGCTAGCAATAATTTTAGATATAGAAAAAGCATACGATATGGTTTGCATACATTATATTCTGATACTGGATTTCCCCTTTCTCTTCCATTACCATTAAATATATCGAAATATCAAAAAACCAAATAATGTTTACACCTACGGGCTATTTGGTTTACCAATCTGACGGTCACTACTCTTTGTACCCCTTTCAATTACTTATTCTATTTAAATAAACATTTGAACATTCATGCGACCGTAGCCCATAGGTCGTATCAAGGTTGTCCAGTCAAGACAAATTCTATTTAGCGGGTTCGATAGGCCGCCTATACAGGATCTCGGCGGTGTAATATTTACTTATGGAAATATTTATCTTTTTCTACATTGGATCGGGAATTCTCCTCGCTATTACAGAAAAATAATAATAATAATAATAATAATAATAATAATAATAATAATAATAATAATAATAATGTTCATCTCTTCCAAATGAAACATCCGTCAGTGGTGAAAATTCATCTGGCCATTAGTCACACGATAAAGACATGATGCGGGACCTCCTCCGACGCGAGATAGAACGAGTTCGTCTACTTCTATTCGAACCTCGTGCACCGTTGAGGAGAATTTACGAAAATGCTAAAGCTAAGAGAGTGCTAGAAGTAGCGAATTCTGTCTTAAATGAGGTTGTACAGACTTCGAGTAGAGATCTAGATATTACTGAAATCAATCACATCGTGTATGCAACTGGATATCTCAGTATCTCAGATAATCTTGGGACCAGCTAAGAACACCGATGGCCGACAGCCAGACAGAGTAAAAAGCTCCATACCTCCGTGGATGAAAAGAATTATGAAACGGATAGCCGACACACGGCGTGAAATATCACTCCTAGCCGAGGCAGCTTCTAAGTCAAACCACACGTATAAAGTTCAACAAAAAATACTCCATGTTGAACAAAAAATACCTAATTGACAATGACACAACAAGGCTAATTGTAGCTGAAAAGCTAAAAGAAAAAATCCAAGCATGGGCTCAACGAATAAGACGGTACAAACGTAGAATAGATTTCCGTGTACAGAACTCGTTGTTTGAAACAGACGCGAAGAGATTCTATCGCAGTCTGACTGAAAAACCGAATGGCAATGCTGCCACTCCTTCAAAAGATGACGTCGAAACATTATGGTCAGGAATCTGGGAGGAAACCAGATTTTACAACAAAGGCGCATCGTGGCTCCAATCTGAAGTTGATGCTGCCAATGGACTCGTGGAAACAGTGGAACATGTTCAAGGATTCTCGAAAGAGGACCTATGCCAAACAATTAAGAATATGGGAAACTGGAAATCCCCTGGGGTTGATAAGATCCAGATTTATTGGATTAAGAAATTAACAGCACTACATTCTCATCTTGCAAAGGCTGTTAATAAAATTTTAGAAAACCCTTAGGAACTCCCCGAATGGCTCACTCGCGGCATCACGTATTTGCTACCCAAAAGAGGAGACAGCTCTTTGGCGAAGAACTACAGGCCAATTACTTGCCTGTCAGTAATGTACAAACTTATAACTGCAGCCATAGCTGACAAAATGTATAGGCACTTAGAGAAGAACCATCTGTTGCCAGTTGAACAGAAAGGATGTCGTAAAGGTTCCTATGGTTGTAAGGAAATCTTGCTTCTGAATAAAATAATTTTGAATGATGTAAAGAAACGAAAACTTAATTTGAGCATGGCTTGGATTGACTACCAGAAGGCCGTTGACAGTGTACCACACGATTGGATTTTGAAGACCCTGGAGATCTATCGATTTCATCCTAGACTCGTTGAGTTTTCCAAGGGCTAGTATGAAGTCGTGGAGCACCAGGTTACTAATCCGCAGCGGAAAGGGAGTAGTAGAAACAGGAAGTATTCAGATTAACAAGGGAATTTTTCAAGGAGATTCACTATCCCCTCTGCTGTTTTGCATTAGTTTGATTCCTCTATCGAGACAGCTGTCGCACACTGACTTTGGTTACGAGCTCCATGGTGATGAAATGCCTGTATCACATTTATTTTACATGGATGATCTTAAAGTGTTTGCTAAGAATGAAGCGATTCTCTCCCAAATGCTGTCTGTTATCAATGATTTTAGCAATGACATCTGCATGAAGTTTGGTCTTGACAAGTGTGCAAAAGCCAACTTAAAAAGAGGCAAAATTACCACGTCAGAGAACATTGAAGTTGATAGACACACTGTGATTCAAGATCTTGAGCCAGGTAAAACTTACAAATATCTGGGCATTGAAGAATGTGAGACCATCTCGAACGACACAATGAAAGACAGAATTCGCAGGGAGTATTATAGAAGAGAGAGACTTGTCCTGCAGTCCGCTCTGAACTCAAGGAATAAAATATCAGCAATAGGTAGTTTGGCGGTGCCTGTAGCCGAATACAGTGTCGGACTAGTAGACTGGACTGAGCAGGAAATTCGTATCATGGATCGAAAAAACCAGAAAACTGCTTACAATACATCATGTTGCCCACTCCCGAGCTGATGTACATAGACTTTATGTGTCACGTAAGGAAGGAGGAAGAGGCCTCAGACAAATTGAAGCATCCTGGCACAATTCAATAACCGGGATGGGAAAGT
This sequence comes from Acheta domesticus, assembly GCA_031308135.1. NCBI lineage: Eukaryota > Metazoa > Arthropoda > Insecta > Orthoptera > Gryllidae > Acheta > Acheta domesticus. The sequence goes on along the minus strand of JAHLJT010009355.1, from coordinate 21,703,176 downwards.
ATGTAGTCAGCCATCAAGATGACCCACTAATGAGGCAGGTCATGAAATCTGACCGTAGAGTGGGAAACAGAGGCATTGTAAGTGTAGCAAGAAGCATTGCGAACAAGACTATGCAAGACACCCAGAATGACAGAGTCACTGAACTTCTGATGCTACTTAACATGAAATTTGAGACACAAAAAATGTTAAAGAAATCGTGGAGAGACAAACCACTCCACGGACAATACTTGAAACGAATGGACAAGGTGCAGATCAATAAAGATCAATCATTTATGTGGCTTAAAAGGGGAAGAATGAAGCCAAAATCGGAAGCACTTGTAATAGCTGCCCAAGATCAGGCCTTGAGAACACAACATTATGATAAAGTGGTTCTCAAAATATCCCAAGATGATAAATGCCGCATTTTTTAGGAACACGTAGAAACCATCGATCATATTGTCTCAACTTGTCCAATCCTAGCAAAGACCGAATACTTGGGGTATACATACGATAGGGTATGTAGCTACCTCCACTGGCAGATCTGTACCGCCCTCGAAGTTCCAAACACATGCCCCAAGTAGTACGAACACTCACCGAAACCGGTGACGTCTGTTGGATTGTGTACGATATTGTACGACCAACAAATTCAAACTGATCGCACGATAGCGGCAAACAAACCGGATATAGTCATCCGGGATTTGGAGAACAAACCGTGTTTACTTGTCGATGTTGCAGTTCCTTGCGATCAAAACGTCGTTACCAAGGAGGCAGAGAAATGTCTTAAATACAAGAGTTTGGAAATCGAGATCAGCCGAATGTGGGGCGTAAAAGCACAGGTCGTCCCGATAGTTATTGGAGCTCTGGGATTTGTTCCGCAAAATTTGTGTAAGAACTTGTCTAAACTCCCAAGTAATTCAAAGGACTGGGAAGTGCAAGAAATCGCTTTATTTGGAACAGCCCACATTTTGCGGAAAGTATTGTAGAGCCACCGAAAGTCCCTAGATCTACTCCTTAGGTAGCTGGTTGCAACCTGGAGTAGATTTTATATTTTATATTCAGCCGACACATAACATCTTTAGTCGTGATTTAGAGTAATAATAATAATAATAATAATAATATTAATAATAATAATAATAATAATAATAATAATACTTACTTCGGTAGAATAACATATGCTATTTGTATTCTGCAAGAACATACATGGTGACAAACATCCCAGTTGAAAATAAAAACTCAGTTTAAAAACTAATATGGACAAGACATTATTATGAAATTTCTTATTGTTACTTCGCAAATTATTCTTTTGTACTTCCCTTCCTAAATGCATACACGGTCATCTACCCTTTTGAATATTAATTTAATTCTAATTTTAAGACGAAACTTGATCTTCCTACACCAGATGAAATTTAAAAATGTCCCCCATTTGTTACTTTCCTTTCGTAAAATATCTGCATTCTTGACCGTCGTCCAAGTTTCAATCCACTTCCATTTTGTTGGTTTTATTCCACATCAATATGTCCATTACGCGCAATTATATTTTCATTTTAATTCCGAACTTTTCCTAATAATTACTCATCTTAAAACCATTATTATTATTCCACAACGCTTTCCCCCGCGTTCAGTACTATCGCGTTAAAATTACAAGTGAAGATTTTAATTCTAGCTTAGGAACATCGAGGTTATCATTCTCACATCCGATCGCCTCCGAGTCCAAGAATAGTATCTCTTCTTTGTTCATTTTTCGCGCCCTTCATTTGTCCCCAGAATCCTGCGCGAACTAGTACCCAAACGCGTTTCTTCTTGCTTCCGGCGCTTGTCATTCGATTACTCGAACACTATTTTCTGATTGGTCACTCACGCTTACGTACTTTATGTTTATTGTCCGGTTCTTGTCATAATAATTTTACAAATTTATTTTCATCCCCATTGAAGTTACTCACGTGTCCTTTCGTTATTTCAACGTATCACAATACCTAGGTAATATTAAGTTATAAGAATCGGGTAAATATTTTGAATTCATTACAAATTTACTACGGAATCGCAGGATCATAAAAAGAGTCAACTCTCTGAGGAAATAAAAATTGAAATAGGCAGGTCTCAGGATCAGTACTGAGTCACTCTACTCATGCTAGTTATAAATGAAGAGGATAAAAAATTAAACCACCAGTATTTGGGAGGACATTTACCGATGATATAATCATACAATGTGAATGTAAAAACATTGTTTCAAAGGAACACAAATTCAAAATGCTCTAAACACCTACATTAACTGGCCCGAATAAACAAAATTTAAGTTCTCTGTCTAGAAAAAGGAATATATCAAGCTCTGCAAAAATTGTTCCAAATTTTGCAAAGAAAATTGGACATAAGACGAGGTTTTAGTGTTCTTTAATAATCTAAAATTAATATTTCCGTTCTATCATTAGGAAACCGAAAAATTAAGATGTTGAGAAAACGTACGGGCTGCGATAGATGGCAGCAGGCACGAGTATGTGGCAATTACGAATAGCTGGCCCATACCCAAGGAAATAGAAAACTATCTGTGCCATTCTGTACCACCACTAGTTTAGAAAATCTTGTTAAGATTACGTGTAAAGAACCTCAAAAATCAAAAATATTCGTTTCACATTTGCAGGGCCGAGTATTCCCACTAGTCCAGCTAGTTGTTGTTTTTTGTTGTTATTGTTGTTATTATTGTCATTACACACGAAAGTAAATCATTCCTTCTGTTTTTTAAAGGAAAATTGGTCAAATAGACTTCCTTAACTTACCAGCGTTTCAGAACTTAATTTTTCCTCATCAGGCCTCGCAAGTATCTATGAAATTGATAAGAGACTGCCACCTGAAATCTCAGATTCTGCCACCTGATTTCCAGCAGGCTCACCATCACTCGAGACTATCCTCTCTCTCCTCGCCATGCTTGTATGAGCTCAGAGTTTGTTGTTGTTTTTTTTGTTACAAAATTCTTGAAATTATTATTTATTTCTTTGCCTAGACTAATAGAAAAATGTGAGGCAACTAGAAGAATAAGGAAGTTGTAACTGCAATGGACCAATGCTAATTAATTTTGTTTCCATAAAAATTAATATAAATCTAAAGACTTTTTGTGTATTTTATTTCTATTACATAAAACATACAAGAGCTCTTTATTATTTTCATATTCTGCACTCAAGAGAATGAAAACTGTGCATTCCGCATTCAGAAGACTATGAATGTATACCAGTAGGCATTTTATGTAAAGTTTATTGTAAAGAAAACATTCATAACAAGTAACAAATAAGTTCTTTTAACATTTTTTCCTCGTATTCCACTGCTTCGTCCGTTACTTCATAACTCGGAATCTCCAAACGGAATGCTTGTCTCGGAAAACCCCGTACTGCGCAAGAAAGCTTTGTTTCCAGGATAAAGGGAAGTAAATGTTCTACTTAGATTTTATTTTCACTTTTCCATTCGAACATGCAGTTTCTCCGCTACTACCTTGGGCCTAGGCGCCTTAAATACTATTCTTGAATATAAAATTATTGTAAAAAACACTTTCATCGATAATTAACTTACCTTATTATTTTCCATGATTTTTTGAAACGAATTATTTTATTTACGAAAATACATATTTAAGCATTTTCCTTGTCTCTACTTAAATCCAAAAGATGAATTATAAACTAGTGGCTTGCAGCAGCAAAAATGTTGATGAACAAAACTACATAAAATTGTTTTCTAAAAAGTAGCATTGCTCAAAAACAACACATCAATTAAAATCGCGTCAACCGGGAGAGGTGGCTCAGGGCATGAATCGATGTCACTGCAGTGCCTCTGACCGGGAGGTCCTAGATTCGAGTCCCGATGATGGCAGGATTTTCGGGACTAGCTTGTCCGCTATGTCGATTTCAGTCGCTGACTGTAGGAGAATTGTCCCGGCTGGGACTGTGCCCCTCTGGTGGGAGTTAACTGATCAGGGGAAACCGCCGCTAGCCGGTGACGGTAGGTCGGCAATAAAAAAGCATGCACTAAATTTACAGTACAAATAACCTAATTATTTGACGCGCCTGGAATCACTAACAATCAGCAACGCGTCAATAACAAATATTTATCGGGGAAGGCTCTTCCTTAGACCTTTGCTGTCGCATGACATCAGCAATGACGTTCTGAGTATGAGAATTCAGTTGGCACACCCAGTACGAGAATAGGTGGAAGTACACAATCAAATATTTATTGTTCAATCAAAATCGAAACTATTTCATTCTCGAGTATTTTTGAGTATTGTATTTTTCTTGGGTTCTTGGTCGTCTAAAGAAACGATACACCATTTCACCTGACCGGAGGAGGCTACATAATTTTCTTCTAGTTTCTGCGCGCATTCGAAATTAGAAATACAGATGTCTAAAATGAGTACAAGGACTGTGCCCATTTTTGTGGCACAGTCCTTGGAATTTAATTAAAAGAAGTTTGTGAATTTAATCAATTCAGTGGTTGGTAGAAAATAGATTTTTGGAAAAAAATATCTTGAGGATAATTTCTTCCTTTAACCATGGCGTTATAAGGGATTTTTTTCTTATTAATTTAATTACCTTCATTTGATTAACTTGAAAAATGTGTTAATAAGTTATTAATTAAATAATGATTAATACTAGTACATACAATTGGTGTATTAAACAAGCGAGTAAAATCAGAGAAGAATGTGTAATACAAAGAAGAAACCATTACATTCATTTTTCGAAAACTTCAGCAACAATTCTGTTCATCTACTGAGGGGACAATATGAAACTGCTTTTGAAGTAAGTGGAACAGATGTTTCCTTCTAGCCCCAATTCTCAACAACGGCGTGAGAACCGAAACTTTGGGAAATACGTCGGAGGCAGCTGCGAATGGTCAAATTCGGCGTCGTGGCCTCTTCAGCACGTAGCGAACACGCCCCCGCCTGCGCCCAAGCCCTCGCAGCTCTGGGCAATTCAAACCCTTTGTGCCCTTCCAGCCGCGTCAGATGTTACTGTTCACGGAAACACGTACAACCAGGGGCGTGTTCCGTTTGTGCCTAGTGGCGTATCACTACATAATAAATAAAAATTTGAAAATAAATAATAATATAAATTAAAGGTTACTTACTTGTGTTATTACACAATACTATACGAATATCGAACAAAGTTTTATTCACATTGTAAACATTTTAATTAGCTCTAATTCTCGTTTAAATTTGACTATCCATCCTGCAGGTGAACCCTGAAAGGTGACGTACTGTTATTAGTAGTTAATAAGAGGCCATCCAATATTACTTACATTAAGAAACTGTTTATTGGTGTTAATATTTGGCCATGCATTGTAAGGACACTTGTAACATAATAACTCTTGTAACATAACTCCCGTTACAATACTGTTTTCAGTTTCGTGAAATTTGACTTTAGACGAATTAAAATATATTTTGAAATACCTCTTTCTCATATGAGAAACTGCAAAATATTAAGCACCATCTGATGCACTAATTAGTGCTAGTTTTTCTTCTGTAAGAATGTCGTGATTGGTGACAGCTTGAAAGAGTCGCCACAGAATTAACTGCTGCATGCACAACGGCCTTGCATTCTTGCAGCAATTCCTTCGGGAGAGAAGCGGCGTTCAAAAGCGCGAAGAAAACTGTTACCGTCAGTGCTAGATATTTCAGAAAAGTTCATGTAGTGTCATTGCAGGATCGTTAATAATTGTGAATTGCTAAAGAAAACATTTTTCTGCGATGAAAAAGCAAGTCTGATGAAAATATACGATGAAAATATGAGTGTGAAGAATTTAGGAAGACCCACGCCAGATTTTAATCAAGATTATATACATACGCGTTTTTCTGTTCCCTATGGGTTTTGTTTGGGAGTGAGATCAGACAATGTTTCAAAACAAAATATAATTCAATGCGATAATTATGAAGGGAAAGACTTGCTTCAGATATTGTTGTAGTTAGTGTTATTATTATTATTATTATTATTATTATTATTATTATTATTATTATTGTTATTATTATTATATCATGATTCCAGTTTGTTCCTCTTCAATTGTAAGTAAATTTCTTAAACTGTTTTGAACTCGTGTTCTGTTTTTTTCTAAGGAATTGCAAACATTCTAACAACAACAAAAATTGTGTTGGCATAAATGCGACAGAAATTAATAATTTTACCACTTTTCAGATTTGGCCAGAGTTAATGTTTCAATTTTCTAATAATGTTGTTTCAAATATGTTGTTTCATATATGTTGTTTTAAATATAATGTTGTTTCAATAATGTTTCAAATTTCTTATACTGTTTTGAACTCGTGTTCTGTTTTTTCTAAGGAATTGCAAACATTCTAACAACAACAAAAATTGTGTTGGCATAAATGCGACGGAAATTAATAATTTTACCACTTTTCGGATTTGGCCAGAGTTAATGTTTCAATTTAATCGTAGTTGCCGAAGTTTGGAGCCTTATCATGAACTTGGACACGCGTATCGAAGCCGTCAATTGCACATTAAAATTTTAATATACTGCCCGCGGGTCGTTGGCCGTGTTTTCACGAAAGTGAGTCGATTCCTTCGGGAGTCATGCATCCATCTGGGCGAAATTTAGGGTTCCCTACCCACTACTGCCGACATATAGCTACATAGCTAAGGTCGGGTTCATAATAAAATTACGGATAAGTCGGGATTAAAAGTACGATCGGGTCATAATAAAATAAATTACGTACAATTGCTAAAAACAAAAACTAACTACATTCCTTAAAAATTAAAACATAAATTTCTCACTGACGTTCTTTTTGAATATTAATATATCAAAATTAAACTGTTTAAGTGGTTCTAATTCAACTATCACAACTGTGGACAATATTGATACAAATTTCCCTTTCCTTGGATGCATGGTAATTATTTAACAAATCTACACAAAAAACATGACCATTAATAACCAACAATGCAGTGGTCACTACGTAAACGTTCTTGTCAAAAATCTTAGTTTAGAGAAAACAAGGGTTAAATATTACTGAACCAACACTTCTTCCTATACTCAACGCTATTTCCCAACGCTTTTTTGTAGTTAAGGAGTCAAGATTTTAATTCGGTCGTTTTACTAAAATAAAATATAGATACAACTACTAGTTTTAGTACTTAACCCAATTTTACCATAAATTGACTTACGAACTTTTACCCCCCGACCCCAGAATAATTACTAAGAAGTGTACAATCACAATTACTAAGAAAGGGACCAATATGAGTTATTAAAGTCGCTGCAAATGCCCACGGCGCGGCGCGGCGGGAGGGGATCTGAGCCGGGCAAACATCGCCCGCGCCAAGGCCGCCTACGACAGGACATTCCGCGCTGCCTGGCGGCGACGTCACCCGCCGCCAAACACTCCACGGCCCTCTCACCGAGTGTGAGGGGATCGTGTGGGTAAAACGTGAGTGCTCGCTGTGTTTACCTTGGGGCACCCCAGCGGAGCGCTGTGGAGAAAGGTTCTTGCTTCTGCCTGAGAAGAGTTCAGCTACTTCGACAGTTTCGAGTTCGGCTCAGTGGAGCAGTGAATGTTGTTATCGGTGGAACTTTCTTGTATAATGTGACACATTTTTATAAAAAAATACTACATATTACAATAAATACATTAAGAATAAATCTGTACCCTTAAAATAGATTTTACATGTCTTACCTCTTAAATTCAGTTTGGAGTGATCCTGACATCATTTCATTCTAAATGCATATTTTATTTAAAAACCATGATTGTCTAGAGCAATTATTGTTCTCATATTCATATTTCTACTCAATGTTGAGTTAAAGAGATACCTTTTAATCAGGATCTTTATCACCAAAGAGCTTCTTTTCAGAGTTCTCCTCGTGAATACTTCTCTGATTTTTTTGCGCGAACTTCACACATATTCTTATTTAGCTTTCCACTAATCCGTAATTTTGCAACTTTACTAATCACAATAGCGTTGAAACGCTCTTTTCCATGTTCGATATTCCAAGGGTCAACAAGTACTTTAGAAGAGCGGGAAATAACGTTTCATCTTCGAAAATAGAGCTAGGTATTCCTCATCTTTATCGTATTTTCCATTTAGTACCTTCCTGGTAGCAACGTCCTCACAACTGGATGCGGCGGATGGAAATATTTGTAAAACATCATCGTCCCTTTCATCAGGAAATTACTAGTAAAAATACATTTCAAAAGTAAAAGGAAATTTCATTGAGGAAAATTTCAGATTTCAAATGACAAAATCAATCATATAATATCTTCTAATATCTTTATTCGAAGAAATAGAGAAAAATATTTCTACATATTTCTGAAGTGTTTAGAACCTAAATGACACTTGGTGCGTCCATTAGGATAATTTAATATCCTACCACAACGTAGGAAACTCGCATCCAATGCACTTACACATCACATTATTATATCACTATTTCTATTAATGGTACGGATGACATGACAAAAACTCATTAACATGGTGTGATGAAATAAAAAATAGTATAAATAAATAATATAATAATAATAATGAGCAACATTTTCGGAGATCATATCTATGGTCAAGTACACAGTGTGAATTTGTTATTGACACAAAATTGTACGTAATTTATTGTACAGTATCCAAATATTTTTGGATTCAATAACCATAGTATAGGAGAAAGAAAGGTTGAATTGGTTTAAATTTTTGAGTATTCATTGTTTTCATGTAACTGAACTTCGAAAATTGTGTACATCAATGTCCAACAAACTTCACATATTTGACCATTAATACATCTTGTTTTGTAATAATATCTTCGCGGTACGATGACCCAAATGCATCAATTATAATCTACGCACCTTACATTCTTAAAAGTTTACCCATTTCTTACTTCCCTGCCCTCCACGTGGTTAGTAAGTCTCTCGCAAACATTGTTAAAACTTCTTGTGTACACTTCGGGACAATATGTTTCCAAAACTGTGAACGAATCACAAAGAAATATTGTCTACGAAATAGACGGCAAAACTACGGTTGTTTTGTACGTAGTGGGTCGGTCCTCTGGGTTGACCACCTTTCCGGCAACAACCACTAGGTTGTCCAATGTATCTCGAACAAAATATAAGAAAGGCCTATCAGCCACGATCTTTTCAAAGCTTCCAGTCCTGGATTCTATAGATGAACCTGTGAAACAAAAAGAATACTTTCGTTTATTCTCAACTGGAACGATGTTTGACAAACGATTACTATTCGGGAGCCAACTTCCGTTTACACAAACAAAGCAGTAATGACAACGTAATTATAATGCAATGAATAATAACAAATGAATAAATAAATGGTGTTGTTCAGTATCAAAAAATACTACTATAATACTTGATGTGAAATTTAAATCACGGGATTTGGTCGGAGTGAATTCTGACATTAAAACATAATGTGCCCGTGATATGCATGTATTGTAGTAAGCCCTGAGGATGGAATAAAATATTCCAAATCATTGGCAAACTATTTTTAATGCCTTAATTCACACCTTCCACAGCCTGTGATCTACATTTCCCATTTCTACTTCACGGTCGTGAATCTACAGTGGTTACAATACTTGACCCAGACAGATACTTGAATCGAAAATGGCCACTCCTTGCTCTACCATCTGAAGGTGTTTTGAGGCGCTTCAGTCCAAAAAACGTATTATTTCATGTTGCATTATAGCAATACCAGTAATAACGTAATAAGACGTTTTCAACTACTCTTTGAATATAAAAGAAGGAAAACGAAATGAATCATCTTCATTCTAGCCTTTACTACTAGATGACTGCACGTACTGCAAGTTAGAAACAAGTGGAAAACATTGATACTTTTTTTTGTGCTTGAAGTGGCCACTACCAACGTCTTTACCATACTAATACTCAGAAAAACGTTGGGGGGTTCCCGAGTGTGTCATTGAGTTGTTTGAATGACAAATGGACTTTGGAAGCCTGCAGCCGAGCGGGGAGAGGATGGTACTCACTGGTGATCTGGTTGAGGACGCTGGAGGAGTTGTCCACGCGCACCGTCACCAGCTGCACCAGGTCCTGGACGAAAAGGCCCCCGGCGGCGGACACCCCGCGAAGGTCGGCCTTCTCCGCGCTGAACACGTCGCTCACGCCCATCTGCAACGTAATTTTTTTCTTCAATAAGAACACACCGTTAGGTCCCATTTTTTTAATGACACTATTCACTTGCAGTGCACTTGAAACAATATCATGTTTGACTTAGTAACGTCAACAGTAAGCGCCCATTTGTTTCTCTTCATACGTTACCTTCCGGCGGTGATAACCCTAACTCAGTCATTCTTCTGCTCCTTTTACAACTATGGTGTCCTCGAGAAAGATTCATTTCTAGGTGTAGATGGAAAACTGATACAAATTATGTATTAAAAAAGTGACAGAGATAGACTTCTAACATAGAAAATCGCATTTCATATATTTAAATAACAACAAAAGAATTAGAAATAAATTGATAACATTATTTTTAAACCATACTGAATTTATAAGCGCGCATATTTTAAAACGAGAAAAGTGCAATATGAGAAAAAGGAATGACCAAATGTTAGTTTTGTGATAACTTCAAATCCTTCAATCGTTTATACTATTGGGTTTAAATTTCATAAGAATATCGTTTCTTACTAATGAATTTAGACATTTATCTAATATATCTTATGAAATCAAGTTCAGAAAACAATATCTGGAGACCAAATTTCAATATAAATGTTTCAAAAACTTTTGCTTTTTTCTAAGATGTAAAATAAATATTTGATCTTCTCCCCAAACGATTTCCATAGACTTTCCATTCAGAAAAACAATAGCCAAATATATACAAAATCACCTTTAACTTCTATCACCTTGAAAATCACCTTGAATTTCAGAAGTTATTACATTTCCCTTATCTTAGAAAAGAACATTAACTTCAAACAATTTTCATTTTGTTTATCTCAATGAACTAACCGAATGTTTCCAAACGCTGTGTGGCTCAAAAAATAACACTCTAAACCTTATTTAGAAACTGTCATTGCATCTGGGCTAGACGACATTTAGGTGAAAGTACTCACGTCTACTTTTCCAACGGAGTTTACGTGCGTTCATTAATGAGATAGGAAAAAGCCGTGAAACTGAAATGTTTTCAAACCTGGAATAACACAGTTCAGCCCATAACAGGCTTCATTTGAAGTTTTATGCTCTGAAATCTCTAGTAATTCTAGTAAAGCATATATTTTTAATTAAATGGAAAAGCTATAGATCCGGGTAGCAATGCCACTGTAGTTTTATAGTCGTTAAAGTATACATTTTGCTTCATCTTAATTTGTTTGCCAACTGCAGTCTTTTTTTTTCAAAATGAAAAGATCAATAAATGATCATTTATTATTGTTATAATCACAGTAAATTACACTACCAAACAGAAAAGAAGGATCTTGTTTAATCATGTAACAACCAACCGTTAATATTTACTGTATTTTTCATTTAGCGCACGGAGATGAGAAAGTGAAATTTTAAATTACACATTTATCAAAGTTGCTTCTAAAGCCTTACTTATGTTGCTTCAAATCGTAAACTGTTAGACAGAACATCTAATTTTGATCATTGATTGACGCTTGAACTAATTAAGTTAGCTCCAATAAAGTCATTTCTGTAGAGCTCAAAAATGTGTAAAAGGTCAGGTATAGAACGCAATTGAGGTTATAGAGGTCCAAAGCTTATAAATACGGAGAAATATTTCGCATGCCATCCGCTAAAAGACTGTTGAAAGGTTTAAAATTAAACCCATGTGTCAGACAGTGGCTTACTTTTTTAAGATTATTACTCGAAACTAAAAGAAGTATGATAATACAATACATCTGCCTTACACTTATTAACGTCTAAGAACGGGATTGATAATAAGATGACCTTAAGCACAGTTTCTTGGCTTCAGTGCTACCTAGCGTCCAGCTTAGGTATTACCAATCTATGTACTATACATGAATACCTCGGGGCAATAATATGCTATACCACTATACGTACGTTTTGAGAAAAAAGGAAAGTACAGGTTTACTCGTTGCATTCTATACGTTAGGATAAAGAACATTAATTTACGAATTACACTGCTATCTTGCACTATCTTTAAAACAAAAACCCAATATCTATATACTACATCTATGGGGCGTCGAAATACGTTATCCTACGATTTATTCAACTCTACCTCTGGCAGGAATCAGCCGTTGACTGTTTCATCCAATTGGGATCTTATGTGTCGCTAGAGCGACATCACTATAGTGACGTCACTATGGTAACGTTCAAGCTCCAGATTGGATGAAACCGTCAACAGCACTGCCAGAGGCAGAGTTGAATATCTCAATTCCATCATAAGTGTGGCATAGCATGTTATTTCGTAGCAACGTACCTTTGAGAAGACGGGGATGGGTCGGGTGATGGTCTCGATGGCGAAGCAGGGCAGCGTGACCTCCACCTCGCGCGAGGCCATGCTCTCGTAGAGGTTGCGCAGCGAGTAGCCCGCCAGGTCGGCCACCAGCGAGCGCAGCCCGCCGGCCGCCTTGGGCAGCAGCACCAGCAGCGAGTAGCGGTCGCCCTGCCACAGCACCCACGACATCAACTTTAACATAAGTGATAGACTGAAGTATTCATAATGTCCAACGTAAGCGTAAGCAAAGATTTTCTATTTTCTGTGGGTCATTCTGGTTACTATTGGTTGAATGAGAGATAATGGGACATTACTATTGGTTGGATGACATGACCTGGGCAACTCGCTACGAGCGGTGCTCGGGGATGACGATTCTGCGCACTCAAAACTATCTTGTTTTTTAAGATAAAGCGGAATATATAATCTTATTTGAAAGAAAAGAACAATTTTTTTTGGCTCCTTTACAGCCAATTTTACGTTTTAAGAAAAAAATTACGTGCTCATTTTATTTTTTATTTTTCCCTTCTGCCATATCTACGTAAATACTTGACGCAGAATTCAAGCCCTTTTCTGAGGCTATGTACATGTTTGTAATCAGCAGATAAATTGCATCTGCAACACTAACTAAATGCCTTTTTTAAAACAAAACTTTGACATGCGCTAAAATGACCACAGTAGTTGAAGCGCCCTCTAAACCATATTCAATCAATAAACCGGAGCATTATAAATAGACATCGGATGTTTAGGCACTAAAACATCGCCTCTTAGGCGCCTAAAAAGGCACTGAAAATGTCAAGAATAAGGGAAAAAAAGGCTCTGTCATAAATTACATTCACAATAAAATTAAAAATGATTTGTAAGACTCCATACATATTTACAACACTTTTACATTTTATTCTTAATAGTTTCCATTGCAATATATTACCAGTAACTTTTCAAGGATCGCAATTTCAAATCTGCAACGAATGGGAGACAAAATCAGTTTGAATACTGAGAAGGATTTATGAACATCTACTGATGTGTCTGGCATATATTTTAGAAGAACAAAATTAGCAACACTGAAACCTTCTGGAAATTTACATTTATTTCCACTCAAAAGGTGCCCTCGGTGTATTGTCAATCGACCACTTTCTCCGGATATGGCTAGTATTTATGAAATACGGAAATGGAGAAAAATATGTTGGTATACTTTCAGGAATTCTCCCATATTTCGAAATACAAATCTGTGAATTGAAGGTTTCGTAATGAATGGTCAGGTTGGACCATGGCCTATTTTCGAATATCTTAGCATTGTATCTAAAAATAATACCTAAAAGGGAAAAACGTGCACTAATTCTAAAGAAAAGGCATTTATGATAAAATAAGCAAAAATAAGCATTATAAAACTTCATTATATGTCATGATTCATGCACATATATTATCAGCCTTTAAATAAGTTCACTAGAAAAAATAGGCTTTCTGATAGATGAAATTATCTCACGCTTTGTTTATTACATTGCAGATCGTAGCAACGAGGACAGCATCTCTAGGTATTGTTGTGTTCCTGCTGAAAATAAAATAATGACGCTGGTTGCTATGTATTATATTATATTGAATTGTATTTAGTGGAATGAACACGCGTTCGTGTATTCGTAAGAAATAAAGTCTGTTCATCTATAGAAAGTCTAACAGTCGATATTCTTCACACTTTTCCCTAAACATCCGATGTCTAATGATAAACCTTGAAGCGAGATGTCGAAGCAGCGCGCGCGTGGTACCTCGTAGGGCAGCTCGACGGCGACGCTGTCCAGCTCGGGGATGTCGCCGACGCGGAAGGCGCCGCGCGACCGCATCATGGGCACGCTGACCTTGCGGCCCTCCGCCGGGTAGAAGGCCTCGCGCTGCTCCAGCGGCGCGAAGGGCGAGCGCCAGCTGCCGCGGAAGTACATCCCGTTGAACAGCAGCATCCGCGACGTCGACTCTGCGCGACGCGCGCAAGGCATTGAACAAACAAATTTCAGTTAAAAGTAAAATCTTCTCTCTGCATTCTCTGAATTATATCCTATGGGAAAAGAACATAAGTAAAGAAAACAAAACTCATGATATATACTGGTTGCTTCTTGCTTTAAGTTACGGTCATTTGCTCTACTTGAATGAATTTGCTGTATCTGAAACTAAATTGAATAACTAAACTGAATAAAATAACGTGTGATGTAAATATATTAAAAGTTTTGTTAGTTTTAGTTTGTTCTTTTGTTTATTTTTTTGTAATTAATGTGTTTTTGTAATTTTTTATGTTTTTAGTGACTGTATTGATCTGAATGATGTACATAATTGTATAATGGCGTATAATTAAGGTTAAAGCCAATAAAATAAATATTCATTCATTCAATACCGGGTGTCCGGGGAGGAAACGTTGAAACTTCGAAAATAAGCTCTTAAGACTATTCTGAGCCTATTTTGTCTAATAAACTTTGTGGATATTCCGAATGATTGGGCCGCAATGAACACTCAAAATTTGGTTTCAAAAAATGATTTCTAGGCAAAAATTTGCATTATGGAAGCATAGAATCAATCAAAAAACATGTAAATTGTTTATTACTAACACAAGAAATGAATATATTTGCTCAGACAGAAACATTAAGCGAGAAATGAAAAAGAAGTCGAATTGTGTAAATTGGGTGCTTTTTTATCTCTTGCTTAATTTTTCTTTCTGAACAAATACATTCATTTCTTTTGTAAATAATAAACAACTCACATGTTTCTGGAATGTTTTTATGCTTCCATAATGCAAATTTTTGCCTAGAAATCAATTTTTCAAAACAACTTTTGAATGCTTATTGCGGCTCAATCATTCGAAATATCCACATAGTTTATTAGACAAAATATACTTAGAATTGTCTTAAGAGCTTATTTTCGGAGTTTTGACGTTTCCTCCCCGGACACCCTGTAGAGTAATAATACAAAGTGTACTGTATGCTGCTGAGATATGGCAACTCTCGGAACAAATGATAACAAAGTTGTGGGTAATGGAAATGGACTTTCTTAGAAGATCAGCTGGCATTTCAAGAAGAAAGAAAATACGAAATGAAAGAATTAAAGAGATCCTGAGTTTGAAGCAGGATATACTGCACGAAATTGAAAGGAAACAACTGTTATGGTTTGGACACTTTCAGAGAATGCAGAGCAATAGACTTCCAAAGAAGCTTTTGGATTGGCAACCGCAAGAAAGAAGGAAAAGAGGCCGGCCGCGACCTGGTCGGAGAGACAACGTAGAGAAGGCATTGGCTGAATGGCAGATACCTCCTGGGACTTGGATCAACAGAGAAGAGTGGAAGAAGAAGTTAGGCGCCGTAAGACCCACATAAGCGTCAACCAAACGGCTATGAAGAAGTAAAATATTTTCTGCTGTTTAGCTGTTTCTATACAATTAGAGACTATACTGACCATCAAAAAGAAAAATTATGTTCATTTTAACAAAACAGTGATATATAGTGAATTAGTTTACATTTGTATTATATAATTTAATAAAAGATTTAATACGCCTGTAACAAGTCATTTACTTCAGCTTCCGGGTCAATGACCCCCATCTCGATCAGGTTTTTGTCCAATTTCTCTAATCCACTGAGCAAATGCTGAGATGACCACTTGTTTTGCTTCTGGACGTAAATGTAACTTCACTATGCTCACGTTTTGTTAAACACTGCTTTTGCTTTTAGTGGTAGGAGTAGAGCTAGGGGTGAGTTACTATTTTGTTAGCAATGCAGGAAAATCGCATTTGCATTTCGTTTACCGTTGCTAGTATGTTTTCTATAACTCGGGAAAGAAATATCTAGTTTTTCAAACGTTGCTAATCTCGCACTTTTTAAATTTTATTGTTATATCTTTTTTATATTTTATTCATCTTTCAACTATCGTATCTATAGTTAAACTGTTGGGAAGGGATTGTGGAACTTACAAAAATGTGCGCAAATAATCTTCTCCCCCATATGTCATATACAGTTTTCAGTGTTTTTTGACCAAATAAATCAAATCAAATCAAAGACGCCGCTCAGCTGGACTGGGAGGCGCCTTTCGAATTGATTGGAATAAACGCGCAACGTTTCTTCACAGATGGCTTGAGGAAATGTGGGTAGAGTGGGGGGTTACAGTTACAAAATCGGTCTCTAGGGTTTTTTAAGTAATGCCAACCTCTGAAAAATCAAAGAGAAACCCACATTTCAGAGTAATGAATGACCTGTTTATTTCTTGAGAATAAGATTATCAAATGTTCCTCAAAAAGCTACTGATCTAGAAAAAGCTGAAGTCCCAAAGAGATTAGGAAAAACCAAAGAGGTTTTACCTTCGGGGGCGGGATCTTTCACGCAATGGCTAGTGCATGGTACCTTCCTATGCTTTTTCTCCGGGTTCGATCCTCGGCCAATACAAGCGAAATTTGTGGTAGGCAAAGATGGATCTCTATAGATTTTATGAGTTTCTTCCGTTTCCCCTGCCTCTAATCATCATCACTACCCGCATTAGATCTTTCCTCACGGCCACCTTAGGCTCTTTAAACCCCAAGAACCAAAAATCGACATCCTCCAGTGTAAAGAAAGGCAAACAGTAAGGGCTCCATTACCTGGTGCCTTGCTCCCGAGCGTGTTGGCGGAGAGCCCTGAAAGGCCGCTCAAGGGCGAGTCCGTCCCCTCCTCCTCCGCCTCCGGCTTCTTGGAGTCCGCGCTGCCCGCCAACGCCGCCACCGCCGCCTCCTCCAACTCCCGCTGCTTGCGCCGATCCGACGTCATCATCATCTCGCCCTCTTCCTGCTCCGCCTCCTCTTCTTTGGCCGGCTCCTTCTCCTGCATGACCTCTTCCTTCTGTTGGTCTTGCGTCATTTCGTCCATTGGCTTCTCTTCTCCCTTCGGCATGTCTTCGGCCATCGGTTTCTCCTCGGCCATCGGTTTTTCCTCGGCCATCGGCTTGCCTTCGGCCATTGGCTTGTCTTCGGCCATCGGCTTGTCCTCGGCCATCGGCTTGTCCTCGGCCATCATCGGCGTATCTTCGGCCATCATCGGCATATCTTCGGCCATCGGTTTGTCTTCAGACTTGGGATTGTCTTCGGACATCGGATTCGCAGGTTCTTCCATGGGCTTTGCCTCAGCCTGTTCCTGTTTCATTGGCCCCTCGTCTTCTTGTTGGTCGTTTTCATTTCTTGTTTGCTCTGCTGCCAAACGTGTCTGTTCTTCCTGGAACCGGGACAATTTCGAATTGTTGTATCATAACTTTTAATTCACATGATACAATATTGCTTTTGTGCGATATTTGCATGTAAGCAGCATATTGAGAGAGTTTGGTTTAACATAATTATTACAGGACATAATATTCCTCTGTTTAATTGTAATCAGAGCCTTCACAATAAACAATAAAGTTGTATAATGTAATGTTCATCCAAATAAAAATAAAAAATTATAAAAATGCAAAATAAATACTGCATATACATTAAACGTCAGTGTTTCTTTCATGAATTATATTGAAATTTGAAGAACGTATTTTCAAAATAATACCTTTAAGAAATGTTTGTATAATCCAAAAACTATATATCAAACACCTACAGATTCGATCGCTTCCAAAAGGTGGTGACTTGTAGTTTTGTAGGTTTATGGAGAGGAAAGAAACAATGGGAGATGGTTCAGGAAAGGCGGTTTACACATAACACACGAACATGCAGAGCCATACATTTATACACATCTTCCATCATTCATGCATACATGCATACATACATACAACACATATCCATACTATACAACTTATTCACACTGCACGCCATCCACACTACACAAATCATCCACACTACACAAATCATCCACACTACACAAATCATCCACACTACACAAATCATCCACACTACATAAATCATCCACATTAAACAAAACATCTACACTAGACGCTTCGTCCACACTACACACATCGTCCACACTACACACATCGTCCACACTACACACATCGTCCACACTACACACATCGTCCACACTACACACCTCGTCCACACTACACACCTCGTCCACACTACACACATCGTCCACACTACACACATCGTCATCACTACACACCTCGTCCACATTACACACATCGTTCACTCTACATACATCGTTCACTCTACACACATTGTCCACACTACATGCATCATTCGCACTACATCCATCCATACTTCTAAAAGATAGGCGCACATGATCAGTCCAGAGAAAGAGAGAGATTAAGTGAGAGGCAGTGCAGGGAGTACCTGCAGGGCGGTCTCGATGAGCGCGCCCTCCTTCATGGCGCCCAGCGTCATGGCCTCCTCCAGCGCGGCGCCCGGCGGCTGCGTGCCGGCCTCCTCGCCCTCGCCCTCCTCCTTGCCCATGTCCTGGAAGCCCATGTCGGCCTCGGGCCGCGACACCGTCTTCACGTCCGTCAGGTAGTACTGGCGCAGCACCTCGCGGTACTCGGCTTCCACCGAGTGGTTCTTGTACACGTAGAACCAGTTGCGCAGCTCCGGCTTGTTCACCACGTTCTTCTCCTGCAACGGGACGCGGTGGAAATCGAGAGCGGAGTTGACACACGCTGGAGAATATCGGACGTATTGAAATCATGCGTTAATGTACGCGTAGTTTTTATACTTCCGAACTTTTATATCTTATTGATCTAAGCAAAACTCCATATCCACATCATGCTTTGCAAGGAAAAAAGTGGAACAAATACTACTATGGAAAAGTACTACGAGTATTTATATTCCAAAATTGTTGTACGAATTCATTGGTATGTAATGATTTTTTTCTTAGTGTTAAATCTTAATGCATTTTTCTCTGAACACGTAAGGACCATGTCAAAATCCAAAAATGTGTCAATTAAATAATAATATTGCTGGAAACAAAGCGAAATCTTTCTAAACAAAGCGAAATTTTAGAAAAGGTAGGCTACAAAAGTGGTTTATTCTTATTCGTTTAAATATGAAGTGTAAACGAACTATGTGATGTTATTTTAAGGAAATGAATCAGAGTTAATTTTTTTATTTTAATGTTTTCTTGGTTGGTTTAACCTATTTCCGGTAATAAATGCATAAAAATTTAACAATTTTTCCCTAATACAGATGTTAAGATTTGCAATTTTAATAGTAGAGGACTACTATTACACGTAATACTACATGCAGATACCGTACAAATTAACTTGCATTGAATGGAAATGTATGAGCAATTTTAAAAGAATAAAAAAATTTCAATTCCAAAAGTATGAATTAATTGCCGTTAATTAGTTTAGTAAAGATGAGTAGTGTTAAATTTTGAATACGTTAATTTTGAACATACGCAAACTCAAAAACTTCAGAAAACAATAACCACTATAATAATTAATAAGGAAATAGCAACTATTTAATGAACGCAATAACTAGTAAGGAGATTTAGCGATAGGCGTAAGGAGAAAAGCTTAAACTCTATTGATCGCGTAACTAACGACGTGACACGGTAATGAGGAATAATGTTCAGTTGAGCTTCAGCAATTGCGACATTGAGTTATGCATTGTAGCAAAAGAACCATTTCGAGCGTTGAACGAAGAAGTTGCATAATATACCAAAGAATGTCGGCAATTGGTGATATATTTGAATAAAGCATGGTACTAGTCACGCGTATACAAATTTCCATTACGCTAGTTACGCGAGTTTTAGATTTTTTGACCGTACGCGATGAGAATGCAGTCTGGGATTTTGAATCGGCTTTTCTTGACATAACTTGCAGTTAGTTTGTTATGAGCATAAGACAACCTAACACGAAGATATGATTTCAACTTCTTTTTCTCAAGAATATTACCTGTCACATATCCAACATTTTTCGTTAATTCTTGTTATACTTGTGAAGTTGGTAAGGATTAATTGTAACTGCCTTTAAATATAAGAATCAGATTATCAGAGAGTCAGAGAAAAATGCAACCTTTCTTGTTTTAGGGGACAATTTTGCCATTTGTAAGGTTATCTTACAAACTCCTACAGGCATTCACTACTAATGAAGGTATAGAGAGATTAATCTAAGAAGGAATCGTTTTGACAGCAACTTCTTGGCTACCGGAGGCAGTCATGAAACGTGCTCAATTTGTTAATGCATGTTTGCAGTTGGTTCGCATGTAAATGATTTCCACACAATCTCTTGCAATCCAGTAAGACATTCTTTTATTTTCCAACCTATCAAACTGGTCCCTTCTTGGACTAACTTCTTGAAGGTCGTGCTTTAGGCATAAGGTAAGACGTTATGACTTAATTTAATGGACCGTCACGTGACTGTTGGTGCACAACGTCGCTACCTTAAGGCCGCTCCACAATAATCCGCGAACGGGAACAACAACGCGTAGGTGAGGTCGGGAACGGGAACGGGAACGTGAGGTACCTGCGCT
Organism: Acheta domesticus; assembly: GCA_031308135.1. NCBI lineage: Eukaryota > Metazoa > Arthropoda > Insecta > Orthoptera > Gryllidae > Acheta > Acheta domesticus. The sequence continues at coordinate 21,682,461 of JAHLJT010009355.1, read as the reverse complement.
TCTCATTAAACGCCAACGGGAAGAGGAATAGTGCTATGAACCTGCTGCGGCAAAAAAGAGAACTTCAGGAAACAGTGGCCGAAACCAAAGCACTTCTAGCTACGCTACTCTGTTCACTCTTTGCTTTGCCATCTGTCAGTTTTTTTGCGTGTGCTGGTATGAACAAGGAATACATTAACGAAAGAATATTAATTAGGGAAAAAATCATCAGAATAAAAAAATGCAAAAACTACAACGAACGAACGGAAAATACAACTAACGAAAATGTTATTAATATACAAACAACTACAATGTACTTAAACGCCACACTTAAATGTATTTTGTGTGAAATTTTAATTCTATGTATTAATATGAACAGAAAACGAATTATACCGAAATCACCAAAAATAACTAAAACAATTCAACAACGACTTAACTAAACCCGCCGCAAAACCTAACCTCGCAAATCCACGCTCTAACCTCAATATCGCACTACACTCTCAATTCCGCTCCAGTCCAGTTTCGCGCGCTCGATCAGCTGGAAAGCTTCGTCGCCATTTGCTGTACTCTCATTGGTCGAAGGCTTCCCTTTCCCGGGTCAAGATAAATGACCATCCTACCCGTTCCCGTTAAGCTTCGCGTTCCCGTCGTGTTGTAAACGCCTGCCTGAGATGTCTGTCTTTCAACTTTCTTTACGTTCCCACTCGCGTTCCCGTTCCCGTTCGCGTTGTCGTTCCCGTTCGCGTTCCCGTTCCCGTTCGCGTTGCCGTTCCCGTTCGCGTTGCCGTTCCCGTTCGCGTTGCCGTTCCCGTTCGCGTTGCCGTTCCCGTTCGCGTTGCCGTTCCCGTTCGTGGGCTATTGTTGAGCGGCCTTAGGCGTGGCACTTGAACTCCATCTGGTGCCGGCGCGCTCACCCTGAGGCGCTCCAGCACGGTGCGGTAGGCGACGCGCGTCTCGTCGCGGTCCTCGGGCAGGTGCAGCGCGGCCTCCAGCTGCTTCCGCGTCTCGCCGCCCGCGCCCTCCGCCAGGATCGCCAGCGTCGCAGAGTAGCCCAGCGGCGACACCGCCAGGTTCTTCTCGGTGTCCACGTACCCCTGCGGAGAAACGGATTCTAGAGAAAGGCGCTTGACTTTCGCGATTCTGTTAATACAAGCAGATGATGGTATCGTCGTGGTTCTGAAATGAATAGTGTTATGTGAACTCTATGTGTTTACGGTTAAGGAAAATGAGATGGATACTTTGAAACACACTTCTAGGTTCGTGATAAGGGACACTTAAATCAAATCAACAATATCTTATTCAACACTTTAAAATTTTCAATATTGGTTTCATTCAAATTTAATCGCAAATTCTCATCCAAGATATTGAAAGTTTTCGATCTCGAATTTAATTTTTATTTTAAACTGTCAAATATATTTCATATAAATTAATAATAATTGATCTCAATTTTGGAGACAGTTTTATTTCTTAGTCTATAATTTTAAAAATTGGCAAAACATTTTAAACATTTTATAACCACATAACATTATTTACACTTCATGTGTTCACAGAACAACGTTTCGACGACTTCCTTTGCCGCCATCTTTGCATACAAAATAATTGCTTTTTTACCTGTAAAAGGAATTATTTTATTGTTGATGTATTGTACATTGTCTCGTTTGTCGTGTGGAAAGGGAATTTATGAATAGAGTACGAGAGCGAAAATCATAAAAAATGTAAAAGAAATGTCCCAACGATTTCTCACAAAAAAATTGCTATCTAGAAAAAAAAGAATTTTTTAAATTGTTGGTTTGCAAGTGAAAATAGCTGCACTCAGAAATCGAACTTTCAGCGTTTCTGACAGTTTGAGCTGTGACGGAGCTGTGACATAAAATGTAATAAAACCTCTAAAAAGATCTTATTTTGTGGACTGCGATAAAGAAAATATAACTTGTATCCTTGGGCACAAAAAACTGGTTTTAAGTCTCTCGGGAACATCATTTCCGAGTTTTACATATGGTAACATCTGCTGCAGCGTAATGTGTTTTGTCTGTTGCGTGTGGCTGATGATCCAAATATGCCATAATCTGCAAACTTCTGTTTGATTACTCAGTTTTTCTTCATTTATCTCCAATGAATCCCTAGGGATAATTCCTTAACCAGCAAAAATGAACTAAGTGGGTTTATTTTCATGATTACTTATAAAAAGGAATAATCATCATCTTTCCTTAGCGTATTATTTATTGGCGGATGGCTACACAGTATTTGTACTAACCATGTTTTATGATTTGTAATTTTTCTAATAAATACAATAATTTATTCCTTCAATTCGAAATGTATCCTGCTTATGTTTGTGAAGTAAAAAATCGTGGATAACAGTAAATCTGATTCGAAATTGTTTTTTCTTGATCTCATATGCTTAACTTCATTGCGGTCACGATGATCCTTTTACCAAAAATCAGTAGCCCCTTGCATTATCCGAGTAACGTGATCCGTAGTACATTGGTGTATTGTGGGTTGCCTATTCTGGATACATCACGGCGCAAAGAATTTAGATGTAGTTTGAACCAAATACATGAAATTAAAATGAAGCCAAGTCACCAAAAATAATACTGACGTCAAAATGTGACAAAATTATAACGAAAACGTACAATAACTTGTTTCTTAAGTTAGTCAGAAAGTAGAGTTGTAACTGATAACAGGCTATTGGTCACAGCTTTTCAATGATATCTTGAATTGCTAGCAGTGTTCTTACATTTACTGCTACCAATTTTGAATTATTTCTTATAATGCCCAAATACTCGTTAAATCGTTCACTGTACACAGGGCGCACGCTATGAAAACCAGCTCATTCCATTATTTACCTTGTCTTCTCTTCACCTTCTTTTCAAAGTTTAAAGAATTCTTCATAACGTTTGGAAGGGATCAGGTTCAAATTCAGGTTCCACCTAAAATATAACCTAATATATATTGTACTATCGAATTAATATCGCTGCTCGATTACTTTGATGAAGTTTTTTCCTCTCTATTTTGTAGGTGCAACGGGGAGAGGTCGAAATAAGAGACCGAACCAAACGTTCTTCACAAAATTATCAAACCACGTGCGTAACAAATGCGCAAGCTTTCAAACAATAACCCCACCATAAACAGAACAGTTGACATGAATCGATCGAACGAAAGAGGGTTTCCCGTCTACAACTCCAGATTACTCGCTGCTGGAGAGTTCGTGTTTCTCCCAGTCCTCAGCACGAGGGAGGTCAGCAGAGAACCGGCTGGGTTTCCGGGAACAGCATCTGCTCATCGGATATTCAACTTATTCCGGCGACCGCTTTACTGCGCTGTTGGCGCGGCGCCGCGGAGGGCAGTAAACTTTGTTGCCGGCGGCGCGAGGACATCGAGGGCGCGCGTGCTCTGACATAGGAGGACGGTGGCCTTGAGGGCTGAGGACTGGTCCAAGGAGCGTTTCATGGCGAAAAAGTAGAACGTTTCTCTACGACTGCTTCAGAATGTATACATTTCTGCACGTTATCGGATGCAGTAATGATACCAATTCCACAAGCCGTGCGAGAATAACATTCTCGCACGGCTGTCGACCAATGACATTCGTCTTAGTTCATTATACCAGGCAGAGGGTTCTCGCAGTCGCCTACAGAGGCGCTTCGTACTCTCCACAGCAGATTGCAGTTGTCTAAGACAGGTGAACCACGAAACAGATTGAGAGTTGGTGTTTTTTAGGGTCAGAGAACATGGAGTTCTGTAGCCGTTCTGTTAGGTTAAGGCGCCCATTTAGTATTTTTAAAATATCAATGTGAAAGTCGTAGAGAAAGTACAATTAAAATTAATTATTTTAAATAATTTAATTAAAATATTACTACTCTGTATTAATGTAGATTGAGTGGTTAGGCGGAAGAGCAGGCCCTCTGGCCTGAGCCTCGCCATTAATAAAGACATTTTTATTATTATTATATTATTATATAAAGTATAGTCTTCTACTCGCGTAGAATGGCTATTATTCACTCGTAGAAATTCCGACACTCGCTCCTACGTCGCTCGTGTCGTAAACATCAACTCGTGAATAATAGCTATCATTCTACGCTTGTTGAAGAATATACTATTATAAAATCACTGGGGAGATTGGTATATGGGAGTCCCAAATACGGCACTGGTATATGGGAGTCCCAAATACGTTTAGACCAAGATACAAATCGTGACGTCAGCGACGAGGAGAATGACTGGGAGTCCCAAAAAACGTTTAGATCAAAATACAAATCGTGACGTCAGCGACGAGGAGAATGACTGGGAGTTCCAAAAACGTTTAGACCAAAAAACAAATGGTGGCGTCAGCGACGAGGAGAATGACTGACCTGGAGGATGAGCGTGGCCAGCTCGTTGGTGCCTTCGCCCACGAAGTTGGGTCGGCCGGGCGGGGAGAGGGAGCGGGAGCGGGCGCCGTGGCGAGGCCACGCACTCCCGCCAACCACCAGCGCCACCAGCAGCAGCAGTGGCGGCGCGAACGACCCTGCGGAACACCTGCTATTGAGCTCCACGCAATCGAAAGAGTTGAACCCGTTTTAATTTCTGTATAATGTCGAAATTTATTCAATGTAAAACATAACAATCATCATTAGTTGTAATCACTTAATGATACTGTTTTTGTATTTCGTTCAATGACGAAATGACACAATGCGTTAGGAAAAAGGGTAATAGGTTCAAGTATTGCTAATAACTGAATACCTTTAGAATCATTATACATCGCTCTAAAGGTGCAGAGGAGTCTCAAAAAGAGAGGAGTGAAGAATGTATTTATTTTCATCCTACTTTATCTCCTTCCCCTCGTTTCCTCTCATTGACTCCTGAATTAAAGACATGCTGGCTTCATTAGTGACAGCGGTGCTTCTGCAACGTCCGCGATTGAAAACGCATATTTTTTGTATATGCGTCTGACTATCGCAGTGTGCTCATAATACAGAAAATAACGAGAGAAATCACTCTCGATGCATGTAATACGTTTGTACGAGTATCTCATTATCTTCAAACAGTCACCTCCTTCAGGCAGAATGGCTCAATGAAACACTTTAGTGATGTATTGTCCTTTTTAATCTAGTCCTCCCTGAGGTATTTACAGGAAAATTTTAAACTTTGCTTCATATACAAAATCACATTTAATTATTAAAATTCTTTGACTTACATCATAAAGAAAATACCCTTCTCTTGTAGCACAATTTTTCCGCAATTTTGTTTATTAAATAATTTTCTTTCGCAACGGATTAGCGCTTTACAAGAGCGCTTTGATATTAAATATAAATAGCTAACTTAACGTTAACCTTAATAAGAATGAGGCCAATACCTCTTAGAGTCCTCGATTTCAATTTATAGATTGTGTGGTTCGGGTGATTTGAAGGAATGTTAGAAGATTATGAATTAATATAATTAGGTTAGAAGAGGAAATGATTTATTGAGGTGGTCTGGGAAATGTGGATTGAATTCTTCTTTTAGTGTAGAATTTTCCACGTCGTAAATGACTTGCTGCTGGAGGAGACTGTAAGGTTTGGAAAAATGCATTGGAAAGTTTGGAAATGAATTGGTTTGTTGTGGATAGATTAAATTCTTTATGTAATTGATTATTAGAAACAAAAGGTGCCTTTGCTGAAGTACGAAGTATTTTGTTTTGAAAATTTTGGCTTTACTGAAGTAGGGCAGCATCTCCACAAATGGGGCAACCATAGGTTAGAAGTGGGCGGAGGGCAGATTTATATTAAAGCAGTGTGAGATTGACCTCGAGAGTGTTTTTTCTGTTTATTAGGGAATGTAATTTGAATAGGGCGGCGTGTGCTTTATTGGTTTTGTTTATTATATGGGATTTCCAAGCCAGCTACGTATCAAGAAAAACGTCGAGGCATTTATTTGTTGGGGTGCGAAGGGATGATCGAATTGTTTATAGAAATATTTTGGATTTTTGACTCGCCGTAAGGTGAAAAGCTTTTCTTCGCATTTTGAGGGGATAAGATTTAATCTCCATGAGCATGGTCAGTTGTAAATGGAGTCTAATACCGATTGAAGTTGATAAATGACGTCAGACAGTCTCGAATTGACGTGTAAATCACTGTGTCGTCCGCGTATAATGCCATTTTTTCACAAATTAGAAATCGTATTTGAGAAAACCAAATCAACTGCTATTAGGTGAAACTGAATATAATGGATGAATTTCAGTATCATCTGAAATAATACCATTTCTGTGTTAATAATGAAATTTGTATTTATTAAACCTTTATATTTTCATTGATTTCCCTTCATTAATGAGTCACAATTCCAGAATGGACAAACAATTAGTAAACCTTAATTCAAAAACGAAACCTGATATTTTCATGTACCGTTTAATATATGAAGTACATTTCAACACAAGATGTGCTATCACTTTTCTCTCTCCCTTTATCCCAAAATTGTTTACTCAAATACTTCCTTAAGTGAACCAACAACACCGAACAAAGTGACGACTAACACTACTATGTGATGTTAGCTCTCGGCTACTCCTAATGGGAATTCATGTTTCCGCGTTCCCCCACCTTCACAACCCGCATGCGCGCTGTCGTGAGGTTACCGGGTAGGGGGAACATCCTCCCACACCGTACGAAAGAACGAACGGTCCAGTTGAGAAACCGGCTGGGAGCAGAAGCAAAAGTCACGGTCCGCACCGCGCGTTCCTTTGAAGCCCGGAGCCATCCGGGATGCCCAGCGGGCGCCAGCCGGGTCGCGGTCGTCCCCTCCCCTCCCCTCCCCTCCCCGCCCGGCCACCCCCCTCCCGCTGCTCGGGCCGGGCCAGGCGCGGCCCGGCGCGGCGCACCGCGGCGCTCTGGTAGCTGCCCTCCTCGCTTCGCTGTTGGCGCCGTGTAACGGGAACGCTCCGTCCGCTCGTGCGCTCGCCCGCCCGTCCTCCCGGCAGAGTGACGGCCGGCGACGCGACGCGACGCGACGCGACGCGACGCGACGCGAAGCGAACGCCAACGCCACGCGAACTGACGCCACGCGAAGGGGCTGGGCGCCCTGGGAGTCCGCCAAGGAGGAGGCGCAGAAATAGCCGCTCAGTACGCGAGGTGTCAACCACTCGTGACGAGACTTCGCGACGTGACGAGCCGTCACACTTGACACTACCAAAGGAGCGGAGGGGACTGATAGAAGTGATTTCAAGAGCAGAAGTTTTGGTTTCTAGGAATAAGAGACCAATCACGAAACTTGGCTCATCCGCACAAATCATTCTGAGTGTTTTAATCTGAGATCTAAATATAGTTTAACATACATTTTAATATAAACTAGTGGTGCTACTGAATGGCACAGACTTTCCCGTATTAGTTTTCTATTTCTTTTGGTCTCGGCTAGCTATTCGGACTTGCCATATACTCTGGCCAGCTGCCATCTACCGCCGCCCAAACTACATTTTTTTTAACATTTTCTTAATTTTTCGGTTTCCTAATAGTAAAACGGAAACAATATTTTAAGAATATTAAGGAACAGTAAAACCTCTTCCTAAATGACAATTTTCTTGGAAAAATTTGCAGCCTATTTTTAAGAAAATTGCATTTAAGAGCTTTTGTAAATTCAAAATTTGAAGCTCTTTTTCACACAACATTTTCGACTTTCTCACAAATACAATAGTGTTTACAAATTGCTGGAAATGTGCATATTAATGGAGTGTGAGTTTGTGTAATTTTTGTGTATATTACATTTGTGCAATTTTTGAAAAAAAAAATACCCCAAAATGATCTTTACTTCATACTAAAGAGTGCAATTAGGACTATCCATTTGAAAAGCTTGAAGAAAAAAATGGGAGTCATTTATGAGAAAGTGGCGTTTGAGCGTTTCTGAAAATGCAGAAATTTCAGCTAGTTTTCTCAGAAAATTACTGAGATTTCCAGAAATTTTATATTGCGTTATTTAAAGCACACGTACTTATAAATATAATAATGTGAAGAAATCGCCGCTAATGTAAATATTAACGACGTGATAGACAAGTCAAAAAATTACTGTCAAAAAATTACAAGTCAAAGAATTTTTGTAATTTTTGAAAAAAAACAACAAAAGAATAGAGCCAACTAATGTTTGCAAAAGAATAGAGCAAACTTCGTTTATGTCAACTCATAGAGTACATTTAGCACTATTCCTACCAAAAGATTAAAGAAAAAATTTGGAGCTGTTTTTGAGAAAATGTTGAAAATGTCCGGGGGCTTCATGTAAAGTACCCCCAAATTTTGAAGAAAGTTTATCAAAATCGCGGCGCTTCGAGTGGAGCCAGATCTTCCAGGGAATATCCATTTTGAAAAATATCCTACGAAAAGTTTAGGCGCTAGTGGTGTACATAGACTGTCGGACAGAGAGAGACAGACAGACGGACGGAAGAACGGATGGATATTTTGAAAAAAACAACACTTTTTGGGTATCAGGGGACCCCAAAACGTGTATTTCCGTTGAAATAACGAAATCGATTTTTCGTAGCATTACATAACTTTCCCTATACTACGTATATTATGCCGTATATGCGTATGTATACGGAAAAGTAAAAATCATTTAATATTTATATATTGTATGTCATTCTGGGGTACCTTAAAACAAAATCGGCAGAAACGGCCTCGCGTTCGTTGGTAGTCTATAGTAATGAAAAGATGATGCGGTAAAATCTGAACGAATGAGAGATATTTTGTTTCGTTGAGGTTTTCATTTTTTTAAATGCTATCCTTCTGTATCAGGTAAAATGAACTTAATGTGATCATTGTGAGGCATCTGATGAAACGCACCTTTATGCACAGATTTTGTTGTTTGAAAGATGATGCTGATACCCGAATGATGTTTTAAGATACCCCAGAATGACACACTATGCATAGAATATGAAATCAATTTTTAATACTCAAAATATAAGTTATAATATACGGCATCTCAATTTAAAACACTCGGAATGATAGTGCATATCAGTCAAGTTTTCTTGATGGTCTAAAAAGAAAACAAAACTTATACTCCTTTTGAAATTACTTTTCTCAATCCCCTCAGCTCCTCTGACAGTGTGAAATACGAAGATAAGGAGCGTCGATTCAATTTTGATTAATTTTTGTGATTAACTGAATGTGATGTTCGGGGTAGAAGCATAATCTGCGCACGTTTCCTTGAGCTTCAAACTCTCTTTCCGACTCTTTTACTATATATTGTTGAATTATGAATTAAAAATACTAACAAATGCGAGTGAGTTTGAATTTCCTTTGACAAACGAACTGAATAAATATATTCGCAAATATCATTCATGCCAATAATGTACGTCAATAAACATCAGTTAATGCCAATAAGCTTACTATGTAAATCTCTTTTTTGTCCAACTAACTTAAATGATGACGTAATTTTAGGCGTCTGTGTATAAATACTTATGAAATACTAAAACTTTGTAAAGTCTATTACCGGGCACTGGGATAAACATACAAATTATCAGTATTCAATACACAATAATTTTGTAAAAGACTCATTTATTGTGTGCTTTATTTTGAAAATTACATAACTTTGAAATCCTATTTTATACAACTGTGCATCACCATTCCTTCTGCTCAAGAATTATTTCAATATTTTATACAAGCGAATGTTTCTATAATGAATGAGTCGATTTAATCGATGGAAAAATGTTTCCTGTTGTCTTCCCGAATGGAAGAAATATCGGTATTAAAAATTATCGGTGTTATGCTGTGGGCGATTTAAAAAATTTATATCTGTTTCATTTGCGATGGACTGATATAATTCAGGCATTTGCAAATTCTCGGAGAATTTTACGACTAACTTTATGCCTTTAATTGGCAATATCAGCAACAAGCACCTAAAGTACTTAAAGTGGAATACGACATAAAAAACTTGAAAAGAATCAAAGAAATTTTTGCCTAGAATATATTGTTGTTTTTGCAAGAAAATTCTAAAAATAGAATGTTGTTAAACAACATATCCTTAACTTTATTCTGCCGCTTTCATGAAAATCATGCGCCAAACTCAAACGCACTTGACAACATTTGAAAATATTGTTCAGTTTTAAAATTTGATCTTGACTCATGACAGTTGATATTTTGTAATAAAATCATTAATAATAGACTAACGCGAAGAAAATATCAATGATAACCATGGATCAGTGAGACCATTTCATATATTCTGCTGTCATGGATTAAAAATAACTTTTTCTTGACAACTCATCACATTAAAGTAATTATGACGTTATATTCAAAGTGGCCCCGAGAAATAAGAATTTTTAGAGAAATGTTCATCATATTTATTAGATACTGAAACATCAGTCTACTTTATATTTACAACTGTTCGTCATCAATTCACGGAACCTGAATCAGTAAAATCATTAGGCATTTAAGTAATAAAAAGTAAATAATTGCCCAACATTTTGTGTTTAAATACCGCCTAAGAAAAAAATAAAAATAAATTTTTTTCTCAAACTCGAAGTTAGCTTCGAGCAACCAATGATTTCAGAGTAAACAACTGAAATAATTGGAACAACTATAAACTCGTTGCTTCTAGAAGACAATGAAGGAAATACTGAAACTTATTAAGCGGGGGGAGTATAAATTATATAGTAAGATTCCAATTCTCTTACTAGTAATTACATAAATTACTAGTAAGATTCCAATTCTCTTTGCCCCAGATCTCTCGGCCTCAAGTTACCCTTCAAGGACGAGTATTCTCGTTTCCACGAGTACCGTCAACATCTATTACTAGTACGTTACGATCGGACTTAAGAAATATTTACAATTTTTAATTTATTTACATTATTATTTATTAAAACATTATTAAAATTAGTACATTGTCAACTTATCTCCCCAAAACGAGTCTACATTACACAATGTTTACTTCCATCTAGGTTGAGGGAATATAAATTCTGTAAATTTGTTTCGTTACTATAAAATTCAAACACATTTTGCTCCAGGACTCTCTGCCTCAAGATCATGGATGAGTATTCTCGCTTCCACAAGTACAGTCAACATCTCTTGGTAGTACGTGATCCGACTTACGGAATATTTACAGTTTTTAATTTTTTTTCTTTATTTTTCATGAAAATAATATTATTTAAAACTTCCCAAAGCGAGGCTACTTGACACTTAATATTTAGGCAGAGGGGATATAAATTTTGTAAATTCATTTCTTTACTGTAAGATTAAAACACACACTGCTCCAGGACTCTCCGCCTCAAGATAGCCCTCAAGGATGAGTATTCTCGCGTCTAGTCTAGTCTAGTCAACATCTTTATTAGTACTTGAACCAACTTATGGAATATTTAGAATTTTTACTCTATTTCCTTTATTTTTCATGAAAACAATAATATTCAACTTAACTTCCAAACGCAAGTCTACTTTACACATAATATTTGCTCAAGCAACTACAGCGAGAGGCTGACAGCCGCATGCGACAACACAGAGGCGACACGCGGGGCGGCGGTGGCGGCGGCGCGCGGCTGACATGCCCTGCCCCAACAGCGCGTGGCGCGGCCTCACCTGATGCGCGCGCCATGGCGACGTGTGAGGCGGCGGCGGCGACGGCGGCGGCGGCGACGGAGGCGACGGAGGCGGCGGAGCGAGTGAGGCGCGCGGCGCCTCTGCTCGGGTTTTATGCGCCTGCGCGTGGCCGTTCGTTCACCCGCCGCCCTCTCCGCCACCGCCGCCGCTCCCGCCGCCGCCGCCGCCGCCGCCGCCGCCTCCTCCGGTTCTTCCGCGTTGCTGCCGCTGCGGCCGCGGCCGCCGAGGCGTCGCGCGCGCGGCTACCCCCGACCGTGACCGCCTTCGCCCCCTCGTCAGCCTTTTTGCTCCGCCCTGCCACCCCCTCCTGCCGCCCGCCTGCACGCGACCCGGGACGTGCGAATTCTCCGGCCTCCGCGCCGACGCCGCCGACGTCTCCAACGGCGCTGCTCGGCGAGCTTCCTGGCGCGGGCGCGCGCAGCCGATAGCTTCTGCCGACTGAGATAGCAACTGACTAGCCGATAGCTTCTGCCGACTGAGATAGCAACTGACTAGCCGATAGCTTCTGCCGACTGAGATAGCAACTGACTAGCCGATAGCTTCTGCCGACTGAGATAGCAACTGACTAGCCGATAGCTTCTGCCGACTGAGATGGCAACTGACTAGCCGATTGCTTCTGCCGACTGAGATAGCAACTGACTAGCCGATAGCTTCTGCAGACTGAGATAGCAACTGACTAGCCGATAGCTTCTACAGACTGAGATAGCAACTGACTAGCCGATAGCTTCTGCAGACTGAGATAGCAACTGACTAGCCGATAGCTTCTGCCGACTGAGATAGCAACTGACTAGCCGATAGCTTCTGCCGACTGAGATAGCAACTGACTAGCCGATAGCTTCTGCCGACTGAGATAGCAACTGACTAGCCGATAGCTTCTGCCGACTGAGATAGCAACTGACTAGCCGATAGCTTCTGCAGACTGAGATAGCAACTGACTAGCCGATAGCTTCTACAGACTGAGATAGCAACTGACTAGCCGATAGCTTCTGCAGACTGAGATAGCAACTGACTAGCCGATAGCTTCTGCCGACTGAGATAGCAACTGACTAGCCGATAGCTTCTGCCGACTGAGATAGCAACTGACTAGCCGATAGCTTCTGCCGACTGAGATAGCAACTGACTAGCCGATAGCTTCTGCCGACTGAGATAGCAACTGACTAGCCGATAGCTTCTGCCGACTGAGATAGCAACTGACTAGCCGATAGCTTCTGCCGACTGAGATGGCAACTGACTAGCCGATTGCTTCTGCCGTCTGAGATAGCAACTGACTAGCCGATAGCTTCTGCAGACTGAGATAGCAACTGACTAGCCGATAGCTTCTGCAGACTGAGATAGCAACTGACTAGCCGATAGCTTCTGCAGACTAAGATAAGTCAGGGTAACATCTGTTGCTTCTGCGGTAGTTCTGACCGGGAGGTCGTAGGGTGCGGATCCCCCCGATAGAGGATTTTCGACATTACCTTGAGAACTAGGTTGGATTCAACCGCTGTAGGAGCAGAATTCTACGGAGCGGCTACTTTGTTGGTTAGTTTTCCGTGGTTTCTCCGTTCAGGCAAATGTTGAATCAATATCTTAAGGTGGCTCCACACATTCGGCATTCGCCGAGCAGCGAGCTACTGCTCGCCCAATTCCGACCAGCTGATGTGTTCGGCGACTGTTCGCTCCCTTGATGTGGCCAAAAGACCGACACGCGGTGGGTAAGTCGAGTGCCGAATGTTCATCATTCGGGAAATAGCAAGCGACCCATCCACACTACTCGGGATTCGGCGAGCGTTTTTTCGCTGTTCGCCGAATAGCGAATGTGTGCAGCCGCCTTTAGTCAACGGACTACGAACCGCGTGCGATCTTTCCTTCCATATCCTTGTCCCTTTTTCTCCCCCTTACACACACACACATTGTCTACACTACCACTCATGTTGGGACCTTAGAACTTGTTCCAGCTGGAGCGGTGTCCCGCTGGCGGAGATACCTGAAGAAGGAAGCCTCCTCCGTAAATCAACGTCTAGGATGGCGCCAGATCTCACGAGGGGAACAACGCCACATCCTATTCTAACAAGTAGTACACTAACGAGAATAATTACCATAGTTGTCGACGCGGCCGAAAACACAAAACAAACACTAAACCAATCAAAACTGACAAAACCGATTGTAATGCTGCGCGAAAGAATGGCGAATTTTTTGCGTAAAAACTCTTATTACAGGGCCCTAGAAATGGATAAAAGTGGATAAATCCAGTTTCTAAATTTAAGGGGGAAAATTCTAACACTGGTGTAATCAGAAATCAGATTTTGTTTATCCTTGATACCGAAAAATCGAATGACGGCCGCTCCTCTCCACTCTAATTGTTGTGGAGCTTAAAGCCTCATGGAGCAAAACATTGAACCAACTGCATGTATCTGATCAAGTCAAACTGCAAAACTGGCAAACACGAAAGAATATGGGCGATGCAGATAGAAACAAAACTTTGATTCATTGAATAAACTGACATGACCAAGGTGAATGGCGAATGGATTACCAAAGAGGATGAGAACCTCCCCAAACTGCAAATTGGGAGCAAGGGCCAGGACGGTTATTCCACTGGCAAACGTGCTAGGGCAAAGCCAGCCACCCATTCAAGTGGAGGAAGGCAATGGAAGAGACTTACCAGCTCAGCTTCACCTCATTATTCCAAACGTTACAAGGACTCATCTGACAACACCAAAGGCAGGTCTTGGGAGAATGAGAAAAAAGCATCGACGAGCACAAGGAAGCATAACCCAACACCCAGCATTGCAAGAGCTCTCGTTACAAGCTTAAAGCTGTCAACCTACGGAGCAGCAAATATATCCCGCCAGCTTTCCGGTGGGGGCATTGAAATCTCAATGCCATGTCAGTCAGCAGTCCACAAGGCCTCTACACAAGAGCTGCTCAGGTGAAGAAGTCCTTGCTGAGCACGCTTTATCTGGAGAATTGAAGCAAACACTTTGACGACAAATGCAATGATGGCTTTGAATACCTTGTAGTGGTCCTCCAGAATAAAGCCAAAAAAAATGTCTGTGAAGAAATTGAAAGATGAGAAATCTCAAACAATCGCAGAACTCCACAATATATCAGAGAAGTTCAGCCTGTGGGGATCAGTTGTGATGACTTTTATCGACACAACAAGCGTGAATACCGGCAAGAAGACTTGCATTGTTGTTCGTCTGTAGCAAATGTTTGAAGAGAAAGGTCACCTCAAACCTAAGATCATCAGTTGCTAGCACCATGTGCTGGATTGTGTTCTTCGCGTTGTCCTAGGCGATGAGCTCCTTGGGTCGACTAAAGCACCAAAGATCGAGTACTTATTTGTGCAGGATTTAAAGAGCAATTATGATAAATTGAAAGCAGCCTTCAGCAACGGTAAAATTGAGATTAAGGGAACAGGCGGCTGGAGAGACGACATGAAGTTTCTGTACCAACTCATTCGGGTCTTCCGTCACTTCACTGACAGGAATGAGATCCCCTTCGTCAAGTTTCAACAGATTCCAAACATCAGTAATGCACGCTGGAACTCTCGTGCCATTCTAGCCCTTATGTTTATTCCTGAAATCCGGAACAGGCAGGGTAAAATTTGTTCATTAATTTCCCACTCCTGGGATGACCATTGGTTCAGCAGTCAACTGTTCCGCTTTGAAGATTTTGATGAACTCTCTGCAGTTCTTTAGAACCACTCAACAGGTCTCAAATGCTTGAAAACCCACCGGGAAACTGAAGAATTTCTAATCAACATTGCCCGAAGCAAGCAGAGCTGTGAGCGTGCGATAGAAGTTATGCAAGACTTGCGCAACTTCTGTCGCATCAAGGACAACCTCCCACTGAGGTTCATCCTGCCCACCGATATTATCGTGAATAATTGACTTTATCCGTGTTTGATGACCCTATATAATGTAATTTATGTTCAATTTTATATCTGTTTACAATGACTTCAAACGAAGGCAAAGAAACTGATAAATAAATTTTTTAAATGATTTTATGCGTGAGGATTTTTTTATCAAATCACCTTGAAAGTAAGATTTTATCTTATCTTTAATGAAAGTTCATCAAATTATGATACAGGGAAATGAGGTTGTAAAAAAAGTCATCACCCTAATGTCGACTTGCGGGGATTTTCCCCACCAGGTATCTCCCATCAGCGTGGCACCACCCCAGCCGGGTCATGCTCTAATCTTCCGATGGTCTCCCAACAAGGATGGTGATGTAGTGAATGTAAACAGGGCGAAAGAACAAGGAAGAGGAAGGAAATATCGTGCGCGGTTCGTGGTCCATTTGTTAGGGTACTTCTACAGCACTCGTCTCGTGTTGATTGGAGAATCCATAAAAAACTACCGATCAGAGCAGCCGTCCGCTAGAATTCCCCCACAGGCAGTGGACTGCAGTGACATGTGTTGGTGCATCTTGACTGTCTTCGCTAGTAAAGAAGACAGTCAAAGATTAATACACTTCACCACTTACAAAAGTGAACAAATTAATGCATTACTTCTATTCGATTGTAAAAATCCTGTAAAATTAAAAACATGAATAAAAATACTATTTTATTCGATTTTCTTTTAATGATCCAATTTCCTTTAATTAATTAATATTATAATTTTTTTAATTTTAATTTTCTTAAACACATGAATGACCGCAACTCTTAATATAATTATAATGATTTGTAATTCTTTTGGACAAGTCGAAAAATGTCTCATAATATTTCAATAGTAAATATTGAAACTACATTACAGAGAAAGAAAATAATGGAAATAATAGAATATGTATTGCCAGAAAATAATGGTTTATTTAGTTTATCTTTCCCACTAGAACATCAGAGATGGATTAAAATTAAGAAATAAAAATAAACATGTGACATTTCCTGCAAAAAAAGTATCTTCAACCAACATAAAGCAAACCAAAACAAAAGTTGTAAAATTACTTTCTGGGATGATGATGGAGCCTCAATTAGAGGTGTCGAAAATTGTAAATCATCCTCTGCGTCCAACAACTGACAGTCACAAAATCCAAACCGTCGCCGCTTCCTTTTTACCATCGTGGAGTGTGCCTTTCAATCAGCAATGCACGTGCCTTAAGGCTCATTACTACCACATTTCCTCCTTCCTACTTCGCGACCATCGCCGCTGTCATCACCTCTGCGCGCGGCACCGTAGCCCCTTCGTGATGCTTCGTTGCTCATGTTCTGTCCCGACTTTTTGTACGTATTCGGAGAAGAGTGTGAAAAATGAGCACTACTGTTGGCTGTGTGTGTTCGCAAGCATGTATGTAACGGCACTTGCTAACGAGTATTGATGCTACCCACGCATACAAAAATTGCAGAGAACTTTAATAACACTTTAAACCTTCGGAAGTATCTGTACACTATGACATGAATCATGTGCAATTCCTTTCGTGAAAATTTAACTAATATGAACGATTTCTTGACTTGCCGACAGAGAACCCTGGTGCTCTCCGTGATTATCAAGGTCGTATGTTTTGGTTCTTAGAACACTGCGTAATAGGTAAGCGCAACTCGATCCGTAGTGGTCATATTGTACTTACACCATGTAAAACAACGCTGGATAAATGACCAGCAAAAATACATCCTCCAGGAATTTCTGCCCCATATTCATTTAGCCCAGAACGCCTCAAGTAATTGATGAATATTTGCGAGTCAGCGGTTTTGGCATTTCCCCCCTGACGATAAACATGCAAGTCAAACTTCACTGGCAATACCGGAATTGCCTTACCTCCGAATTATCCTATAGTGATGCTCTATTTCTTTTTAAACTAAAACTTAGGCGTACTTTACGAACTATTGATGAACTGATCGTATATTTTTGTTTCATACTTAACATTTCCCCTTCACTTTTATTGTTACTTTTACTTAATAATTTTGCACATGACAGAACACACTGTTGGTCAAAATAAAGTAACAGGTTGCATTGTGCATAACGAAATACCTCTTCTCTTTTCGCTCGTTTCCGCCAAATTTTTATTACCTAAGGCTGAAGTATAACAAAACAACGCGCGAGTAAGCGTTCCTATTGATTCCGGGGGTAATCATTTCATGTACGTACTTTGGCACAATAGCTCCTTACGGGCCAAGGCCTACCAGCGCACATAGACATCCTTGCGCTGTATTCTGGTCTTCTCAACGTGAGAAGTGAGCTTTCTCATCGCCACACAGCAACACGTATTGGGACATTGCAAGGAAAGCGCACACTATAATCTGCCCCAACCGGGAACCGAACCTGGAATCGCGTCACGGAAAGCAAGCACGCTGACCAGTGAGCAACCCGAAGGGGTGTTTACCATTTGTATATTGCAATTATTTTCATTCGTCATAGTCGTTTTCAAACGATGTAGTGAAATGCGCTCTGCGGGACTATAGGGCGGGAGAGGGATTTTTTCGCCGTTTTGGCTGAAGGTAAAAACAGTCGCCGTTTTTTGTGTGCACTGGACTCTAAAAGAATTGCCAAAAAATTAAAGTTAAAACATACTTTTCGTAGATAATTTTATCTACATTAAGCGAAAAACTTTTTAAAAGCTCAAAATGTTTAGAGATTTAGGCTTTTTTTTTTTTTGAAGTCGACATTTTGCGAGGTGGCAAACCTCAAATTCGAATCCAGCATCCCAACAAACAAAGGGAATCGGTGAGAAGCCCCCCCCCTCCCCAAAATTTCCCCCTGAATTGGTCTTTTTGACCACAAGGTATCGACTTCATCGTTTTATACATTTACAGATTATGTTGACCAACAAAAATGGAAATAATTTCAATTTTCATAATGATATTGAATGCATTCGTTGACATTCACACTGTAAATTCAGAAAGACTGCCTATAACAGGTATGGTACTTCAGCTTCTGGGTCAATAACCCCATCTCGGTAAGATTTTTCGTCCAGTTTCTCTGATCCATTGGGTGAATGCTGCGGTGACCCCTTTTATTTTTTGCTTCTGGACATAAATGTAACTTCACTATCTGTGCACGCTTTCTAGAGTTCAGTGGGAAATATAGTCATTCAAATTATGTCTCCATGTTCTCGCGGCAATAAGTTCATTACTTCACGAAGGGCACAAGGGATAATTTCCAAAACCTGTAGCTGATTTGCCTTTGCAAATAGTTTTTATTAAACCGGAGGCAAAATATTCCACACCAATTCTTGCCAAAAACGCACTTTTCATCAGTATTCAGAATTTAACTTGTATGTGGGCTAGTGTAGGGATCCCAGAATGAAAGAAACATGCACAGATTACGTCTCCCCATAGTGTGTCACGCAAAGATTTTAAATGTTTTTACGTTAAATAAAATTATAAAAATTAATCACTCGTGAAAACTATCCCCAACCAACTAAACACGCACTGATTCAATATCTTCACGACAAACGCCTACATGATAATGGTATCTATTTTATAGGTCGCAATAACTGAACTGTCACTTTCAAGCATGCGGAATAATACGTGTCGCATAGCATATGCATATTGTAGTGATACCGAATAGATTCAAGTTTATTCTGCCGCAAAATAACTCCACGCAGGCGGCGACGCGAGAGATGCGAGGCGCCACGGGGGCGACCCGAGGGCCAGGCGAGGCGCCACGGTGTCGGCACCCTTCGCTCCATAATTCGTCGCGGACACGTGTGCCCCAACTCTGGGTAGCCGCTCTGCACACGACCCCTTCAGTATTTTTCCACGACGCCTGGAACTCTTCCGTCAACCTCCCTAGAGATTCCTAGCCCCTCACACCCCCCCGGTCGTTAATAACTGCCCCTTTTCGACGCAAAATTAAAGCGAGAGGGAGCGATAACCAGCCCCTCTCTCACTCTTTTCTCGGCCTCGAAAACATCCTCTGATTGGGCAGAAAATATCTAATGCGCAGTACCCTTTCGCCAATAGCAGCCAGAATTCGGGTTTGTTCTAGAATATTCCAGAGTCACAGGGATAATTTTGGTGGGGGGAACGAGGTTTCCTAAAACTTGGAGCGACGAGGCACAAAAGAGAAGCTTGGGAGCCGTGTTGAGAATCGGACGCAAGTGGCGGCCGCAGGGGGGAACCTGTTATATTCTGTTGTAGCGTTCGGTTCGATGGACTTAAAAAAAATTATTAAGTTTCTTGTAGAGTTTGGGTACAAGACTTCTGTGACGAACGCAGGCCGCAGAACAGTATTATGAACATTTGACAGCAATTCGTATTATATTACGTCCGATTTACGTGCGAACTCGAGACTCTCTTTTCCTTTGTGAATTTGTGCGATAATTCACGGGCTCATTAGTATCAAAGTATTGTGAGATCGACCGGGAATGAACCGACCGTGTCAGTGAATGAACTGTGCTGACCCATTCACCGCAGCGAGCAGACGGCGCTTTTGTGTTCCGGCCGCCTTGGCCGCTACCCTCGCAAGTACCTGATCTGACCTACATTTTCCGAGCGGCACCCCTCGCCCGCCACGAACCTCGCCAGCCGAACTGCCAGCTGACCTGAGGTCGTTCAACTTCAGTGGGTGGCACAGGCCGCCTAACAGAGGTATTTTCTGTTTGAGTGTCTTATGTCGTACACGCGATCGAGAGGTGTGAACAGTACATCAGACAATCAGTGTTGACTTCCTCTCGACCGGGCGACGAAGAGGAGTTCCCGGCCGCGCATGGCCGTCAAGCGGGAATTCGCGCGCGAAGAAGAGTTTTATCTGATTGTAATCACTTTGTAATTTTTTATTCTCTTATGTGCATGACATTTCATTTTTTTGTTTTATTTCGATTTTGGGGGCATGCTCGCCAGAGTTATCATCACCAGACCATTAGCGTTTTCTTTTGTTAATGAATAAATTCAACTTGTTCTAAATTCACATGTTTGACTTCTCATTCAACCTAGGCCACCGGCTTCCTCCATCTTCGCCGTTTCAGGTAATCTGTCGACTGAGCGGGCCGGCTACCCGTCTGAGGCGCCCAACCGAAGACCCGAGGGTAGTTGCAATTGGCTTTCCCACCGTGGGGCTCGATTAACGCGAAATAATCGTAATTTTCATTTTTTAATATCCCAGATAAGCGCCCTGAGATTTCTCTGCCTAAATTATTAAATTGTTTAAATTATTAAGATGATGGATGGAAGCACGGTGTAGAGAAGTTAATAACTTATGGTCTGTTGAGGATGTCATTTTGTACTGTGTTTTCCTTGTAAGTGTCATTGTCTTGTGTTGTGTTGTGTTGTGTGAATACCGTGTGCGCGTACTAAAACAAGTGAAACCGCGTAACATTGTAAAAATGCAGGACGAATCAGGTATTGACGTGACGGGTGAAGACAGTTTTGAGGAGCCGTCGACGCAAGGTCCCACCTTAAGTGAGATCTTGCGCGTTATGAGAGAAATTTCAGATAACACTGTTGCCAAATTAGAGGAGAAAATCTCAAATAATGCCGCGAAATTAGAGGAGAAAATCTCAAATAATGCCGCGAAATTAGAGGAGAAAATCTCAAATAATGCCGCGAAATTAGAGGAGAAAATCTCAAATAACGCTGCCAAATTACAAGAAATGTTAGATGAACGGTTCACAGCACATGAGAGCAAGTGTGAGGACAGATTTAACCGAATCGAAAGTCATTTGGAAGCCCAAGCAAATAAATTAGAAAGTCTCGAGCAAAAACTTAACCATGAAATAGGGATTTTAAAGAATCAGGTCGAAGGCAGATGCGGGGAAATAGAGGGGAACGTAGAAAAACTCAGTCAGGAGTTGGGAAGGGCACAAGCGGAAACTACCGAAAATTTCAAAATTTTTAAAATCGAAATTCAGACCAAATTACAGGCATGCGACGACAAAGTAGAAGCGTGCTGTGAGTCGGTTACTGAAAAGATCATTGAAGTTAAGCAGGAAATGGGCGAAAAATTTAATAAAATCGGACAGAAACTCCATTCAGAAGTGTCGCATATCCACGAAAAGTTCGCGCAAGTAGGCAATATTAGTGAGGAAAACATCAGGGAGAGAGAAGCCAAATTAAAAAGGGAAATTGATCGTACTGTCCTAGAATTGGTAAAGGAGGAAATTGAAAAGGAACGCGAGAATTACCCAAATCCGAATTCTGGTGGCTCAGGCCTTCGCTTCTCGTGGGCTCCACCGCAAAACCTGTATTTTTCCGGAAAACCCGATGAAAATCCCAAAGTTTTCCTTGACCGGGCGGAAAATTACATGAATCTCACGAAGGCGGTACCTTCACACTTGAAGGCTAAATTTATGCAAGAATTGTTGAAAGGCAATGCATCTTATTGGATTTCCGCTTTTAAACCCTTTCCCTCAAAATTATGAAGAGTTTCGGGAGAAGTTTCTGAATCGATACTGGGGCGAACAACGGAGATATGAGTTCGAGCGGAAGATTTTAGAATCGCGATGGGAAAACCGCCACGGGCAGTCCTATTTAGACTACGCCATGGAGAAAATCTCCGCCATCAAGCTGTGTGACCCGCAGGCAAACGACCGAAAAATCATCTGGTTACTGACAGCTCATTTCCCAACGTATGTACAGAATATTGTCAACAGCGTGGAGTGTAGAGATTTAGAACGTTTCCAAGAACTGTTGGCACAATTTGATAGAACGCGGGACAACTATCACAATGAGAACCGCGACAGAAATCGCAGGCCCGACGGAAACTACCAAGGCAGGCCGCAGTGGCATAGAGATAATAGGGCCGGAGGGAACGAAGCAGATGATCGGCGAGCGCCGCCCGAATCCTGTGAGAACCGTGGACATCGCGATGAGAGAGATGGACGGCAAAATTCATCCCGGCCGGCTTCAACAAATTAGAAACGTCCCAGCTGTCTCGGTATCTGGGTGACGGACGAGTTTCTTTAGAGATACCATTTCATGCGATCATATCAGTGAATTATGCCTTTTTTGATTTTAACGAAGACGAGGATGTGACTATTAAAGAACGTGCCAGAAAATGCCCTATTATTGAATCCTTTATGGGAAATTTATGTGTCCAAGCTCTCATTGATACTGGTAGTGAAATTAGTGCTGTGTCAAAGAAATTTTATGCGCGACTTATAAGCGAGCGGATTCCAGTACCGACATTACCTACCGTCAGATGCTATGTCATAGGGGTTGGGAGAAAACGAAGCAAGCCAATTTCAATGCAGGTCCTGATTTCAATTAATATAGGAGATATGTTGTTTGATGTGCCCTGTCTAGTAATTGAAGATCTTAATCATGATGTTATTTTGGGGATTGATTTTTTAAGAGAAAACGGTGGAATAATAGATTTTTCCAGAAATGTTATGAGTTTCGGTGCCGGTAAAGAAATTATTATTCAAGATGACGGGGAAGATAGGATTGATCTTAGCATTTCTAGTGCAACTTGGGAAGGGGGGGAAACGACGAAGGGGATTATTTGCCAAAATGTGCAAAAATGTGATTTTTTGAACTACGATGAACGCTCCCAGTTGCAGACAGTGCTACTTGATTATTTACATGTCTTCGGTCGCCCCGTTCGTCCAATTAAAGACTTTTGTTTTCGAATTAGGGTTACCGATGACTCGCCGTTTAAGATGAAAAACTATCCTATTCCACAAGCTTTAAGGGGGAAAGTTGATGAGACCGTCAGAAAAATGATTGACGAGGGCATCATCGAGAGATCAGTGACCGCCTATCTAAATCCGATTGTCGTTGTAAAAAAAGAAAGACGGAGGGGTCAGAATTTGTTTAGACGCTCGCAGAATTAATGAAGTGACCGTTCCAGAAAATGAGGCGCCGCAGAATATTGATGATATTCTTTGGAAGTTTAACCAAACAAAAATCTTCTCAGCTTTGGATTTTTCTAGTTCGTACTGGCAAATTGCTATTCACCCAGACGACAGAAAATTTACAGGATTCCTTTACAACGGCCTCACTTATGTCTGGAAGCGGATGCCTTTCGGCCTAAAGAACAGTGGCGCAGCCTTCATTCGATGCTTAGATGAAAAATTAGGTGACGAACTCAAACGCTTCGTTACGCCTTATATTGACGACCTTGTGATTTCATCTCGAAATTTTCAGGAACATCTTTGTCATTTAAGGCGACTGTTAGAATGCCTTTCTACCAATCAAATGAGATTAAATGTAGCTAAGTCACAGTTTTGCACACGTGAAATTTCTTTTCTAGGCTATTGTGTTAATACAGAAGGTGTTCAAATCGATCGGGAGAAAGTTAAAGCAATCGATCAGATTTCGCGCCCGCACAACCCAAAACAGTTGAAAGGATTCTTGGGTATGTGTGTTTACCAGTCACGCTTTGTTCCGGGGTATGGGATTCTTACGGCCCCGTTAGTGAATTTGTTACGGAAAGGAGTAAAATGGCATTGGACCGAGGAACATGAACGGGCATTTGAACAAATTAAAGCGGCTTTTAGAAACGCCGTTATGATGAATCATCCAAATTTCGACGAGCCGTTCTTTCTCCAAACAGACAGTTCTAATGTTGGCATAGGTTGCGTTTTGACACAAAGAGATGATGAAGACCCGGGTTATAAGATTATTGCCGTTGCGAGTAGGGTACTTAGACCAAATGAACAGAAATTTTCCGTCACTGAGAAAGAGGCGTTATCGATCGTATGGGCTCTCCAAAAGATGTTAGGCTACCTGGCTGGAAGGAAATTTTATATTATCACTGATCACAAAGCACTAATCTTTCTCAAGCGCTGCCATTGCGCCAACGCTAGGTTATTACGTTGGGTACTGTGGCTTCAACAGTTTAATTTCGAAATTCAACATTGTCAAGGAATAAACAACCCTATAGCTGATTTTCTAAGCAGATTGCCTTATGCAACCAACCAGCTTGTCCAGAATGAAACGATATTTTACATGAACGCCATCAGTTTAAATGTCGATCCGATCCCCGAAATGCAACCTCGCAACCTTCAGAGATTGCAGGAGCAGGACGCCATTATTGGCAAAGCTAGGTCATTCCTTCAGAACTCACTTGACCAGAATGATCCACTATTTGAGAAATTCAACCTCAACCCAGGGTTAGTAAAATTGTCAAATAATCTAGTAATGTTTAGGACAAAACAACAGCCGGACGAGTACCGAGTGTGGATACCCGCTGAAATTACTGATAAGCTCATAACCTACGTGCATCAGAAACATGGACATTTTGGGGGAAACAAAATTTTGAAAGTTTTACTGACATTCGCTTACTGGAAGAACATGGCGAGACAGACAAGGGCTACTATTTCGAAATGCGTAACTTGTCAAATGACTAAGTTCCCAAATAGGCATTACGACGGGCCAATGAAGCACGTGATCCCTGCAGCCCCTAATGAACTCGCCTGTTTAGATTTATACGGGCCACTGCCTACCGCTAGATACGGGTACAAGCACATACTGGTAATAATTGATGGCTTTTCAAAATTCACTCAGCTTTACCCGATTACTAGACCTACAGCGCAGAACTGCCTCAGACGGCTGACCCGGGATTTTTTCCAAACCGCCGGAACATACCGAAAGGTTCTTAGCGATCACGCCTCGCAATTTACCGGAACTGCCTGGAGGCAAACTTTAGAAAGTGAAGGTGTTTCGGTCATCTTTTCCTCGATTAGACATCCCCAATCAAACCCAAGTGAGAGAGTAATGAAGGAAATCTCACGTCTGTTCCGCGTTTACGTTGCTCACAACCACAAAGAATGGCCTCTGCTAATCAAAAACATCAACGAGTGGATTAACATGATTGAACACGACTCTATTGGCATGTCACCTTATGAAGCCCATTTCGGGAAGAAACCAAAGCATTTGTTCCCATTG
Organism: Acheta domesticus; assembly: GCA_031308135.1. Taxonomy (NCBI): domain Eukaryota; kingdom Metazoa; phylum Arthropoda; class Insecta; order Orthoptera; family Gryllidae; genus Acheta; species Acheta domesticus. The sequence goes on along the minus strand of JAHLJT010009355.1, from coordinate 21,657,225 downwards.
TTAGCAAGGTTATCGGGGCAACCCGTACCAAATTACGAAACTCGGTGTAGAATTATCATGGACAATCTTAGTAAAAATGCCAGGAAAAGGGAGGCACAGGTCAAAAATCCCTATCAGTTTCACGTAGGCGAGAAGGTGTTGGTTCGAACCCCGCGAGTGAGTGATCAGCCTGCAGGTCTTTTCCATAAGTTTTTTCCATTGTTTACTGGACCATTTATTATTGAAGCCATTCCGCACCCTAACGTGTGCCAACTTAAAGATGCAAACGGTCTCCCAGCAGGCAAATTCAATTTTTTTAATCTGCGACCCTTTAAAGAATGAAAACTTAATTCCAAACTTTATTAATCTCTAAAATAAACTCGCCAGAACCGTACAGCTTACCGAGTAGTTCGTGATAGCCGTGCCTTCACTGTTTAAGAAATAATATTTGTAACCGTAGATTAGGGAATTCAGATTTTCTTGTAGTTTATTAGTTTATTTTATTACTCCACCATTATTAGGGTTAATGAGTTTAATTTAAGGGTAATTATTTGAATAAGACCTTTTATGTAATTGTTATCACAGAAATTAGTCGTTAGAATTCGGTACCACTTTTTTAAATTTTTTTTTGACGAGATAAGCATCTCAGGTTTCAAAACTTCTCACCACGCCTTACGAATTTTAAAACACGATGCATATCTCTACTGCGGGAAGGGAGGCCAATGTAGTGATACCGAATAGATTCAAGTTTATTCTGCCGCAAAATAACTCCACGCAGGCGGCGACGCGAGAGATGCGAGGCGCCACGGGGGCGACCCGAGGGCCAGGCGAGGCGCCACGGTGTCGGCACCCTTCGCTCCATAATTCGTCGCGGACACGTGTGCCCCAACTCTGGGTAGCCGCTCTGCACACGACCCCTTCAGTATTTTTCCACGACGCCTGGAACTCTTCCGTCAACCTCCCTAGAGATTCCTAGCCCCTCACACCCCCCCGGTCGTTAATAACTGCCCCTTTTCGACGCAAAATTAAAGCGAGAGGGAGCGATAACCAGCCCCTCTCTCACTCTTTTCTCGGCCTCGAAAACATCCTCTGATTGGGCAGAAAATATCTAATGCGCAGTACCCTTTCGCCAATAGCAGCCAGAATTCGGGTTTGTTCTAGAATATTCCAGAGTCACAGGGATAATTTTGGTGGGGGGGAACGAGGTTTCCTAAAACTTGGAGCGACGAGGCACAAAAGAGAAGCTTGGGAGCCGTGTTGAGAATCGGACGCAAGTGGCGGCCGCAGGGGGGAACCTGTTATATTCTGTTGTAGCGTTCGGTTCGATGGACTTAAAAAAAATTATTAAGTTTCTTGTAGAGTTTGGGTACAAGACTTCTGTGACGAACGCAGGCCGCAGAACAGTATTATGAACATTTGACAGCAATTCGTATTATATTACGTCCGATTTACGTGCGAACTCGAGACTCTCTTTTCCTTTGTGAATTTGTGCGATAATTCACGGGCTCATTAGTATCAAAGTATTGTGAGATCGACCGGGAATGAACCGACCGTGTCAGTGAATGAACTGTGCTGACCCATTCACCGCAGCGAGCAGACGGCGCTTTTGTGTTCCGGCCGCCTTGGCCGCTACCCTCGCAAGTACCTGATCTGACCTACATTTTCCGAGCGGCACCCCTCGCCCGCCACGAACCTCGCCAGCCGAACTGCCAGCTGACCTGAGGTCGTTCAACTTCAGTGGGTGGCACAGGCCGCCTAACAGAGGTATTTTCTGTTTGAGTGTCTTATGTCGTACACGCGATCGAGAGGTGTGAACAGTACATCAGACAATCAGTGTTGACTTCCTCTCGACCGGGCGACGAAGAGGAGTTCCCGGCCGCGCATGGCCGTCAAGCGGGAATTCGCGCGCGAAGAAGAGTTTTATCTGATTGTAATCACTTTGTAATTTTTTATTCTCTTATGTGCATGACATTTCATTTTTTTGTTTTATTTCGATTTTGGGGGCATGCTCGCCAGAGTTATCATCACCAGACCATTAGCGTTTTCTTTTGTTAATGAATAAATTCAACTTGTTCTAAATTCACATGTTTGACTTCTCATTCAACCTAGGCCACCGGCTTCCTCCATCTTCGCCGTTTCAGGTAATCTGTCGACTGAGCGGGCCGGCTACCCGTCTGAGGCGCCCAACCGAAGACCCGAGGGTAGTTGCAATATCGATGTGGTTTTCGACGGTAGTCAAATGTTTTAAAAAATAACAAAAAATCGTCTTCCGACCTGAACGGACCATCCATAACACTACCAGACGCTAAGCTTAAGAACAACTGTACAGTACTGAAATCTGTGATTCTTTCACGGTTAACAATGTCAGATGCAAATATTTGTACAGATATTGACATCATGATTCAAGAGATATCTCTATTACCAGTTCCTGTAGTCACATCAATAGCTTTGGATCAGTCTCTCCAAAACAAAGAAAAAAATCCTTCTTGCTCCGTTCTCATCAAGAAGCTGGAAACGGAAATGGAAACTCTGCTTCTTAGAAGTATTTCATTGCTTGATCGAATAGGGGCTGCTCGACAAGACACAGCAAAAATGCAGTTGTACCTTGCTACTTTACTAGACAACGATTTGGTAAAACGTGGAGTAGATTGTTCAGAATTATCTGAAAATTGCCTTGCATGCAAATCAAAAGATATTAAAAACCCAATGAAAAGCGAAGAAGAATAAATAAATTGAAATTAAGTGTTTTTCATTATGCTTTATTTAAATTACTGATATATGGGTTTCTCTGTCAGTTTTAATTTTCAACATTATGACATGTGAAAAATACATTCTTGAGTAATTGACATATGCTTGTTTTCTTTAAACTTGTCAGTCTCCTTTAATACAACTTCTAATGTTTTTAAGTTCTATCAACACATTAAGTATACTTTCTGTCATACACATTACTACATGAAAGACAAAGAATACTTGAAATAGAATTAATCTTCATTCAATAATTAATTCATTGATGATTTACATGAATAAAGAACATCAGAATAGGCATAACTATGTTGCAGGAAATCTGCAATGTGAGCATAGCCTTATGGAAAATTTCTTGCTTCATAACATGCAGCTTAAATATTTTGCAGAATTTAAATCTGAATCCTCAGGGTAAAGGTCATTTCTATTTCCATGGGTACTAAGTAAGACACTTACAAAAACACTACACAATACTGATAACCTTGCCTACTTCATACAAATCAGGTTACAGCATACATTTCCAACTGTGTAACAGTTCCATAACCTTGGATTCATAAGAGTACAATACAATTTCAATTTCTAAATATCTTCAATGTTTATACTGATGTGGAAGTGTATCCCAGGTACACACAATGGAGCTGAAATGACTCCAGGTTTTCAGTTAAGACTAACAAGATACAAGAGACTATTTTCATTATTACAGTGCAAGAACAAGACCAAATAAATATAATTACATTCCTTCAAGTGGGTTCGGATTTATTTATTCTCGGTCCAGAAATGAGATATGAATTCCTGACAGATTTCCAAACTAATGAGTAATTTTAGTTTGTGCACTTTATGAATTGTGCTACATGTTACACATGATATCCAGTGTTCAGAGAATTTCTGATGGAAGTGAATAAAACGAGAGACATTGCGTCCCTGAAGCTAATCACTCATAAATCAGACATTATACATACATTTTTTTGATATGTACACGTGTACTTTAATATAATTATCTACAATTTAACATTTAAGGGAGCAACATGTTGTAGTTATTATCTATGTACAAATAACAGTTTCACATCACTCACAAAAAATTAATTAAACCAGTCTCACAATAATTCTTATTAACATGTATACCTGAAAACATTGCCATTTTCTAGTTATGTAAGGAAATGAGCAAATTTTCTTATCCATCACAGAAGACTTTTGAATGAATAACATTCTGTCTTTTTAATAAAATGTCATCTTAAAAAAATAGTAACAGAGCAATCTACTCACACAAATAAATATCATGACAAACATCTCTAGCATACACGGAAAACTTCACAAAATGCATCGCTAATGTCACATTTAACAAAATTCCTTCCATAAAGAACTACCTTCTTGACTTAACTACATTCATTAGTAATTATGTTACAAGTTCATACAGTCTTCTAGAAGACATTACTTACAACCAAGTCCTTATGATGGACAAATACAAGGAAAATGTTTCATGTCTTTAACAACACATTCATTAAATAATAAGATGTAATTTTAGTTATAATAGAGAATAGTTAACAAAACTGAGAAACATTTAACATCGATTTACATTTCAAAATTCTCTCAGATATCCATATTTCTTCCCAATTTGTTCATTTATTTTATTCTCAGTTGATTTATCTTCAGGATCTCAAGGACCCAAACCAACATAATTTTGATTTAATCTACATTGACAAGAAGTTATATTCTGAAAAAAATATTTTTCTATTTCCTCCGAAGAAAAAACAAACAAACAAACAGCAAAAAATCATGCCCAAATTGAATGCCTGACAAAGCAGTAAGAGGAACTATGCAAAAGTTCAAAATTTAGCATTATCCATTCTTTTCGTTAAGCCATATTCACATCAATAAATAGCCTACACCCAGCAGCAACATTTTATGGATCATCTCAACAATTAATTTAACTCTTAGGAACACCTATTGGTTGACAAAACTAAAACATGTATAGATGTAATTAATCAAACCACACACTATTTCTCCTTTTCATATGACCAAAATTAGTGCAGAATAAACAACTTCAAAAAAGGAAGCAATCTACTCATATACATGTGCATTAAAATTACTTGCCCTAAATTATACAGTACTGACATTATTTATTCAGGAAAAAAAGAATGTTCAATGCCAATTCACACAAAAATTAAAATACACGTTCCATACATACAGAGCTCTTGAGAGTAAATTAAACACAAATGAATTAAATCAATGGTAGAGATTGAATGTCAGAACTTGTGTAGACTGTTTTCAGTGTGAATATTGCTTAACAAAATAATACTGCTCATGGATTATTTTGCTTATTTGATCTAAGTCTGGCAAGACCAGATCTTTCCTCCTCCTCATCACTGGTGTAGGAAGACATGCCTGCAACTGCCCCACGTGTTGAAGTTGCTTGCATTAATTCTTGGTCTGGACCATTTCTATTCTCATAAAGGAGAATATTTAGAGTCTCTTCATAAATGCGTGCCTCAGGAAACTCAACCTAAAACAAAGAATTTTGTCAATTTTATGTTCTACAGTTTCAAACCAATGTAAATTAAGAGAAGCACATGTTCAAATAACACTACTCCATGAATACTCAGCAAACAGACAAGTGCGTCTTTTAATTCTGAAAAGGACAATTGAATGAATTTACATCTACACCTCGATCATAATCATTGCTTTTGGTAATTTTTCTTGTTAATGTGAGAGAGCCATTTTCTAAGTATTTCAACATTGCTTTTGGTAATCTTTCTTGTTTCATTTTCTTAATGTGAGAGAACCATTTTCTAGGTCAATGGTTTATTTCTTCAATTATATTTTATGTCTTTACTCCTTCGCCTATCCTTGAGTGTCACTCCTGCAAGGTGATGTATGAATGTCATTTGCATCTATAAGACTATAATTCTTCTTTTTTATAGTCTTTGATGCTCAATACTTTTTATTATCCAGACTTCTAAACCATATATGAGGATTGTTTTAGATAGCTTAATGTAGATTCTTAGTTTGGTCGCTTTAGTCATATCTCTTCCAAAATGTCTTTTGATTATTCCCTTCATCCTGTTGTATTTCTGAAGTTTGCTTTCTGTGTCTTCTGATCTCTGTCCAATGAGGTTGCCCAAATAATTAAATTTAGATACTTGCTCAAGACAAACAATACAAGCAGCACACATGAGATTTCTGAGACACCTTGTATGGGACACACTGGGAAACAAAGATGTTGGAAAGAAATAGAAAACTCTCAAAGAAAATGGCAAGATCACCTTAAAGGAATGAACAACAGATGATCAAAACTAATATGGAAATATAAACCAGCAGGAACACCTGGAAGACTAAATACCAGGAATACTGTATAAATAATGGAACAGGCTGTTAAGACTAAACACCAACAGTTCATGATGTAGGCCTGGATCATAGCAAATTTCTCACCAAAGGATACAAAAGAGAATGGGTGAATTCAAAATTAGTTGATAACAATAGATTGCACAAGTCACTGAATCATTGAAGGCAGAGTAAAGGAAAGTGCGGTCAAGATAGGCTGCTCTCAATCCATGGAAAGGTTTCAGGTTTTTTCAGAGAAGAGTGCTGTGTTCAAGGAGATTGCATGATTTTAGGTCTAAAATAGAGTAAAAGAGTTTCCAGGGAGGAATACACTAGCAGAAGGGTTTCACATGGGAAGGGAGGTGAAAATTTAGGACCTCCAGCACTAATTGAAAAATGGATACTAGGAGGTCCAGAGCACATGCAGATCGGTGGTCAGGTACAATTGCTGTAATTCCATTATCTAAGTCCTAGATTTTAGGAGGAGGCAGGGAAAATTCCACACTCCTAGGAATGATATTCACATTTTATTTGAGCCACCAAGAAACGAATCATAGGCATTCAAAGAACTTAATACAATTTCAATACAGTTAGATCAAATTAACACACTAAGCACACCTAAGAGTGGAGAAATGTGAACCAAAAAGACAGCAAGTTTTCACAAAATTCAACTCATTACCAGAAGCCCATTGCATCTTTTCACATCCCAATTGAACCCCCATGTGAAGAAAGTATGAACAAGGGAGATAATTATCATGCATGGTTTATGCCATTTCACCTGTATCTTCCCTTTTTATTTTAACTACCGTAGCCAGTAAGTTCTGGAAGGGTGTGCATTACCCATCTAGTCTGGACAAGAATGTTTGTTGGTTTGTTTTTCCTTTCTTTTTCTTTCCTGAACCTACCATCAGGTAAGTTGAAACAGCAACAAGGATTATTTCCTCCAAAAACATGTACTAAAATATATTTTTGAGTGTAGTACACTACACTATAGTTAGAATATATTTCCTTTTGTTTCATGTTTAAATATATTTAAAAAATCAATGATTTAGCGCAAAGTACTGAACAAGTTATATAGATAAAACACTCAAGGTAGCTTTAGATGAAAATAGGGAATGCTCAAAATCACATTACAAAACCTCCTTTTCACACTACAAAAATGTACTGTAAAATTGAGGTCTGAATCATGCAATGCATTGAAAATGAATAACTGTTTCTGAATAAAAAGGACATAATAAAGGATATGTTTAGCTTGGTATTTCCTCACTTTGTGCTATAGGAGAGTTTTTGCTTCCCTTTAGAAAATATGAGAAGTTTGGACCACGTCCTCCAGTTACCACCCACTTAATATTTTTTTAAATATGAAATAATGACATATTGTGACCTTTTGTAAGGTTAATTGGGAGCTAAACTCAAGTTGGAATAAATTCATTATGACTTACAATGCTTCACATAATTCCTGATTACAGAAAGTATGATAAAATAAGGGTGTGAACAGATACCACACATTTTAAACATAGCTGTAAACCACAAAAATTAGCAGGTGTCTGTTTGTACATCTGTGATTGTTTATCATCAATTAACTTTAACACTGAGAATTCCCATCCAAATTTGTGGCTGGTGATAAAACATGGCATCTTTATGTCAATAAGGGTCACTGCTGAAATGTACTGCAAATTACTGCCTTGTAGTTACAATAGAAGACTGCAAGTGCAAACATAACGCAGCTTGAGAAAAGAAGCATAGATAATGTAGAAGAACATAGCTGATTAATTGGGAATGCCATTCATCTCTATTAATAAAATTGGGAGGGTATCTGTAAAACCAAAATAACGGCTTTTTTATAATCACATATGCTATAAAAACCTATTCAATATGAAATAAAACTTATTCAATTTGTTTTAATGATTTTTATCTGCCTATAAGGTAATCATTGGAACAGTTGAACTGATTTCAATGTGGTTTTCACTGAAAAGTAGAAAATTTTGGCAGAAATTATTTAAGCTACTTATTTTTCAAATGATTTTCTTTCATATAAAGAACATGTTTTTTTTCATATAAATCTAGTTTGATTAAATGTTATACATGTGAACAAGAGAATTTAGATTTCCTAAAAATTATTCCTATTTCCCCTTTCCTTACTCCTTGAAGCAAATTTAAAATTTGCGCTCTTTCAGCTTCTGGCAAATGTTCTGAAAAGAAAATCGATCAAAGAACATTACACAATTCCTAAGCCAGTGGTGAGGTTTGACAGTTTTATTCGGTCATATGCCCAGAGTTTTCCCGAAGTAACACTCGCTACTCCCAACTGCCAACAATTTGGCCAAAATACAAAGGTTTGACTTGATCTGTTTCAAAATTTGTATGCACAGTTCCAGAAGTCCCTGATTAATAATACAAAACTACATTTTTGAAAAACAGAATTTCTAGCAAATCAAGCCAAACCTTTCTATTTTGGCCAAGTTTTTGGCAGTTGGAACCAGTGTGTCACTTCAGAAAGACACTGGGCAGGTCTAATTATATTGTACCATGCCTCCCCTTGAAGTAAGCCCATATAATTTTCTACTAAATGATTCTGAATTCATTCCAATTGTGCAATTAGGCTTTGGGTAATTGAAAGTCAATCATGTAATTGGAAGTTTGGCAGGAACATGCCATAATGCATCTCTTGCAGCTACAATGATGAAAGCAATGATAATTGCAGCAAACATGGTAGAGCTGTGTGGGGAGGAGCCAGGTGAGCACCACACAATGCAGAGCAAGGTGGAGTGGGTCGGGTGGGGAGGGACAGAGTAGAGCTGGACAGGTGGAATGGGATTAGGGTAGAATTGAATCGAATTGCCTTATTTTACGTGGCGAGACTCAGGCCATGAGGCCTGCTCTTCCGTCTGACCACGCAAATTTTGTTACACTCCTTTCACCAACTAGCAACCTAGAATGAGGATACACGTCCATTGAATTCCTTTTCTTAACAGATGATTGAAATTAATACCTGGGCAATACTGGGAGTATTTCAGCTACAATTAAATAACATGGGTGATATAAGACCACCCTTGTATATTTCTTGCTCTGAGTTCTACTGTATTCTCTTTAACTTTTAATTAGTTATTTGAAAACAAGATAAGCTATCAGAGAGGAGTGATGCAAAAGGCATTTAGTGAGCTTATAATGACTAGCAAACTATTGGATTTAAACATGCATCATATGTGAAAAATCTTTTCATTTGCAATTCCCATTCAAAACCTGGCAACCAAAGATTTCTTTCCATTACTCTTTAGAACAACATCATAAGTGATTATCTATTAACAATAACAAAGGTCCATTTTTATTTGATTAAGAATGTACAAGAAAGCTCCACATTTGAAAAATGGCAACATAACCAAAAAATTATTTGGCAGAGACATGCAAATAAAATAATATATTTGCACATAACAGTAATTAGTAAATAATCACAAATATTTTAAAAGTAAAGACGAAGTACCTTTAAAACTATAGGATGAATAAAAAACATTCAAACAAAATCTGTATTTTTGAAATGCTCACCTTGGTTGTTAGATTCTTAATGTGTATATTGCTTATATACTACAATTTCTACATACAAGTATAATTTAGAGATATATTATGGGTGAGAACAGTACAATGCAGAAGAATAGGGCTGATAAGATAATGCTAGGCTTTTCATACATTTTAGGAAATAACTCCAAACTTTGAACCACATTTCTTGCAACATATTTACAAAGCACTTGTTCCTTCTCTCTTATCAGTCTTACAGAAACACAAAAGACAATTCCCAATTTTGTCTATTGTTCAAAACTAAAAGTTTGGCCTTCACAAGAATAGAACCAAACATAAATCACTAACCTTAGTATGCTTCTTATCAGTTGCATACACAATAGATGTGCAACATACTTCAGCCACTTTCTTTCCATGCCCATAGAAACTCCAACAGCATATTTCACTGGAACCTATTACATCTTTTATAAACAGAACTCTGCCACTGAATCTAAGGGACAATTTGTCAAAGAGCTCTATATTTTTGAGAAGGTTATCATCAGATGCACTGAAAATGAATATTTAATTTTATATTGGCATGTAAATACTGTAGTTTTGTATTGGCATGTATATATTCCTTTTGTAGTAAAATTAATAGAAAATATTACCTGGTATATGAATATTTATTATTATGCCTGTTAATCAGAAGTTTAACAACTGGCTGCAATAAGAAAACAATGAAGATAAAATTAATTTGTTCATTCAAATGTCCCCTCCCCACCAAAACATAAAAACAATAATTGTGCAAACAAAGTTTATCTTCACTAACAAATTAAAGTTACCTTGGGAGTAGAACTAATCAGAAGTTGCTCCTCTTTCTGTGATGTAATCAAAGGAACTCTACAGATTGGTTCTGCTTCTCTTTCCTTCTTAACCACTGCTCTCTCACATGAATCAACAAGGTCAGCAATACAGTAGTATTTTGCTTCAGCCAAAAGCTCCAAAATTTGCTTAGAACTCTCAGGTAACGGGACACTTCCATCCCTCAGAAAATTCAGAATAGTCCCAAAATGTTTCCCACATCGATCTATTAAAATCCAACCTACAAACAAAAAAATAAAACACTGCATATGAAGAAAGCAATTAATAAATCGTAATAAAATATACTACATAGTTTTTAAGTAGAAGTTGTACATTACATAGAAGTATACAAGAAAGTAAAAATTTGAGTTAAGTCACCTTCTGAATCTGTCAGGACCTCCATGCGACCACTGAACATTGCCCTTAGCATTGTATCATGTTTGGTGAGGGTTCCAATAGTGGTGTAATGTAATGATCCTCCTACATTTAGCTTCACATACTGTGAAGGATTCCCTTTAATTACTGTTCTATGATCACCCGACATTGTCGAGCAATCCAGGACGCTAGACTTCTTAATTTTTAATAACTTGGGAAATTAGAGAAAAAGAATGGCGACTCACAGGCAATTGATGAGATTAAAATTCACCCCAAAATATACCAGCTACTACCTTTTGACACTGACAACTGATTTGATAAAAAAGTTATCGAACGAACTTTGCACACTTTAAATGATGAAAAGATCCAAATAGGTCACAAGAATGAAAAATATAATTAATTGAATATACCACCCTTTACAATAAGTCACGCTCAATGTCGCTTGACGTCCTCCCTGTCATTGGCTGTAATTCTCTACACACAACTCAACATTCAATCCTCAGCTATCACCTGTATCCCTGTCCCAAAGATCACCTGCAAACACACGCCCAATAAATGTCATAGATCTTTAATACGAGTATACTGTACTCTCTGATTAGTGGTTTTGAGCAAAGAGTATATACAATTTAAGTCTAAAACGTCCTTGGAGCTTACAGGATTGTGCTATTTATTTCTAGACGTACCAAGTGATGAAAGTGTAGCGCAAAGAGTGTTTAGTGTTTATAGTATTCTTCGGTATTCTTTGGATTTTGACCAGTGGCGAAAGTGTGTGCTGATTGAGGTTATTTAGTGAATTAATGGGCATGTAATTTATTAAAATGACGAAGACGGATATCTTATCAACAGAAGAACGAAAAGGGAGAAAACGTGTATCCAAGAAAAATAAGATTGCATGGCGTAAACATTGTAGTACTAAAGATGTTGACTTATTTTTGGAGGAATTGCGACATGAAGAACGTGTTGGGTATGTCAGAGAAGATTTTCCCATCAGTAATTAATATCGAATCTAATTAACAACATAGTACACAGAATTATCTTATGTTATTTTAATGTTTCAGAGTTAATTTTACAACTATAGAAGATGACAAACTATTTTACGTTGATACGTCATTAAATTCAGGGGAAGAAGTTAAAAGTAAAGCTGAGAGAAAACTAGAAGCTAAGAAAAAACTCAAAGGAATTCCGAAGTGTTTTGAAGCCTTGGTGCCTCATACATCTGTTCCAGATCCCATTAAAAAAAGGTAAATGCAGGAAAAACAATTTTTTCTGGTGTAGATTCATTCTGCTTTCAATATACTGCAGTCAGTGATTTGATTTAGATTAATTTTCCATCAAAAACAGTTAAAATGTATGGCAAAAAGTATATTCTCAATGACAAATGAATTGTTATTCTTCTAAACTTGTACATGAGTTATTGTTACTATTCTTATTGGCCTATAGTGGGCAGGCCCATGTTAACGCATGGGCCTGAAGGGCCCAACCCCAAGGCCTCCAATTTCAAGGGCCCCTGATATTTCTTAAAAAATTATTTAATACTGAATTTATAAAAAAATAAAAAGTGTACAAAAAAGCGATGTATAATTAATATGTGCACAAATAACTGGCATAATGGAGTATGTGTTGTGTGTTATTGGATAATATTTATAATATGGAATATTGCTGGTTGATGTGAGAACATCACTGAATGATGCAAACTTTAAATGGGGATTGGTGAAAGTAAGAATAGGGGGCCTCCAAGTTAGCGTACACCCGAGGACCCCCCACAGCTGTTAATATGGCCATGTTAATGGGAGTGGGAGGCATAACAGAGTGATGTGTTACGCATTATTAAATAATATTTATAATACAGAGTGATGCTGGTTACATAAGTTTTTCTTCTTACATAAGATTTACTTCTTAAGTAGTTCCTTCTTAAGCACGAGAAAGGAAAAATGGGTGTTGGTATATATAAGAGTGGTTAACTCCAACACTGTGTGACTGATCTCCATGTACTATTAATAAAACAGAAAACTTCATTGTTGAAAAATAAGCGTTTGTGTAAAAACCTAAAATTTTCATTTTCAATTTCAATAAGTATCTCCATAAATAAGATTTGAAAACCGAAGTTTAGTTGAATATATTTTTTAAAATTTGTACACATTATTAATACACATTTTTTTTCAATTTGTGTTGTTGTTGTTTTCCTCCATTTTAATAATGCTCTTTCAAGATCTAAAAATTGTCTTAAATTGCAGGAATAGAGTTCGTACACCTGAGGAAAGGAAACACCCTATTAAAAAGAAGATTGAAGCGTATCGTAAGGCCAATGGTATTTTAACAGCTAAGGAAAGAATTGCTGCTAACAACAGAATAATACATAAAATTAAAAAAGAAAATACCCCAAAATCGTGTGAATTCACTAAAGATTTGTGGGCAGAAGGTAGGTAGACTACATTGAAAATAATACATCCTGGAACTAATTCATAATAGGTAATCAAGTAGTACACATAAATCAGATGTTTGTTCACTACTATGTTTTTTGTGTTTATCTTCAGCCCCACCCAAGTATCCGGAGGTGGATTTCCAGTGGCTGTATCCTACAACTCATAGACATGTATTCAAACACACAAGGCAAATTGAAAAGAAGGTTCCTGAATCAGTAATTAACAAGACATCAGTAGTGCCTGCAATTGAAGCACCACATCCAGGTTATTTACAAGTTTACATGTTATTTCCGATGTCTGAATAGACTTTGTAGTTGTGAAATGTCTTTATGGCTATTTTCAGTTATAAACTTTTCAAAAGAGAAACATTCTTTTCATAAATCTATGTACATTTACATAATTCTTACAAAACAATATGAAGCTTCAGGGAATGATGAAATAAGTTCCTTTTTATAAAGAGGGAAGCGTTATTCCCTGATTTCCTAAAGTTTGATTTTGATTTGTACAAATGAAGTACTTATATGTAGATTTGTGGTATGTTATATTACATTTGTCATCACTTCGAGCAGTTCATATCATGATTTGCCAAAAACACTATCGGCCATATTCATAGACATCGCTTTAGTCCGGTGGTAGTCGGTACTAAGATAGTACGGACTATCCACAGACCAAACCACCTTAGTCTCGGCCGTATTCATAGACGCTCTTATCCGTCGGACTATGTTAGTCCTGCGAACTTGCGGAGTACAGCGTTGTCAAGCATTGCAATGTGTAGAGCGCATGCGCGAAATGAAATTTTCTCCGAATTTAATAATTTTCTATGATGACTATGGACGTTCTTTGACCGCAGAACATGTGTTTACTGCAGGGAGTGTTCGTACAGTGCGAGTGCATTTTAAACTGTGGTCGTGGGCATGTTGGTTCTCTGTTCTGGACTCCCTGACTATTTGCTCGACAATGTGTGATAAACGCCAACGGCAAGGAAATTGATCGGCGGAGGAGAAAGAAAGCCTTTTCGAATTAATCAAAGCTCGGAAAGGCATTGTTGAGGCGAAGAGAGACGCCCACCAAGAACAGCTTAAAAAATATCGTGCGTGGGAAGAAATTTTTCAAGAATTTTCTTCCAAGCACTGCCACGCACGAAGTGAACATTATTAATTATCATTAATAACAATTATTAATTATTAATTAACATTAATAACCATTATTAATTATTAATTGACACTAATAACAATTATTAACTAACATTAATAATAATGGTTACCTGTGGAAATGCTGCAATTTCATGGAATTGCTGCACCATTTTCAATCGCTATTCCCTTAATGGGAATTTAATTATTTCTCGAGTAAATGAGCAAATCTCAGCCACAATTCGGCTTGCAGTCGCTTGACTGACATTGTGCAGGTCAGCCAATTCGTCCTGGAATCCGCCTCTCGCGAAAAAACGTAAAGCAAGCAGCACTCGCGTTTCCACTGAAATCGGGAGACCACGCTGATTAGCGTTCTCCCAAAGTGAAGGCCGTATCAAATCTTTAAAGTTTCTGTCACTTTCTTTACTGAGTCGATATTTCATTTTAAATGAATGCTCATCATATTTATTGATTATCGTAATCCTCTGAAGGTAGAGTTTCCTTCTCCTTCTAATAGCTCCCACATCTAACACTTCACGCTCTATGTTAACTTCACGCACACCAAAATCCTCCATCTCACACTTAACACCTCACAATGTATAATTTTGAGGTTAGTCCGACGTTAAACCTTCCTTTGGTACGGACTAACGTTTAGTCCGGACTAACGACGGATTTTCTTCCGACTACTTCCTAAACACGTCCATGAATACAGACTTTCTTAGTCCGCCTCTAGTCTGATGTTAGTCCGTACTAAAAAGAACTATGAATACGGCCGTATATTTTTAGCAGTTACTGATGCTTTAGATTTATTCTGTTACTTTATTTAGGAAGTATTTTAGCCTTGAAGTTTAATCATTCATTTTGGTTCATTAGCACATTATCTCTAGACACAGTTACCCAAACTTTTCCC
Source organism: Acheta domesticus (assembly GCA_031308135.1). NCBI lineage: Eukaryota > Metazoa > Arthropoda > Insecta > Orthoptera > Gryllidae > Acheta > Acheta domesticus. The sequence continues at coordinate 21,641,995 of JAHLJT010009355.1, read as the reverse complement.
AGAACCTTGATCCTTTAATGTTTAGTTGTTAATAAATTTCAATTGTGCATTGACCAGCCAAGTTACCTCCATTAGTATTACCATTGTCTCATTACCACTTTGACTGTAAGGTCATAAGGTTCGAGTCCCAACAGGACAGATTTTTGACTAGCTGTATTAGTGGGGTCGAATTCATCCACTGTGTGGAGACTTTTTGTGGCCAGCTGCTCTGAACTATAGTATTCTGTGGTTTCTTTAATCAATACCAGACAAATGCCAAACCAGTACACAAAGGGCCACGGACTGCACATAATCTTTCCTTTTTCTTCCTTGTCCTTGCCTCTCGTCACTTACATTTACATGTACTACACTAGCACAAACATTGGACACCAGTCACAAGCTTTAAGCTTATTGCAGCCGGCGAAGTGCCCCACTAGAAGAGGTACTTAGAGGGGAAAAGCCCCTCCAAGCTAATGTGTAGGTCAACACCAGTTCTCACCATTCAGCAGGAATGGAAATCTCTTGGGATAAAACATTCACTACACAAATGGGACTAATGACCATCAGGTTTGCATTGGATAAATGCCCTCATAACAATAAACACCAACATTCATTTGGTCCAAGGACTGCAGTTCAGCAAATTTCCTCAATAAGCTACACATGTAATTCACTTCAATAGGGAACTTATGTATTTTAAATGCTCCTAAAAAGATGATTTTTAAAAAAAAAATTATTAATACATCTATTTGATTTGGAGAAGTTGTCAATGTTATTACATTATTCTCTCTCTCCCTCCCTCTCTCTCTCTCTCCCCCCTCTCCCCTCTCTCTCCCACTCCCTCTCTTCTCTCTCTGCTTTCCCTTCTTCTTTTCATGTATATATTATTTCTACTTACTATATTTAAAAACAATTTTGATGGGTTGTAAAATTGTGAACATTCTCTTGTCATCAATGGATAAAGATGAGAACCATTGATTTGTTTCATTTTGTTGGCTGCTTGTTGATAATAGTGTATTCATTAAGGAATTGTTCACTTCCAGGAGCCTCTTACAATCCTTCATATTTAGATCATCAAGCTTTATTGTCGGGCATTGTAGAAAAAGAGAAAGATCTAATTAAAGAAGAGGAACATATTGATCGTGTCACAACCAAACTCTTCTCAGCTGTAACAGAAAAGCAGACTCATGTAAGTTGTTTTGAATGTAAGAATGACTTGTTTAAAAGTGATCTATAGTACTTTTTTTGTTTTGTTTTAGTAGAGTTCTGTGTTTTTGAAATGCAATATTTTGTTTGTATAGAGTTCATGGATAAAGGAGATGTCGCAAGGTCTTCCTCAGACTAAGGGGGGTCCAGTAAAAGAGGAAGATGATGGAAAAGAATATCAAGCAGTTAACCTACCTACAAAAGACAAGAAGAAACCTCGCAAAACAAGAAAAAATATAAGACTTGCAAAAGAAGAATTGAATCAAAGAAAACAAAAGGCAATTGAAAAGAAGAAAGTAGCAGATATTTACAAGTAAGTGAAGAGTTAATAGACTGCAACATTTTGCTTTTATATTACCAGTTTCCCTTCTTACGTTATTTTTATTATTTAATACTAACCTTTACCATTTATTTTATTTATGTGCTTAAATTATGTACAGGCCTCCGTGTATATTTTTATGTATATATCTGATATCCAGCCAACTTGCTGTTTTGACTTTTTGTGGATCAAAGAAAATTTATTTGCGCACTTGGAATCTATATTACTAATTAACTTAATGAGTTAGCAGTCCATTTCATATGAAACTCATTTTGTATATTTTCACAAGTTTTCTGATTTGTGTGAAATCTATTAATTTACCACCATCCATACATGTATATAAAGATATGAGTTACGGTTTACCTCAATATTTATAATTAAATAAACTAGTAAACTTTTAAGATTAGATGTAGTTTCAAATGTGCTTAGCTCTTTTATTGTATTTGCATGATGTTCCCCCATTGTCTGATATCGTAACTCTTTGCAGCCAAAAATGGTGAATAATTATCTTGCTGATAAATTTGTAGCCCAGAAGAATTTAGCACAATAAGTTGACATAATTATATATAAAAAGAACAATACCAAATTCATGATGATTGTTGTGTAGTATTGTAGCAGACTTAAAGTAGTACTCTTCTAAACAGTTCTTGTCATTCATAAATGGAACAACTTCATATGTCATGGATGACCTTTTTAAGATATAGTATTTTCAAACAAAAACAATAGGTACCGGTTGAGTGCCCTTACACGTCCTCTTACCTTTTTTTGTGGCTTAGGATTTGTCATATTAAAAATATTTATGATGCTGTGAAACAACCATCTATTGCCATCTATATCCCAGAAAACAAGAAAATATAAATGAAGTTATCAAAACAGATGTAATAGAAATATAAAATAAATTATCACAGTTCATGAGAGCCTATTATACTGTGTAAACAGTATAAATTTTCTTTCTAAAATTATTCCTGATTAAATCCTTAGATTAAAAGGAAAAATCTTTACAATTATTATTTCAATGATCGTAATATCCAAATAATACAAAGAAAATGTATATTTGTGACAAACTTTTAATGATCATTAAGGACCAGATTTTTAGGTGATGCACCTACAGACAAAGGAGCTTTCATTTTTTATTTCTAACATGTTATGTAACCCAATTAAAAGCATTTCACAAATTTGCCTTGCACCAAAATAAACAGTCTGTCCCTATTTCCCAATCTTTGCGTACACACACATTACATGAACATACTATTTAAAATTAAATCAGACAATTTTTACTTCTCACCTTACTTCATAAGAAGAGAAAATTGTCTAATCGTGCAGTGGAAAAATGCGAATTTTCGCCAGAAAAATGCTTTTAGCTAGGGTCTGGTAACGAAAAAGTGGATAAATTCTATTGCTAAATTTAGGGGGGGAAATCTTCTAACTCGTGATGTAGCCAAAATCCATGTTTTGTTGCTTCTTGACACTGAAAAATCGATTGACAGCAAAACGTCCGTCCATCTGTGGTCAACGCTAGCACCTAAACCATTCAGCCGATTTTCTTCAAAATTGATATTCCACAATTGATTTGGCTAATGTCGAGGCTCTTGAAATTTGAAACCAATATTTTAACGTAGGGGGATACTTTACATGAAGCTGTTGGATATTTTCCAAGTTTTCCAAAAAATGGCTCCAAATTAAATTTTGTTGTTGAATAGCGCAAAGGACATTTAAGAGAATGATGCAGGTATCATTTTCATTAATATCTCGATTTTTTTTTCAAAAATTGCAAAAGACAATTTCAAAACTGTAAAATTGAAGATAGAGATTTTTGCCTCAGACAAAGTAGGTTGTACAAAATTAGCACTTTAAATAAGGGCATGTATGCTTTTTTGCAGAAATGATTAGTTCTTGCATAAATTACGCTTGAAATTTACCAAAATTTTGTTTCTAAAAAACCGCTCCAAATACTGTCTTTAAATTTTCTTCACTGACGTCATAAGAAACGGTAAAATTTATAGCGCTAATCCTATTTCAGGCTGATGATGCTATGTTTTATGATGCTTTGTTTTTTAAAAAATTTTTAAAAATATTTTTAAAACTACAAAATTATAGATAGAGATTTTGGCCTCAGACAAAGTCTCGGGTACAAAATTAGTTTAAAAAATGTCATGTACGATTTTCTGAAATAACAAGTAGTTTTTGCGCTATTGGCGCTTGAAATTTGCGAAAAAAAATTTCTCAAAATCCGTTTTTTTTCTTTAAATTTTCTCCAATATGTAATTAGAGATGACAAATAAATAAATAAACTAGTGGTGCTATAGAATGGCAAAGACTTTCTCGCAGAACTTAGTTTTCTGATCTATATAGTTTGAACCAGTTTTTGTGGTATGAATGATGATCTTCCCAGATACCTTCTTTGGACGCCCAAAGGACATCTTGTTTCACATTCTCTGGATTTTTCAGCTTCCTAATGCTAGAAATGAAACCACCATACACTATTACTATTATATAAGTGTAAGAGCCATGGTCATAAGTGGTAAGAGCAAAGGTAGCCGTGGTCGTTAAGTTGGAGTCCTGGTCGGGGAATATTTTTATTTATTTATTATACGGCAGCAGCAAAGCTGATATGCATACATCTACTATTAACAGCACTTCACATCATATATCATAATACACAGTTTATCAGTGGGCATCAGGACACTTAAAAGTTTATCAGGACACATCAATTTCTTGGTTGGCTTGATCCAGTTTCCTCTTGAATGCCATTACATTTCTTGCGGACACATGACTTTGTGGTAAGGCATTCCAGGCATTTACGATTCTATTAGCAATAAATTGTGCACGAAGGTTGGTCTGCACTCTCTTTCTGCAACCTGCTTTTATGTCCTCGACATCTATCATCTGGCCGTCTAATAAAAATTTCTTCAAATTCTTGTACGTCATACTCTCCTTTAAGAATCTTGTAGGTCTAATTGAGGACACTTCTTTCTCTTCTGCGCGCCAATGTCGTGAGTCCAAATTTTTGACACCTATCATTGTAGTCCATGTTCTGCAGACCCTGTGACAGTTTAGTTATCTTTCGCTGCAATTTCTCCAAATGCTCAATGTCCTTTTTATAATACGGTGCCCATACAACATTGGCATATTCCAAAATTGGCCTCACATATACTGCGATTTTCGTAACAGTGTCCCTGACAGAAATCAGCTGCCATCCAATCGGCAGCTTATATTTCGCGACAGTGACATTCAAGCTCCCGATTGGATGAAACCGTGAACAGCTGATTTCTGTCAGGGAGGCTGTTACGAAAATCACAGTATAGGTTGTATAGGCCTGTTTAACAAGTGGCACAGTTAAGTCAAGAAATGCCTTCCAAATCAGGTAAGCAGTGGCATTAGCCTTTCTGGCGACAGCAGCAACTTGTTTTTCCCACTTGAGAACCTGTAATATGATCACCCCTAGGCCCACCTGTGATTCGGTTTGCTCAACCATCTTCTGCTGGGTATAGTATGAATTTTTAGGGTTTCTCCTTCCAAGATGGATTTTTGTGTGAAAATTCTTTGTTGTCACAGGAAATAATTGAGAATTCCAGAAACATGATTGAAAACCATGTAAAGCCATTCGAATCACAAATATTGATAATTACGATAAATGAACTGGAAGTGTATGTATGTAATTTTCCAATTTTCACATCTCTTCTAGGTACCATCATATTAATTGTTTTCTTATCATGCATTCACCATTTTATGGCACGTTTCGATTCTTTTTATTGCTCTGTTCAACCCATTCGGTTCTAATATGGCGTAGTGGTATAAGTGCCGGCTCGTTAACTTTTAAGGATCAGATTTCAGGTCTCGGAACGGAAAATACATCTGTTTATGTAGTAGTGTAATAGGTCCATTTAGGACCATGTAGAAGCAATGCAAGAAAGTATGTGCTTTGTAAGCACCACTAGTTGTGTAAGTCATGCACTTTTTTTTTGCTACACTTTGCTCCAAATTAACTTGCCTGTATTTTTAACTTGAGAAGGACAAAAGAAAAGAGGACCCATTGTCATTCATTACAAGTTATTGTGAACTCTTTTTTACCGAATATCTTGCCTATTCCAAAGATGCTTCGAAACAAATACCATTGAATTCTGATGTAGATGCTATACATTTACACACTTCTGATGGCAAATCTGATGTTTTCTCAACCGATGCGTCAACTAATACTCAACACTCACCATGCTGGATACTTGAATTCACATAAAATTTCGTTAGCTGGTAAAACACCATTCCCAAAATCCACATATCCAAATTTTGACGTGTTATGGAGAATCAGAAATAGTTTTTTAGAGGTGTTTTGCATTAAGACCTCCATGCCTCCCACAGTGGGCAGACAGTTGTGTCGACAGTGCCAAGAACGTTTCACAACATGTGTCAACTGATGTCAGATTTCTAGCGCGTTCTTTCTTTCTGTTGGTCTCGTTTAAGTTTGAAGTGCGCACTGCCAGACATTCTTAATAATTCTATCAAAGTCAGTTGTAAGGATATCGTAAACCCATGTTATTTCTGAGAAAACTGAAAACAAAACTTTAATAATGTGCGCTTGATGATATTTGATGTTACACCTATGTTTTGGCACCATTTTACTAGATCCCTTCATTGTGTAAATTTTGTTTCTACAATGCAAAAGTGAAATTATTTATAACATTTTCAGGGACCCATCATTCCAATAATTGTATTTGGACTATCCATGGATAATGTGCCAATTTTAATTTTTTTTGCGCCTAAATATGCACCTATTTTAGCAAATGTTTGCCCCTAAAAGTTCAGCCTCTAATGATCAGTTACTGTTCGTAATTCAGTCTTATCTGAAAAGATTTTTCTGTCTGAGGGTTTTATTTTCCAAGATTTATATAAAAATTTATTGTTGTATCTTCGTTGTTGGGGCATCTCTTGTTCTCGTCTGTTAATAAAGTGCTTAATGTGTTGTCCTATATAGAGGGTGAATTGTGAATCTTTAGCTCACGTTTAAATGTGTAAATATTACTGTGCAATTTGCAAATCAGTCCACAAGAAATTAATGTTTTGTACATTCTGTTGTGCACTTCATGTGTTGTTAACTTGTATTTTTTTGTGATTTTGAGGCAAATGTTATTGTGTACATGGAACCAACATTTATTTTGTAACTTGCTATTTTGCTACTTGAAATAGCCATTAAAAAAAAAAAAAAGAGAGAGTGAACTGCTTATAGGAAAATAAAGTAGTAAATCTTTGAGCTGTTTTTGGGTTGTAGTACACGAAATACAACTTTCAGTACAGTTTACATGTATTCCAAAAGAGTAATCAATTTAACCAAAGTAACCAAATTTAGAGGTATGTGCATAAGTTTGATGGATTTTATAGAGAATGAAGTTCATGTGTAATCGGTCAGGTTAAGACTATCAGGTAGCCCTCAACTTTGTTGTCTTTCTAAAAACTAGTTACTACTGTGAGACCTATGAATAAAATATGAGAGTTTGTTTTCCTTTTTCCTTATTAATTTATTATCTTATTACGAAAACTAGTCTAAAAATTACTCTTAAAATTGTGTTTTTGAGTATACTTTTTAATTTCAGGCTTAAGAAAATAATGGAGAATGTTGAGAAAGATGAATTAAAAGCATTGGAGAAACAAGCACAAATTCAGAAAAAGAACGAATTAAAGAAATTTGAACCTAAACGTTTAGCCAAGTTAAAATTTGAGGAACATGAAGAAGAATTCAACATGCCCTTCGATTTAAGTGGAAGTTTGGTGGGGTTGAAACCAGAAGGCAACCTTCTGAGAGACCGCTTCAAGAGCATGCAGAAGAGAAATATTTTACAACCAACAGTCTTTCAAAGGTACATGTTGTTCTATTTTTCATTGAGTATTTTGATTGAAAAAATCATCATACCGGCTTAGGTGGCTAAGTGCATCAATTGATGACACCGCAATGCTTCTGACTGGGAGGTCCTAGGGCATGAGTCTCGACAGTGTCAGGATTTTCAACACTGGCTAGATAGCTAGATTGAGTTCAGCTACTGATAATATACATTGTAATTTATATTATAAGTGTATTTATAGAAATTGTTTAATTTTTTAAATTTTTAAAACTGCTTTCTGTCTTAATTTCCTGTGATCAGTTCAAAATTCCATTCCCTAATCAGTTGATTAAATTATTTAAATAATTTCAAGGTTATAGGTTAGGGTCCCTTCACAGACTTCTTTTATTTCATTCTACTGTTTCTCTGTATTTTCGTAATGAAATATATCCCCATATAATTTTATTCTCAGATAATTGAACCCTGGATATGGGATATTTCACTGTATTTTATGTTGGTTACTTGTATGAATATAACAAACTTATTTATACCTTATTGATGTTCTTTTGTTTACAGAGTTCGTAACCTGGGAAAGAAAAAAGCTTTTACAAAAAGTTCTCACAAAGAAGAACAGAAATGAAGTTTTACTTTTTTGCTATTTTGTTGTAGCTTATAATGAAATAAAAGAAAATTAATTGAATAAAAACATTTTTTTCTGTGAATGTAATGACTTTACTTTCCAACAGAATAAAATTTTGTTCCTTTGTATTAAAAGATGGAGTATACCATTTTTGTTAAGGTATTTGTCTGTAGTAGAATAAGAGGATCCCTCCTCTCCGAGAGACAGTGCTAGTTTCCAGGTCTGTATTAAGTTTCCAATAATTATGTAAATGTTTTGAATCGGGTAATCAGTTGGATAATCATGTTTGACAATAAATAACTAAAAAAAAAGTTAATAAGAATTCAAAATGTTTTTGTTTAGTTTTTGAACAACTTAAATTTGTTGTCCCCTCTCTCTCTTCCTAGAGGATCTACTTAGTATTTACCTCTGATGTATGAGAAATTCACTGAAAAGGTTTTCAGTTTTTATATTTCATTTGATATTTTCACTGTGAATCTTATACCAAATTTCAAATTATATATAATCAACAGATTTTTTTAAGAAACTGCAACTATGTACTGTGTAGTATTTAATAGTTACCATACAGTACTCAGCAGAGGTTGGTAAAGATTGGTTTGAATTTAGTCAGACATGTCTGGATGATGTTGATGATCATTTATGCGTTTATAATGACCCTGAACAGAAGCACTGGGCAATCCCCACACTGTCAAGTAATAAGCTTCTTTGGCTGCATATTCTGCTCATGTGATTGTAAAACATCAACTGGAATTATGACTGGAACGTTATCTCAGGAAAATAAATCAAAAGGGGTGACAGAATAAGATATGCAAATGGTGCTGGGGATAAAAAAAATCGTATGTTGAAAATCGGAATTGTGTAAAAAAAATAAGTTTTTGATCAGATTTAAGTCAATTTACTCTAAGTACATTGGGGATAACTACAAATGGGAAAAAATGTGTTTTTCAGTTTCATAAATTTAAAATTTTTAAACCACATTATGCCTATGAATACTATTAATTATCCTTGAGACTTTCTGTAGATGATAAAGATGTTTCAAGAATTTTTCAGGTGTTTATATCTGATTTTGACCCTTACACTCAACAAAAAAGAATATAGAAAAAAACTACTTTTTTCCTTGTTTTTTTTAACAATATCTCTTCATCTAACGCAGATCTTAAAAATGACTGAATACAAATTGTAACCCTGTAAATTCTCTACAGTTTCCCAACATTTCAACCTTTTATCTTATAATTTGCATCCTACAACTCAATATAAATAAAACAGTAATTTAATACTTTCTGATTTATTTTCTTAAAATTAGGTTTTGTTTTATTAATTTTCATAGTTGTTTTATATATATTAGAAAAGATAAATTATGAAAAACAAAATTGCAAGAAATATATTATAACCTATTATAATTTGAATATTGAAAGAATTAAGGTATTAACTAAAAATAAAGAGTTGGTACACTTTATTCACCTTACCAGAATACTTTCATTACTTTGATTTGACAGATTATTTAATATGTCTAACTTATTTCTCTACTTGGTAAGCTTTTGGAAATGCTCTGATATAATTCAAATGTTGCGTGTGAAGTATAATGCATTACAATAGCGAAGTACATCGAGTCTACTTGTCTGTATTAAAACTGAAGTAAATTAAAGTGTATTACAAATAACACTACATCCAAATTTAATTATATATATAACCTGCTTATATTCATCATGCAAGAGTCTGTTTTAGGCATCTTAAGTGGAAGTTTTGAGTACTTGAATCTCTTGACACCTAGTCATCATTAACATTTCTTTGAAACAGATCTCAAAATTCAAGTCATTGTTTCTTATGAAATTTTAAATCTTGGTTTCATGTTAACCAAAAATAAACTTTGAAAATTCTAATGGAACAATTGTTAACATTGGTCATCAACTTCACCCTTGGTTTAGAAATGGTGTTCCTATCCTATTTAAAAAGAATAGTGGGTTATAAAGCAATATTCCTGTGTGTGTGTTGAAGTGTTCCTGCTGATCCTGTCTTGGCAATCTGTCTCAGTCCCTTTTGCCTTCTGGTTTGTAATGGTGTAGTCATTTGTCCCTTCTTTTCTCGTGCTTTCACTTCTTTTGCTGTTTTAATTTTCAGTTCTTTTCTAATTTTTAATTCTCTCTTATCATTTCTCCTTAACTTGCCCTTAAAAATTCCATCTGAGCTACTTCCACATTTCTAGTTCCCTGTGTACCCGTTATGTACTCTCTGAACCTACATCGGAGTGAATATATTGTTAACAATTCTTCCCAAAAATGCTCATTCTTTCTTTATTCAGCATTCACCTATACAGGTAGGGATCCCAGAATTAAGAGAACACACACAGAATACACTTCTTGGAGCACAAAAAAGATTTAAGTGATTTTGATGTAAAATATATAAATAAATTTTTTATTAAGGAAATGTCATTAACTTACTTAAGAGAAAAAACGTTTTTTTAGAAATAATTTTTGGAATAAATTTTGAAGGTAATATTTTTCAGACTTTTCTGTTTTAGTAAAGATAAAAAAAAAGTAGGCAATTTTTGCTTGTGTCAAACAAACAAAAATCAATTAGTTATTTGCATTGGGACCTGGTGGATATGTTTGTGCACACCAACTTGCTACATGATTTACAATTCAACAGAACTGTGATGGCTTATGCTGGTGACATACTAAATAGTTACCAGTGTTGTCCTAGAAACTACACTATCAACTACCTATTATCAAATTAAAGTATCAAATGACTGGAAAATAAACGAAAAAACAAAAAAGTAAACAATCATTCTGTCACTGTGTTACTGATACCCAAGGAAATACACCACTAACTTTGAAACATAATTTTAAAAATTAACAGTACAAAATAAGATAGCAATCACATGACATTTTACAAGAATTAACAATTGAAACTACACACGGTAACTGCGTTGTTGAACTGACTTCAGGACTTCAATTACAACATTAATAAATTCTTATACACAATTGTAGCATCTAGGTGTAAAAGGATTACAGCGCTAGTAAGAGATCTGGGGGTGACATGCTTCTCTTAAAATTATACTGATATTTCTGAATATGAGTTAATTATTTAATATACGTAAATTGTGGAAATGTAGTACATGTGAAGATGGCTAATGACCACTTTATCTGTCTATCTTGCAAGTATACTGCAACTACTCATGCTATAACAATGATAATATTAACAAATAACTAATAACAATAATATCAATCATATAACACAGATCATAAGATTGATATCAAGATTTATAATTTTATTAGCGTGGTGGAATGCCTGAAATTTTAATGTTCATCTACACAAACTTCAATGGGGGGAGATGTAGAAAAATAAGTATTTTTGAAACTTCTCAGTAATTTAAAATAATTGTGACTGGGAACGGTTGACATTATTGCAAATTTAAGACAGAGTTTATTTTGAATTATTGTGGGAACCTGAGATACTTCACACCCAGGATAGCTCACTTCTATGTTCCTCCCAAATATTTTCTGGACCATTGCAGATATTGAGAATCGATTTTCACTCAAACAAATGTACATAGGAAGTTGTAAAATATTATCTATAGCTTTCTTTATGTGAGACATATTAACACAACTTCAATTTTTTAAGTGAAGCCCTCTAGATTTCTTTATCCTATGAGAGCAGGTGTAAAGAGATAAGTTCTTATATATGCATGCTACCCTAAGTTTCATAACAATATTTTTGAGAAATTTAATTTTTAGGACATATATCATCTCTTAATGTTCTCTAAATGTTTCATTTGTTGCAGGACATACATCTATTTTATCAGAGTACATCCCTCTATGCACTATTCCCGTCCTTTGTTAAGGGTTGTTAAAATTCAATATTTTGCCCATACCTGATAATATTTCGCTATAAAATATTGTTCCTCACAGCATAACGACAGGCTGACAACATATCTATGGATGAACACTTTGTCCACAAGACAGCCATAATCTCAAAGTGCTTGTTTTTGTACCCTCACCCTGCTGGATTTGGCATTGCAATTTTTTTCACCTTGCATGGCCCACACTACAGAACAGAATGGCCTTGTGGTGGTGATGGAATTTTAAGAGTTCACCTAATTCTATATTTAAAAAAAAAAATTGTAACTGGGGGAATAGGCATATGACAAAACTCATCTCTTCATGCTTGTGATCAAGAGCTGAAGATCCACATAGGATTCCATTTAAAAAATCAAAATGCTAATAACTCTCATAAAAAGCAAAAGCTTAGGGACCAACCCCAGGAACTTGTGTCCCCTGGTAGGACATAAGTAGCTGTGGAGTGGTAGCCCATGCAGGGTCCCATCTCTCATTAAAAAAAATAATAAAAAATAAAATAAATAAAATACATCTCTTGAATGACCTTCACATACCACTGGTTTCAGATGTGTTTAAGGTAAACATTTAAAGTGAGCCACCGCCACCGCTACCACTATAACAGTGAAAAAAGAATAATAAAAATCAGGTATGTTAAAAACCATGACATTTGCAAAATGGTCCTCAATTTAAAGTAACAAAAGGTGTACTGTAGCTTGAAGTAGTTGAGGATCACAATAATTTGTTCTATTTACAGTTTCTCTGCAACCTAATGTTTTTTTAATCCACAACAATCCCATTTCTACAGTGTATTATTTGCCAATTATTTTCTTCGTTATTTCATTTGCATTTATCGTCTTGTGCAGTCTTAGTTTTATGTACAATCAAAAAGTTATAACAGTGATAATGCCAAAAATGTGAGTTGTATTCTCAATTACAATATCTGAAATTATTAATGACCTGCAGAGCTGCATGGAAATTTTATATATGTGATTATTATGAGAGCTATTTTTGTGGAAGTGAACTCTTCATTTTTAAACTTCTTCATCTTCAGTTTGTTTCGGCTCCACAAATTCAACCTTAGACTCTCCTTCTTCCTTAATGACATCATCCAGACCACTCTTCCGTGTTGACTTACGCCCACCTGTCATTTGCAATTCACCTGAAGGTCTCGATGACTCTTTTATTACTATGGATGTCCTGTTTGGTACATTTTCTCCAGATGGTCGTTCTTGCGAAGTACCAGATTTTTGGGATTCATCTGATTCTTTTTGTGATGTTTTGGATGATTTTGAGTCACTGCTTTTTGATTTAAACGAAATAGAAGATGACTTCTGCCTTATTGATGTTATTGAACCACTTCCTGATCTAGAAAGAGAGGTGAAAGATGTTTTTGGCACCAGTCCAAGGTCTCCAGTCTCATACATTGACTTCTTCTCCTTTCTGAAACGTAAATGAAATTGAAAATGCCATAATAAACGTAATAAAAAACTAATAGTTAACAAAAGAAAAATGGTTTCAATGAGGTTTTGCATTTCAAACTGGCAATTGCATGCGCCATTGAAAATTAACAAAATGCAATTGGCTGATGTTAAGATAACAGAATTTCTGGGTTCCTCAATTCAAACAAATAGAATATCCATGTATCAGAATTAAACACTAAATTAAGTTCATTACATTATGCATTCAGAATTCAGTCAAATTCTGTCATGTAGCCAATTTTCATGTAGCCAATTGTGTCTATTTAACAAATGTAAATTTCTAACTGAAATAAGGCATAATTTTCTGGGGAAACTCATTATGTAGTACCCACACTTTTAGATTGCAGAAAAAAATTTACGAATGATAAGAAAATGTCAATCCTGCAAGTCTGTCTTCATTGAGCTTGGAATCTTATTCTTGTGTTGCCTATTTATTTATTAATCCCTAGAAAGTCCAAACTAGCTGACTGACATTCACGGGAAAACTATTTTTATCCAATACTGATTTATAATTACAAAACAGAGAATGTGCAATACTAAAAAATATGAAAAACAAGAAATTTTTCAAAAATGGCACTAAATCTTTTTTTAATGCCACAAAATCTCTTTTCTTGGCATTTGAGAATTTCTGAAAATGTAGAAATTTGAGTTCATTTTCACAGAAAGGTTTTCAGTTTTTGAGAAACATGTTCTTATAAACGCAATAATGTGAACAAATCACTGCTAATGTAACTATTAAAGATGTGAGAGTGATGTAAAAAAAAAAGTACAATTGTGTAAGTTTTTTAAAAAACAAAAGAATAAATTAAAATTGTGCTTATATCATATTTTACTGTACGTTTAACATTCACCACACCAAACATTTAAAGTAAACAAATTGGAGTGGTTTTTAAGAAATTCTTGTTTTTGATATTTTATGATATTGCACAAATTTCTCTCAATTTTGTGTGAAAACTACTAAATTTTACAAAAAATTTGCATGAACTTAATAAAAGAATTAATTATGGGAAACAAATTTCATTGGAAGGAAAAATTTCTATATTCAATATTGTAGTTGTAGGAAGACACCGAAAAAATTTCAATCTTTTGCAATTTTCAAAACTTCAGAGTTAATGGTGAAAATTGGACCAATGCTACCTTTATAGGTGTATTCTTACTTTCTTTTCTTCAGAAATTTAAAGAAAAAATTTGGAGCCAGTTTATACAAAATTTTGAAAATGTCGGAGGGGCCTCATGTACAGTACCCCCAATAATTACTTGATGTTTTTCAAAATTACAGAGCTTTGAATGAAGCCAGATTGACAGGGAGTCAGTTTGGAAAAAATCCTATGCATAGTTTAGGCGCTAGTGTTGTTCACACATGACAAATGGAAAGATCAACAGATGTTTTGAAAGAAAAAAAGAAACCTTGTGGTGCTACAGAATGCCACAGACTTTCTCGTATTTGTTTTCTAATTTTTTTTGGTCTGGGCTAGCTTTTAGGTCTTGCCAGCTCCCTTCTGTCGTCGCCCAAAGATTTTTTTTTTTTTTTTGGATTTTTTTTTTATTTTTTGGTTTCCAATTATATAACTGATATATAGACATTGGATGTTTAGGGAAATGCCTATTTTATTCTAAGGAACTAATTTAAAGGCTGATAATATATGTGCACAAATCTTGGCAAATGATGACATATAACGAAGTTTTATAATGCTTATTTTTGCTTTTTTTGGCATGAATGCCGTTTTTTGCATATATGCCTTTTTTGTATATATGCCATTTTTTAGAATTATTGGACATTTACCTTTTACATACGCATATTATTTTTATATACAATCCTATGATCACAAAATTGGCCATGGACCAATGTGACCATTCATTATGAAATTCACTTCTTTGTAGTTTAGAATACGAAAGAATTCCTAAAAGTGTACCAACAGATTTTTCTCCATTTCCCTATTTCATAAATACCAACCATGTTCTGAGAGCATGGTCGATTGACAATACACTGAGGGCACCGAAATTTTAAGTGGAAATAAATGTACAATTCAGAGTTACAACAATAAAGAGCTCTTCAATGAACTGTAGTTGTGAGTTGCATGGGCAGCTGTTTTCCCCCTGTACCATAATCTGTGAACTTTTCTTTTGCCTTTAATCGTTTGAAGCAGAACCAAAGGGCAAATTTGGTAGTCTCACACATGTAGGGTTGGGTCAATGATATCCCATCAATGGTATAAAACCATAATTTTTCCTAAACATAGTATTTGTAGAGGGTTTAATTGAACTTGTTTTTATACTTACGGAGGGGGTACTGTAATATATTGTAGTGTTGATGAATCCATCAAAGTAAGAAGACGAGATAACAGGGTCTCTCGAGCCTGAAGCATACTACTTTCATCTTGTCCTTCAGTGACCTACAACATTGGGAAGTATTTTAGATTTTTGTATGCATACTAAAATATCATTTATTAAATGTTTCAAAAGGGTTAATAGTGCCCTTTGTAAATTAATTAATAAATTGTTGAATTTCATTTTTTGAACTAAGAAATTACCATTAACTGAGTTCTGCTAGGTAAATAAACATTGAATAGAAACTTATAATAAGTGTGTGTGTGTGTGTTTTTTTTTCCCTACCCGAAAAGGAATGCTGTAGATCAGTCATTCCTGAAGAGGTCAATAACAACCCTGTGTGTGGGTTTGAGCTTTTTTAGGGATTGACGGTTTTAATTAAGTTGCTTGAGGGAGGTGGGATGACAGATGGTTTTAATTTTTACTTTTTCCAGGTTTTCAATATTAAATATTGAAAATTATAAGACCAACTTGATGTATCATATTTAAGTTTTTCAATTATTAATTAACAAGTGAATAAAACAAAATTGTCTGTACAATAAGATTGTTTGCTTTGTTTCCACGTTACACACAATGGTACAGTAAGTTGCAGTATTACGCGGGTTGTATGTGTACTTACTTAAAATCGAGTAAAACATGTTTATTTTAAGTATGTAAATTAAATTATTGTTTGGGATCAATGACTTAAATAATTTTAGCAAAAGAGGTCTGTGATGAAAAAAATAATGGGAAGTTGTGCTGTAGTTCTTGCTTCTGATAGAAAGGGTAATGTTAAAAAAAATGCAGAAGTAATGACAAAATCTACAATTGCTTTGTATATGACATTATCAATGCATTCATCATACAAATATGAGTTTTGCTTTCTAATCAACAAGAAAACAATGGGGTCCATATTATTCTGAAATACTCACAGTTATTACTTCCTGAATCGCATTGACACATTGTTCTACCACTGCATTAAGCTTATCTCCTCGCAATTTTGCTTCATCTGCTAGCATTTTAAGCTCTTGTTGCTCATAGAGTGCACCATGCAGTTTCTGAGTCTCCACCCGAGTTTCAAATTGTGCTTGTCGTAGAGCCTTCTCTGCTTCTTCCAGTTTCAACTGACATAATTCAGAAACTTGAGCCTCACGTTCTAATTCACCTAGAAATACTTCCATGTCTTGATGTTCTCTGGCAAGACGATTCAGTAGCTGCAACGAAGAACAAGCAAATTAATATATTTCACAAAGTATCTTGTTTATTTAGCATTTAAAAAAATGTAATAAAATCATAGAAGGCAGTTTCAATTCACAAAGTAATTAAATATTATTTTATCTCTAATGTCACAGTGAAAAATAAACATCATATATGCATATATTAAAAGTAAATATGTAATTTATTTCCTTAAAATTTATGTGAAATACATACCTTCAGCAGAACTGAATTCTTCCTTAGAAGAATGCGTTTTTCTTCTTCAACTAGCTCAAATTTTTGCCTCAACTCTTTGTCATAATTTTTTATTTTTTCGTTTTCAGCCATTAATCTATTATGAGTAGCTATTATTCGGTCTAACTACAAATAAAAAGAACTATTCAATACACATTGTTTTATGCATAATTATTAGGTTCATTGTCTAAAATTTATTATGTGCAATAAGAATGAATACCTCATTATTTATGGCAATGTTTTCCCGTATGGCATGATGAGTTGTAGCTGCAATACGTATTTCTGTTGCATCAGAGAAATTGCTTGATAACTGCAGAAGTTTGCCTTCCATTTCCTTCTTCAGCCTTTTAAATTAGAAAATTTGGGGTATTAGTTATTTTATATGAAAATATTATCAAGAGTCTATATTCTATGATTACAGTAATTTGTAGACCAGATAAACTTAAAAAAATGGCAGAAAAATTTTGTAGATTTCAATTATTCAACATATAACACAAAAGAATGAATGGAAAGAACCTAAGCTTTAACTGTCAAGATGCGAATTGTCGAGGGGGGGGGGATGTCCTCTGCTGGAAAATTATCTCCTTACCAGGGGTATAAATCATTCATATTAGGTGCCTCATTTATAATTTCCATACTGAAATTTTCAAATCAAGGAATCCAAAAGAAGAAAATTGAACAATACAACACTCCCAAGTGCATTCTTAGGATTCATTCAGACTTGCATAAATGAAGATGGGGATTAGCTGTATATAAAAAAGCTGAAAGCTTAGAGAAAGAACTGTATTGATCACCTTACAAAGTATGTGAAAAATCAAGGCTACTGTTGTACACCAAGCAGAAAAAGAGAAATGGGAAGATAAATGCAGAGATGGTCTTTACAAGACAAGTTGGATGGAACTGTATAGAGTAGGCAGGCTGATGACAGTGCTGTTGATGATGATAAAAAATATAAAAGTAAATGTTATGCACACACACACATGCACGCACTGTACACATTACAAGCACATCAAAAGAATTTCCAAGAAAATAATGGTAATTTTTTCAAAAATTGTTCATACTAATAATCATGTGGTTTGTATTTCATTGTTTTAAAATGTAAAGAAACTCTAGATTTGTGAGATATAATATTGAAACTGCGTGTAATAATGTTTCTCCATATTTATACTTACTTATCTTTTGCAATAATGAACTTTTTCTCTACTTCATAAATAATTTGTTTATGTTTTTCATCCTGAACACCCATTTGTTCTTCTTGAAGTTTGAACTTCTTCACCAAATCATCTCGTTGTAAACGGAAGTCTTCCAGTGAGTTAAGCTTTCCAGCTGAAATGTAAAGTGTTATTAGAAATGGACGTAAATGTAGCTTCACTGTGCGCACGTTTTGTTGAGCACTCCTTTTGCTTGTAGTTCATTTACAGATGAAATTGATTTTCTATAACTCGGGAAAAAACATTTTTCAAATATCTTTATTTTTCTAAAATAATTATTTTCTAAATTAATTTTTTCGTTTTCGGTTTATATATATATATATATATATATATATATATATATACATATATATATATATATATATATATATATATATATATATATATATATATATATATAAAATTCTGGCCCTCAAGAAAATGTGCGCAGATAAATTTCTTTCCCCACACGTCATATACAGTTTTTACTGTTTTTTTGACTAAATAAATAAATAAAAAATGGCTTATAATATTAAAACCATAGAAGAAAGCATAAATGGAGGAAAAATTAAATATAGTTTCACCCTCTGTGCATGCTTTCTTGAGCTCAGAGGGGATTATAGTTATTCAAATAATCCTTTTCCATGTTCTCAAGGCAGTAAGTTGATTCCTTCATGTAGGGCACGATAAAGGATAACAGCCTAAAGTTTGCAACTCATTTGCCATAGCTTTTTTTTTCCACAAGCGTGAATATTTTTTTATAAATTCATGTTCAAAACACATGTTGCTACCTGTATTAATAATTTAAATTAATATGTATACGAGTTGCACAGGAATGCCAGAGCTTAACAAAAGGTACACAGATTGCACATCTCCCAGAACAGAATTCAGTTACAAGTGTGTGTGGTGTTACATTGTTTATAAACATTTCCATTACATGAGTTACAAAAAGGGTTTGCATTTTATGACTTACATTTATCAACTTTCATAACAATGACTGATAGAAATGAAGCATCCTCCTAAATTCAATGTTACAAACAAAACTTATTGTGAGATTGAAACTTTTAAACTACATCTGGATTTGGGAGATGAACTTAGTCTGTAATGTGTAGGTATTTACTTCAGAATAATGAATGACATTAATTTCATTAACTTTGTAAATAATGATTTTTCTTAAGAATATACACACTTCTTATTACTCACTCTTCACTCTCTTTTTCACGTTTTCAAACTTTTCCCATACATTAGCTTTATTTCAATGTGGTGTTTGGAAAAATATAAAATCAAAGTGAGTTTTACTAAGAATTAAAACCAGTTGCTTGATTATTTTTGAAAATACTTTTTTGTAAATTATGAAACTCCCTTAAATGTTTGAAATTAATTCACAAAAATAGTTTAAAATTTTATTTTTTTATATACAAAACACAAATTTTTAAGTAAGTAATTACACTTAAGGAATTGATACTCACTGAGGAGTTTAATTTCTGAAGTAAGTTGCTCATGCATGATCTTAAAATCATGTTCACTTTGTCTGATTATTTCCTTGTACATAGTTACATCATTTTCTCGAGCCTAAAGAACAATAAAATACCAATTGCATTGTAGCATTGAACACATTCACTGAGAACTTCAAAGCTAATTTTTACAATGTGCATTATCTCAAAGAACATTGTTACTGTAATTTGGGTAATCAAAGTATTACTTGGAAGAACTTTTCTACTAAAAACTACACGGAAAATGAACTTAGAATGGGGAGATACAAAATACTTCAGTTATTTATGGAACACACATCAGACAGAGATATAGGGTAGAGAAAGAAAAAAAGACAGAAAGGAATAAGATTCGTTTGTCTGCTTCCTCCACCTCTCTTCAATATATTCATAAAGGAAGCTTGAACAAAAAAGATTGTGGCAGAAAAGAATCCTGAAAGAAATTGTAACAGAGTTAGTGAAAATGATTGAAAAAGTCAGAAAATAATGTTAATTAATGAGTAATATTACCTTTCAAAAAAAGAAAGACAGAGATGAATCAAAAGGAGAAAAATTGGAAACTTTCCGAACTGTAAGATATTTATAAATATCAAAGAATTTAAGTTCAGAAACAGGAAATATCTGCAAGAACAATTACATAGAACACCTTACAATATATACAGCAAATGAGCAAATGTGGGAATCTGGGGAAATTATTAAGATACCTGAAATATGGATAAGAATAGTCTGAAGAGAAGTCATACTAGGAAATTTTCAAGAGTGGAAAAGAAAATTGAAATGATTGAAGTTAAAAGGAATGTGTGTGTGAGGGGGAGAGTCAGTTATTTAGTTTGATATTGAACCACAATGAAAGTTATTTGGAGGGGAAATTTCTTGGGAAGAAAAGGAGAAAAAATTGTCCTTTTTTTCCACAGCATTACATAACTCTCTAAACGAAGAACATTACTCTGTATATATATATATATATACGTACACAAGAAAGTCAAAGAAGAATAAACTTAGCACTGGTAGTCCAGCACTGCCATGAAATAAGAGAAGTAGCAAAGGGAAAACCATGATATCAGCAATCTTAAATTAATAGAATCATAGTATTAAAAACAATAGTTTTCAAGAGAGCAAGACGGATTTCTTAAAATCCTAAATGAATATTTTCCAGAGCAAATATATATGTTGAAGTTAAATCAGATTATTGAATTTAAATTACCCTTTCAGCCAGTGATTCAGCTCACATACCCTTATCAGACCTTCCACTCGTTCTTCTAATTCTTCGATTTCATCTTGCTTTTGATCTGCTTGAGTTCTGAGGTAGGTGATAACATCACCTCGATCTTCATCAAGGTGTTTAATGTTTTCCTCAAATTCAACATTGCTTGCTTCAAGTTCAAGACACCTAGCTTTCAATCTGATTATAGAAAGATAATAAAAATTCAAATTATTGTTTGCTTCAAAAGATATATCAAAAATAATATTCTCTCAACAGGTACATCAAAAGTAAGACTATATTGAAAGAGGTTGTTTGACAAGGTATACTAAGAATTATTGAGGTAGATACATTAGTGTACAAAATTAAATTTAAATTTGTTAGCAAATAAACTGCTAATGAAAATAAAATAAGAAATTAAGTTTTAAAACTTAATTTCAAATTTAATTTTCAATAAAAAACAACTAGAAATAATCATTATTTTATTGTTATAAAGAAATATTTTGTAAATTTCTACAATACCTTCAGTGGTACAAGACTTATAGAGAAAAGTATACTCAATTTTACCTGGACTTCGAAAAAATTGAATTTTCACATATTACAAAAATAACCAACTTCATTATCTTACCCTTTTTTTGTTTGTTTGTTGAGAAATATGGTAAGAAAATTTTAATCACTAAACAATATTATCAATATCACTTTTTCGTTTCACTGTCAAAAAAATCCCAGAATTTGAAGAATATTTTAAAAGTTATTATTAAGAACTATGTACACATAATTCTTTTTTCTTTCAGTGCTTCAAATTTCATGTTTTAATATCTGACGACAAAAACATACCTCTCAACCTTCGCTGTTAAATCTGCTATTTGTATCGTAAAAAGTTCCCTCTCAACTTCCGTAATCCCTTCTGTTGGTTCTTTCTTTCCCTTCTTGCCTTTCTTTCCCTTTCCTTTCTTAGCCATTTCAAAGATACAAAATAGTTATACAATTTTATAATAAAGGAACTTTCACTCTTAAAATTTTGTCTTTAAATAACTAATTATAACATAAGTCAAAATTCCAGAAAACTTTTATGCAAGCCAAAGGTAATAAAGTTGACTTGGTGCATAATGTGAATATTTCAAGAAATCTGGTTTTCTTCTCCAATAGTTAACCTTATTTAGTGTAGGCGTACTAAAGCAGGATCACAGCCTCACTTGTTTGGTTGTCATAACAACTAACAACATTTATTTTAAAACTTGTGTGACCACATTACACAATGTCAAGTACCTTTTTATCTTAGTATTGGTAATTAATCTTAGTATTAGAAACATTAATAATATTCAAATAAATTTATTTAAATTTAGCTTCATTATTTCAGTATTTCTATTTAGCAACTATAAAAAGGGGAATGTTATCACGATTTTTTTCTCGATATTTTGTTCAGTGTATAATTTTGGAAATGTAAAGAAAATGTAGGCAACGTACATAAATAAACATTTTGTTTAATAACATCAAAAAGAAAATTTTTCGTAGATCAATAGCGATTAGATTCCAAGACTTCTGCGGGTTTACTTTCAGACGTAGAGCTTGATCTACATTTCTGACAATAAAAAATAATTTTAAAAAACCTATTCCAGAGCTTGGTTTAATTCCCGAGCAAGTAAGTACAGGGTAGTTAAATCAGATCACGAATTTAAATTACTCTTTCTCGTATTCGACACGCAAAGAAATTTCGAGGCATACTTGAGTTTGGAGTATTAGAAGAACGATTCCATCATATCACATCCTATTGTTATCCACTTGGTTCAGGAGTAAGCGACTTTGTAACGTAAATATGTTTGCCCTCCTCTTATAATTAAAGACTCCATACCCTAAATAATTTTGAAACCAAATTTTCTATTGCTTTACCCCTTTTTGCGCCATACTGGGACATGACATCCTTAAATACAAATGGGACTATTATAAGGCTATTACCCATTTTATATTTTCGGGTAACCCTCCCGGGGTAAACTCGGGTTTCGGTTACCCATTTTATATTTTCGGGTAAACCTCCCATCGGGTAACAATTAGTAGTGCTAAGTAGTTAAGCTTAGTAGTCGCTAGTAATTTATATTATATATTTATTATAGGTATTATTTATAGGTATACTTTTATAGGTATACTTGGGTTTTATTTCTTGGCGCATGGGGGCTTATCTTCACGATGGAATATCTCGCGGTATTTCGCGACATTCTCAGTCGTGCCCCTAGGAGTCGCATGATTACCAGCACTGCTTGATACATTCGCGATCATGCGATCCCTAACGGAACGTGCTACCAAAGAAGAGTATATCTCTTGCTGCTCTCCCAACACCTTCTTTGATACTCGAGAATTCAATACTTCAATATTTGAAAATTGAAGGTCTTGGCTCTCCACAGGAGTCTCCAGAGAGTATAGGCAAATATTACTCGTTCACTTTACATTTGCAGACGGAGCGCTGCGATCTGTTTACATGAGGTCACCGCCGACTGAATGAGAAACGCGCGTCTGCAGTATATACTGACCGTTTAATATGATATAGATGGCGGTGAGCAGCACACAGAACCCCGGCGTGGCAAGAACATAACCATTAAGAAGTAGATAAGCGCAAAGAAGAAATAAAAATATTGTACGTGAATGTTGTGAATAGCGTGTGGTGTGATCTATTTTATTGTATATTACCCTAATCATTTAAGGGCGCGACTCCAGCTCACTGTCAGAAAGGCATAATTCGTCAGCTGTGTCCGTATATAGCGCTTGCGCTGCCTTCGGAGACAGCTGATTGGTCAGATGCTGATTGACATCGGGGCCATTCGTGTATTCTCGGTTGTGTGTTCGGGCCTTCACTTTCAAAACAACATTAGTTTCTAATTCTGCCGTCTGCAAATGTAAAGTGAACGAGTAATACTATAGTATTTGGCACAGAACACTAAGGTATTTGGTATAGGAGTCTTCGGATGCTCTCTTATTTATATTGGTAGAACTGTAAAATACTATGCAAGGCGATGACAAGTGACAGTCAGTTGTCCGTGTGCGTCCGTGGAGTTGTGGGGGGATGCACAACGCGCGGGCGGAGACGAAAGTGTTGGAACAAGTGGATTTGAAGGTATTGAAGTACTTCAGGTGTGGACAGTTACACCCTAGGCATGTGTAATGAAAGTCATAAAAATGTAATATTTCTAGGTTTCTGATGGAATTGACTGATGATATTAAACTTCCTGTGAGGAATTGCATTTCCAATTTTTTTTCTGTGAATATATTGTTATGGGAATGTAGAATAACTTTGCCGCTCTACAATTTATTTTAGATAAATTATATTTGAAAGAAGCGAAACAACCCCTTTTGTTTTCTTTATCATATATTTTGTAATTTCATAGTCTGTTATGATCAATTATGCTTTGCTTTATCATTAACAATTCGAACATTAAAAATGTTTACATTGCTGTGAATTTCTTTTTTATATCTCTATTATTAATGTATTTTCATATAATTTAGCATTTATTTGGTATATACTTGTCCATTCAGCTTTGCAGTTGCCAAAGACTATGGAAAATGCTGAGGGGAGCCCAATAGAAGTTATTCGCACAACTTTGAGGGAGGAAAGTAGAAGAGAAAGAAGAAGTAATAGAAGTGACTTGTTAAATAGAAATCGCAGTGCTCTGGGACAGGTGTCGGAAAGCATTGCTTATTATGACCTGAAAGAAGTGGTAGAAATAGCATCCAAATTAAAGCAGAAAAACCAAGTTTCACTAGTAGAATTAAAAAAATTGAAGCAGTCATTTATTGTGTCTCAAGAAAACATAGCTGCTTTCTTGAACGTTCCAGGAGCTCTTCATGGACTTGTGAGAGAACTTTCAGGTGCAGTTTTTGGCTTTGTAATTTTTGTGATAGTATTCTAACTTTATACCCCTCATAATTCGACTTTTTTTGTTTAGGTCATAATTCAGAGTTTCAATTTGCTGCTTTGAATTGTTGTTGTAACTTGTCTTTAGCTAATGAGAAATTATGCCATCAACTTACAAAATCATCTGCTTCATATATTGCTTCCACATTGAATGAGCTCAATAGCACATATTTGGTGAGTGATCAAATAATGAAAAATTGGGACAAAAAATGAGAACTTTGAAGCAACTTTTATTTATTTATTTTTTAGGATCTATGTCTGTGGACATTGGGGAATATGGCAGGAAGTGGTATGAAATCATGGACTATTCTTAAATCTCATGGTGTATTGAATAAGTACCTTCATTTTATTGCATCACCCAATTCTGATGTGAAACTGTCAGCTATTTATGCCACCACTTTGTATGTGAAAACGGGATTTGATAATCTTTCGTAAGTTACTTAAGTTTTTTTTATCTTCATTCAATTTTGAAATTGTTTTCTATGTGTATTCTGTTTTTTTCTTATTCTGTGTTTGGTTTTACATGTTTATGAAGATATTATTGTTTGTGTGAATCTAAATTGTTCATTAATATTGAATTTAAGTATCAAATATCTTCATGTAATAGAATTTCTTTTCTAAGATTATTTTTATGAAATTGCGGAAATATTTTTCTTTTCATTCAATGTTGTTTGGTAGAATAGGAGCCAATACAGCTCAGTTAAAGGAATTCAGTAGATGAACAGGAGCCTGTTGAATTTCTAGGTGTCAGAAATTTTAATGTGTCCTCTAAAATCGAAGTCAAATCAAACACATGCCACCTGTCATTTAACGAAAAGCTAACTTTCCAAAGTTTTAAGTGGTTTGAATGTGCCTTGTAATTAGATTTCAACATTGTAAATCCTTAATGCCTAAATACTTCGAATACTTTTGTGACATGTAACCATAAGAAGAATTAATAATTCTAAAAAAAAGTAATATTTTTTAGGCTACTCTTGTGACGCCAAAATTAGTTGTTAATCAGTATGCAGAAAATACAAAATTTTGAAAATTTTGTGAATAAATATTTGATCCAAATAACTAAGTGAAATGCAGAAAAATAATATTATAATAAATTGATGTTATTGCTTTATTTTAACTCCTTTGTGTGTTTGGATTAGAAAGCAATCTTGCAGAACTTGAAAATATGTCTTAAACATGCATTCACAAAGAAGTACAATAGATGTGAGTTTTTTTTAGATGTGAGTTAGTTTCTAGAAGTACATTAATGGATTTTGTACATTAGCTTGTTGATGTTTGAAGTCACATAACGCAAAGCATTCTCCAGGCTTTGATTTATAATCTAAGTTCTTCTGTAGAGAAGAGATAGGACTTCTCAAGATTGATTCTGGACAATACTTTACTTAAGTATATACAACTTCATGATATCTTTTAAAGTCTGCAGTACGTCTTTTTACAGTGCAGAGTAAGACTTAGGGAATGGATTTTAATAAATGTTGTCTGAAAAGTGGCAACAAGAGCTTTTGTATGAGTGTGTATTCAAGATTTTACAAAAAGTGCCCTTTTGCAGATCAAATGAGTTCAGAATGATCGCTGACCATGTATATTCTGAGCTTGGAAAAGAATCTTCTGTCTACTGGTTGATATACTTGTTGTCATGTTCACAAGCTGCAAATGAAGTGTTTCTTTTGAATATGGTGACATCATGTACATTCGACCTGTTGGTAAACTTGGTGAATACAAACAAAGCTCCTAAAGCATCTGATGTTACTGCGCTTGTGAGAATTTTAGCTAATTTATGTGGTGAAGAGTCAAAGCAAGCAATCAGTGAAATTATGTTGTTGTTAGATATCCAATCAGTTGATTTTTTGACAGCAATAAATGGTCTTCTTGCCTCTCCGCACATGCATTTGCAGAAGGAGACTCTGTGGTTCCTGGGGAACCTTGTGAAATGTTGCCCTGAAGCTGGTGATTTTATTATGTCAGTTGGAGACAGATTAAATGAAGCTTTATCCAAAGTTTGAAGATTGTATGTTTATTTTCTGACAAAATATACAGATATTGTACATAACGTGAATGAATCATTTCATTATTTAAAATAAATAAATATATATATACAAGGCTGATCATATCATTCTTCTCGCCTTTCTAGTACAAATGTTTTGGAGATCGAAATACCCTCGTCAGTGTATTTTGTTTTTTGCTTGTGCTTGATTGAATGTCTTCTATACACTGTGTTCTAAGTACATTGAAATAAAATCTTCCCATCAAATTTGCTGCAGGATGCTGTGTAGATTTCAGACATTGGTAAAAAGTTGTGTCACATTCACAATGGGACCTGCAGAAAATGTGTTCATTACATTAACGATATAAAATACATTTGAAATAATAGCAGCTCACTCCATTCACACACACACACACACACACAAAGTGCGTTTTTTCTTTAGAGAAGCACTTACTTTGTATAGAAGGAAACATTTTTTATGTTATAACGTGTAGTAAATCCTCGAACTTTGACGGGGCATATATCATGTTCTCTGCAGCATTTGTCTACCTCTGTGAAATAGCCTAAGTCAAAATAAGTACTGGCAATATCTCCATTCCCACACCACTTGGTTCCTAAAAAATAAAAAATAAATTAGTGAATGAAATTACTTGGTGGTGTGCATCTGCATTCTGGCAATGCCATATAGCAAAATGGTTTAGCTTCTTTTCCAATATTATTGATATTAAGAGTGTTTTGGACCAAAGAACAAGTAATTCTTTTCAAAGGAGCCTTGATGTTTACCCCACCATTACTTGCACATATTTTTGTAACACGATTACTCGCATGTTAGATTTTATCTAACAATTGTTTATATTGTATTTGTTGTTTTATTATGAATCATTCATGCATTAATATTAACAAGCATTTGTTATTGAGTTCTATAGCTTTTATAAATGTAATAATGCATCAAGATGGCATGCAGGCTCATAATGTTTATTTAGAATAAGAACTCAAATCAAAATCAGAGTCATGAAGTGAAGCGAATTTATTTAAGAAAAGCAAATCATAGAATACAATCAATGCAATTAACAATATAATTTCAAATGTAAACATACAGGGACATTTATGAACTAAAATAAGCTTCCTCAAAACTACATTCATTGCAAACAAAAAGTCTTTCTTGTGGGTTCTTTTCAGAGGGGTTTGGAACAAATATTACAAAAATGCTGCGTGAACCTGTTTTGCCTCTTTGGACAATAAGTGTATCTTTTCTCTCTTCGTTGCTCCCAGACATACCTTTTTACTCTAAAAATAAAACAAAACTAAGTAACAGAAACTACATCAAAGGGATGGCTGACCATATTCTTGCCATATCTATGAATCTTACCTTTGATTTTAGGTATAAAAAACACAATCAAGATGAAACACTAATCTTTTCTGATCTTCATGCAAGCATTCAAGACACAAGAGAGTGAATAACTGTCAGAAGGGTGGGTGTGATAATCTTATCAAAATATAAAGCGGTTGCACACACATGAGAAAATATCTAACACGACGCACCGCCTTCAGCGCCTTCTCAAATTGTTTTCTTTCACAGAACTGATAAGAACAATGAATGGATGCAGAGTTGAATCGTGCCAGAAGGCATTGCTCGAGCAATATCTTCATGTGATGAATGATGTCAATGTTATTTAAATAAATCCAGAATTGTTAGATTTTTTTCTAACAGTGCGAGTAATGGCGGGAAAAAAATATACATCTTTCAGAATAGCATTGCAGGCTCTTCAGGACAGTAAGAGTTGATATCGTATATCTGGTGTGGGGTTGTGTATGTAAGATTAAAAATAGTTGTTTGGGAGTAATTGTTATGTAATTTCAGTATTTTTGAAAATGTGTTTTTTATCTAATGGTTTTTAAGATGTCAAGAAACTTGTAGGACAAATTTCAGAGTGCTCCCTTTGACGCAATTATTCAATCAAGAATTATATACATATTTATGACCCATATGAAATGGAAAAAATTAAATTTCCATTATTTCCACAAATTAATTCATTACCAGATTACTTTTAATAAGTGATAGGGAAAGTGAAATTTGTATCCTATTACTGAGTGAGGTAGGTTCTATCTGTACAGAGTTAAAGAAAAATTTCAAATAGTTTCAAGAGAAAAAATTCAAGCACTTCAGAATTTGGCTAATTTTCATTGAAATGTCCGTGAAAGTTTTGGAAAGCTTTTGTAAGGCATTGTTTAAAGATTTCTCTGCATTGGAAAAAAGTAATAAAAATTGAGAGATTGGCAAACAAAACATTTTGTAGTTTCATAGATCTTGCAATTTGATTACATTATTAAGAACAATTTTGTTCATTCATAAACATTTATGGAGCTCTGTCACATACGTAACCTGCACTTCCCCCCCTTTTTTATGATAAAATAGGAAATTTGTTTTCTAATGCACATTTGAAGACTTGATAACGATACCGAGGTGCTACAAAATGGCAGATTTTCTCGAACTAGTTCTTTCTTTTGGGTCGGGGCTATCTTTTCGGTTTTGCCCTATCCCTTTATCGGCGCCTGAGGAGCGTACCGCTTCTTTGAGAACAATTTCCAGTGAAGAGCTTTCTTGTGCTCCCCAATATCACGCCGAAGTTACCTTTCGGCCCATCACGGCTCTTGATAGAGGGACCTAGTTTCTCAAATTACACCCAGTTGCCGGACAGGACAAGGGATTGAAAATGGGGTCTAGACATGGAAGAACACTATATGATAATACCGAAGTCGAGTAAACACGTAGCGACCCATCTTTCTACAATGAACCTAGCGACGTCGCCGAACACGTTTGGCGGCAAGTCCGAGGGATGTCGCAACATTTTTTTCCGTGTTTGGAACAGACGCGATACAAAAGTTACTTGTCGCAGGACTCCCATTCGAAATGGGGCACACGATACAAATGTTGCGCAACAGTGTAGTCTGGACGTATCGCCAGACAAAGTCCCAGGACACGCCGATTCCAGTCTGCGGATAGCGGCCACTTGGTGTTGTGTTTTGTATTCTGTTTTGCGATGAAAACAAAATTAATGAGGTCTTACCACAACCTCCCTTGTCTTAATGACGTTAAGTCTACCCAGTATAAAATGGGATAAAATAGTTTCAGGAGGAAAGCAATGGAGTTGTAGGCCAAAAAATACACCATGCCCATTCACGAGATGGAGAAAAAGATTAAATCACAATTTAGGTGAGTTTACCAAAAGTTTAAAGAAAAAATTGGAGCCGTTTTTGAGAAAATATTGTCTTCGTAATTTTTTTTTAAAAGTGCACATATTGCACGCAATATTGCTCGAAAACTACGTTAGCATGGTTTTCGATACTAGCTAGGTCGAGTTCAGACGCTGTCTGGATGGCAATTCTAGTGGGCGGCTGCTCTGATCAGTAGTTTTCCGTGGTTTCTCGGATCAATACGAGGCGAACGCCGGATCAGTGCCTTAATAAACGGACTGCGCACGATTTTGTATCTTCTGCCCTTTCTTACATACTTACATGCACTACACTACCACACATTGTAGAGCATGTGTGTGTAAAGGGCGAGGTTAGGACAAAGAAGAGGAAGGAAATATCGCTCGCGGTGTGTGGCTCCTTTGTTAGGGTACTGCTCCGGCATTCGCGTGGTATTGATCAGAGAAACTAAGGAAACCTAGTGATCACAGCAATCGACCGCTAGAATGCTCCTCCAGACAGCGGCTGAATTCGACCTAGCTATCTAGTGTCGAAAATCCTGCCACTATTAGGACTCGAACCTACGACCACCCAGTCAGAGGAACTGCAGTGACATCAGTTGATGCACTGAGCCATCTCTCCCGGTTTTCATTTAGGAAAAATATATTTTCAATAATGTAGTTGTATTGAGGGGTTTACAATATTTTGAACTTTTCATTCGTCGATCATTAAGAGGCTTCAATGAAAATCGGACTTGTGTCCTAATTAAAGCAAATTTTCCCTATTTTAGCAAACATTTTAAATAAAAATTTTGGAGACATTTTGAAAACAACTTGATCATTTTTCTGGATTTTGTCTTGTAATGTATCCCCAAGAAATAAAAGTTTCATTTCAAATTCGCACGGTTTCGAGTCGGGCCAGAACGATCGGAGAACATTCATTTAGGGAAAAATCCTATGCATGGTTTAGGCGCTAGTGTTGTTCACAAACATGATTTAAAAAATACGTTTACGGTAACTGGATCCAAAACCATGTATTGCCGTCAAAATCTTGATAAAGGATTTCTGCTGCATTATATAACTTTCTCTGCACTACGCACGTATTCTGTATGTTCACGTATAGAAGAAAGTCAAAATGCGGCAGTTGTTTTATTAATGGATGGAGAAACATTAGAGATTTGAAATTGGCAACACTATTTAAAATATTATAAGGACTTTTTTTAAATTTAATTAAAATATATTCAAAACCATACCTGGTACAATGCCTGTGATGATACTCCATGGATCAAGTTTTTGTGGATTTGGTGATTCATCCATTGTTCTGTTACTTGCTGCTTCTGGTGGCTCTAAATCTCTGCATTCACGCATGAGCTGCCTCATCTCCTTGAATGATATAGGAATGTGCTTGTTAATACTGCTTAGATTTTTTAAGGCTGCTGCTGATAGTTCTGGTGTGCTGCAAGAAAAGACAAAGATGATAAGAAACATATCATGGTTCAATTTTATAAACAAAATACAACGCTTACATTTAATCCTACGTAGTGCAAGATCCTGATTGAGATTTGAAACTGCTCCTCTTTTCATTTCTTCAGTTTTCGTTTAAAACATATGTGGTATATTTTGTAGGAAACAGATTGTTAAGGTTATGCATTTCACTTTAGCCATTTGTCAACAGATGAAGTTCTGCTTTAGTAGGGTTGTGAACAACTGGGTCTACTCCGTCCGGTTTGTTCCTTTAACAAATGGCTTAGCGCAAAGCACAGTTTAATTTTAGCGATTTCTGTCTATCAGACTCGAAAGGAATTTCTTAGTAGGCCTACTTGCGGGTTTAGTGACCATCTAAGGGTGTGTGGGAAACGCAGAAAACCGGCTGGGTAAGCTCAATCAGCAATGTCGCTGGTCCGCAGTGACTCGAACTGGGAGGTCCTAGGGCCCGAGACCCGTCGGTGGTGAATTTTTCCACTTAAACTACAGTGCAACTTGCTCAATGCGGAATCTCAAGGGACCAGTATTTTTTTCGGTATTAGACAAGATTCCGCATTAAGCAATACAATACTGCGGAATTTACGTTTGCCGGGACCGCGATTTGTGTTCACTTTAGACAGATTTCCTCATTATACACCTTCCGCATTGAGCAAGTTGTAACTATACAGCTAGGTCGAATTCAACTGTGTCTGGAAGAGAATTCCAGCGACCGACTGCTCTGATTGGTACTTTTCCGTGGTTTCTACTATCAATATCAGGTGAATACCAGAGCAGTACTGTTTAACAAACGGGCCTTGACATATCCTCTCTCCTTATACACACACTCTTGCAAGCACTACGTACACTACCCTACGTGTCGAAAGCTTAGCGCTTGTCCTGGCGAGGGCGGTGCCCCGCTGGCGGACCTACTCGGAGGGGGGTTCCCCGCAAGCCAACGTGAAGTCGGCGACGGATCTCGCCGTCCAGCGTAGAAGTAACAGCGCTATCTACCGGGAAAGTAACAATCGCTGCACTAACGGAAGTAGTAGCTTTAGCGATTAACAAAATTCAATATTTCAAAATTCTTGCCTCAGAATTTGTTTAAAAGCTCCATGATTTATTTCTAACGAACAAATTCGAAACCAATTTGGGTCTTCTTCCTATCTAAATTATTGTCTGCAACTCTTCACTAAGTTTATCCTCATATAAACCATATGCCATCTGCCCTCCATTTTCAGCTAGGAAAACATAACCCTCGCCAAATCAGAATAAAACGAAAACTTTCGAAACACTTCTTTCGTCCTCCTTACCTTTTCTCATCAATAATAAAGCTTACCGTGAGCAAATCAACTTTGTTTTACGAATGATGCATTAGCTACATTTTGTTTCTCCTTCAACTCTTCTATTCTCAAATAAATTGTATTTCTTAGCCTTCTGCCAAAGCCTCACAGGCTGACGCATGCGAATATTCAATTTTTTAAAAAGTAGCTTCAGCAGTTGGCATGCCCGGAAACAATCAATCAAAACGCAGAAAAGATTTCGGCTTTCATTGATGGTCCAAGCTAGCTCCTGATATAAAAAATCTGGCCCAATGGCCAGAAAGACTCCTTTCAAGCGCTTCCTTTTAAACAACGATTTCAGTTTTAGCGAATGCGCGCGTGCAAGCCTTATCCGCGTAAGTATTTTAGCTAAAACCACGGAATCGTTGGTCAAAACGCAACGATTCTAAAGGAGATAAAACGAACGGACGGTTTCGAGAGCCTACTATACCTCAGGGTCAGATGGCGTGGTATTTGACCAACAAGACCTCAACCATTCTGTAAGTGGTCTGAACGACTCACGTTAGGCGCTTAGTTCTTTACTATACTTTAACTTTATTGTCTCCTAAGTATTAATATAATAAAGTTAAATTGCTGTACAGAATATCCGCCAAGGCGGATATTCTGTACAGCAATTAAACTTCCCAAGCTTTTAAATTAGCATTTAAACCATGGTTATTCTGTACATGACGGCTATGTTCAAACACTTCTGTAGGATATTTACAATCAATACGAACCAAACTGTAAGTGCTCATTTCTTCATACACAATAGCTCCTCGACTGTCGGGCAATATCTCTAATAAAACTATTATATTATAGTTAGCTATGTGTGGAAGACGCATCTCCGAGAGCTAGATCGAGGCTTTGCATATTTGTTGATAATGTTAATTACATTGTTGCCAAGATTTTTAGATTTATGTGTATCATTTTCTCGCTCATGTAATCACTTCGATTGATAGATTCATTATTTTGCGTTTTCCGGGCGCGTCAATTGTTACGTTCATTCCCGAAATTGTAGTGAGTGTCATGTCGCGAGAGGTAGCAGTGTTCATTGCCTGATGAAAAGAGAGATTCGGCTCCCACCTACACCGGCTTTCGGGGGTTTCCCCTCACCCAGTATCT